>OY992879.1:96657772-97217772 GCA_963921405.1 Cepaea hortensis | reverse complement strand
TTCGCCTAGGATAGGAGGTATCCTTGACGAAGTGGTTACACTGCCTGCCTCACGTTCCGATGGTTATGAGTACGATTCCGGGCTACTAGGTTCGGTTCAGGGGTGCAATTTTCTCGGAGACTTTTGGATCGTCGCTTGAGCTACGGAGTTCGTGCTTTGTGTGACGCTTTCAGCAGGTCGCCCTGCAGAAAGAGACCGAGCCATATGAATAAACACCGGTGCCATGAATTCGATTCTCTAACTGCTTAAACCGTTTTAAATCAATCCAATGGCCAGAAGGATCCGCCCGGTTCAAACATATTACAGACGTTTAATTCTTTTCGTAATTTTCTGTGGTGGATTTAGTACTTGTTTTCTATGTCTTTACTCTCCAACCTCCACTTACTCCTAAACATGAAGCTTATAAATACATTGCTTTCATATTAACGCATGTCTATGTTAGAAATAGAGAACTATAAGAAAAAATACTCACTATGTTGCACTTTTCAAATTCTTTTCTCGTGCAGAGGTAGGAGGCCTTTTACGTCACTTAGTTACAAGAATCGAAGATTTTATTTTTACAAGGATATCTGGGGTTACTTGACTATTATATGAGTTTCTGTAATCTATTGTTATGTAAATTATTTGTTGTTTCTCTGTTATAGTGCTAGTTGCGGGGGGTTTTTTTTTTTTATTCGCATATCCTTTTACAGGACATCGCTGTCAACAGCAGCATCCTTCAGCTGTCTGTTGATTTCTTGGCAAGATTACGCTCAGTAGTTTGCCATTGCTTTCTGAGCGGCCGCTCAGTTATCCCGCAAGTCACCAGCGGGGGACGTACCGCTCCCAGTTCTCGCTGCTGCGGGTTACTTAGGTGTAATGAGAGTGACGTCTGCGACAAACTGTGAACAGCGCAACTCTGTCTTTTATACCAGGGTGTGGTCATTTCTGGAATTGAGTATGCTCTAGCGGTCCTTACTCTCAGCCTTACGCGGCTGGATAGACTATAAAGGTTGCATAATAAAGTTTTGCGCATCATATTTGGATGCACAAAGGATACTTGATTTCCCATCCATTTAAGACAGAAGGATATGTCTTGCATACCTTTGAGTCAATACCGACACACAACATTCACTGTACAACGAGATTCGAAGAATAAAGGTTACAAATTATAAGAAAGGGAAATCGTGGTTGGATCTGGCTGAAGACATTATTCACCAACTGTGTTCTGAAGAGGAACATGTGGAATGCTTTTACATATGTCGGCGGTTGTTTGTATTGTGAGCTTTGTGTTCAGAAAAATGGCGGCTGGCTGGTTGCTGAACTATCTTGTTTTGTCTTAAGAAGTATTGTGTGTGCAACTGCTGGTTTTCTATGACTGCCGCTTCTATCGACGATGAACCGTAATTTTAGTGGCGAACTGATATGTTGGTATTCTGGCAGCGGCCTTATGAATGTATGCCTATGCGTGCTGTTAATTTGCCGGGTCTGCTGTCTGTTCCACGTTTCACATGCGACAGTGAGGAGCATTGTGTGTGATATTCACTGGCACATGGTAGGAGCATTATGGGGTGACCCTTTATCGTGAATTTGGAACCGCGACTATCGACCAACCAAGGATAATGCAAACAACAAATCCTTATTGTCGTTGAGACATAAGTACAAGAATTTGTTGTTGAAACTTCTTCCAGGACGATATAATCATCTACACAGATTGATCTGCTGTGCAGCACACGCAGATCGCATATGTTTTCGCGTCTCAGGTTATCGGAAGAAAAGTCAGGGAAAACAGCGGAACTTTTGCCATGACCACAAGCAGTTTAACCATGGAACTATGGCAGTGACAAAAGCAATAGCATGGCTGGAGACAGAGACTTTCAGCAATGCATGTTTTCTTAGCGACTCCATGAATATACAATGGAAGATCGAGATAGGCTGGGCTATAAGACAATGGCTTGAATCTCAGAGAAGGTCAGTATTGATTAATATGTGATTCATATGTGTGCCAAGGTACTCGGATGTAAGAAGACACGAACAGATAGACTTGCAAGCTGTTGTGGGGAGTTAACGAGGACTAAGACTAAGTTCACACCTTGCGCGTCATCTGGGAGGATGAGGAGTACATTACTCAAAGTCTGGATGTGATTATGCAACTTTGACCAGACTGCAAGACCATCGAACGAACGAACGAACGAACGAACGAACGAACGAACGAAAATCTTTATTTTCAAAGGGTTAAGAATTGGGCACGCAGGCCCGTCTAACATTCTGCCCTTCTTCTCTAAGGGAAGTTTGACTCATCTAGTTAAACGGGGTCATGCTACATTAGATCGAAACTCGTTAAGCCAAACAAGAACAGTCAACCAACGCAAACTTTGTGTCATCTGTCGCTGTACGCCGAGGGAGAGGATCTGAACGTTTATGGGCTAATTGTTCGATGTGCAATGGGGATTATCTGTTAACTAACCAACTAAATTAGCTAATATAATGGGAGTTGCGAGTTTCTTGGCTATTGTAATGGGTGTTCTGAGTTACTTGCCTATTATAGTGGGAGCTGTGAGTTACTTAGCTATTATAATGGGAGTTGTGATCTCCTTAGCTATTATGATGAGGGTTTCATTTGTAAGAATGCTGTTATTAATGGAGTCCGTACACGAAAAAGTATTGGAAACACTGTTTTAGTGAATGTGTGCCTCACACGAGAATCTAAAACTTATAACTCTACAAACAATGAATTCTTGCAGCTGAAATATACAAGATGCATATTACCACGGTCATTCTTTCTCTTCTTCTTTCGTTCGTCCGAAATGTTTGCTTTGGATGCAATTGCTTTGTCCCTGCTTACAGCAGAACTGCGATATTTGCGCCTATCGGTCAACACATCCGACTTCTTCAAACATTTTATTGACCGGGTTAACATTCCCTGGTTACCACTGCAATTAATGTTTGTTTTGTTTTTGTTATACGTTGATATTTGCATCCTGCGTGCGAAGGAGATGCACTGAAATACGCCAGGGAATAAATTATGCAACCTGTTGTTTCTGTTTTCACATAATCTCAGTTTCTGCTAAAGTTGTTCCTGCCCATTTCCGAATATTATCTGTGGACTCTATTAATTTTTTTGTTATTCTCTATTCCTTCACCATTTTTTTTTTTTTTTGGGGGGGGGGGGTTGTTTTCATTTTCACAGAGCTACTCATAAAAGTATACATGTTTTGGAGGACCTACGTGATCTCCTCACATGGCCATGCCAATGGGGCTTGAGTGTTTTTCACTTGTTAAGAAGCGGACGCAGAGAAAAGAATTAGAGATTAGACGATGTAGAAGACAGTGACGCATTGTTTGCGTTTGGACCACGCTGTAACTCTCAATTGTTATATTGTCTATTGTGTCTTTTAATCTCTAGGTCTTTCCTCTGCTTCTATGAGCGACTATCACTGCCCGTGAATATATTTCTCAAGCTTGATTTTAGACTACTACTAAACAGATTGCTAAGAATTGGAGTTGCTAAAAATGCCTAGTTCTCATTCGGGAGACCCGGATTAGAATCCTCGGTAAGGCATAGATTTTATTAATGTATGTCTGGGGCAAAAAGAAGACCCTAACCTGCAAAGTTCGCGGCAACTACACTAACCAGACGAACTTAATTCCTCTGGCTCAAGACCCCCTGCCCTACACCGCAAGGTACAATAGATGGTAGATGACAGACAGCATTTCAGATCCTCGCCGATGCAACGGAGTTCGTGCATTGAGCTGAGTTTCACCAAACTCAGGTTTGAGTTAGGAGGAAAACGGAGAACTTATGGGTTAAACCGTGTGCCGTGATGTTGATCCAACGACTAAAACTAAAAAACTAAAAACTAAAACAGACAGTATGATAGACAGACTAAACAGATCACTATCATCTTCCTGGAGTAGGCAAGGTACAATAGGTGGTAGATGACAGACAGTATGACAGACAGACTAAACAGATCACTATCATCTCCCTGGGGTAGGCAAGGTACAATAGGTGGTAGATGACAGACAATATGACAGACAGACTAAACAGATCACTATCATCTTCCTGGGGTAGGCAAGGTACAATAGGTGGTAGATGACAGGCAATATGACAGACAGACTAAATAGATCACTATCATCTTCCTGGGGTAGGCAAGGTACAATAGGTGGTAGATGACAGGCAATATGACAGACAGACTAAATAGATCACTATCATATTCCTGGGGTAGGCAAGGTACAATAGGTGGTAGATGACAGACAGTATGGCAGACAGACTAAATAGATCACTATCATCTTCCTGGGGTAGACAAGGTACAATAGGTGGTAGATGACAGACAGTATGGCAGACAGACTAAACAGATCACTATCATCTTCCTGGGGCAGGCAAGGTACAATAGGTGGTAGATGACAGACAGTATGACAGACAGACTAAACAGATCACTATCATCTCCCTGGGGTAGGCAAGGTACAATAGGTGGTAGATGACAGACAGTATGGCAGACAGACTAAACAGATCATTATCATCTTCCTGGGGTAGGCAAGGTACAATAGGTGGTAGATGACAGACAGTATGACAGACAGACTAAACAGATCACTATCATCTCCCTGGGGTAGGCAAGGTACAATAGGTGGTAGATGACAGACAGTATGGCAGACAGACTAAACAGATCATTATCATCTTCCTGGGGTAGGCAAGGTACAATAGGTGGTAGATGACAGACAGTATGGCAGAAAGACTAAACAGATCACTATCATCTCCCTGGGGTAGGCAAGGTACAATAGGTGGTAGATGACAGACAGTATGGCAGACAGACTAAACAGATCACTATCATCTTCCTGGGGTAGGCAAGGTACAATAGGTGGTAGATGACAGACAGTATGACAGACAGACTAAACAGATCACTATCATCTTCCTGGGGTAGGCAAGGTACAATAGGTGGTAGATGACAGACAGTATGACAGACAGACTAAACAGATCACTATCATCTCCCTGGGGTAGGCAAGGTACAATAGGTGGTAGATGACAGACAGTATGAAAGACAGACTAAACAGATCACTATCATCTTCCTGGGGTAGGCAAGGTACAATAGGTGGTAGATGACAGACAGTATGGCAGACAGACTAAACAGATCACTATCATCTTCCTGGGGTAGGCAAGGTACAATAGGTGGTAGATGACAGGCAATATGACAGACAGATTAAACAGATCACTATCATCTTCCTGGGGTAGGCAACGTACAATAGGTGGTAGATGACAGACAGTATGACAGACAGACTAAACAGATCATTATCATCTTCTTGGGGTAGGCAAGGTACAATAGGTGGTAGATGACAGGCAATATGACAGACAGACTAACTAGATCACTATCATCTTCCTGGGGTAGGCAACGTACAATAGGTGGTAGATGACAGACAGTATGACAGACAGACTAAACAGATCACTATCATCTTCCTGGGGTAGACAAGGTACAATAGGTGGTAGATGACAGGCAATATGACAGACAGACTAAACAGATCACTATCATCTTCCTGGGGTAGGCAAGGTACAATAGGTGGTAGATGACAGACAGTATGGCAGATAGACTAAACAGATCACTATCATCTTCCTGGGGTAGGCAAGGTACAATAGGTGGTAGATGACAGACAGTATGGCAGACAGACTAAACAGATCATTATCATCTTCCTGGGGTAGGCAAGGTACAATAGGTGGTAGATGACAGACAGTATGACAGACAGACTAAACAGATCACTATCATCTTCCTGGGGTAGGCAAGGTACAATAGGTGGTAGATGACAGACAGTATGGCAGACAGACTAAACAGATCACTATCATCTTCCTGGGGTAGGCAAGGTACAATAGGTGGTAGATGACAGGCAATATGACAGACAAACTAAACAGATCACTATCATCTTCCTGGGGTAGACAAGGTACAATAGGTGGTAGATGACAGACAGTATGACAGACAGACTAAACAGATCACTATCATCTTCCTGGGGTAGGCAAGGTACAATAGGTGGTAGATGACAGACAGTATGGCAGACAGACTAAACAGATCACACGATGCACCGAAACGTGTTTCGATCTTTTGCCCTTTGTCCGAGCGCATGCACTCTCATTACCGAGGTGTCTCCTGTCTCCTGTGTCCATATTAGCGCTGCCATATTAACCCTTGCCTTATCTACCAGGAACCACGCCCTCCATCATTGTTCTTTTCAAACCACTGTGGCTTTTAATATGGCCAATATGCATACGTTTCCGAGTCTTTAGACTGTTTATGAACCAGTTTTCGTCGATGTTCAGATCTTATTGAAAGTCAGTATTTCTCTTCTTCTTGGTCATATAATTCTAAGGATGTTTCTGTAACATTAATAAACAGATCACAAACGAGAAAGAAATGTATGTGTGTCTATACGTTAGTGGTTAAAAATATTCATTAAAGTTAGTTACATATCCTTTACAGGACGTAGCAGTCAACTTCAGCAGTTTTTTTACTGTTTGTGATTACTGGGCAAGTTTGCGCTCAATAGTTTGCTATTTCTTTCATAACGACCGGCATATATATAATTGTATGGAAACCGACGCAAGGCGGTCTCCTTCCTAAATTACAACAGCTGTGTTTTGAACGCGGTATGCAGGATTACTAACTGCATTCGTTACCCCTTCGCCACATAGCCGGCTAAACATACTCATACACCATACATTTTACCTGAATCATAATCTAAAATGAGCTTTCCGTTTGCATCTTTCAGCTACTTATCCAAATGGTCCCATCCAGCTCCTTCACGCCCGACATCACACCGATCATCCTCGCAGGACACCGGGACAACTATGAAATCATCAAGATTCTTCTGGACCGGGGCTATCGCATTCCCAAACCCCACAATGCTCGCTGCAGCTGCAAGGATTGCATTACAGGCAGTCAACAAGACTCCCTGAGACACTCCCGCTCACGTATCAACGCATACAAAGCCCTCGCCAGTCCCTCGCTTATTTGTCTGTCCAGCAAAGACCCCATTTTGACTTCCTTCGAACTAAGCTGCGAGCTAAAGCAGCTCAGTAAACTAGAAAATGAGTTCAAAGCTGACTACGAGAAGCTGGCTGGAAAATGCCAGGAGTTTGCCGTGGATCTCCTGGAGCAGACGCGAGGGTCGCGAGAACTGGCTATCATCCTCAATCATGACAATACTTCTGGCGAGGAGCAGAACAGCGATAAAGTTCGTTTGTCTAGACTCAAGCTTGCCATCAAGTACAAGCAGAAAAAGGTAGGCAACAATTAGCTATGTTTCTTCAATGTTGGTACTTATTTATGTTTCTTTAATTTAGGAATTACTGATTTATGTTTCTTCAAGATAGGAAATACTGATTTATGTTTCTTCAAGGTTGGAAATACTTATTTATGTTTCTTCAAGGTTGGAATTAACGATTTATGTTTCTTCAAGATTGGAAATCCTGTTTTATATTTATTCAAGGCTGGAAATAATGATTTATGTTTCTTCAAGGTAAGAAATACTGATTTGTTTCTTCAAAGTAAGACATACTGATTTATTTTTCTTCGAGGTAGGAAACATTTATTTATGTTTCTTCGACGTAGTAAATAATAATGTATGGTTCATGCTAAACAGACTGTCTGGCAAAGATCCCGGCCGTTACTGCGGATTGAACACCCGACCATTGCTTTATACACAATGGCACAATGACCACTTACTTTTTCTAGCCATATGACGCTGTAGATATCGTGTTTCATCCAGCGTGCGGGGAAATATCAGCGGCAATACCCCCGGGAGTCTGTTCTTGAAAGGTCGAAAAGAAACGCGGAAAACAAGATTAGAAAGTTTTAAAATTCCAAATGTTGTCGAACTCATTTTTAGGGACAAGAGTGGGTTTGACAGACACGTCCATTCACAAACAAGCACACAAACACACACACACACACATTCACACACACTCTCTCACACACACAGACACACACATCACACAATCTCTCTCACACACACACACACACACACACACACACACACTCATACAGGAAGGGAGGGAACAGCATTGATGTGAGGTCAGTGAATTCGGTATAGAAAGGTTGTTTTTCACAATCATATCACATTACAGATTTCGCCTATAATAACAGACATGGGCTTACATGTTTGAAACTAACTCGTTAAACCAGTCCATGTTCGAGCTGCGGTGGCATACAGGTTGATGCGGTAACGAGTCACGCCAGTGATATCTGTTCACACCTCAGCAGTAGCAATACTTTGTTTTTTTTATAAGTTTTGTTTTCGACCAACAGGTCTCCGTCCCTCATCCAGCTTTATACCATGGTACTGGATAATGTGAAGATGTTTATAGGAATTTGGAAAGGAACGGCAGCGAGGAAAAGATCTGCTTCTAAGCCCAACTCTCCACACACATACACATACACACACACATGCACACACAGACACACACACAGACACAGACACACACATATATATGTAATTATGCCGTGGCCTAAAATGTATCAAGGCCAAACATTTCGCACTCACACATTTAGCCTGTGACTGCTATAGGATTTTGTTTACCTATTTTTGATTGATTGATTGATTCCAGAATCCACATCATGACATTCATGGTAAATGCATTGGTGTTGCGTCTTCGGCGGCTTATATCGCCAGGTGTAGATGATAATATGTTCCACTTCTACACTGGGTGTAAACTCGGCGACTATAATCTTCTCACATGCCTTTCACAACTACACTTAACTCACAATTCCAGCATCTTTGAGTATTTTGCTTCACATGTTAATGTGTGGGGGGTTTTTTCCCCTTTTTTTACGGTTTTCCTAATCTTTATGTTGCCACACACTCGCATGCTGCAAGGTAGTTCGCCTGTAAGCATAGTTTTAATGGGTTTTTTAAACCATGGTAGTTTTTCAATAAAATTTGGGACATAATTTGAAACGTGTTGAACATTGCAATGAGCTGAGTTGAGTTGAGCTAAGAACTAAAATCACTGCACTCAGGACATTCATATACGCGCTCCGTCCCCTCTTTCAATAGCCAGCGAAGAGACATACTACTAATCGTTCCCAACGCTGATTGAAAGTTCTCCGAGTCTCCCCTCTCAGTTTTGAGATTCTTCCAGAACCCTTGCCGATCGCCCGCAAACCCATTCTTTCCATTAAATTGAACGAATAGCCAAAGAAACGAAAAGTAGACTGTGAACTATACTATAACACAATCGCTAGTAAAATAAATGGACGTTGCGGCCAAAGCCTGTGTCGGCACACAAACAGCTAATACCGATACAACTACATGAAAAATACTACATAAACATGTCATCGGTAATAAAGAAATGGACTGTAAGAAATCGACAAAAATTGGGCAGACTAGGAAGACGAAACGGGAAACAGTTAGCAGCTGTTCAAGGAAGGGGCAATGATTAACACTGGGATAAAGGGAATTGCAGTAAAGCATTAAAAGTACAATGAATAGATCATCAAAACACGAGAAGGAGACGGTAAGCTTTACAAGAACACGATTACGGGTAACAAAATGGACGTTGCGGCCAAAGCCAGTTCCAATGAATATGACCCTAAGAAGACAAGGTTCAGACATAAAGATCAGTTTTTTTAACCCAAAAGTTAGTTGCATATCCTTTACGGGACGTTATAGTCAACCTCAACGTTTTTTTTTGTTTTTTTTTTGTTTTTTTTTGTTTCGGCTGTTTGTGATTTCTTGGCGAGTTTACTTTCAGTCGTTTGCCATTGGTTTCTGAAAGACCCTGGCTCATACTTGTATATGGGAGCCAACGTAATGCGGTCTGCTACCTAATCGTCCGCAGCTGTGTTTCGTATGCGGTATGCAGGATTACGAATTGCTCCGTAACTCCTTCGCCATAGAGCCGGTCAAGATCAGCAGGGATTCTTAAAAAGTTAACTGCTTGTCTTATACAGGATGCCTCAGTCAACCACTTCGTTTATTGAATGTTTATAATTTTCTAAGCAATGTTAATTTCAGGGGTTTGTCAGTGCTTTCTGAAAGGCCGACGTTCATATTCCTGTGAAAATCAATGCAAAGCGATATGCTCCCTCAGCGCCTGCGAGTGACTTCGAACCCGATATATAGGAATTATGACACTGCACCCACTCCCCAGGAGGGATACCGGACAGTAAAATCAAAAGGCCCTTTTAAACGCCTTGATGCTTACTTGGTATATGGTGCTAGCACTATATGTTAATAAATCAATCAACACTCCATAAGCGTTGCGGTCAATATCACTCCGGCCGCCATTACATCCCGGGCACTCATTTTAATCTTTGTCTACTGGGGGGGGACATGGTCAGTTTTTGAAATTCCGCCTCCGTAGGGAGTCGAACAGATGACCACCTGGCCGGTGGTTAAGCGTGTTAGCCACTGTACTACAGTGGCTCCCGGGAGGAGACTAGACAACAGAAGTATTGAAACGTCTGGTCCCACCCTGGATTGGAGCTCGTCATCCTCATACGACGATGGCTTCTCGCTGAATAATCCAGTCTACTCGGCCATATTAAAAGTCACAGTGGCTTGGAGAGAACAGTAATGGAAGGCATGGTTCCTGGAAGAGAAGTCCGGGGTTTACCATCACAAAGATAGACAGCGGACATTGAAGATACTGTTGGTGGGAACGTGTAGGAGGCGAGGGGACTGACAAAGGATCGAGAGTCTTTTCGGCGGGCCTTGATGCGACATTTTGCAAAGGACCTACATGATGATGATGATGATGATGATGATGATGATGATGATGATGATGATGATGATGATGATGATGATGATGATGATGATGATGATGATGATGATGATGATGATGATGATTTGGGTGCACACTCAGTTCTTTATCATCTCAGCATTTATGTTCGCATATAACATGTGTCCAGCACTTTCTGTGTTGTGTCTTTACGGTGCGATCGTGTACGCATCTTTAAGTCAATCTCTTGATGGTCACCCACAATATGTAACTTCTGTCTAACGGTTCTGTCGATGTGGCTCTCTAGCTCTTGAACTTACGGCTTTGTTTGTGGCGTTCGTTGAAACATCTGGATTTCTTATTTGAGACGGTGATATATCAGTTTTCATGTTAGGTATTATTGTTGTTCAATATAGAAGACACAAACAATAAATTGTGCTGCCTCAGTCGAACAATGCCTGTGACTATGTGTTTTAATTATTTCAGCTTAAGTACTATCCATGTATTCGCTTCATATCGTATACAACTCTTCAGTATGCACCTGGCGAGATACCGCGAAATATGCCAGGCAATACATCGCGCGACATATTGTTCGTGTCTTCTTTGTTTAAATTATTGCTTTTGTCTTTTCAATTCGCTGATAAAGACATTTGTTGAAATGTTTACTTGAATCTGTGTGAGCGTTTCCTTTCGTCGAGCTTCCAATTTAAACAATATGGTCATTCGTTTTAAGGTCTCTCTCTCTCTCTCTCTCTCTCTCTCTCTCTCTCTCTCTCTCTCTCTCTCTCTCTCTTTTTCCGAGACTGATTATCACTTTAATTACCGCATTAGGAAATAACCATTAACCTTTAGGACTCAGGTTAGTCTTGGAAACTAGTAAATCAGATTTGGACTACTTTAAAGGCCGTGTTACGTTTCTATGAGACAGTCTATTCCTTAGAGTTGGCCTTAATAACCTGTGATATATTTGACAATGTTTTCTTCCTATGTGAATCTAGCATGCATAATACATAATTAATGTACGAAGGATGAGTGATTGGAAGGGCCGAATGTAAGACGGGCATGTGTGCCCAATTTATCACCCTTTGAAAATAAAGTTCGTTCGTTCGTTCATTCCCTCGTGCTCAAGTATTGCTGACATGATACACATGTTCTAATGTTCGAATTGACGTTATTTTAGGCTAAACGATAAAGTAACAACCATTCCACCCTTTTCCAATTTATCAACATCCACTTCTCCCCCAATTCTCTCTCTCTCTCTCTCTCTCTCTCTCTCTTTCACTCTCTCTCTCTCTCTCTCTCACCCTCTCTCTCTCTCTCATCCTCTCTCTCACCCTCTCTCTCACCCTCTCTCTCACTCTCTCTCTCTCTCTCTCTCTCTCTCTCTCTCTCTCTCTCTCTCTCAGTATACAATAAAGTAATCGTTTATATATTTATTTTTTTGCATATCCCTTACAGGACGTTGCAGTCAATATCAGAATTTTTCAGCTACTGTTGATGTACTAGGCAAGATTACGCTCTGTAGTTTGCCATTGCTTTCTGAGCGACTGGCTCACATATCCCCGTAAGTTACCATCGCGACGAGAACCGCTACCGTTTCTCGCGCACATTTCGTTACTCACTAGAATATATGGGATTACGGAGAAAGACGTTAACGCCTAGGCCAGGGTGACCGGCAATCGTTTATATACACATAAATAATCAAGCGATTTAAACGGTCATAATTCCCCTATAACATTTAGCTCTCCGGAATCGTGTTCCCGACATAGCAAGAAAGTTGCGTTGTGTCATAGTCTGCAGGAATCAGAGTCAGGCGTCTCTAGACCACTCCGTCACCCGGCCAGAGAGTTATTATATCTCTTCCACGGAACAGTGGTCCTCCTGTTCAATACACTGACCCCCACAATGAACCAGCACTTTATCAACTGCGTCTGGTCCCCCAAGACACCACCTCTAATTTCAATGGCACAAACAAAGGGTATTTTCATACGACACCGTCTGCTGACAACTCCAAACTCACTATTGCCCGGTGATTGGTGCGATTGTATGCGGCAGAAACTCATCCACGCGGAGGTTGAAGTTAGATAATCGATACATTATTGATTCTTAGTGTTTTCTTTCACCTTTTCAAAACCTTAAGTACATTCATAATCAATTATCACATTTGTTGTAAACAGATACCTACGTACGTGCCCGAGTCTCCTTCAACAGATCATAAAGGAGCAACTCAGCAACACGAAACCCGTTGTACATGCGAGGTTCCCCAGCTCACTCACACATGCTACAAATAGTTATTTATCGGTAGCTATTCTAATTTTGTAACATTGGCCTGGGAAGTGATTCTGTCTGCTTTTTCAATTGCCAACTCATCATCATCATCAAGTATTTTTCCAGCTGGCGTGGGCGTTCATGTCTCTCCACAGATCTCGGTCTTCGATGTTCTGGATCAACTCTGCTGATGATATTCCTCCAAGCCACCGTCTCAGTCCATCCAGCATTATTTCTCTTAGTCTGCCTCTGCCTCTCTTCCCGTTAATTTTTCAAGTTCTCCAATGCCTTTCTTCTCATCACATGACCAAAAGAAAGCTTCTTGTCTCTTTCTTATTGTTGAATATAATATTCTAGTTGTATCACTTGGGGGGGGGGGGGTGTCAGCATGGCCGAATGGATATGAACGCGCGTTCTTACACATCCTTTGTGCTGATGCCGAGGTCAGGGGTTCAACCCCTACACCGGACAGTTGAACTATAGTGTTGACTTCTCATCCCTGACTTGAGGAAGTAAATTACAAATACCTCTGAAGTCAGAGTGGGTTTGTCTGATGGCGAGGGATAATAGGGAAAGCTAATCAACACACAAACTTCAGTCCAGTGCTACTTGAAGTTGTGTTATGGACTACGCTTGAATTGAAAACGAATGAGCGCAAAAAAAAATTAGCCTCTTTCTAGCAGATTGCTGACCAATGAGTGATTTTATACGTGAACAATATACATGTTCAGAGAACCGGCTGGTCGTGTGGCTTAGAACGCCAGTCTCCCATTCGGGAGATTTGCGTTCGAATCCTCGTTTAGATGATGGATTTTGCTTTCTGGCAGTCACAAAGAAATCCCTGATTTGCACAGTTCACGGCAACTGCACTAACAAGGCAGCCGTAATTCCTCTGGCTCAACACCCCCTCCCCGTCCCCCAACCTGTCTAACACAAGGTAATATAGACAGTAATGACAGTTTGACAGTTGTTTACAATATAACATGGAAACTGCGGAAGTGCAGGGGCTGAGATGTTTACATGGCGACACAATGGCCATGTGTTCGAACGCCCTTATATTCGGGGAATTTTTAAATTGATGTCAGTTCTCAGTGCGATTCAGCCTAAAATCTGTAACAGGCAACGTTCAGGAAGTAAAGTCGGCCGCTCTATTACTGACTACATCACCCATTGAGATCGGATTTGTATTTCCCCCCCCCCTCGCTTTGAACTCGAGCATAGTAGATGCTGGACAAATGTTTACGTGTGTGCCAGCTTTCCCTGTTACCATTGTCCCTCGCCATCAGGCCAAGCTACTCCGACTACTTCATCATCGTCATCATCAAGTTCAATGCCGATAGACGTTGGAGGTCAGGGTTCGCCTTCTCACACGGTCACCAGAGTCTCGAATCAGATCTGTGTTCTTGTCCCGACCATGTCATGCTGCCAGTCATCAAGGTATTTATCCCTTTGTCTTCCTCTTGCTCCCTTCCTATCAAGCTTGCCAGTTGTCGCCAAATTGTCAAGTCCATGTCTCCTCATAACATGTCCTTCTTCTTCTTCTTCTGCGTTCATCCAGTTTTTTTCCGGATGTGATTGCGCTGTGCCTGTTTACAGCAGAGCTGCGTTCTTGCGCCGTTAGGCCGACACATCCGACTTCTGCGGGCATTTGTTGACCGGGTTAACCATCCCGGATAACATTCCAAAAACAATCTTGACGGTCTACGTCTAATTTCTCCAATCAGTTTCCATTTTTTATTTGTCCCTTGAAGGACTGTCTCGTTTGATTTTCTGTCCATCCATGGTATTCTTTGCATTTTTCTCAAAAATCACATTTCCACCGCCTTTAGATGTTTCTCAGCTGGTCTGTTAATTGTCTATGTTTCACACGAATACAATAATACGGGTTCTATATAGCACTTCAACGCTCTTTTTCTCACTGCAATTGACAACTTGCTGTTTGTAAGTATGTTTTCCATTTTGCAGAAGGCCACTTTTGCCATGGAAATTCTTGATATTATCTGTGCAAGGCATCTTCCAACAGATGTTACGACTGTTCCAAGATAGTTATACCGATTCACCTGTTTAAGAATACTTCTGTTCACTTGGATGTTAAAATGTAGTATTTCTTTCTTCTTGGTGACAACCGAGATCTCTGTTTTCTTTCAATTCAATTCCAAACCTGGTTTCTCACTGTGTCTATTAACCTCATTCACCAAATGTTGTAGATCCTGTTCGTTGTCAGCAATCAATACTGTATTGTCCGCATGTCTTATATTATTGATGTTTTTTCCTTCGAATGCATCTCCTTTAAATTTATCATAATATTTTCACTATTATGGGAGAAAAGATCTGGAGACATTACACATCCCTGTCGCACACCTCTCCTGATAGGCTGGAATTGATCCACTTCATTATAAATTTTTATGACAGCTGCTTGTTTTCAATAGATATTCTTTATAACTCTAAGATCTTTTTCCATCCAATTAGAGGTCTGCCAACATTATCATCATATCAGTATGTCTAACTCTATGGAAAGCTTTCATTTAATCAATGTAGCAAAGATGACGATCTTTATTGACTTTTGTTGAACGCTCTATTATTGTTCTCAGCAAATACACAGCATTTGTTATACTTTTTCCTTCTACAAACCCACACTGTTCTTCACCTATTTCATTTTTTATTTTCCTTCTAACCCTGTACATGATGATCCTTAGTAAAATCTTTGTGATATGACTCATGCTGATTGATCGATGTTGATCACATTCCAAAGCTCCTGACATTTTCGGAATTGCAATAAACAATGATTTATTTAAGGCAATGGGAATATCACCAGTATCATATATATTGTGTTTAGCAATCTGGTAACTTGGCCTATACCAAACTATTCTAAGGCATTAATCATATCGGTTGTGAGGTTGTCTAGACCCGGAGTCTTGCAAGTTTTCGTTTGATCGAGAGTATGCTGAACTTCGATCTTCAATATTGGTGGCTCTTCCATATTATAAGAAATATCCGACTGTTCTTCAAGTGCATCTACTTTCATTGCTTGCTTGCGTTCGCTGACTGTGAACTCCAGCGTGAAGTCCTGTATGTCGGATGAAGACATCTTGTTGTCCAACATCAGTGTGATGTCATACAGGACCTGAGGTTTGCGTGAGTATCCGTTGTCCCATGTCTGGCTTATTGGTGTGCAGACTGGTGGTTCCTCGCCGTGCAGGCAGATACTCTCCGACTTCGGAAGAATCAGAGATCCTACTTACGTTAGCCAGGCCCCCGAAGGGACCTGTTGCCAGGACGCGCGACTAGAACGTTTCAGTAAGTCTTGGCCAGTATAGAACCTGGCCTTGGTGCCTTGGAAACACCTCTGCGTCCCTCTACTTTGATTTTTCTATCTGCTGTTTTCAAGCAGTCTTTTGATGTAGGTGTTCTTTTGTTAGTAAGTTTGTGAGTTCTTTTGTGCATTAATTTAGTATTTTTACTGTTGTGTTGTTTTTCAATTTCCATGCAATTTTTTCTCAAGCCATGCTTCTTTTGCCTCTTTACATAATGTTCTGACTTTTCTGTGAATCTCTTCATATTTGTCAGGATTAATTTCGTTGTGTCTTCCTGGTTCCATTAGTTGTAAAATGTCTTCTGTCATCAATTTTTCACTATCTACTTTCTTTAATTTTGGGATAGTTTTTTTTCTGCAGCCAAACTGATTGAATTCTTCAACATTTCCCATTGATCATCCACATCTTTAAATAGGATCTCTAGATTAGACAATATATCAAATCTGTTCTTTACTTCTTTATTAAAATTGTTTTATTTTTCCATGTAATTTTTTAATATAAACAGATAAAATTTAATATGTCCTTGTGTATACTTGATCTTCTCTAACGTTACTTTTAATATGCGTATAATTAATCCGGTATAATGGCGACGCGATGACTCGTTGTTCTTAGGGGAGACGCTGTTCAGTGTTTTTCTGTGGATTTCCTATGGAAATTCCCGTGGAATTCGTGTGGATAGTGTTTTTCCTTTGGATTATGTGATGTTATTTCGTTTTCGTGTATTGGAAGTGTTCAAAAGAAGCCACGGAAGGCAGGTGGTGGATGAAATTTTGAGGGCAGCCGACAGATATTTGTTGGATATGGTCTCGAGTTTCGCGACGGCAAGCAGAAGATCTCTTTCGAGAGACAATGATTGCGGTCATCCGGCCAGTATGGTCACTGCCATAGAGGAAAGCAACGGCAAACTACCTCTTTGAAATTGCCTAGTTTATTATGATTCGCTTAAAGACTGATCATCTCAAGACAAGGACAGAGACATTAAAATTAGGAACATGGAACGTTAGGACGTTAAACAACGACGGAACATTAGAGAACATAACACAAGAAATTCAAAGAGAAAAAATTAATATATTAGGTATGTGTGAAACGAGATGGACAGGAGCAGGCATCAAGATACATAAAGATTTTAAGATTATTTATTCTGGAGGTGAAGATCGACACAGGGGAGTGGCAATAATTTTGGACCGGAAAACATCAACGTCTGTTCAGGGATATTGGGCCGTGTCGGACAGAGTTCTTCTAGTTAAATTGATTGGCAGACCTTTTAACATAAATGTTATTCAGGTATATGCCCCTACAGGAGAGTCCAGTGAAGATAGTGTAGAGGAATTTTATAATGACATAGAGTCTGCTTTAAAGAAATGTAAAAATTCAGAAATAAACATCATAATAGGGGACTTCAATGCAAAAGTAGGAAATCAAGGGGATAGATACACAGTAGGAAACTATGGTTTAGGAGAGAGAAATGAAAGATGATACAGACTAGTAGAGTGGGCAAAAGAACAGGAAATGATTGTAGGAAATACCTGGTTCAAGCAACACCCTAGAAGATTATGGACCTGGAGGAGTCCTGATAGCAGGATTAGAAACCAGATTGACTACATTCTCATTAGCAGAAGATTTAGAAACGCGCTAAAAGTAGCAAAAACAGTTCCCAGTGCTGATTGTTATAGTGACCACAGATTAATCACAGGAACATTGAGGATAAAGTTGAAGAAAGTCAAGTATATAACAGGAAACACTAAATATGACTTGTGTACATTGAGTAATGACAAGGAAATACAAAACAAATTCAACATAGAAGTACAGAACAGATTTGAAATATTCTCTGATCTAGAGATCCTATTCCAGGATGTGGATGATCAATGGGAAATGTTAAAGAATTCAATCAATGTGGCTGCAGAAACAACTATTCCAAAATTAAAGAAGGTGGGTCGTAAGAATTGGATGACTGAGGAAATTTTACACTTAATGGAAACAAGAAGACTCAACAAAAATAATCCTGCCAAATATGAAGAAATTCACAGACAAGTCAGAGTATTATGTAGGAAGGCAAAAGAATCATGGCTTGAGGAAAAGTGCTTAGAAATTGAAAAACAACACAACAGTCAAAATACCAAATTAGTGCACAAGAGAATTCAGGAACTTACTAATAAAAGAACAAGTACATCAACAGGCTGTCTAAAAACTAAAGATGGCAAAATCATAATAGAAAAAGATCAGATTCTACATGTATGGACAGATTATGTGAAAGACCTGTATAATGATAACAGAGAGGAACAGTATGCTATTAGATTTAATAATGAAGGACCAGCAATTTTAAAGATGGAGGTTCAAAATGTTCTTAAGCATATGAAAGCTGGCAAGGCCCCCGGTGCAGATAACATCACAACAGAAATGATTAAAGCTTTAGAAGAATTTGGACTAGAGCAAGTCACTAGACTGCTGAACACATTATATGATACTGGAGATATACCTTCTGAATTATGTAATTCTGTATTTATTGCTATCCCAAAGAAATCAGGAACCTTAGAATGTGATCAACATAGAACAATTAGTATAATGAGTCACATCACAAAGATTTTGTTACGAATTATCATGCAAAGAGTGAGGAAGAAAATACAATCTGAAATAGGGGAAGAACAATGTGGGTTTGTAGAAGGAAAGGGTACAGTAAATGCTGTGTATATGCTGCGAACAGTTATTGAACGTGCTTTAGAAGTAAACAAGGATATACATCTTTGCTTTATTGACTACACAAAGGCTTTTGATAGAGTTAGACATGTCAACATTGTGGATATGCTTGCAGATCTACAAATTGATGGGAAAGACATTAGACTTATAAAAAACATATATTGGAAACAACAAGCTGCCATAAGGATTGATAATGAAGTAGGACAATATCAACCTATTAAGAGAGGTGTTAGGCAGGGATGTGTAATGTCTCTAGATCTTTTTTCCCTATACAGTGAAAATATTTTCAGAAATGTAGAAGACCTAAATGGAATCAGCATTGGAGGACGAAACATAAATAACATTAGATATGCAGATGATACAGTATTGATTGCAGACAATGCACAGGATCTGCAACAATTAGTAGACGCTGTGGTTGTACACAGTGAGCAGCTGGGGTTGGAATTAAATTGTAGGAAGACACAGGTTATGGTCGTCACTAGGAAGAACGAAGTACCACAATGTAATATACAAGTAAATGGGAATATTCTTCAACAAGTGAATCGGTTCAATTATCTCGGAACAGTCATAACATCTGATGGCAGATGCCTTGAAGAGATTAGAACAAGAATCGCCATTTCGAAAGTAGCCTTTAGCAAGATGAAAAACATTCTGACCAATAAAATGATGTCAATTGAAACGAGAAAAAGAGTGTTGAGGGGATACATAGAGCCTGTTCTTTTGTATGGATGTGAAACTTGGACAATGTGCAGTCAAGCTGAAAAACATCTGATGGCTGCAGAAATGTGGTTTCTGAGGAAAATGCAAAGAATACCATGGACAGATAGAAAAACCAATGACCAAGTACTACAAGAGACAAATGAAAATCGTAGATTGATTAGAGAAATTAGACGTAGACAGTCAAAAAATTTTGGACATGTTATGAGAAGAAATGGACTGGAGAACTTAGTGACAGCTGGCAAGATCGAAGGGAACAGACCAAGAGGAAGACCGAGAGGAAAATACCTGGATGGCTTGGCCACATGGCATGGACGAGACAGGAACACTGAGCTGATCCACGACACTTGTGATCGAGTGAAATGGCGAATCATGACCGCCCACGCTTTCCGGCATGGCACATGATTGATTGATTGATAATTAATCTGTGATCACTGTAACAGAATGTGTTTGGAACTGTTTTTGCGACTGTTAACGCATTTCGAAACCTTCTGCTAATAAATCAATCAATCAATCAGATGCCGTCCCCACAATGAAGGTTGGCTGCAATGGATCTCCAACACTGTCTGTCTCTGGCATTGATTGTACATTGTCATATTGATGTTCGTCCATCTCTTGATGTTATCTTCCCGCTTGTATCGTTGTCTGCCTCTTTCTCGCATGCCCTCAACGTTGCCGTCCAGTATGGTTTTTAGAAGAGTATTATGTCTTTTAACCTGGCCCAAATATTTCACCTGTCTCTTCTTTATTTCTTTCATCAACTCTCTTTTCATTCCTAGTTTCTCTAGAACCTCTGTATTTGATTGGTTTTGCTTCTATGAAATACGACATATGCATCTGTATATCCACATCCCCAAGGCCTCTATTCGACTTTCTGGTTGCTTGTTCAATGTCCAGGCTTCCGCGCCACGCAGTACTGTTGATTATATGTAACATTTGACAGTTTTTATTTTTAATGAATTGTTAATCTCAATAGATGTTAATACTAATTCATGCTGTTGAAAGCCTTTTTGCCCATTCCTATTCTCTTTTTTATTTCTACTTCACTTCTGCCATCATCTGTTATTACATGTCCAAGATATGATACATTTGTTACTTGTTCTAGTATCTCCCCGTTTACTGTGATGTTCATCGATGACCTTTCCTTTCCTCTGCTAATTGTCATATTGTTCGTTTTTAGGATGATGGTATCTAAGCCACAGTTTGCACTATGCCTGTTTACTTGTTCCACTAGGTTTTGTAACTCTTGCTCCCTTTCTGCTAGTAACACGGTATAGTCAGCATATCTAAGATTGTTTATGATTCTTCCATTGATATTAAGTCCATGCGTTTCGACTTGTTTAAAAATTCTTTCTGTGTATAGGTTGAAAAGGTTTGGGGACAACACGCATCCCTGCAGTACTCCTCTTTTTATCTCTATGGGCGATGAATAATTATTTCTGCATCTTATTGACACCACTTGTTCCCAGTACAAGTTACCAATTAGTCTGATGTCCTTTCCGTCTACTATCTATAAAACAAACATATATATTTTTCTGAACTTCTACATATTTTTTTCAATTAACATCCTCAAACAGATTATTACTTCTCTGGTGCCGTTGTTTTTGCAGAAGCTAAGTTGTTCTTCAGCTACCGCCTCATCTATTTTATGTTGAATTCTTTCTTGTATGACCTTGAGTAGTATCTTAGTTATATGGCTCATTAAGCTAATAGTTCTGTAATCTTTACAATCAACAGCGCTTGTCTTCTTGTGTAGTGTGATGAAATTGATGTTTTCAAATCCTTTGGGATGTACCCAGTATTATATATATCATTGCATAATTCTGTGATCATATCAATGCCAAAGCTGGATATGGATTTTGCCATTTCTGTTGTTATCCTGTCAGAACCTGCAGCCTTTACTTCTTTCATAGTTTTAATCGCCTTCTCTACTTCAGCCTGCAATATTTTTGGTCCAACTTAAGTATTATACAATGTTGGTGTATTGCCCATGCTGTCCCAGAATAAATCTTCTGTGTATTCTGTCCATCTTTGTATTATGTCGGTATTATTCATTATAATTTCTCAATTTTTTCCTCTGATACAACCATGTCCTGTTATATTATTTTTCTTCTTAGCAAATCTTTTTATATTTTCATGCAATTCTTTCGAGTTGTATTTTATTTCTAGATCCTCTGTTTCTTTGCATTTTTTCTGCAACCACCCTTCTTTGGCAACTCTGCACATGTGGCGTATTTCTCTGTCTATTAATATATATTCTGGAGTATTCTTTGCTTTCTTTCTTTGAGTCAATTTGCTCAAGATTTCATCGGTTATCCATATTTGCTTTTTCTTATTTACCTTCACTGGCAAGGTAGTATTTGCAATGTGTATGCTAGGTTTTACACATTCCCATTTTGTCAATATCTACTAATCAGGATATAATCAATCTGGTTTCTAATCCTACTGTCAGGACCCCTCCGCGTCCACAATCTTCTTGGATGTTGCTTAAATCAGGTGTTTCCGACAGTCAGTTCATTATGTTTTGCCCATTCAACAAGTATGTCTCCTCTCTCATTTCGTTCTCCCAACCCATGTTTACCTACTGTGCATCCATCCATTTGATATCCTACTTCTGCATTAAAGTATCCCATTATGATGTTGATTTCTGAATGTTTACATTTCTTCAAAGCATTATTCATGCCATTATGAAATTCCTCTACACTATCTTCAAAGCTTTCTCCTGTCGGGGCATATATTTTAATACCGTTTAAGTCAAAAATATCTGCCGCTTAACTTCACCTATCTGACACTGCCCAATATCCTTTAACAGATTGTGATGTTTCCTGATCCAAGATAATAGCTACACTTCTTTGCCTTTATTCTCCTTCAGAACATATAATCTTCAAATCCTCCCGTCTTAACCCCTGTCATTTTGCATCTCGTCTCACACATTCCTAAGATATTAATATTCTCGCTTCCCATTTCTTGTTTGATGTTATCCAATCATCCATCTGCGCTTAAAGTACATACAATAAATGTTGCCACTTTCAGTGTTCCTATCCTTTTGTGACGTTCTGTGATTTGTCGAATCATCATTTTCTAGGCATCCTTAATGAAGGTAGTTTGCCATTGCTTTCCTTCCTGGCAGTGACCTTACTGGTCGATGACCGTGGCCATTATTCCTTTACAGAGATTCTCTGCCTACAATTTTTGTAAAATCTGTATCTACCAAACGTTGAATCATACCACGTCTTCTTGTGTCTTAGAGGTGCTCGTCATACCTCTATGGCACGTCTCTCAAAGATGTTTTAGGGTGCAATACATTTTGGCGTATGCTGGTTCATGGTAACATAAGACGGAGAGCGCAGTTTCGCTTGGTTGTTGTCTTTTCCTAAGAAAATCTTTAGTGCCTATTTGACGAGACTGGTGTCGAGCGCATACTTCAAGAGCTGAATATTGAAGAATGTTGGCTATTAAGGACGATAAAACAAAGAAAATTGAAATATTTTGGTTACTTGAAACGTCACGAAAGTTTGGAGAGAACAATACTGGAGGAGTATATGCCTGGGAAGAGAGGAAGAGGAAGGCCAAAAAGAAGATGGGTGCAGGATGTGGCGGATGATTTCCAGATGGGTGTATCGGACGCGGGGCATCTTGCTTATTATGGAGAGGTTTTCCAGAAGGTTGCTAGGTTCTGCAAAGACATGCTACTGAAGGAAGGGAGGGAGGCAGGCAGGCAGGCAGGCAGGCAGACAGACAGGCAGGCAGGCAGGCAGGCAGGCAGGAAGGAAAGAAGGAAGGAAGGAAGGAAGGAAGGAAGGAAGGAAGGAAGGAAGGAAGGAAGGAAGGAAGGAAGGAAGGAAGGAAGGAAGGAAGGAAGGAAGGGTCGAGAGAATGTTTCAGCAGAATGGTTGGGAGAATGTTTCAGCTGGATGGTCAGGAGAGTGATTCAACTGGAGGGTCGGGAGAATGTTTCACTCGGCGGGCAGAGAGCGTTTCATTTTGAGAGTCGGGAGGTCCTGGAGAGTGTTTTAATTAGAGGTCCGAGAGAATGTTGCAGCCGGCGGGCAGGAAGGTAGTTTCAGGCAGCTGTGCTAGAGTGTTTCAGGCAGCTGTGCTAGAGTGTTTCAGACGGCGAAGTCGGACATATCCACATATTTCCTTCTGTAGTCTAACGGCACGCAGAAAAGAAGTTAAAAGATAGTTGCATGTCCTTTTACAGGACTTGCAGTCAACCCCAGAACTTATTGTCTATTATTACTAAACAATTTTTACGTTGAGTAGTTTTTTTGCTTTGTGAACGACCAACGCTCATATAATCTAAATTAAAACAAAGCAATCTACATCCCAAATATGCAATTTTGAACTCTTGACCCGGTATGTCAACGAATTATGAAACCGCGTTCACTAACCTTTAAGCCATAGACATTGAAACCACAATCTACTGTTAGCTTTCTAACTTCTTTATTAACGTCTGCATATTTGATACTGGTTCTGTCTATAGTCGCGCTGATTTTGCTATTATTTAAAACAGCGAGTTTCTTTTTTTCATTTGATTCTCTCGTTATCCATGTTTATTGTTTTCGTTTCCTTTTTCGAAACACCTCATGCATCATTCGTTCCAAATGCTTTTAGCGCGCTGCCTGCAACCTTCCGAACTCACATCGTGTGCTAATTTGTGCAGAAACTTATTAGAGACTGCCATAAATTGTTCTTAAGTTTCTTGATTGCTTGCTTGCTTGTTTTCGCTGGCTGTGAACTCCAGCGTGAAGTCCTGTATGTCGGATGAATACATCCTGTTGTCCAACATCAATGTGATGTCATACAGGACCTGAGGTTTGCGTGAATATCCGTTGTCCCATGTCTGGCTTATTGGTGTGCAGACTGGTGGTTCCTCGCCATGCAGGCAGATACTCTCCGGCTTCAGAGGAATCATCGATCCTACGGATGTTAGCCAGGTCCCCGTAGGGACCTGTTGCCCAGGACGCACGGCGTGGACGTGTCAGCAGGTCTTGGCCAGTACAGATCCCGGCCCTGGTGCCTTGGAAACACCTCTGCGTCCCCTTGAATTTCTTGATATCTGAAATATTCTACACTGTATTGATTTCTATGTTTATAGGACTATATGTAGCTCTTGAGTTGCAGCTTAATTTTACTTATCAGTAGATGATGATCTGAATCTATTATCATCACCATCATCACCACGTGTCATGCGGATAATCGTGGGTGGTCCTGGTTCGACATGTTTCACGACAACCAGAGTCGTGTATCAGCTCTGTGGTTTTGTCTGGACTATGCCACGTGTCCAAGCCATCTGGGCATTACGTCTCTGCCTTCCACTTTTTTTTCTTTCAAATTTGCCTTTTGTCACCATATTCTTCATTTTATTTCTTCTCATAGCGTACCCAAAATATCTTGACTGTCTACGTCTAAGTTCTCTAATCAGATTGCGGTTTTCATTTGTTTTTTGTAGGACTTGTTTTCTGTGGGTTTTTCTGTCTGTTCATGGTATGTATTCTTTGCATTTTCCTCAGAAACCACCACCCCTAAAAACGTTCATGTGATGTAGAGATTATCTACAGCGGGCACGTTAACGTAGTTGATAGGGAGCTACGGTGATATTGTCAAGATCGCGGTCAGACTTCACTGCTTCCCACTCTATCTGTGCTATCTCTGCTTTTTCATGGCCTTTGCTTAAGTGTAGGTGATAGTTTTCTTTCTATTGCTTAAGAAATAGCACAGTTTCACCTGTGTTTAGAAGTTCCATTCCTTCTTGTTCAACACAATGCCAAAATGTTTATGGCATAAAAATGTTTCATTTTACCTAACATTTGCGCTGTTTTTCTAAATTCATTATTATAAAAATCAAGGTGCAACATCTAGAGATTATATTATGTAAAGAGAGGTAAGTATTCGATCCAGACTCCTTACGGTGTTGTCTGTGTGACGTCATAATTATCTAGATAGATGGCCTTCTTTAATATTGGCTGGCTGATTTTTTATTTCCGTTTCTTTAGACTTGCTCATGGTTGGCTTAATTTTGTAGCCACAGTTTTCTACGGAACAGGGAAACTAGTCTCGCGCCAACCCTCCTTCGTTGCCTCGTATGACACTCATAATTGGTTACAGTGGTTTCACTCTTTGCTTCTCTTAAGGGTACCAGTAATATGTAGGCATTAACTCCTATTCAACCTTGTCAGTCCTTGCTACTTCATAACGTAACAACGTAAAAACTTAGTAACACTTGTTCTACTCTATAGTTAATCATTAGCAGTGTAACTGGAACATAAATTAAAAATCTGAGTCTAAATTGTATTGAATTATCATGATAATGATGATGATGAAGATGATGATGATGATGATGATGATGATGATGATTAGTTTTACTATTACTACATCAATTACTTTACTAGTACTGCTTCTGCTGCTGCTGCTACTACTACTACTACTACTACTACTACTACTGCTGCTACTACTGCTGCTACAACTACTACTGCTGCTGCTGCTGCTGCTGCTGCTGCTGCTGCTGCTGCTGCTGCTGCTGCTGCTGCATAAAGATCGAATGTAGATCTCCACATTGCCAGAAAAGACCGTAGACTTGTTAAGACATATAAATTGATAATTGCAGAAATGTCAATACTAGTTCATCAAATTAACTATGCGACATATTAGTCAGTCCCGGCGGTATACTGAAATCATTATTGCATGCATAAGTGGCTAGTCGAGAGGCTAGAATGCGGAGTTTTCCTTCGGAAGACCCGGGTTCGGATCTTCGGTAAGGTGTGGATTTTTTTTCTGTCGGGGGCAAAAAGAAAATCCTAACCTGCACAGTTCGCGGCGACTGCGCTAGCCATGCGGCCTTCATTCCTCAGGCTCAACACCTCCCGGTCCTACACCGCAAAGTACTACAGGCAGTAGATGACAAGTAAAGTAAAGGGCCCATTTACACCAAAGTAAAGGGCCCATTTACACCCCATGAGACACATTGGGTACATGGTGCTAGTGCCATATATGACAGACCAACCCTCTGTTTTGTCAGTTGTTAGGGAAATACGCTGGTAACGTCAAGAGCACGGTCGGGCGCGAGTTCGACGCCTGGGCTCTTCGCTTGCCAAAGTGACGGAAAGAAAGACCACCGTTGCCTCCTTGCTGTCAGGCCTATAAAATATGATGGCGCTATCATATCACAGACCCATAGCAAGAAACTGCTTCATGACAGAGGAATTGTGTTTAACGACCCTTCTTGTAACTAGAACATTATATACAATAATAAACAAGGGACAAACAGCTTTCTTTGGTCATGTGATGAGACGAGAGACATTGGAGAACATCGTGGCAACTGGAATAATCGAGGGGAAGGGAGGCAGAGGCCAACCAAGAGAAATGATGCTGGATGGATTGAGACGGCGGCATGGAGGAATATCATCAGCAGAGTTGATCTAGAAAACCAAAGACCGAGATCTGTGGAGAGCCATGGACGTCTACGCCAGCCGGCAGGGCACTTGATGATGACGATGACCCTTCTCGTAAGCAATAATAATTTGATACGTTCAGACAACTATCAAACGTACACTACGAGGGGCTTCAAATTAAAACCCGAAAAGTGTGATAGAAATTACAATAATCATGCCAGTGTCTTATAACATGTAAATATTGTTGTTAATGATGTCAAGAGTGTTGCGCATGTGACATCACGGTGCAGACGAACGTGGTGACTTCATATGGATAGTTTAAAGATGGCCGCCCCACTTTTAACATGCACCAGAGAGGAGCAGAGTTCTGTTACCAGTTTTTTATCAGTGAAGAGGTGAAACTTATAGAAATTCATCGGCGAATTAAGATCTAGTATGGCGATGCATACTTGTCAGTCCAGCAAGTGTATGATTGGAGTAGGAAGTTTCAAAATCACTTCTGTGACAAGGTATAGCAAGTGATACATGAGTGGTTACACACGCGATCATTAAGATTTCTTTTAAACAGGAATCCAAGCATTTCATCGGCGCTGGAAAATTGAATTGAACGCAGTGGTGACTACATCGAATAATGATATATTGTTATTTACTTTTTCAGAACATGTTCACCCAACCAAACAAAAAACACATTTAAGGTGTTCATTTGAATCACTTTCGTATATACAGCCCCAACTCAGGAGTTCAGTAAAGCCAACCAGTAGAGTGGATATAGCCGTTGGTCAGCTGTAGCTTCTGTCCCTAAATCCACAATGATCTCATACCGCGTCTATTTAATTAAGTGGGGGTCCAGCGCTATCTAGCGGTGGGCTGAAATAACGTTACTTTAATTTAGATTGCCTGTCACTCGATCAATGAGTCTCGTGTCCATCATCCCTAACATTTTATGGTGACCTTTGATGGTAATTTTGAGGGATGTCTCAGTTTAATCCAGTGTCTACTGCAATATGTGCGTCTACACACTTGAGGATAAAACAAAGAAGAAGAAGAAGAAGAAGAAGAAGAAGAAGAAGAAGAAGAAGAAGAAGAAGAAGAAGAAGAAGAAGAAGAAGAAGAAGAAGAAGAAGAAGAAGAAGAAGAAGAAGAAGAAGAAGCAGAAGCAGCAGCAGCAGCAGCAGCAACAACAACAGCAGCAGCAGAAGCAGAAGCAGAAGCAGCAGCAGGAAGCAGAAGAAGAAGAAGAAGAAGAAGAAGAAGAAGAAGAAGAAGAAGAAGAAGAAGAAGAAGAAGAAGAAGAAGAAGAAGAAGAAGAAGAAGAAGAAGAAGAAGGACGAGGAGGAGGAGACACAGACGCTGAGGCAGGCGTAGACACACAAAAAAGAAGAAGATAGCATATCTAACACATTATAAAAAACATCTATATCTTCTTCTCTGCTATCTGTTGTTGGTGCATATGCCTGTATTGTACTGATATGCGGAGGTTTGCCATGGAGTTTCACTAAATAACACTCTGTCTAACATTGTACATAATCTAACAGTTTTTGCATTTTGTTGATTCACAATCATGCCACTTCCTCTTTTGTATTTCTTCGCTACTGATTAAACAACTGTGTGTATCCAAATATTTTTCTCCCGCACCTGGCCATCGCATTTCGCCAATACATAATATTGAAATTCACTCTATCCATTTAATTTCCACTTTGTATAAGTGTATCGACATTCCTTGCACCCATATGTAAGCTGTGTTTAACATTTAATTTGTTTCATTCATCTCTTTGACTGCATCCGATTTATTCAAAAGCGTATTTTACCAGGGACAAACACAACCGTGGTTGTCCCTTGACTTCCACTAATTTGTTTATGATTTGACTTCAATAACAATAAGTTACTTGCCTGTCCTTTACATGACGTCGCTATCAACCGCAGCATTTATTGGCTGTTTAAGTTGTTATAGGCAAGTTTACATTCAGAAGTTTGCCATTGCTTTTTGAACGGCCAATGGTAATAGCATTGTGAAAATCAACACAAAGCGATCTGCTCCCTAATCCCCTGCAGCTGCTTTTGAACAGGGTATGTCGAGATTGTGAAATTGTGTTCAATAGTCTTTGCTTAAGTTAATTTAAAAAAGGCAGTTAGATATTCGACCAGCTAGCTCTCCGCCTCTCACTTACCGCCACGAGTTATTCAGCCAACCTTTATGTCTAGAAGTCACTCCATTATCCTCATCTCGGTGGACTTTTTAGTAGTTTAGTAGTAGGTGTTTAGTACCACCTGAACATGTAATTAAAGAAACAGATTTTAGTCCAGTTGGTTAACACTGTTAGTTAAGGTTAAATGTTTTATTCGTCAAAACGCCGTGTTACCAATGCCAGACAAGAACAGTGATAGAAACACACGGGCGTAACATCACACCATGTGAGATGAGATTTATTTAAAAAAACGCAGATGAAAAAAACAAAGAAGAAGAAATAAAGAGACAAATGAAAAACAAAGAACAAATGTAGGGAAATCACTGATTACTGACTTTAAAGAACACTTGAGAATTACATGATATTGACATTTAGTTAGAATGGAACTCTATCAACCAGCGGCTAGAGCGTTCTACGTGTGAACATCGGGGTAAGAACGACCCAGAAATAAACCAGCCGGCTCTAGAACGGGTATGGCCAATATCACGACAGCCGCGTTTACTACACGAAACATTTCCTGGTGCCAATTGTTAGCTAGGTCAGTCTGGGTAGACCATGATAATTTTATAACTAAATCCCGGGATGTACCCAGTATTATATATATCATTGCATAATTCTGTGATCATATCAATGCCAAAGCTGGATATGGATTTTGCCATTTCTGTTGTTATCCTGTCAGAACCTGCAGCCTTTACTTCTTTCATAGTTTTAATCGCCTTCTCTACTTCAGCCTGCAATATTTTTGGTCCAACTTAAGTATTATACAATGTTGGTGTATTGCCCATGCTGTCCCAGAATAAATCTTCTGTGTATTCTGTCCATCTTTGTATTATGTCGGTATTATTCATTATAATTTCTCAATTTTTTCCTCTGATACAACCATGTCCTGTTATATTATTTTTCTTCTTAGCAAATCTTTTTATATTTTCATGCAATTCTTTCGAGTTGTATTTTATTTCTAGATCCTCTGTTTCTTTGCATTTTTTCTGCAACCACCCTTCTTTGGCAACTCTGCACATGTGGCGTATTTCTCTGTCTATTAATATATATTCTGGAGTATTCTTTGCTTTCTTTCTTTGAGTCAATTTGCTCAAGATTTCATCGGTTATCCATATTTGCTTTTTCTTATTTACCTTCACTGGCAAGGTAGTATTTGCAATGTGTATGCTAGGTTTTACACATTCCCATTTTGTCAATATCTACTAATCAGGATATAATCAATCTGGTTTCTAATCCTACTGTCAGGACCCCTCCGCGTCCACAATCTTCTTGGATGTTGCTTAAATCAGGTGTTTCCGACAGTCAGTTCATTATGTTTTGCCCATTCAACAAGTATGTCTCCTCTCTCATTTCGTTCTCCCAACCCATGTTTACCTACTGTGCATCCATCCATTTGATATCCTACTTCTGCATTAAAGTATCCCATTATGATGTTGATTTCTGAATGTTTACATTTCTTCAAAGCATTATTCATGTCATTATGAAATTCCTCTACACTATCTTCAAAGCTTTCTCCTGTCGGGGCATATATTTTAATACCGTTTAAGTCAAAAATATCTGCCGCTTAACTTCACCTATAGAACCCTATCTGACACTGCCCAATATCCTTTAACAGATTGTGATGTTTCCTGATCCAAGATAATAGCTACACTTCTTTGCCTTTATTCTCCTTCAGAACATATAATCTTCAAATCCTCCCGTCTTAACCCCTGTCATTTTGCATCTCGTCTCACACATTCCTAAGATATTAATATTCTCGCTTCCCATTTCTTGTTTGATGTTATCCAATCATCCATCTGCGCTTAAAGTACATACAATAAATGTTGCCACTTTCAGTGTTCCTATCCTTTTGTGACGTTCTGTGATTTGTCGAATCATCATTTTCTAGGCATCCTTAATGAAGGTAGTTTGCCATTGCTTTCCTTCCTGGCAGTGACCTTACTGGTCGATGACCGTGGCCATTATTCCTTTACAGGGATTCTCTGCCTACAATTTTTGTAAAATCTGTATCTACCAAACGTTGAATCATACCACGTCTTCTTGTGTCTTAGAGGTGCTCGTCATACCTCTATGGCACGTCTCTCAAAGATGTTTTAGGGTGCAATACATTTTGGCGTATGCTGGTTCATGGTAACATAAGACGGAGAGCGCAGTTTCGCTTGGTTGTTGTCTTTTCCTAAGAAAATCTTTAGTGCCTATTTGACGAGACTGGTGTCGAGCGCATACTTCAAGAGCTGAATATTGAAGAATGTTGGCTATTAAGGACGATAAAACAAAGAAAATTGAAATATTTTGGTTACTTGAAACGTCACGAAAGTTTGGAGAGAACAATACTGGAGGAGTATATGCCTGGGAAGAGAGGAAGAGGAAGGCCAAAAAGAAGATGGGTGCAGGATGTGGCGGATGATTTCCAGATGGGTGTATCGGACGCGGGGCATCTTGCTTATTATGGAGAGGTTTTCCAGAAGGTTGCTAGGTTCTGCAAAGACATGCTACTGAAGGAAGGGAGGGAGGCAGGCAGGCAGGCAGGCAGGCAGACAGACAGGCAGGCAGGCAGGCAGGCAGGCAGGAAGGAAAGAAGGAAGGAAGGAAGGAAGGAAGGAAGGAAGGAAGGAAGGAAGGAAGGAAGGAAGGAAGGAAGGAAGGAAGGGTCGAGAGAATGTTTCAGCAGAATGGTTGGGAGAATGTTTCAGCTGGATGGTCAGGAGAGTGATTCAACTGGAGGGTCGGGAGAATGTTTCACTCGGCGGGCAGAGAGCGTTTCATTTTGAGAGTCGGGAGGTCCTGGAGAGTGTTTTAATTAGAGGTCCGAGAGAATGTTGCAGCCGGCGGGCAGGAAGGTAGTTTCAGGCAGCTGTGCTAGAGTGTTTCAGGCAGCTGTGCTAGAGTGTTTCAGGCAGCTGTGCTAGAGTGTTTCAGACGGCGAAGTCGGACATATCCACATATTTCCTTCTGTAGTCTAACGGCACGCAGAAAAGAAGTTAAAAGATAGTTGCATGTCCTTTTACAGGACTTGCAGTCAACCCCAGAACTTATTGTCTATTATTACTAAACAATTTTTACGTTGAGTAGTTTTTTTGCTTTGTGAACGACCAACGCTCATATAATCTAAATTAACACAAAGCAATCTACATCCCAAATATGCAATTTTGAACTCTTGACCCGGTATGTCAACGAATTATGAAACCGCGTTCACTAACCTTTAAGCCATAGACATTGAAACCACAATCTACTGTTAGCTTTCTAACTTCTTTATTAACGTCTGCATATTTGATACTGGTTCTGTCTATAGTCGCGCTGATTTTGCTATTATTTAAAACAGCGAGTTTCTTTTTTTCATTTGATTCTCTCGTTATCCATGTTTATTGTTTTCGTTTCCTTTCTCGAAACACCTCATGCATCATTCGTTCCAAATGCTTTTAGCGCGCTGCCTGCAACCTTCCGAACTCACATCGTGTGCTAATTTGTGCAGAAACTTATTAGAGACTGCCATAAATTGTTCTTAAGTTTCTTGATTGCTTGCTTGCTTGTTTTCGCTGGCTGTGAACTCCAGCGTGAAGTCCTGTATGTCGGATGAATACATCCTGTTGTCCAACATCAATGTGATGTCATACAGGACCTGAGGTTTGCGTGAATATCCGTTGTCCCATGTCTGGCTTATTGGTGTGCAGACTGGTGGTTCCTCGCCATGCAGGCAGATACTCTCCGGCTTCAGAGGAATCATCGATCCTACGGATGTTAGCCAGGTCCCCGTAGGGACCTGTTGCCCAGGACGCACGGCGTGGACGTGTCAGCAGGTCTTGGCCAGTACAGATCCCGGCCCTGGTGCCTTGGAAACACCTCTGCGTCCCCTTGAATTTCTTGATATCTGAAATATTCTACACTGTATTGATTTCTATGTTTATAGGACTATATGTAGCTCTTGAGTTGCAGCTTAATTTTACTTATCAGTAGAGGATGATCTGAATCTATTATCATCACCATCATCACCACGTGTCATGCGGATAATCGTGGGTGGTCCTGGTTCGACATGTTTCACGACAACCAGAGTCGTGTATCAGCTCTGTGGTTTTGTCTGGACTATGCCACGTGTCCAAGCCATCTGGGCATTACGTCTCTGCCTTCCACTTTTTTTTCTTTCAAATTTGCCTTTTGTCACCATATTCTTCATTTTATTTCTTCTCATAGCGTACCCAAAATATCTTGACTGTCTACGTCTAAGTTCTCTAATCAGATTGCGGTTTTCATTTGTTTTTTGTAGGACTTGTTTTCTGTGGGTTTTTCTGTCTGTTCATGGTATGTATTCTTTGCATTTTCCTCAGAAACCACCACCCCTAAAAACGTTCATGTGATGTAGAGATTATCTACAGCGGGCACGTTAACGTAGTTGATAGGGAGCTACGGTGATATTGTCAAGATCGCGGTCAGACTTCACTGCTTCCCACTCTATCTGTGCTATCTCTGCTTTTTCATGGCCTTTGCTTAAGTGTGGGTGATAGTTTTCTTTCTATTGCTTAAGAAATAGCACAGTTTCACCTGTGTTTAGAAGTTCCATTCCTTCTTGTTCAACACAATGCCAAAATGTTTATGGCATAAAAATGTTTCATTTTACCTAACATTTGCGCTGTTTTTCTAAATTCATTATTATAAAAATCAAGGTGCAACATCTAGAGATTATATTATGTAAAGAGAGGTAAGTATTCGATCCAGACTCCTTACGGTGTTGTCTGTGTGACGTCATAATTATCTAGATAGATGGCCTTCTTTAATATTGGCTGGCTGATTTTTTATTTCCGTTTCTTTAGACTTGCTCATGGTTGGCTTAATTTTGTAGCCACAGTTTTCTACGGAACAGGGAAACTAGTCTCGCGCCAACCCTCCTTCGTTGCCTCGTATGACACTCATAATTGGTTACAGTGGTTTCACTCTTTGCTTCTCTTAAGGGTACCAGTAATATGTAGGCATTAACTCCTATTCAACCTTGTCAGTCCTTGCTACTTCATAACGTAACAACGTAAAAACTTAGTAACACTTGTTCTACTCTATAGTTAATCATTAGCAGTGTAACTGGAACATAAATTAAAAATCTGAGTCTAAATTGTATTGAATTATCATGATAATGATGATGATGAAGATGATGATGATGATGATGATGATGATGATGATTAGTTTTACTATTACTACATCAATTACTTTACTAGTACTGCTTCTGCTGCTGCTACTACTACTACTACTACTACTGCTACTACTACTACTACTACTACTGCTGCTGCTGCTGCTGCTGCTGCTGCTACGCCTGCTGCTGCTGCTGCTGCTGCTGCTGCTGCTGCTGCTGCTGCTGCTGCTGCTGCATAAAGATCGAATGTAGATCTCCACATTGCCAGAAAAGACCGTAGACTTGTTAAGACATATAAATTGATAATTGCAGAAATGTCAATACTAGTTCATCAAATTAACTATGCGACATATTAGTCAGTCCCGGCGGTATACTGAAATCATTATTGCATGCATAAGTGGCTGATCGAGAGGCTAGAATGCGGAGTTTTCTTTCGGAAGACCCGGGTTCGGATCTTCGGTAAGGTGTGGATTTTTTTTCTGTCGGGGGCAAAAAGAAAATCCTAACCTGCACAGTTCGCGGCGACTGCGCTAGCCAGGCGGCCTTCATTCCTCAGGCTCAACACCTCCCGGTCCTACACCGCAAAGTACTACAGGCAGTAGATGACAAGTAAAGTAAAGGGCCCATTTACACCAAAGTAAAGGGCCCATTTACACCCCATGAGACACATTGGGTACATGGTGCTAGTGCCATATATTACAGACCAACCCTCTGTTTTGTCAGTTGTTAGGGAAATACGCTGGTAACGTCAAGAGCACGGTCGGGCGCGAGTTCGACGCCTGGGCTTTTCGCTTGCCAAAGTGACGGAAAGAAAGACCACCGTTGCCTCCTTGCTGTCAGGCCTATAAAATATGATGGCGCTATCATATCACAGACCCATAGCAAGAAACTGCTTCATGACAGAGGAATTGTGTTTAACGACCCTTCTTGTAACTAGAACATTATATACAATAATAAACAAGGGACAAACAGCTTTCTTTGGTCATGTGATGAGACGAGAGACATTGGAGAACATCGTGGCAACTGGAATAATCGAGGGGAAGGGAGGCAGAGGCCAACCAAGAGAAATGATGCTGGATGGATTGAGACGGCGGCATGGAGGAATATCATCAGCAGAGTTGATCCAGAAAACCAAAGACCGAGATCTGTGGAGAGCCATGGACGTCTACGCCAGCCGGCAGGGCACTTGATGATGACGATGACCCTTCTCGTAAGCAATAATAATTTGATACGTTCAGACAACTATCAAACGTACACTACGAGGGGCTTCAAATTAAAACCCGAAAAGTGTGATAGAAATTACAATAATCATGCCAGTGTCTTATAACATGTAAATATTGTTGTTAATGATGTCAAGAGTGTTGCGCATGTGACATCACGGTGCAGACGAACGTGGTGACTTCATATGGATAGTTTAAAGATGGCCGCCCCACTTTTAACATGCACCAGAGAGGAGCAGAGTTCTGTTACCAGTTTTTTATCAGTGAAGAGGTGAAACTTATAGAAATTCATCGGCGAATTAAGATCTAGTATGGCGATGCATGGGCCGGTCTCTCTGGCTGAGGGGCTACAACACTTTCTCTCTGTAATCCCGTTTATCACGCAGAGTCTCGTAGCGGAGCGAGAGCTGAGGCGGTTCGACCCCCGCTCGTGACTTGCGGGATACTGAGCCGGCCGCTCAGAAAGCAATGGCAAACTACTGAGCGTAATCTTGCCAAGAGATCAACATACAGCTGAAAGATGCTGGTGTTGACAGCTAAGTCCTGTAAAGGATATGCTAAAAAAAAAAAAAAAAAAAAAAAAAAAAAAAAAAAAATGGCGATGCATACTTGTCAGTCCAGCAAGTGTATGATTGGAGTAGGAAGTTTCAAAATCACTTCTGTGACAAGGTATAGCAAGTGATACATGAGTGGTTACACACGCGATCATTAAGATTTCTTTTAAACAGGAATCCAAGCATTTCATCGGCGCTGGAAAATTGAATTGAACGCAGTGGTGACTACATCGAATAATGATATATTGTTATTTACTTTTTCAGAACATGTTCACCCAACCAAACAAAAAACACATTTAAGGTGTTCATTTGAATCACTTTCGTATATACAGCCCCAACTCAGGAGTTCAGTAAAGCCAACCAGTAGAGTGGATATAGCCGTTGGTCAGCTGTAGCTTCTGTCCCTAAATCCACAATGATCTCATACCGCGTCTATTTAATTAAGTGGGGGTCCAGCGCTATCTAGCGGTGGGCTGAAATAACGTTACTTTAATTTAGATTGCCTGTCACTCGATCAATGAGTCTCGTGTCCATCATCCCTAACATTTTATGGTGACCTTTGATGGTAATTTTGAGGGATGTCTCAGTTTAATCCAGTGTCTACTGCAATATGTGCGTCTACACACTTGAGGATAAAACAAAGAAGAAGAAGAAGAAGAAGAAGAAGAAGAAGAAGAAGAAGAAGAAGAAGAAGAAGAAGAAGAAGAAGAAGAAGAAGAAGAAGAAGAAGAAGAAGAAGAAGCAGAAGCAGCAGCAGCAGCAGCAGCAACAACAACAGCAGCAGCAGAAGCAGAAGCAGAAGCAGCAGCAGCAGCAGGAAGCAGAAGAAGAAGAAGAAGAAGAAGAAGAAGAAGAAGAAGAAGAAGAAGAAGAAGAAGAAGAAGAAGAAGAAGAAGAAGAAGAAGAAGAAGAAGAAGAAGAAGAAGAAGAAGAAGAAGAAGAAGAAGAAGGACGAGGAGGAGGAGACACAGACGCTGAGGCAGGCGTAGACACACAAAAAAGAAGAAGATAGCATATCTAACACATTATAAAAAACATCTATATCTTCTTCTCTGCTATCTGTTGTTGGTGCATATGCCTGTATTGTACTGATATGCGGAGGTTTGCCATGGAGTTTCACTAAATAACACTCTGTCTAACATTGTACATAATCTAACAGTTTTTGCATTTTGTTGATTCACAATCATGCCACTTCCTCTTTTGTATTTCTTCGCTACTGATTAAACAACTGTGTGTATCCAAATATTTTTCTCCCGCACCTGGCCATCGCATTTCGCCAATACATAATATTGAAATTCACTCTATCCATTTAATTTCCACTTTGTATAAGTGTATCGACATTCCTTGCACCCATATGTAAGCTGTGTTTAACATTTAATTTGTTTCATTCATCTCTTTGACTGCATCCGATTTATTCAAAAGCGTATTTTACCAGGGACAAACACAACCGTGGTTGTCCCTTGACTTCCACTAATTTGTTTATGATTTGACTTCAATAACAATAAGTTACTTGCCTGTCCTTTACATGACGTCGCTATCAACCGCAGCATTTATTGGCTGTTTAAGTTGTTATAGGCAAGTTTACATTCAGAAGTTTGCCATTGCTTTTTGAACGGCCAATGGTAATAGCATTGTGAAAATCAACACAAAGCGATCTGCTCCCTAATCCCCTGCAGCTGCTTTTGAACAGGGTATGTCGAGATTGTGAAATTGTGTTCAATAGTCTTTGCTTAAGTTAATTTAAAAAAGGCAGTTAGATATTCGACCAGCTAGCTCTCCGCCTCTCACTTACCGCCACGAGTTATTCAGCCAACCTTTATGTCTAGAAGTCACTCCATTATCCTCATCTCGGTGGACTTTTTAGTAGTTTAGTAGTAGGTGTTTAGTACCACCTGAACATGTAATTAAAGAAACAGATTTTAGTCCAGTTGGTTAACACTGTTAGTTAAGGTTAAATGTTTTATTCGTCAAAACGCCGTGTTACCAATGCCAGACAAGAACAGTGATAGAAACACACGGGCGTAACATCACACCATGTGAGATGAGATTTATTTAAAAAAACGCAGATGAAAAAAAACAAAGAAGAAGAAATAAAGAGACAAATGAAAAACAAAGAACAAATGTAGGGAAATCACTGATTACTGACTTTAAAGAACACTTGAGAATTACATGATATTGACATTTAGTTAGAATGGAACTCTATCAACCAGCGGCTAGAGCGTTCTACGTGTGAACATCGGGGTAAGAACGACCCAGAAATAAACCAGCCGGCTCTAGAACGGGTATGGCCAATATCACGACAGCCGCGTTTACTACACGAAACATTTCCTGGTGCCAATTGTTAGCTAGGTCAGTCTGGGTAGACCATGATAATTTTATAACTAAATCCCGGGATGTACCCAGTATTATATATATCATTGCATAATTCTGTGATCATATCAATGCCAAAGCTGGATATGGATTTTGCCATTTCTGTTGTTATCCTGTCAGAACCTGCAGCCTTTACTTCTTTCATAGTTTTAATCGCCTTCTCTACTTCAGCCTGCAATATTTTTGGTCCAACTTAAGTATTATACAATGTTGGTGTATTGCCCATGCTGTCCCAGAATAAATCTTCTGTGTATTCTGTCCATCTTTGTATTATGTCGGTATTATTCATTATAATTTCTCAATTTTTTCCTCTGATACAACCATGTCCTGTTATATTATTTTTCTTCTTAGCAAATCTTTTTATATTTTCATGCAATTCTTTCGAGTTGTATTTTATTTCTAGATCCTCTGTTTCTTTGCATTTTTTCTGCAACCACCCTTCTTTGGCAACTCTGCACATGTGGCGTATTTCTCTGTCTATTAATATATATTCTGGAGTATTCTTTGCTTTCTTTCTTTGAGTCAATTTGCTCAAGATTTCATCGGTTATCCATATTTGCTTTTTCTTATTTACCTTCACTGGCAAGGTAGTATTTGCAATGTGTATGCTAGGTTTTACACATTCCCATTTTGTCAATATCTACTAATCAGGATATAATCAATCTGGTTTCTAATCCTACTGTCAGGACCCCTCCGCGTCCACAATCTTCTTGGATGTTGCTTAAATCAGGTGTTTCCGACAGTCAGTTCATTATGTTTTGCCCATTCAACAAGTATGTCTCCTCTCTCATTTCGTTCTCCCAACCCATGTTTACCTACTGTGCATCCATCCATTTGATATCCTACTTCTGCATTAAAGTATCCCATTATGATGTTGATTTCTGAATGTTTACATTTCTTCAAAGCATTATTCATGCCATTATGAAATTCCTCTACACTATCTTCAAAGCTTTCTCCTGTCGGGGCATATATTTTAATACCGTTTAAGTCAAAAATATCTGCCGCTTAACTTCACCTATAGAACCCTATCTGACACTGCCCAATATCCTTTAACAGATTGTGATGTTTCCTGATCCAAGATAATAGCTACACTTCTTTGCCTTTATTCTCCTTCAGAACATATAATCTTCAAATCCTCCCGTCTTAACCCCTGTCATTTTGCATCTCGTCTCACACATTCCTAAGATATTAATATTCTCGCTTCCCATTTCTTGTTTGATGTTATCCAATCATCCATCTGCGCTTAAAGTACATACAATAAATGTTGCCACTTTCAGTGTTCCTATCCTTTTGTGACGTTCTGTGATTTGTCGAATCATCATTTTCTAGGCATCCTTAATGAAGGTAGTTTGCCATTGCTTTCCTTCCTGGCAGTGACCTTACTGGTCGATGACCGTGGCCATTATTCCTTTACAGAGATTCTCTGCCTACAATTTTTGTAAAATCTGTATCTACCAAACGTTGAATCATACCACGTCTTCTTGTGTCTTAGAGGTGCTCGTCATACCTCTATGGCACGTCTCTCAAAGATGTTTTAGGGTGCAATACATTTTGGCGTATGCTGGTTCATGGTAACATAAGACGGAGAGCGCAGTTTCGCTTGGTTGTTGTCTTTTCCTAAGAAAATCTTTAGTGCCTATTTGACGAGACTGGTGTCGAGCGCATACTTCAAGAGCTGAATATTGAAGAATGTTGGCTATTAAGGACGATAAAACAAAGAAAATTGAAATATTTTGGTTACTTGAAACGTCACGAAAGTTTGGAGAGAACAATACTGGAGGAGTATATGCCTGGGAAGAGAGGAAGAGGAAGGCCAAAAAGAAGATGGGTGCAGGATGTGGCGGATGATTTCCAGATGGGTGTATCGGACGCGGGGCATCTTGCTTATTATGGAGAGGTTTTCCAGAAGGTTGCTAGGTTCTGCAAAGACATGCTACTGAAGGAAGGGAGGGAGGCAGGCAGGCAGGCAGGCAGACAGACAGGCAGGCAGGCAGGCAGGCAGGAAGGAAAGAAGGAAGGAAGGAAGGAAGGAAGGAAGGAAGGAAGGAAGGAAGGAAGGAAGGAAGGAAGGAAGGAAGGAAGGAAGGAAGGAAGGAAGGAAGGAAGGAAGGAAGGAAGGGTCGAGAGAATGTTTCAGCAGAATGGTTGGGAGAATGTTTCAGCTGGATGGTCAGGAGAGTGATTCAACTGGAGGGTCGGGAGAATGTTTCACTCGGCGGGCAGAGAGCGTTTCATTTTGAGAGTCGGGAGGTCCTGGAGAGTGTTTTAATTAGAGGTCCGAGAGAATGTTGCAGCCGGCGGGCAGGAAGGTAGTTTCAGGCAGCTGTGCTAGAGTGTTTCAGGCAGCTGTGCTAGAGTGTTTCAGGCAGCTGTGCTAGAGTGTTTCAGACGGCGAAGTCGGACATATCCACATATTTCCTTCTGTAGTCTAACGGCACGCAGAAAAGAAGTTAAAAGATAGTTGCATGTCCTTTTACAGGACTTGCAGTCAACCCCAGAACTTATTGTCTATTATTACTAAACAATTTTTACGTTGAGTAGTTTTTTTGCTTTGTGAACGACCAACGCTCATATAATCTAAATTAACACAAAGCAATCTACATCCCAAATATGCAATTTTGAACTCTTGACCCGGTATGTCAACGAATTATGAAACCGCGTTCACTAACCTTTAAGCCATAGACATTGAAACCACAATCTACTGTTAGCTTTCTAACTTCTTTATTAACGTCTGCATATTTGATACTGGTTCTGTCTATAGTCGCGCTGATTTTGCTATTATTTAAAACAGCGAGTTTCTTTTTTTCATTTGATTCTCTCGTTATCCATGTTTATTGTTTTCGTTTCCTTTCTCGAAACACCTCATGCATCATTCGTTCCAAATGCTTTTAGCGCGCTGCCTGCAACCTTCCGAACTCACATCGTGTGCTAATTTGTGCAGAAACTTATTAGAGACTGCCATAAATTGTTCTTAAGTTTCTTGATTGCTTGCTTGCTTGTTTTCGCTGGCTGTGAACTCCAGCGTGAAGTCCTGTATGTCGGATGAATACATCCTGTTGTCCAACATCAATGTGATGTCATACAGGACCTGAGGTTTGCGTGAATATCCGTTGTCCCATGTCTGGCTTATTGGTGTGCAGACTGGTGGTTCCTCGCCATGCAGGCAGATACTCTCCGGCTTCAGAGGAATCATCGATCCTACGGATGTTAGCCAGGTCCCCGTAGGGACCTGTTGCCCAGGACGCACGGCGTGGACGTGTCAGCAGGTCTTGGCCAGTACAGATCCCGGCCCTGGTGCCTTGGAAACACCTCTGCGTCCCCTTGAATTTCTTGATATCTGAAATATTCTACACTGTATTGATTTCTATGTTTATAGGACTATATGTAGCTCTTGAGTTGCAGCTTAATTTTACTTATCAGTAGAGGATGATCTGAATCTATTATCATCACCATCATCACCACGTGTCATGCGGATAATCGTGGGTGGTCCTGGTTCGACATGTTTCACGACAACCAGAGTCGTGTATCAGCTCTGTGGTTTTGTCTGGACTATGCCACGTGTCCAAGCCATCTGGGCATTACGTCTCTGCCTTCCACTTTTTTTTCTTTCAAATTTGCCTTTTGTCACCATATTCTTCATTTTATTTCTTCTCATAGCGTACCCAAAATATCTTGACTGTCTACGTCTAAGTTCTCTAATCAGATTGCGGTTTTCATTTGTTTTTTGTAGGACTTGTTTTCTGTGGGTTTTTCTGTCTGTTCATGGTATGTATTCTTTGCATTTTCCTCAGAAACCACCACCCCTAAAAACGTTCATGTGATGTAGAGATTATCTACAGCGGGCACGTTAACGTAGTTGATAGGGAGCTACGGTGATATTGTCAAGATCGCGGTCAGACTTCACTGCTTCCCACTCTATCTGTGCTATCTCTGCTTTTTCATGGCCTTTGCTTAAGTGTGGGTGATAGTTTTCTTTCTATTGCTTAAGAAATAGCACAGTTTCACCTGTGTTTAGAAGTTCCATTCCTTCTTGTTCAACACAATGCCAAAATGTTTATGGCATAAAAATGTTTCATTTTACCTAACATTTGCGCTGTTTTTCTAAATTCATTATTATAAAAATCAAGGTGCAACATCTAGAGATTATATTATGTAAAGAGAGGTAAGTATTCGATCCAGACTCCTTACGGTGTTGTCTGTGTGACGTCATAATTATCTAGATAGATGGCCTTCTTTAATATTGGCTGGCTGATTTTTTATTTCCGTTTCTTTAGACTTGCTCATGGTTGGCTTAATTTTGTAGCCACAGTTTTCTACGGAACAGGGAAACTAGTCTCGCGCCAACCCTCCTTCGTTGCCTCGTATGACACTCATAATTGGTTACAGTGGTTTCACTCTTTGCTTCTCTTAAGGGTACCAGTAATATGTAGGCATTAACTCCTATTCAACCTTGTCAGTCCTTGCTACTTCATAACGTAACAACGTAAAAACTTAGTAACACTTGTTCTACTCTATAGTTAATCATTAGCAGTGTAACTGGAACATAAATTAAAAATCTGAGTCTAAATTGTATTGAATTATCATGATAATGATGATGATGAAGATGATGATGATGATGATGATGATGATGATGATTAGTTTTACTATTACTACATCAATTACTTTACTAGTACTGCTTCTGCTGCTGCTACTACTACTACTACTACTACTACTGCTACTACTACTACTACTACTACTGCTGCTGCTGCTGCTGCTGCTGCTGCTGCTGCTGCTGCTGCTACGCCTGCTGCTGCTGCTGCTGCTGCTGCTGCTGCTGCTGCTGCTGCTGCTGCATAAAGATCGAATGTAGATCTCCACATTGCCAGAAAAGACCGTAGACTTGTTAAGACATATAAATTGATAATTGCAGAAATGTAAATACTAGTTCATCAAATTAACTATGCGACATATTAGTCAGTCCCGGCGGTATACTGAAATCATTATTGCATGCATAAGTGGCTGGTCGAGAGGCTAGAATGCGGAGTTTTCCTTCGGAAGACCCGGGTTCGGATCTTCGGTAAGGTGTGGATTTTTTTTCTGTCGGGGGCAAAAAGAAAATCCTAACCTGCACAGTTCGCGGCGACTGCGCTAGCCAGGCGGCCTTCATTCCTCAGGCTCAACACCTCCCGGTCCTACACCGCAAAGTACTACAGGCAGTAGATGACAAGTAAAGTAAAGGGCCCATTTACACCCCATGAGACACATTGGGTACATGGTGCTAGTGCCATATATTACAGACCAACCCTCTGTTTTGTCAGTTGTTAGGGAAATACGCTGGTAACGTCAAGAGCACGGTCGGGCGCGAGTTCGACGCCTGGGCTTTTCGCTTGCCAAAGTGACGGAAAGAAAGACCACCGTTGCCTCCTTGCTGTCAGGCCTATAAAATATGATGGCGCTATCATATCACAGACCCATAGCAAGAAACTGCTTCATGACAGAGGAATTGTGTTTAACGACCCTTCTTGTAACTAGAACATTATATACAATAATAAACAAGGGACAAACAGCTTTCTTTGGTCATGTGATGAGACGAGAGACATTGGAGAACATCGTGGCAACTGGAATAATCGAGGGGAAGGGAGGCAGAGGCCAACCAAGAGAAATGATGCTGGATGGATTGAGACGGCGGCATGGAGGAATATCATCAGCAGAGTTGATCCAGAAAACCAAAGACCGAGATCTGTGGAGAGCCATGGACGTCTACGCCAGCCGGCAGGGCACTTGATGATGACGATGACCCTTCTCGTAAGCAATAATAATTTGATACGTTCAGACAACTATCAAACGTACACTACGAGGGGCTTCAAATTAAAACCCGAAAAGTGTGATAGAAATTACAATAATCATGCCAGTGTCTTATAACATGTAAATATTGTTGTTAATGATGTCAAGAGTGTTGCGCATGTGACATCACGGTGCAGACGAACGTGGTGACTTCATATGGATAGTTTAAAGATGGCCGCCCCACTTTTAACATGCACCAGAGAGGAGCAGAGTTCTGTTACCAGTTTTTTATCAGTGAAGAGGTGAAACTTATAGAAATTCATCGGCGAATTAAGATCTAGTATGGCGATGCATACTTGTCAGTCCAGCAAGTGTATGATTGGAGTAGGAAGTTTCAAAATCACTTCTGTGACAAGGTATAGCAAGTGATACATGAGTGGTTACACACGCGATCATTAAGATTTCTTTTAAACAGGAATCCAAGCATTTCATCGGCGCTGGAAAATTGAATTGAACGCAGTGGTGACTACATCGAATAATGATATATTGTTATTTACTTTTTCAGAACATGTTCACCCAACCAAACAAAAAACACATTTAAGGTGTTCATTTGAATCACTTTCGTATATACAGCCCCAACTCAGGAGTTCAGTAAAGCCAACCAGTAGAGTGGATATAGCCGTTGGTCAGCTGTAGCTTCTGTCCCTAAATCCACAATGATCTCATACCGCGTCTATTTAATTAAGTGGGGGTCCAGCGCTATCTAGCGGTGGGCTGAAATAACGTTACTTTAATTTAGATTGCCTGTCACTCGATCAATGAGTCTCGTGTCCATCATCTCTAACATTTTATGGTGACCTTTGATGGTAATTTTGAGGGATGTCTCAGTTTAATCCAGTGTCTACTGCAATATGTGCGTCTACACACTTGAGGATAAAACAAAGAAGAAGAAGAAGAAGAAGAAGAAGAAGAAGAAGAAGAAGAAGAAGAAGAAGAAGAAGAAGAAGAAGAAGAAGAAGAAGAAGAAGAAGAAGAAGAAGAAGAAGAAGAAGAAGAAGAAGAAGCAGAAGCAGCAGCAGCAGCAGCAGCAACAACAACAGCAGCAGCAGAAGCAGAAGCAGAAGCAGCAGCAGGAAGCAGAAGAAGAAGAAGAAGAAGAAGAAGAAGAAGAAGAAGAAGAAGAAGAAGAAGAAGAAGAAGAAGAAGAAGAAGAAGAAGAAGAAGAAGAAGAAGAAGAAGAAGAAGAAGAAGAAGAAGAAGAAGAAGGACGAGGAGGAGGAGACACAGACGCTGAGGCAGGCGTAGACACACAAAAAAGAAGAAGATAGCATATCTAACACATTATAAAAAACATCTATATCTTCTTCTCTGCTATCTGTTGTTGGTGCATATGCCTGTATTGTACTGATATGCGGAGGTTTGCCATGGAGTTTCACTAAATAACACTCTGTCTAACATTGTACATAATCTAACAGTTTTTGCATTTTGTTGATTCACAATCATGCCACTTCCTCTTTTGTATTTCTTCGCTACTGATTAAACAACTGTGTGTATCCAAATATTTTTCTCCCGCACCTGGCCATCGCATTTCGCCAATACATAATATTGAAATTCACTCTATCCATTTAATTTCCACTTTGTATAAGTGTATCGACATTCCTTGCACCCATATGTAAGCTGTGTTTAACATTTAATTTGTTTCATTCATCTCTTTGACTGCATCCGATTTATTCAAAAGCGTATTTTACCAGGGACAAACACAACCGTGGTTGTCCCTTGACTTCCACTAATTTGTTTATGATTTGACTTCAATAACAATAAGTTACTTGCCTGTCCTTTACATGACGTCGCTATCAACCGCAGCATTTATTGGCTGTTTAAGTTGTTATAGGCAAGTTTACATTCAGAAGTTTGCCATTGCTTTTTGAACGGCCAATGGTAATAGCATTGTGAAAATCAACACAAAGCGATCTGCTCCCTAATCCCCTGCAGCTGCTTTTGAACAGGGTATGTCGAGATTGTGAAATTGTGTTCAATAGTCTTTGCTTAAGTTAATTTAAAAAAGGCAGTTAGATATTCGACCAGCTAGCTCTCCGCCTCTCACTTACCGCCACGAGTTATTCAGCCAACCTTTATGTCTAGAAGTCACTCCATTATCCTCATCTCGGTGGACTTTTTAGTAGTTTAGTAGTAGGTGTTTAGTACCACCTGAACATGTAATTAAAGAAACAGATTTTAGTCCAGTTGGTTAACACTGTTAGTTAAGGTTAAATGTTTTATTCGTCAAAACGCCGTGTTACCAATGCCAGACAAGAACAGTGATAGAAACACACGGGCGTAACATCACACCATGTGAGATGAGATTTATTTAAAAAAACGCAGATGAAAAAAAACAAAGAAGAAGAAATAAAGAGACAAATGAAAAACAAAGAACAAATGTAGGGAAATCACTGATTACTGACTTTAAAGAACACTTGAGAATTACATGATATTGACATTTAGTTAGAATGGAACTCTATCAACCAGCGGCTAGAGCGTTCTACGTGTGAACATCGGGGTAAGAACGACCCAGAAATAAACCAGCCGGCTCTAGAACGGGTATGGCCAATATCACGACAGCCGCGTTTACTACACGAAACATTTCCTGGTGCCAATTGTTAGCTAGGTCAGTCTGGGTAGACCATGATAATTTTATAACTAAATCCCGGGATGTACCCAGTATTATATATATCATTGCATAATTCTGTGATCATATCAATGCCAAAGCTGGATATGGATTTTGCCATTTCTGTTGTTATCCTGTCAGAACCTGCAGCCTTTACTTCTTTCATAGTTTTAATCGCCTTCTCTACTTCAGCCTGCAATATTTTTGGTCCAACTTAAGTATTATACAATGTTGGTGTATTGCCCATGCTGTCCCAGAATAAATCTTCTGTGTATTCTGTCCATCTTTGTATTATGTCGGTATTATTCATTATAATTTCTCAATTTTTTCCTCTGATACAACCATGTCCTGTTATATTATTTTTCTTCTTAGCAAATCTTTTTATATTTTCATGCAATTCTTTCGAGTTGTATTTTATTTCTAGATCCTCTGTTTCTTTGCATTTTTTCTGCAACCACCCTTCTTTGGCAACTCTGCACATGTGGCGTATTTCTCTGTCTATTAATATATATTCTGGAGTATTCTTTGCTTTCTTTCTTTGAGTCAATTTGCTCAAGATTTCATCGGTTATCCATATTTGCTTTTTCTTATTTACCTTCACTGGCAAGGTAGTATTTGCAATGTGTATGCTAGGTTTTACACATTCCCATTTTGTCAATATCTACTAATCAGGATATAATCAATCTGGTTTCTAATCCTACTGTCAGGACCCCTCCGCGTCCACAATCTTCTTGGATGTTGCTTAAATCAGGTGTTTCCGACAGTCAGTTCATTATGTTTTGCCCATTCAACAAGTATGTCTCCTCTCTCATTTCGTTCTCCCAACCCATGTTTACCTACTGTGCATCCATCCATTTGATATCCTACTTCTGCATTAAAGTATCCCATTATGATGTTGATTTCTGAATGTTTACATTTCTTCAAAGCATTATTCATGCCATTATGAAATTCCTCTACACTATCTTCAAAGCTTTCTCCTGTCGGGGCATATATTTTAATACCGTTTAAGTCAAAAATATCTGCCGCTTAACTTCACCTATAGAACCCTATCTGACACTGCCCAATATCCTTTAACAGATTGTGATGTTTCCTGATCCAAGATAATAGCTACACTTCTTTGCCTTTATTCTCCTTCAGAACATATAATCTTCAAATCCTCCCGTCTTAACCCCTGTCATTTTGCATCTCGTCTCACACATTCCTAAGATATTAATATTCTCGCTTCCCATTTCTTGTTTGATGTTATCCAATCATCCATCTGCGCTTAAAGTACATACAATAAATGTTGCCACTTTCAGTGTTCCTATCCTTTTGTGACGTTCTGTGATTTGTCGAATCATCATTTTCTAGGCATCCTTAATGAAGGTAGTTTGCCATTGCTTTCCTTCCTGGCAGTGACCTTACTGGTCGATGACCGTGGCCATTATTCCTTTACAGAGATTCTCTGCCTACAATTTTTGTAAAATCTGTATCTACCAAACGTTGAATCATACCACGTCTTCTTGTGTCTTAGAGGTGCTCGTCATACCTCTATGGCACGTCTCTCAAAGATGTTTTAGGGTGCAATACATTTTGGCGTATGCTGGTTCATGGTAACATAAGACGGAGAGCGCAGTTTCGCTTGGTTGTTGTCTTTTCCTAAGAAAATCTTTAGTGCCTATTTGACGAGACTGGTGTCGAGCGCATACTTCAAGAGCTGAATATTGAAGAATGTTGGCTATTAAGGACGATAAAACAAAGAAAATTGAAATATTTTGGTTACTTGAAACGTCACGAAAGTTTGGAGAGAACAATACTGGAGGAGTATATGCCTGGGAAGAGAGGAAGAGGAAGGCCAAAAAGAAGATGGGTGCAGGATGTGGCGGATGATTTCCAGATGGGTGTATCGGACGCGGGGCATCTTGCTTATTATGGAGAGGTTTTCCAGAAGGTTGCTAGGTTCTGCAAAGACATGCTACTGAAGGAAGGGAGGGAGGCAGGCAGGCAGGCAGGCAGACAGACAGGCAGGCAGGCAGGCAGGCAGGCAGGAAGGAAAGAAGGAAGGAAGGAAGGAAGGAAGGAAGGAAGGAAGGAAGGAAGGAAGGAAGGAAGGAAGGAAGGAAGGAAGGAAGGAAGGAAGGAAGGAAGGAAGGAAGGAAGGAAGGGTCGAGAGAATGTTTCAGCAGAATGGTTGGGAGAATGTTTCAGCTGGATGGTCAGGAGAGTGATTCAACTGGAGGGTCGGGAGAATGTTTCACTCGGCGGGCAGAGAGCGTTTCATTTTGAGAGTCGGGAGGTCCTGGAGAGTGTTTTAATTAGAGGTCCGAGAGAATGTTGCAGCCGGCGGGCAGGAAGGTAGTTTCAGGCAGCTGTGCTAGAGTGTTTCAGGCAGCTGTGCTAGAGTGTTTCAGGCAGCTGTGCTAGAGTGTTTCAGACGGCGAAGTCGGACATATCCACATATTTCCTTCTGTAGTCTAACGGCACGCAGAAAAGAAGTTAAAAGATAGTTGCATGTCCTTTTACAGGACTTGCAGTCAACCCCAGAACTTATTGTCTATTATTACTAAACAATTTTTACGTTGAGTAGTTTTTTTGCTTTGTGAACGACCAACGCTCATATAATCTAAATTAACACAAAGCAATCTACATCCCAAATATGCAATTTTGAACTCTTGACCCGGTATGTCAACGAATTATGAAACCGCGTTCACTAACCTTTAAGCCATAGACATTGAAACCACAATCTACTGTTAGCTTTCTAACTTCTTTATTAACGTCTGCATATTTGATACTGGTTCTGTCTATAGTCGCGCTGATTTTGCTATTATTTAAAACAGCGAGTTTCTTTTTTTCATTTGATTCTCTCGTTATCCATGTTTATTGTTTTCGTTTCCTTTCTCGAAACACCTCATGCATCATTCGTTCCAAATGCTTTTAGCGCGCTGCCTGCAACCTTCCGAACTCACATCGTGTGCTAATTTGTGCAGAAACTTATTAGAGACTGCCATAAATTGTTCTTAAGTTTCTTGATTGCTTGCTTGCTTGTTTTCGCTGGCTGTGAACTCCAGCGTGAAGTCCTGTATGTCGGATGAATACATCCTGTTGTCCAACATCAATGTGATGTCATACAGGACCTGAGGTTTGCGTGAATATCCGTTGTCCCATGTCTGGCTTATTGGTGTGCAGACTGGTGGTTCCTCGCCATGCAGGCAGATACTCTCCGGCTTCAGAGGAATCATCGATCCTACGGATGTTAGCCAGGTCCCCGTAGGGACCTGTTGCCCAGGACGCACGGCGTGGACGTGTCAGCAGGTCTTGGCCAGTACAGATCCCGGCCCTGGTGCCTTGGAAACACCTCTGCGTCCCCTTGAATTTCTTGATATCTGAAATATTCTACACTGTATTGATTTCTATGTTTATAGGACTATATGTAGCTCTTGAGTTGCAGCTTAATTTTACTTATCAGTAGAGGATGATCTGAATCTATTATCATCACCATCATCACCACGTGTCATGCGGATAATCGTGGGTGGTCCTGGTTCGACATGTTTCACGACAACCAGAGTCGTGTATCAGCTCTGTGGTTTTGTCTGGACTATGCCACGTGTCCAAGCCATCTGGGCATTACGTCTCTGCCTTCCACTTTTTTTTCTTTCAAATTTGCCTTTTGTCACCATATTCTTCATTTTATTTCTTCTCATAGCGTACCCAAAATATCTTGACTGTCTACGTCTAAGTTCTCTAATCAGATTGCGGTTTTCATTTGTTTTTTGTAGGACTTGTTTTCTGTGGGTTTTTCTGTCTGTTCATGGTATGTATTCTTTGCATTTTCCTCAGAAACCACCACCCCTAAAAACGTTCATGTGATGTAGAGATTATCTACAGCGGGCACGTTAACGTAGTTGATAGGGAGCTACGGTGATATTGTCAAGATCGCGGTCAGACTTCACTGCTTCCCACTCTATCTGTGCTATCTCTGCTTTTTCATGGCCTTTGCTTAAGTGTGGGTGATAGTTTTCTTTCTATTGCTTAAGAAATAGCACAGTTTCACCTGTGTTTAGAAGTTCCATTCCTTCTTGTTCAACACAATGCCAAAATGTTTATGGCATAAAAATGTTTCATTTTACCTAACATTTGCGCTGTTTTTCTAAATTCATTATTATAAAAATCAAGGTGCAACATCTAGAGATTATATTATGTAAAGAGAGGTAAGTATTCGATCCAGACTCCTTACGGTGTTGTCTGTGTGACGTCATAATTATCTAGATAGATGGCCTTCTTTAATATTGGCTGGCTGATTTTTTATTTCCGTTTCTTTAGACTTGCTCATGGTTGGCTTAATTTTGTAGCCACAGTTTTCTACGGAACAGGGAAACTAGTCTCGCGCCAACCCTCCTTCGTTGCCTCGTATGACACTCATAATTGGTTACAGTGGTTTCACTCTTTGCTTCTCTTAAGGGTACCAGTAATATGTAGGCATTAACTCCTATTCAACCTTGTCAGTCCTTGCTACTTCATAACGTAACAACGTAAAAACTTAGTAACACTTGTTCTACTCTATAGTTAATCATTAGCAGTGTAACTGGAACATAAATTAAAAATCTGAGTCTAAATTGTATTGAATTATCATGATAATGATGATGATGAAGATGATGATGATGATGATGATGATGATGATGATTAGTTTTACTATTACTACATCAATTACTTTACTAGTACTGCTTCTGCTGCTGCTACTACTACTACTACTACTACTGCTACTACTACTACTACTACTACTGCTGCTGCTGCTGCTGCTGCTGCTGCTACGCCTGCTGCTGCTGCTGCTGCTGCTGCTGCTGCTGCTGCTGCTGCTGCTGCTGCTGCTGCATAAAGATCGAATGTAGATCTCCACATTGCCAGAAAAGACCGTAGACTTGTTAAGACATATAAATTGATAATTGCAGAAATGTCAATACTAGTTCATTAAATTAACTATGCGACATATTAGTCAGTCCCGGCGGTATACTGAAATCATTATTGCATGCATAAGTGGCTGGTCGAGAGGCTAGAATGCGGAGTTTTCCTTCGGAAGACCCGGGTTCGGATCTTCGGTAAGGTGTGGATTTTTTTTCTGTCGGGGGCAAAAAGAAAATCCTAACCTGCACAGTTCGCGGCGACTGCGCTAGCCAGGCGGCCTTCATTCCTCAGGCTCAACACCTCCCGGTCCTACACCGCAAAGTACTACAGGCAGTAGATGACAAGTAAAGTAAAGGGCCCATTTACACCCCATGAGACACATTGGGTACATGGTGCTAGTGCCATATATTACAGACCAACCCTCTGTTTTGTCAGTTGTTAGGGAAATACGCTGGTAACGTCAAGAGCACGGTCGGGCGCGAGTTCGACGCCTGGGCTTTTCGCTTGCCAAAGTGACGGAAAGAAAGACCACCGTTGCCTCCTTGCTGTCAGGCCTATAAAATATGATGGCGCTATCATATCACAGACCCATAGCAAGAAACTGCTTCATGACAGAGGAATTGTGTTTAACGACCCTTCTTGTAACTAGAACATTATATACAATAATAAACAAGGGACAAACAGCTTTCTTTGGTCATGTGATGAGACGAGAGACATTGGAGAACATCGTGGCAACTGGAATAATCGAGGGGAAGGGAGGCAGAGGCCAACCAAGAGAAATGATGCTGGATGGATTGAGACGGCGGCATGGAGGAATATCATCAGCAGAGTTGATCCAGAAAACCAAAGACCGAGATCTGTGGAGAGCCATGGACGTCTACGCCAGCCGGCAGGGCACTTGATGATGACGATGACCCTTCTCGTAAGCAATAATAATTTGATACGTTCAGACAACTATCAAACGTACACTACGAGGGGCTTCAAATTAAAACCCGAAAAGTGTGATAGAAATTACAATAATCATGCCAGTGTCTTATAACATGTAAATATTGTTGTTAATGATGTCAAGAGTGTTGCGCATGTGACATCACGGTGCAGACGAACGTGGTGACTTCATATGGATAGTTTAAAGATGGCCGCCCCACTTTTAACATGCACCAGAGAGGAGCAGAGTTCTGTTACCAGTTTTTTATCAGTGAAGAGGTGAAACTTATAGAAATTCATCGGCGAATTAAGATCTAGTATGGCGATGCATACTTGTCAGTCCAGCAAGTGTATGATTGGAGTAGGAAGTTTCAAAATCACTTCTGTGACAAGGTATAGCAAGTGATACATGAGTGGTTACACACGCGATCATTAAGATTTCTTTTAAACAGGAATCCAAGCATTTCATCGGCGCTGGAAAATTGAATTGAACGCAGTGGTGACTACATCGAATAATGATATATTGTTATTTACTTTTTCAGAACATGTTCACCCAACCAAACAAAAAACACATTTAAGGTGTTCATTTGAATCACTTTCGTATATACAGCCCCAACTCAGGAGTTCAGTAAAGCCAACCAGTAGAGTGGATATAGCCGTTGGTCAGCTGTAGCTTCTGTCCCTAAATCCACAATGATCTCATACCGCGTCTATTTAATTAAGTGGGGGTCCAGCGCTATCTAGCGGTGGGCTGAAATAACGTTACTTTAATTTAGATTGCCTGTCACTCGATCAATGAGTCTCGTGTCCATCATCTCTAACATTTTATGGTGACCTTTGATGGTAATTTTGAGGGATGTCTCAGTTTAATCCAGTGTCTACTGCAATATGTGCGTCTACACACTTGAGGATAAAACAAAGAAGAAGAAGAAGAAGAAGAAGAAGAAGAAGAAGAAGAAGAAGAAGAAGAAGAAGAAGAAGAAGAAGAAGAAGAAGAAGAAGAAGAAGAAGAAGAAGAAGAAGAAGAAGAAGAAGAAGAAGCAGAAGCAGAAGCAGCAGCAGCAGCAGCAGCAACAACAACAGCAGCAGCAGAAGCAGAAGCAGAAGCAGCAGCAGCAGCAGGAAGCAGAAGAAGAAGAAGAAGAAGAAGAAGAAGAAGAAGAAGAAGAAGAAGAAGAAGAAGAAGAAGAAGAAGAAGAAGAAGAAGAAGAAGAAGAAGAAGAAGAAGAAGAAGAAGGACGAGGAGGAGGAGACACAGACGCTGAGGCAGGCGTAGACACACAAAAAAGAAGAAGATAGCATATCTAACACATTATAAAAAACATCTATATCTTCTTCTCTGCTATCTGTTGTTGGTGCATATGCCTGTATTGTACTGATATGCGGAGGTTTGCCATGGAGTTTCACTAAATAACACTCTGTCTAACATTGTACATAATCTAACAGTTTTTGCATTTTGTTGATTCACAATCATGCCACTTCCTCTTTTGTATTTCTTCGCTACTGATTAAACAACTGTGTGTATCCAAATATTTTTCTCCCGCACCTGGCCATCGCATTTCGCCAATACATAATATTGAAATTCACTCTATCCATTTAATTTCCACTTTGTATAAGTGTATCGACATTCCTTGCACCCATATGTAAGCTGTGTTTAACATTTAATTTGTTTCATTCATCTCTTTGACTGCATCCGATTTATTCAAAAGCGTATTTTACCAGGGACAAACACAACCGTGGTTGTCCCTTGACTTCCACTAATTTGTTTATGATTTGACTTCAATAACAATAAGTTACTTGCCTGTCCTTTACATGACGTCGCTATCAACCGCAGCATTTATTGGCTGTTTAAGTTGTTATAGGCAAGTTTACATTCAGAAGTTTGCCATTGCTTTTTGAACGGCCAATGGTAATAGCATTGTGAAAATCAACACAAAGCGATCTGCTCCCTAATCCCCTGCAGCTGCTTTTGAACAGGGTATGTCGAGATTGTGAAATTGTGTTCAATAGTCTTTGCTTAAGTTAATTTAAAAAAGGCAGTTAGATATTCGACCAGCTAGCTCTCCGCCTCTCACTTACCGCCACGAGTTATTCAGCCAACCTTTATGTCTAGAAGTCACTCCATTATCCTCATCTCGGTGGACTTTTTAGTAGTTTAGTAGTAGGTGTTTAGTACCACCTGAACATGTAATTAAAGAAACAGATTTTAGTCCAGTTGGTTAACACTGTTAGTTAAGGTTAAATGTTTTATTCGTCAAAACGCCGTGTTACCAATGCCAGACAAGAACAGTGATAGAAACACACGGGCGTAACATCACACCATGTGAGATGAGATTTATTTAAAAAAACGCAGATGAAAAAAAACAAAGAAGAAGAAATAAAGAGACAAATGAAAAACAAAGAACAAATGTAGGGAAATCACTGATTACTGACTTTAAAGAACACTTGAGAATTACATGATATTGACATTTAGTTAGAATGGAACTCTATCAACCAGCGGCTAGAGCGTTCTACGTGTGAACATCGGGGTAAGAACGACCCAGAAATAAACCAGCCGGCTCTAGAACGGGTATGGCCAATATCACGACAGCCGCGTTTACTACACGAAACATTTCCTGGTGCCAATTGTTAGCTAGGTCAGTCTGGGTAGACCATGATAATTTTATAACTAAATCCCGGGATGTACCCAGTATTATATATATCATTGCATAATTCTGTGATCATATCAATGCCAAAGCTGGATATGGATTTTGCCATTTCTGTTGTTATCCTGTCAGAACCTGCAGCCTTTACTTCTTTCATAGTTTTAATCGCCTTCTCTACTTCAGCCTGCAATATTTTTGGTCCAACTTAAGTATTATACAATGTTGGTGTATTGCCCATGCTGTCCCAGAATAAATCTTCTGTGTATTCTGTCCATCTTTGTATTATGTCGGTATTATTCATTATAATTTCTCAATTTTTTCCTCTGATACAACCATGTCCTGTTATATTATTTTTCTTCTTAGCAAATCTTTTTATATTTTCATGCAATTCTTTCGAGTTGTATTTTATTTCTAGATCCTCTGTTTCTTTGCATTTTTTCTGCAACCACCCTTCTTTGGCAACTCTGCACATGTGGCGTATTTCTCTGTCTATTAATATATATTCTGGAGTATTCTTTGCTTTCTTTCTTTGAGTCAATTTGCTCAAGATTTCATCGGTTATCCATATTTGCTTTTTCTTATTTACCTTCACTGGCAAGGTAGTATTTGCAATGTGTATGCTAGGTTTTACACATTCCCATTTTGTCAATATCTACTAATCAGGATATAATCAATCTGGTTTCTAATCCTACTGTCAGGACCCCTCCGCGTCCACAATCTTCTTGGATGTTGCTTAAATCAGGTGTTTCCGACAGTCAGTTCATTATGTTTTGCCCATTCAACAAGTATGTCTCCTCTCTCATTTCGTTCTCCCAACCCATGTTTACCTACTGTGCATCCATCCATTTGATATCCTACTTCTGCATTAAAGTATCCCATTATGATGTTGATTTCTGAATGTTTACATTTCTTCAAAGCATTATTCATGCCATTATGAAATTCCTCTACACTATCTTCAAAGCTTTCTCCTGTCGGGGCATATATTTTAATACCGTTTAAGTCAAAAATATCTGCCGCTTAACTTCACCTATAGAACCCTATCTGACACTGCCCAATATCCTTTAACAGATTGTGATGTTTCCTGATCCAAGATAATAGCTACACTTCTTTGCCTTTATTCTCCTTCAGAACATATAATCTTCAAATCCTCCCGTCTTAACCCCTGTCATTTTGCATCTCGTCTCACACATTCCTAAGATATTAATATTCTCGCTTCCCATTTCTTGTTTGATGTTATCCAATCATCCATCTGCGCTTAAAGTACATACAATAAATGTTGCCACTTTCAGTGTTCCTATCCTTTTGTGACGTTCTGTGATTTGTCGAATCATCATTTTCTAGGCATCCTTAATGAAGGTAGTTTGCCATTGCTTTCCTTCCTGGCAGTGACCTTACTGGTCGATGACCGTGGCCATTATTCCTTTACAGAGATTCTCTGCCTACAATTTTTGTAAAATCTGTATCTACCAAACGTTGAATCATACCACGTCTTCTTGTGTCTTAGAGGTGCTCGTCATACCTCTATGGCACGTCTCTCAAAGATGTTTTAGGGTGCAATACATTTTGGCGTATGCTGGTTCATGGTAACATAAGACGGAGAGCGCAGTTTCGCTTGGTTGTTGTCTTTTCCTAAGAAAATCTTTAGTGCCTATTTGACGAGACTGGTGTCGAGCGCATACTTCAAGAGCTGAATATTGAAGAATGTTGGCTATTAAGGACGATAAAACAAAGAAAATTGAAATATTTTGGTTACTTGAAACGTCACGAAAGTTTGGAGAGAACAATACTGGAGGAGTATATGCCTGGGAAGAGAGGAAGAGGAAGGCCAAAAAGAAGATGGGTGCAGGATGTGGCGGATGATTTCCAGATGGGTGTATCGGACGCGGGGCATCTTGCTTATTATGGAGAGGTTTTCCAGAAGGTTGCTAGGTTCTGCAAAGACATGCTACTGAAGGAAGGGAGGGAGGCAGGCAGGCAGGCAGGCAGACAGACAGGCAGGCAGGCAGGCAGGCAGGCAGGAAGGAAAGAAGGAAGGAAGGAAGGAAGGAAGGAAGGAAGGAAGGAAGGAAGGAAGGAAGGAAGGAAGGAAGGAAGGAAGGAAGGAAGGAAGGAAGGAAGGAAGGAAGGAAGGGTCGAGAGAATGTTTCAGCAGAATGGTTGGGAGAATGTTTCAGCTGGATGGTCAGGAGAGTGATTCAACTGGAGGGTCGGGAGAATGTTTCACTCGGCGGGCAGAGAGCGTTTCATTTTGAGAGTCGGGAGGTCCTGGAGAGTGTTTTAATTAGAGGTCCGAGAGAATGTTGCAGCCGGCGGGCAGGAAGGTAGTTTCAGGCAGCTGTGCTAGAGTGTTTCAGGCAGCTGTGCTAGAGTGTTTCAGGCAGCTGTGCTAGAGTGTTTCAGACGGCGAAGTCGGACATATCCACATATTTCCTTCTGTAGTCTAACGGCACGCAGAAAAGAAGTTAAAAGATAGTTGCATGTCCTTTTACAGGACTTGCAGTCAACCCCAGAACTTATTGTCTATTATTACTAAACAATTTTTACGTTGAGTAGTTTTTTTGCTTTGTGAACGACCAACGCTCATATAATCTAAATTAACACAAAGCAATCTACATCCCAAATATGCAATTTTGAACTCTTGACCCGGTATGTCAACGAATTATGAAACCGCGTTCACTAACCTTTAAGCCATAGACATTGAAACCACAATCTACTGTTAGCTTTCTAACTTCTTTATTAACGTCTGCATATTTGATACTGGTTCTGTCTATAGTCGCGCTGATTTTGCTATTATTTAAAACAGCGAGTTTCTTTTTTTCATTTGATTCTCTCGTTATCCATGTTTATTGTTTTCGTTTCCTTTCTCGAAACACCTCATGCATCATTCGTTCCAAATGCTTTTAGCGCGCTGCCTGCAACCTTCCGAACTCACATCGTGTGCTAATTTGTGCAGAAACTTATTAGAGACTGCCATAAATTGTTCTTAAGTTTCTTGATTGCTTGCTTGCTTGTTTTCGCTGGCTGTGAACTCCAGCGTGAAGTCCTGTATGTCGGATGAATACATCCTGTTGTCCAACATCAATGTGATGTCATACAGGACCTGAGGTTTGCGTGAATATCCGTTGTCCCATGTCTGGCTTATTGGTGTGCAGACTGGTGGTTCCTCGCCATGCAGGCAGATACTCTCCGGCTTCAGAGGAATCATCGATCCTACGGATGTTAGCCAGGTCCCCGTAGGGACCTGTTGCCCAGGACGCACGGCGTGGACGTGTCAGCAGGTCTTGGCCAGTACAGATCCCGGCCCTGGTGCCTTGGAAACACCTCTGCGTCCCCTTGAATTTCTTGATATCTGAAATATTCTACACTGTATTGATTTCTATGTTTATAGGACTATATGTAGCTCTTGAGTTGCAGCTTAATTTTACTTATCAGTAGAGGATGATCTGAATCTATTATCATCACCATCATCACCACGTGTCATGCGGATAATCGTGGGTGGTCCTGGTTCGACATGTTTCACGACAACCAGAGTCGTGTATCAGCTCTGTGGTTTTGTCTGGACTATGCCACGTGTCCAAGCCATCTGGGCATTACGTCTCTGCCTTCCACTTTTTTTTCTTTCAAATTTGCCTTTTGTCACCATATTCTTCATTTTATTTCTTCTCATAGCGTACCCAAAATATCTTGACTGTCTACGTCTAAGTTCTCTAATCAGATTGCGGTTTTCATTTGTTTTTTGTAGGACTTGTTTTCTGTGGGTTTTTCTGTCTGTTCATGGTATGTATTCTTTGCATTTTCCTCAGAAACCACCACCCCTAAAAACGTTCATGTGATGTAGAGATTATCTACAGCGGGCACGTTAACGTAGTTGATAGGGAGCTACGGTGATATTGTCAAGATCGCGGTCAGACTTCACTGCTTCCCACTCTATCTGTGCTATCTCTGCTTTTTCATGGCCTTTGCTTAAGTGTGGGTGATAGTTTTCTTTCTATTGCTTAAGAAATAGCACAGTTTCACCTGTGTTTAGAAGTTCCATTCCTTCTTGTTCAACACAATGCCAAAATGTTTATGGCATAAAAATGTTTCATTTTACCTAACATTTGCGCTGTTTTTCTAAATTCATTATTATAAAAATCAAGGTGCAACATCTAGAGATTATATTATGTAAAGAGAGGTAAGTATTCGATCCAGACTCCTTACGGTGTTGTCTGTGTGACGTCATAATTATCTAGATAGATGGCCTTCTTTAATATTGGCTGGCTGATTTTTTATTTCCGTTTCTTTAGACTTGCTCATGGTTGGCTTAATTTTGTAGCCACAGTTTTCTACGGAACAGGGAAACTAGTCTCGCGCCAACCCTCCTTCGTTGCCTCGTATGACACTCATAATTGGTTACAGTGGTTTCACTCTTTGCTTCTCTTAAGGGTACCAGTAATATGTAGGCATTAACTCCTATTCAACCTTGTCAGTCCTTGCTACTTCATAACGTAACAACGTAAAAACTTAGTAACACTTGTTCTACTCTATAGTTAATCATTAGCAGTGTAACTGGAACATAAATTAAAAATCTGAGTCTAAATTGTATTGAATTATCATGATAATGATGATGATGAAGATGATGATGATGATGATGATGATGATGATGATTAGTTTTACTATTACTACATCAATTACTTTACTAGTACTGCTTCTGCTGCTGCTGCTACTACTACTACTACTACTACTACTACTGCTGCTACTACTACTACTACAACTACTACTGCTGCTGCTGCTGCTGCTGCTGCTGCTGCTGCTGCTGCTGCTGCTGCTGCATAAAGATCGAATGTAGATCTCCACATTGCCAGAAAAGACCGTAGACTTGTTAAGACATATAAATTGATAATTGCAGAAATGTCAATACTAGTTCATCAAATTAACTATGCGACATATTAGTCAGTCCCGGCGGTATACTGAAATCATTATTGCATGCATAAGTGGCTAGTCGAGAGGCTAGAATGCGGAGTTTTCCTTCGGAAGACCCGGGTTCGGATCTTCGGTAAGGTGTGGATTTTTTTTCTGTCGGGGGCAAAAAGAAAATCCTAACCTGCACAGTTCGCGGCGACTGCGCTAGCCATGCGGCCTTCATTCCTCAGGCTCAACACCTCCCGGTCCTACACCGCAAAGTACTACAGGCAGTAGATGACAAGTAAAGTAAAGGGCCCATTTACACCAAAGTAAAGGGCCCATTTACACCCCATGAGACACATTGGGTACATGGTGCTAGTGCCATATATGACAGACCAACCCTCTGTTTTGTCAGTTGTTAGGGAAATACGCTGGTAACGTCAAGAGCACGGTCGGGCGCGAGTTCGACGCCTGGGCTCTTCGCTTGCCAAAGTGACGGAAAGAAAGACCACCGTTGCCTCCTTGCTGTCAGGCCTATAAAATATGATGGCGCTATCATATCACAGACCCATAGCAAGAAACTGCTTCATGACAGAGGAATTGTGTTTAACGACCCTTCTTGTAACTAGAACATTATATACAATAATAAACAAGGGACAAACAGCTTTCTTTGGTCATGTGATGAGACGAGAGACATTGGAGAACATCGTGGCAACTGGAATAATCGAGGGGAAGGGAGGCAGAGGCCAACCAAGAGAAATGATGCTGGATGGATTGAGACGGCGGCATGGAGGAATATCATCAGCAGAGTTGATCTAGAAAACCAAAGACCGAGATCTGTGGAGAGCCATGGACGTCTACGCCAGCCGGCAGGGCACTTGATGATGACGATGACCCTTCTCGTAAGCAATAATAATTTGATACGTTCAGACAACTATCAAACGTACACTACGAGGGGCTTCAAATTAAAACCCGAAAAGTGTGATAGAAATTACAATAATCATGCCAGTGTCTTATAACATGTAAATATTGTTGTTAAGGATGTCAAGAGTGTTGCGCATGTGACATCACGGTGCAGACGAACGTGGTGACTTCATATGGATAGTTTAAAGATGGCCGCCCCACTTTTAACATGCACCAGAGAGGAGCAGAGTTCTGTTACCAGTTTTTTATCAGTGAAGAGGTGAAACTTATAGAAATTCATCGGCGAATTAAGATCTAGTATGGCGATGCATACTTGTCAGTCCAGCAAGTGTATGATTGGAGTAGGAAGTTTCAAAATCACTTCTGTGACAAGGTATAGCAAGTGATACATGAGTGGTTACACACGCGATCATTAAGATTTCTTTTAAACAGGAATCCAAGCATTTCATCGGCGCTGGAAAATTGAATTGAACGCAGTGGTGACTACATCGAATAATGATATATTGTTATTTACTTTTTCAGAACATGTTCACCCAACCAAACAAAAAACACATTTAAGGTGTTCATTTGAATCACTTTCGTATATACAGCCCCAACTCAGAGTTCAGTAAAGCCAACCAGTAGAGTGGATAAAGCCGTTGGTCAGCTGTAGCTTCTGTCCCTAAATCCACAATGATCTCATACCACGTCTATTTAATTAAGTGGGGGTCCAGCGCTATCTAGCGGTGGGCTGAAATAACGTTACTTTAATTTAGATTGCCTGCCACTCGATCAATGAGTCTCGTGTCCATCATCCCTAACATTTCATGGTGACCTTTGATGGTAATTTTGAGGGATGTCTCAGTTTAATCCAGTGTCTACTGCAATATGTGCGTCTACACACTTGAGGATAAAACAAAGAAGAAGAAGAAGAAGAAGAAGAAGAAGAAGAAGAAGAAGAAGAAGAAGAAGAAGAAGAAGAAGAAGAAGAAGAAGAAGAAGAAGAAGAAGAAGAAGAAGAAGAAGAAGAAGAAGAAGAAGAAGAATATGATGAAGAAGAAGAAGAAGAAGAAGAAGAAGAAGAAGAAGAAGAAGAAGAAGAAGAAGAAGAAGAAGAAGAAGAAGAAGAAGAAGAAGAAGAAGAAGAAGAAGAAGAAGAAGAAGAAGAAGCAGAAGCAGAAGCAGAAGCAGCAGCAGCAACAACAGCAGCAGCAGTAGCAGAAGCAGAAGCAGCAGCAGCAGCAGGAAGCAGAAGAAGAAGAGGAAGAAGAAGAAGAAGAAGAAGAAGAAGAAGAAGAAGAAGAAGAAGAAGAAGAAGAAGAAGAAGAAGAAGAAGAAGAAGAAGAAGAAGAAGAAGAAGAAGAAGAAGAAGCAGCAGCAGCAGCAGCAGCAGAAGCAGCAGCAGCAGCAGCAGGAAGCAGAAGAAGAAGAAGAAGAAGAAGAAGAAGAAGAAGAAGAAGAAGAAGAAGAAGAAGAAGAAGAAGAAGAAGAAGAAGAAGAAGAAGAAGAAGAAGAAGAAGAAGAAGAAGAAGAAGAAGAAGAAGAAGAAGAAGTAGTAGTAGTAGTAGAAGAAGAAGAAGAAGAAGAAGAAGAAGAAGAAGAAGAAGAAGAAGAAGAAGAAGAAGAAGAAGAAGAAGAAGAAGAAGAAGAAGAAGAAGAAGAAGAAGAAGAAGAAGGACGAGGAGGAGGAGACACAGACGCTGAGGCAGGCGTAGACACACAAAAAAGAAGAAGATAGCATATCTAACACATTATAAAAAACATCTATATCTTCTTCTCTGCTATCTGTTGTTGGTGCATATGCCTGTATTGTACTGATATGCGGAGGTTTGCCATGGAGTTTCACTAAATAACACTCTGTCTAACATTGTACATAATCTAACAGTTTTTGCATTTTGTTGATTCACAATCATGCCACTTCCTCTTTTGTATTTCTTCGCTACTGATTAAACAACTGTGTGTATCCAAATATTTTTCTCCCGCACCTGGCCATCGCATTTCGCCAATACATAATATTGAAATTCACTCTATCCATTTAATTTCCACTTTGTATAAGTGTATCGACATTCCTTGCACCCATATGTAAGCTGTGTTTAACATTTAATTTGTTTCATTCATCTCTTTGACTGCATCCGATTTATTCAAAAGCGTATTTTACCAGGGACAAACACAACCGTGGTTGTCCCTTGACTTCCACTAATTTGTTTATGATTTGACTTCAATAACAATAAGTTACTTGCCTGTCCTTTACATGACGTCGCTATCAACCGCAGCATTTATTGGCTGTTTAAGTTGTTATAGGCAAGTTTACATTCAGAAGTTTGCCATTGCTTTTTGAACGGCCAATGGTAATAGCATTGTGAAAATCAACACAAAGCGATCTGCTCCCTAATCCCCTGCAGCTGCTTTTGAACAGGGTATGTCGAGATTGTGAAATTGTGTTCAATAGTCTTTGCTTAAGTTAATTTAAAAAAGGCAGTTAGATATTCGACCAGCTAGCTCTCCGCCTCTCACTTATCGCCACGAGTTATTCAGCCAACCTTTATGTCTAGAAGTCACTCCATTATCCTCATCTCGGTGGACTTTTTAGTAGTTTAGTAGTAGGTGTTTAGTACCACCTGAACATGTAATTAAAGAAACAGATTTTAGTCCAGTTGGTTAACACTGTTAGTTAAGGTTAAATGTTTTATTCGTCAAAACGCCGTGTTACCAATGCCAGACAAGAACAGTGATAGAAACACACGGGCGTAACATCACACCATGTGAGATGAGATTTATTAAAAAAAAACGCAGATGAAAAAAACAAAGAAGAAGAAATAAAGAGACAAATGAAAAACAAAGAACAAATGTAGAGAAATCACTGATTACTGACTTTAAAGAACACTTGAGAATTACATGATATTGACATTTAGTTAGAATCGAACTCTATCAACCAGCGGCTAGAGCGTTCTACGTGTGAACATCGGGGTAAGAACGACCCAGAAATAAACCAGCCGGCTCTAGAACGGGTATGGCCAATATCACGACAGCCGCGTTTACTACACGAAACATTTCCTGGTGCCAATTGTTAGCTAGGTCAGTCTGGGTAGACCATGATAATTTTATAACTAAATCCCGACCTCGAAGGGGATTCGAACACATGACAAGTCGGCCAGCAGGCAAGCGTACTGTTCATTACACCACCGCGTCTCCCATACATGGAACAGGACCTGCGTATATGAGGTGTTCCGTTAACAAATTATTTCAGATAAGATTTTTGTGAATAGATGAGATTCCCGAGAGCAGGCACGTGATTGATTGTGCTGGTGAAGAAAGATGTGCGATAAATTACATTTCTATATACACTAAGGATAAATAACTTTAAATATAATCTACGTCAAACGAACGGGTTATTTGCATTCTGCAGAACATTACGTTGCATAAAGAACGGTATGAGGAATCGAAGCAGTGTCATTTAAATACTCTTCATTTGCTTCTACTTCTGCTGCTGCTGCTGCTTCTTCTTCTTCTTCTTCATAATCATCGTCATCTCCTTCTTTATCATCTTCTTCTTCTTCGTCTTCTTCTTCTGCTTCTCCTTCTTCTTGTTCGTATTATTATTATTATTATTATTATTATTATTATTACGTATTACATTATTTATGATTTCTTGGTAAGCTTACGTTCAGTAGTTTGCCACTGTCTTTCTGAACAATCGGCATTAATATCATTTTATGAAAATCAGCGCAATGCGGTCTGCATCCAAATCGGCCACAGCTGTGTTATTATTATTATTATTATTATTATTATTATTATTACGTATTATTATTACGTATTATTATTATTATTATTATTATTATTATTATTATTATTATTATATTAAAACTCGTGCTATGATTCCTTCAGCCGATCGAGTCCGATCCGATGACTCTATTTCTGATGTTTGGAATAAGATGCCTTTTTGCGCCTTAGCCTCCCTCCAAACGTCAAGATTACTCATGTTGGCTGTACTATAGTTATATAGAAAACATGTTAAAAATATAATCAGGTGGGAAAACGACACAAAGAGCTTATGAATGTTATTAACAACGGTTATAACGGACATAAGAATCGATGTGTCCCAAACGGGTCTGTTTGTGTAAACGTGCATGGATTGCGAACATGGAATGAAACCACACAAACATGTAAATAAGGACAAGGTAAAAGAAGAGTCCGACAATCTAGATAACGTAATACGCTGTGATATGTCACTGTCACGAGCCCATTAAGATTGTCCTTCTAAAGTTTCATTACAATTCCACTACCAAGCTTTCATTACATTCTTGTCTTCATGTTCTCCTTGACGCTTAAATCTTCTTGACGCATGCGAGAAGTTACCGCTGAGACACATTTCCGTTTCCGCTATGCAAATTCGCTCGTGACATATTACTCCGTAGCCAAAGATTTTCGGGGTTGATCTTTGTTTATTAAATTCTCTAACGGAATTATGTAACACGTGACGTGATATCAGCGAAGAAAGAATGAGCTCTGGTTTGTAAGATGTTTATATATTATGTACGAGGAGAAAGGGGTGCGTTGTCTTTGTAGGCTGTAAGATTGTCTGATTATGTCAATATATGTATATAAACAAGAAGATGGGGTGCGTTGTCTTTGTAGGCTGTAAGATTGTCTGATTATGTCAATATATGTATATAAACAAGAAGATGGGGTGCGTTGTCTTTGTAGGCTGTAAGATTGTCTGATTATGTCAATATATGTATATAAACAAGAAGATGGGGTGCGTTGTCTTTGTAGGCTGTAAGATTGTCTGATTATGTCAATAAATGTATATAAACAAGAAGATGGGGTGCGTTGTCTTTGTAGGCTGTAAGATTGTCTGATTATGTCAATAAATGTATATAAACAAGAAGATGGGGTGCGTTGTCTTTGTAGGCTGTAAGATTGTCTGATTATGTCAATATATGTATATAAACAAGAAGATGGGGTGCGTTGTATTTTTAGACTGAAAGATTGTCTTCCTCTTCTTCTGCGTTCATCTGGAGAGTTTTTTTCGGACGTGATTGCGTTGTGTCTGTTTACAACAGAGCTGTGATACAACGCATTTAGGCGGACACATCCGACTTCTGCGGGTATTTGTTGACCGGGTTAACCTTCCCGGGTGTTTCGAAAGACATTCGACTCACACTCAGGCGTAATTGCGTTGTGCCTGTTTACAGCAGAGCTGCGTACTTGCGCCTTTCGGTCGACACATCAGACTTCTACGAGCATTTGTTGACCGCGTTAACCTTCCCGGGTGTAAGATTGTCTGATTATGTCAATATCGGAAATCGATCAAGAGATTGTAGAAAACAGAAGACACGAATCTAGCAAGAGATTGTAGAAAACAGAAGAACAAGTCAGGTCTCAGGGTCAGGTGGAAAAAACACGCGTTCCTTTAACGAAGGAGAAGGTATTATATTCCGTTCAAATCCTTGCCAGATTCTGAATATATTATGTTAATTTTATAAAGCTGGGTGAGTCAGAATCGTATGCGGTTGGAAAATAATCCTGCCTAAATTTGGATTTAAACTCGGGACATGAGTGTTGAAAAGTGTGTGCATTATCCGATATGTAGCCACAACTCGCGGAGTCTGTGCTCGCATATTCCATTTTCCATATATGAGGTTGTTGCTGTTGTCGTTGTTGTCGTTATGATGATGATAGTGGTCACGGAGACGGTGATCTGTACCAGCTACAGTAGTGATGCTGGTGTAAAGACGGTTCTCACGACCGGGTACCAAAATACTCGTACATTCTTCACTGGATCTGTAACAGTTATAAGAGTGTAGCTGGTGTAAAGACTATTCTCACGACTGTTGACACTCCTACAACAAATGTTTAGTTGGCATCAGTACACCGGATGTTTAAGAAGGAGATTTCTTACCTCTTCTGCCATGCTGGCCTAGCTTCGTTTCATCAGTTCCATTTTTACATTCATCACTATAGTATACCTTTAGTTTATTAAACGTGTGGTATTTCAGCCTGGTGTGTCCTGCGTTGAGTCTGAAGATTGTTAATTCTTCTCTGCAGTGGACTTGGTCATGTGCATCATCTTTCAGGTAGCCTAGATGCTCTGATTTCCCCTTGGTTCTATAACTGGTTCTTTTATGTAATTATAGAACAAAGCACTAATCAAGAGAAACAATAAGCTCCTTTTTATGTTTTCTAGGTAAAAAAACGAAGCCTTCAGAATGGCTAATGAACTGAAAGCGGCGAAGAGCTTCTATTAAAATATACTCAGAATATTCTCACTAATCAAATTCAACAAATCAATACAAGAAGGTCGGCGTGGCCGAATGGAAAAGAGCGTTTGTTCTGGGTTATTGCTAGGGAACGGCTCAAACACATTTGATTCGATGCATAATTGTGGGATTAACTATCCGTTTCCAGCCGAGTACTACGAGAAATGGAAAATGAACAGAAAATGTACATTCTTCACTGGATCTGTAACAGCTATAGGAGTGTGGCTGGTGTAAAAACTGTTCTCACCACCGGGTACCAAAGTGCTCGTACATTCTTCACTGGATCTGTTTTTGCAAAGCGCCCTTTCCATTCTACCATTACCCCTACCCCATTCAACTTCAGAAGAGAAGTTATATTAGGGTCCATCTCCAGGCTGAGACTGATAATTCTTTGACCGAGTCAGTCACAATTCGGATATTAATTTGAAGGAGATTGTTGTCTAAAGAGGGTAATGGCAAGAGCTCCATTTTCTCTCTCTCCAAGCTTATGGATGTCCGGTCTTTGCCAGGCCTGCTTTAAAACTGCCCATATGGTAGTCTTTGACGTACGGTACCATTAGTCGTTAGTAGTGGTTCCAACTTCATGACAATGGGTCACTCAATATTGCTCGGTTCCTGTTCCAGTGAATATTTTACAACAGCACGTACAGGCATACATGCATATGGCCGCTGCCAGAATACCAACACAAGAAAATACCAGTGAGTTAGTAGTTGAAGAAAAGATGCTTGCGTTGGAAAAAATGCTTAAGATTGGAAAAACCGGATAATATTATAACTAGAAAGGCCTTTGTCTGAAATTCACAGGGCAAAAGAAATAAACGAACATATAAAATCACGTGGAAAAGAAGAAGTGCAATAATGGCACATATAGGAAAGACATGGACGAAGCTGCGTGAGGTGGCTGGAGTTAGGAAGGCTCGGAGTGGGTTGATTGGGGATATGTGCTCCAGTGGGGTTAAAGAGCGAAAGAAGAAGAGAGTAGATGGTGAGGTATCAAACGGGTTTGAGGTGCACAGGCGAGTGAGACATAATAGCATTTTCCCCCAATGACTTTCAACATCTATATAGGAAACCTTACGAGAAATGTCAAAAATGCTGAAATGTATGATAAATTTGATTCATTCACGATTAGTGAAAATCATGTTCCAAAACTTTAATGTAACGATGATACTGTTCTTCTCTTAAACAGCGGGAATGGATTAGAGCCGTCAATTATATACATCAACAGACACTGTGACGATCAAAACAATCTTAGTGAAAATTTTAAAATACAAAGATAATGATCACAAACAAAAGTACATTATAAACAGCAAATAAGACACTGAAAAAAAGTCACAAACTTAAAAACCTTGCGTTCAAGATTAACAACTATGGGAACTGGTCAAATGATGTTGGAAAGCTATTGGCCATAACAATGCAGGGGCTATAGCAGGGGTCACCATACTTTTTACACAGTGGGCCGGATAACTGACGAAATGACGAGTGCGGGCCGCATAATCATTCTGTACAACACTTATAAGCCAGAACGAAAACTCGGGGGGGGGGGGGGAGACGAAAAACTAAGTTTAGCATTCCATGTAAATCATGTGTGAATGGCGTACAATGCACTCAAAAAATAAAGACAACCAATATATTTTTTCCTAAACAAAATTATCAAAGAAGGTGACATTAGGAAAAATATAGTTACTTCAGACCTGTTGTGCACATATCCGAATCTCACAACCTAAGCAGCACAATAAAAGTTAGGGAGATTTGTGAAACTGACACTTGGCTATCAAGATATCTTTAATGCTTGGTTTGGAATTGCTGCATCCAATAAAGAGAATTGCTTTCAAATGTTCATCAGTCAATCTCGTTCGATGTGTTGACTTCACATACCTCATTTTTTAAAATGTTTGCTAACAGACATAAGTTGCTCCAAACACTGATGCCATAACAGCAGCAAATTTCTTCAGTTTCGGAAACTCAACATTAGGTAAGCAGCGGTAAAACAAATTTTCCTTCTCTGTGCATTTCTTCTAAAAATTATTTTACTTTCAAATCAATGAGCTCCAACTATAGTTAAACTGGCACTTCATCAATGTTACAGTCAAGCGTATTCTGGAACAGTAGAATGTCACTCTCAATTCTGTCAAGATCTCTCCAAAAATGCTTCTTCAAGTCACGAATATTTTTTTTTTTATTTTTCGGAAATCGAGGTTCACATTTTCGGCGATTGTAGCGCAAACTTCTATGAAACAGAAAATGAGAAAGGTTTTCTCCTTCTAGTTGTGCTTCAAACAATGAAAGCTTAATCCGAAATCCTTTGATGATTCTGTAGAGATCACAGACAAGGTTATCCTTTCTCAGCAGTTTCAAGTTCAGTTTATTCATGTTTGATGTGATGTCGAAAGAAAAAAAAGATGACAACTTTGACAGCCAGGTAGGATCAGCTCTATCTTTTTCAGTGATGAAAACATTTATTTCGTTTCGGAGCTTGTATAAACGAAACAGGACTTTACTGCAGGTGAGCCACTTCATTTATGTATGATAAGGCAAGTCACAGAATTCAGTATCATCTTCTTCAAGATAAGCCTGGAACTGACGGTGATTGGGTGCATGTCCAAGATTGAATTTCACAGCATAAACGACTAATTTCAGTACACAAGAAATATCTAAGTCTTTTCCACAGAATTCTTGCTGATGTATGATGCGGTGTATGAACAGAGCGCCCGTAATTTGCAAATCTTCCAACTGAGTCATCTGCCCCACCAGACCCTTCCGCACTCCAGCCATGTTTTTTCTCCATCATCTGTAACACCTCGAAGATGATTCCACTGAAGGTTATAGTCTTGCAAAACTTTTTGCACTTCCAAAAAAATGTCTTTTCCAGTCATTGTTCCATAAATGCTGCAAACGGATGCCAATTCTTCCGTTATCTGAACGTCCAAATTGACACCACGAATGAACACGAGAAGTTGTGACATACTCGAGAGATCTGTAGACTCATCCACCGCCAGAGAATACTACAACAAGTTCCTAGCTTTCCCGCGTATCTGTAACACTATGTTCTCTCCAAGTTCTTGTGTTCTCCGCACAACTGAACTTGCCGAAAGGCTGATAGTTCCAAACAAATCGGCTTTCTCTGGACACAAGTGAATTGCTGCTTCCATCATATACTCTTCTATGAAGTTGCCATCAGTAAACGGTTTTCCTCGTTCTGCCATCTTGTGCACTATTTTATAATTTGTACGAGTGACAGATTCAGTTTCAATAAACTTTCTCGTGAAAAGAAGTCTTTGTTTTCCTAAACCACGTTTCATGAATATATTGATAGATGTTTTGTTTCATAATGACTCCGAAGATTGTACTATTTCAAAAGGGTAACACTTTCGCTGCATATTACGCAATTGGTTTTCTGGTCCTTTGTTTCCACAATGAAGTACTTTCTTCCCCATTCTTTATTGAAAACATGACACTCGACACTTTTCTTTTCTTAGTAGCCATAATGAAGGGTGAAGTAAACGGGATCTTAAAATGAAAAATATATTGAATTAGAAACATAATTAAAATCCTATTGAAACACAATAAAAGCAGAGGACTACTGGAAGGCCCCGCTATACGTCGCTTCGGTTTACGTCGTTTCGATATAACGTCGTTGTTACGGTGTGTGATAACTTCACTTTACGTCGCTACGTTTCGCCATAACGTAGTCATTTGTGTATATACCTGTAAAGTGTTTCGCTATACGTCGTTTCACTTAAAGTCGCGTTTTCCAAGAACGTAACCCCGACGTTAACCGGGGCCTTCCAGTATGGGTCACTGGTTAAGCTACGGCTCACCAAATGTACATATAAAGTTTATAGGTACCTTTGGTAATAGAATATATCACATAATAAGGTTTGCAACATATATGAATAGGGCCGACCTAAATAAACAGCCAAGAGCAGTGTTTCTCAACCGAGGTTCCGCGAGTGGCAGCCAGGGGTTCCGCCGAAACAGACCGAAATCGCCTAAATGCAACATTTCTGCCCATCTGGTTTATTACATAAAGTAGGACAGACACTTGGATAATTTCACAGAGTTCCTTGAGTATGTAATCATTTGCGTAAAGATCTGCTCCACCAGAAAGGTTGAAAAGCACTGGCCTAAAGACCAGCTCGATTAACACGTTGATCGGGGCATTTTTCTGATCTGGGGATATTTTCGTACTTAAACGAGGCTTCTGTGGCATATTTATGCTATGTTTGCTACTTTATTGCCTCTAATCACACTTGTAGTTCACTTACCTATCACTGTAAAACAAAGAAATCCGTGTTACATACCTATAAAATGGATGGACAGGCAAAAAGAAGTAAATATTTCTGAAGCGTCGGACCTGTGTTGACAGCCGGACGCATTTTTGGGCGGGAAAGATGCGTGTTTGTGTGTGTTGCCATGGAAACCAGAGCGTATGTAGAGCTACCGCGAGCCGGGAAAGAACTTGGGATGGCGCGAAATAAGCAAATTTTCAATACACAAGACAATCTAGATGCAATAATTTAAAATTTAAAATATTAAATTTAAGGCACATAGCAGCCAGGAGGTCTCAACGTGAAGATCTCCCAGTATTCTAAACATAATATTTAAATTTAAATTGTAACACAACGTTTTGTGTTCCATACGTTTTATCAAGCAAATTCTTACATCGTCGGCGGGCCTGCTGATGAATTGACGTTAGGGGCCGGATCCGGCCCGCGGGCTGTAGTTTGGTGACCCCTGACGTGTAGGATAACATCAACAAAGAAATACAAATGAAAACACGCACATTTTCTCTGGCAACGGTGTGAATGATAGACTGTTCCTCAACCCCTTAGGTAGTCTCCGGGGCAAAGTGGTTACGCCGCCTGCCTCACATTCTGAAGGTCGTGGGTTTGATTCCGGGCTACGTCTTTCGGTTCAAGAGTGCAGTTTTCTAGGAGACTCCTGGGGGAAATCACCGAAGCTACGACGTTCGTGCTTTGTGCGACGCTATCCGCAGGCCGTCTTGCCGAAAGAGACCGAGCCATATGGGATTAGACTCCTTGCAATGAAGTCGATCCTCTTGCCTTTTGAAACCCTTTTTTCATAAACACTCAAGAACAAAATCAAGACTTGGAACTTACAGGCTACAGAACAATATTGACATACCGTGAATCAAGGAGAAAACAAAATAGTGGCATTCTACAGGATGTGAACATGAAAGAAATGTGACTCATAAACAGCATTACTTTTTAGAACATTAAATTACGTTGACCACAAGAAAAGTCAAAGTGAATTAGAAATAACAGTAATAAAGGTCTTGGTTCCTGGTATAGGGGAGCTGGGGCCGACCAGCATCCAAGACACCGTGGACATGGTAATAGAGGATGCAGGATAAATGGCGAAGGATGAAGGTCTTTTCAATGGGATGCGATGATTGCAATTTCTCCGATGGACTTGCTACCTGATAATAAAAATGATTAAAATTACGATGATGATACTTGGTGCAGAAGCGTTGACAATGAACAAATAAACAAAGCCTAACTCAGGACTTGAAAATGTATGTGAGAGAGAGAGAGAGAGAGAGAGAGAGAGAGAGAGAGAGAGAGAGAGAGAGAGAGAGAGAGAGATAACGTGCGCGTGCGCACTCATATGCGTGACATGTGTGCGTGTGTTCATAAATCGGTTGGATACAAAAATGAGAATAATACTTACAATGAGGTAAACACATACTGAAGTCTAAGCTCAGACCTCCTTAACCACATTTCCGGTTCAGTCGCTTTGCTGGAATCATACACGTGGATTTCATAACACACGTGTCAGTCCACACAGGGGTAAGATGGGTAACCTTTTGTATTTATATATTCATGTAGAGTTTGTTCATGCAGTTGTATCGTTGTGTGTTTGTTGTTTGTGTGCTGACGAAGGTTTTGGCCGTGATGTTCGTTCTGTTACTTGTGATCGTGTTCTAGTAACATCTTACCGTCTATCTCTTGTTTTGTTTTGTTTTTTGTTTTTTTTATTGATTCGCCGAAGTCTTAGAAAAGTTGAACATGAAAAGAGAGCTGAAAGGAGCAATGCACAGGAGACCAGTAAAGTATGTTGGTCACAGTAAAAAACTCCAGGTGTTTATGTACAAAATAGACGAGCTACAAGTGGACAAGGATACAAACTGGAAGATAACATCAAGAGATAAAAGAACAGCAGTCTGTTAGAGTGTACAACCGAACTGAGAAAGAAAATACCGGAAATCCTTGCAGCCAAACTTCATTGCAGAAACGGCTCTTAATTTTCTTAATTGAAGCGACACACTACAGAGAATTAAAAACAGAATTCGGTAAAAAGTCCATGTGTGCCACACTTTTCTTGTGTGCGTTCCCAGTTTCATAATCCTTCCCTTATGTTAAGTATTCAAAAACATGTTTTTCCCATCATTTCTTGAAGAGCTTGGCAGACTCCGAAACAGACTAAACTAATTTGTCTGGGCACTTGATCTACCAGAAATAACATTCTTCCCGTCCATTGAAACCAAACCGTTTTGCTCAGGCAACACATCTATACCAAACCGTTTCGCTATAGCAACACATTTAAACAGTTAACTCCTGGTGTCTCTAACATGTGTTTACGCGGACCCATCTGGACTAGGCATTATTTTAATGCACCACTCGTGTGGAACAGAACAGGTTACGATTATATTCCGTTGTTTCATCTGTTTCATTAACGTCTACATCTGGTCACAAACAATGTCTGTTCGTTTTAAACTTGTATGTGAGCCTTAAGGGCTCTGCATGCTGGCTTGGGGGATCATGAGTCGCCACAACTGTAGCACTTTACTAAACTTCATAAGTTCATGTTTATTGAACTTAAACGTAGTCCGTATACGTGTTACTGCTTCTATCATGACAGCTCTATTGGTGATGTGGTAAATATCGCAGAGGCTGCATTTAGTTCCCACAACATTTTCTAGTGCCCCTGCTGAGTCGACAAGGGAGCCCAGAAATGTGTGACATGTCCATGTTTTTCATTACTGACAGTATGTTTTTTGCTATCATCTTGTGTTGTCAATAAAGATTACCATTATTGTGTTTTATGTTCACAGTTTGTAGCACATCCCAACTGTCAGCAGCTACTAGCGTCGCTGTGGTACGAAGGTCTTCCAGGCTTCAGAAGACGGTCCATCCTCTCCAAGCTGGCCATCATGGGGACAATTGGAGCCATGTTTCCCGTCTTGTCCATGGTGTATCTGATTGCGCCAAAATGCAGCGTGGGCCAGTTCATCACCAAGCCATGTGTCAAGTTCATACTTCATTGTTCGTCCTATCTTGTTTTTCTATGTAAGTACCTGTTTTAAAAGACTGTCTATAGTAACTTGCGGTGTAGGACAAGGGGGTCTTGAGCCTGAGGAATTAAGGCCGCCTGGCTAGTACGTCACGACCTGCGCAGGTTTTGGCTTTTCTTTTTCTCCCCCAACAGAAAAACATCCACATCTTACAGGGGATTCGAACCTGGGTTTCCTGAAGTAGAACCGGGCTGTCTCGGCCAGACATGTAAGTAGCATGGTCTTGAAATATCCAGATAAATAAACCAAGGCACAAACGGTTTGAACCCCTAGGAGGTTGCAAGTTTATTAATGGAGTTACATTATCTTCATACCAGAGCTTTGATTCCAGTGCAATAAAAAAGTGGACGGGTTGGCTGGTATGGCTACTGTATGCGACGTTTAGGCAGGTGATGGTGAGGATGTTAAGAACTCCCTTGGAGATCTTCATTATTTTACATCCATACATTTTCTAGCGCTAAGACGTTACTTTTAAAGTTAGCATTCTTATTTTAATGTCTCTATATATATTCCCCGCTGGCTCTGTGGCAAAGGAGTTTCGGACGCAGTTCCAGTTCGTAATCCTGCATACCCGCGTTCGAAACACAGCTGCCTGTGATTTGGCAACAGGCCGCTTTGCGTTGGTTTTTACGAAATGGTATGAGTGCCGGTCGTTCAGAAAGCAATTGCAAACTACTGAACATAACCTTGCCAAGAGATCACAACAGCAAAACATGCTGCTGTTGACTGCGACATCCTGTAAAGGATATGCAACTAACTTAAACTTGTATATATTCCCCAACTGTGTCCACATGGCTACCTACATATATGTATGGTTCCCCCTCTAGAAGCAAGATGTCGCGCACTATACCTAGCACACATATAACTGTAAATTTAAACAATATACAAGTAAGTAAAAGAAATAAACAACACGTTTACACGCCCTGTAACTCATTAGGTATATGGTGCTAGACGCATATTGTACAGAACAACCGGCGCGTGGTGGTTGATGTGGTCAGTATCACACCGGACACTTTTACTTTCCAAAACATTTCTTGGTACCCATATTAGACTGGGTTTACCTGAAAGCCCAGAACAAGTTTTAAAATCCTCCTTAAAGCGGATTCGAACCTTTGACCACCCGGCTGGCAGGCTAGCGTTTAGTCACTACTCTACCATGTCCCCCACATTACATCCAGCACTACTATGATTATAGCTGTAGTCAGTGTATAGCAGATGCATGATATGGTACAACTAATTAATCCTTTCTTTTGGCAGTTTTGCTAATTCTGGTGTCTCAGCGAGTGGAGGTGATCAAGATGAGCAAAGAAGAGAACTATGTCCTCACGGGAGTCAAACAGGAACTGCGTGGATCGCAAGCCTCTTTGGTGGAGTGGGTTATACTTGCTTACGTTGGCGGTAGGGTATTTTAATCACTTGCCGTTTACAAAACTGAGTATTGTTTCTTGCTTTTAAAACTGAGCTAGGAAGTTTGTAATCTGGTATCTAACTCTTTCAATGTGTTCCCTCTATGTGTAAATCTATGTTTGTGTGTCTGTGTGTGTGCAGAGAGAGAGACACACACACACACACACAGAGATAGAGAGAGAGAGAGAAGAGGGGAGTTTAATATCCTTCGTTTAAACTTCCGTTGCGCTGAAACGAGGTAGTGGTTTCTCTCGTTTACAACTGAGTTATCTAATCTGTATTTTGGTATCTAACTCTTTCAACTTGTGCCATTATATGTGTAACTGTGTTTCTGTATCTGTGTGGGTGTACAGAGAGAGAGAGAGAGAGAGAGAGAGAGAGAGAGAGAGAGAGAGAGAGAGAGAGAGCTATTATATTAATCATCATCACCATCAGATACTATGTCGGCTGGCGTAGGCGTTCATGACTCTCCACAAATCTCGGTCTTTGGTTTTCTGGATCACTCCGTTGTTGATATTCCTCCATGCCACCGTCTCAATGCATTCAGCATCTTTTCTCTTGGTCTGCCTCTGCTTATCTTCCCCTCGATCTTTCCAGTTGTCACGATGTTCTCCAGTGCCTCTCTTCTCATCACATGACCACAAAAGTTGTTTGTCTGTTTCTTATTGTTGTATATAATGTTCTAGTTTCACTAGCCTCCTCAGTCGTTGTTAGTTACTCTGGCAGTCCAAGGAATTTGCAACATTCGTCTCAGGAACCACATCACTGTTGCTTCCAATATCTTCCTAATTTGTTCATTTGCATTCCAAGATTCACAGCCATACAGCAAAACAGGTTCTATATAACATTTCAGCACTCTCTTTCATATATTCAATGATAGTGACTTATTGCATAAAATAGTCTTTATTTTCTTAAATGCAGCCTTTGCTTGCCCTATTCTGCTCTTAATCTCTGTTGTGCATCTTCCATCTGAAGTTATAAATGTCCCTGTGTATTTAAAACTATCCACTTGGTTAAGAATGTTCCCTTCTATCCAGTGACGTGCAGACGGGGGTGCGGGGTTGCGACGGCCCCGGGCATCCAGCCGGGAGGGGGGCATCCAGTTAGGGAGAGGGGGCAGCACAGTACAGTCGGAGAGGAGGAGGAATGAATGAGGTAAAGAACAATTTAGGGGCATCCAATCAAGGGGTTGGCCCCGGGCATCAAAGAACCTCTGCACGCCACTGCTTCTATCTCTATGTCACATTTAGGTGTCGCTAGTAAGTCATCAACCGTGATATTATATTGTTTTCACTATTTCTTATCTTCAGTTTTAAAATATGTATATAATTTTCTTTATAGAATATTTGTTTTGCGCTCGCTCGCTTTGAACTCAAGCTTAGTCCATACACACTACTTCCAGTAGTGCTGGACTGAATTTTGCGTGTGGATTATATTTCCCTATTGACAGTGTCACTCGCTACCAGGCGAGTGGGTTCCACTGCGACTTCAGAGGTACTTGTAGTTTACGTCCCCAAGTCAACGACGTTAGGTCAACATTTTAGTCCAACTGGCTGGTGTAGGGGTTGAACCCCATACCTCGGCATCAGCACACCGGGTGTTTAAGAACACGCGTTCTTATTCATTCTGCCGTGCTGACCTACTATTAATTGTTTCGTATATGCAATATTATATTGCTGCTGGCACCTTGCTGTCTTGACAGATGATAGTTTCTTACATTGTGCTTCAAAAAAGGCATAATAACTACAGCCCATGGCGGTAGCGAATTTCTGAGCACATCAATTCGCGTGGTAAAATCTGATGTCTCACACGCTCAGTGTGTGACCTATCTGCAGTCATGTTCTCCTTTGTCTTTATTTCATTCCTGATCTTTGCCTTCCACTGTATAAATCAAGTCCCGTTTACAAACATCTGTGTACGGTAGAAGAGACCAACCCCGAGATCTTTTACCTATTTCATATCAAAACTTTGGGAGTCGAGCCAGATGCCTGGTGGCCATGGGTTCGATTCACATCGGGGCGGATTCGAGTTGTCTATAACTGATCAGGACTTCTGGGTCGACCCAGCCTAAAATAGGTACCAGGAAATATCTTGGGAAGCAAATGGGGCCGATATGCTACCGACCTTGTTACCCAACTAGTGGCAGTTGGTCTATATAAATATGGATCTAGCGCCAAATTTGTAATCACTGTCGTTGTTCTCCGTGTTAAAGGACATGGAGGAGCTGAATGGGATAACTAAAGACAGTAGGGCTTGGAGTGAGAGGGTTGGAGGGCCTATGTCCCAATGGGGCATAGAGGGCACAAGAAGACGAACTATAGGCCCATATGCGCCTAAGAAGAGTCCAAAAGAGTCCTTTACTTTTGTTTGTAGTTGGATTAACCTGATAACTTCTCGTCCTTGACTTCCGGACGTAAGCTACAAGTACCTCAGAAGTCGGAATGAGTTTGCCTGATTGCGATTGACACTGGTAATAGCTAAATCTAACCAACACGCAAAAATTAGTCCATCCTGGACCATGGTCGAGTTCAAAGTAATCGAGGAAAACAAAACAAAAAACAAAAAAACCTGGTGGGAACGTCTGTATTAGTCACGGTCACGTCTTGTTTTCAGGACTGATGTGGAGTGAGATCAAGCAGTTGTGGGACGAGGGCGCCATTGAATACATTCATGATATGTGGAACATCCTGGATTTCTTCACCAACTCTCTGTATATAGCAACGTTTACGCTTCGCCTCCTTGCCTATTTGCAGGTAAGCTTGTGACTATCATTATGAGGCTGGCGCTCTACCCACTGCTCAGCCGAGGCTTTTTTCATTTTTTTATTTGTTGTTGACTACAGCATTATTATAGCACTACATGGCTACGAACAGTACATTTTATCAAATAAATAACATTTTGTATCATAAGTCTCTGTTGTTGGCGGTCAGATAAATATTTCATGTCAGCTGTGACTATGTGTTTTAATTGTTTCCGCTTAAATATTATTCATTTACTTGATGTGATATATACCTCTGCTGTATGCACCTCATGAGATGCAGCGAAATATGCCAGTTACATAGAGTCAGTTTTAAGATATGTGTGATAGCCCTGGATAATTAGTAAACAAGAAAACCTGTTGACACCTCAGCGATTTGGTTTACAGATGAATGCAGAAAATTCCTTACACAATCAAACTGCATAATATAAATGTTGTGAAAGAGCGTAAGACACAAATTCAACTTATCACACACATCAAAAGAGTCAGCCTTAATCTTTGGCCACATTATGAGAAAAGAAAACTAAAACATGGTGTGGACAGTGTCTTCAGCAGCCTACAGGCGGTTGACTGTGTTTGGACAGCTGCTGGAAACATTTTGATGGCTTTACATCTCACCCAAAAGACGATGGACATGGTCGTCAATGAATTGAGATCCAAAACTAAACCAAACTTACACAAAGACATACGGACCTCAGAGGTATATGGTGTATTTTTAATGACTGCAGTGTTTGAAAATATTGCCGGTCCATGTTTTGTATTCACCCTCTGTAAAGTTCAAGCAACATAACAGGTAAATACAAAACTTGGTCCGGCAATATTTTCATTCACTGCACAGTCATTAAAAAATACACCCTGCACATAACTATGTGTGAGGTATTTACTTCGAAAGTGAATGAATAAGAAAGAGATGAGCAAAATAGTTTGCTTTTAAATGTCTCAGCATTTATCACAGTTCATCGGGATTTCATTCACATCTTAATCATGTAGCAGATACTTAAAGGATAGGGAATTGGCTATTACTTGGTTCAATCCCAACAGGGAAAAGTAGTTGCATATCCGTTACAGGATGTCGCAGTCAACACCCGCAATTTTGGCTGTTTGTGATTTCTTGGCAAGTTTACGTTCAGTAGTTTGCCATTGTTGTCTGAACGACCAATGTATTAAACCTAGCGCAAGCCGATCTGCTGCCAAATCCGCCGCAGCTGTGGTTTTTCCACACTGAAACCACATTTCAGGTTTGGCTGAATCGTATTGGGCAGAGCTGTGCTCTCATCACGGGCCTATCGTAAAGTGTCTCGATCCTTTCCCAGTTCATCTGCCTCGCATATTCATGCTCTAGATGTCTCCAATCTCCTGTATACAGATCTTCTTCTAGGAACCTTGTCATGATCATTCTCTCTATGCCACTGAGACGTCTGAGATGGCCAAGGTTTGTCAGTTTCCGAGACATGAGGCTGTCTATGAGCATATTGTTCGCACCCGAAATGTTATCTGTTATCCTTAATCTGCCGGCGCTGTAGCTTAGAGGCAGTGAACGCGTTTTACAATTCCTCGACATACCGAGTCGAAGGTTTCGAAATGAGCTGCAGACGATTTGGAAGCAGACTGATTAGCGTTGATTTCCATTAAATGAGCGTTGGTTGTACAAAAAACAATAGCACACTACCCAAAGTAGAAACTGCCTAGTAAAGCACATATAACCAAAATAAATATGGGGTTGATTACAACGTCCTGTAATGGACAGGCAACTAACCTATCTGCAGTCCGAGCTATATCTCTCCCAACAGCCTCGACTCGCTGAAAACAGAATGCCAAGCTTCTGCACTCATCCACTTCCCATCATAAACAAAAACAAGAACCCCATTCATCTAAGACGCCTGCAACTGTAATGCACATGGATCGATTATTATACAAATCCCTCTGTTAGGATAAACAATGCTTCCAGTCTATACACAGCTGAGAAACTTGAAAGATAGGCCGCGTAAACTGTTGTTGTTAGAGATGGGCTGTTAGGAGGTTTGTGTTTCACATTTAATGAAATATGTCTTGTCTGTTTGCCTGTTGTTGTTGTTGGTTTTGTTAGTTTCTTGTCAGTCGGTGGCTTCATGGTTTCCGGTTTGGTCTCAGTTTGTACGTGTTTGCTTGGATTGACAATGTGTGGGCTTGTCATTATATGTGCGTTATAATATGTTTGTGTGTATGTGTAATTATGTGGATAGCCCGGTGTCTGTTTATCTATCTATCTATCTATTTATCTATCTATCTAACTGTCTGCCTGTCTGTCTGTCTGTCTGTCTGTCTGTCTGTCTATATATCTATCAATCTATCTACCTGTCTGTCTGTCTGTCTGTCTGTCTGTCTGTCTGTCTGTCTGTCTGTCTGTCTGTCTGTCAATCTATCTACCTGTCTGTTGAACACTACCTCAGCACAGACTACATGCCGCCCCCCAGGAAAAAAAAAACTAAATTATAATAAAAATTATCTCAAGGGACAACTAGTATAATAATCATTCCCATATGTAATGTATGTTACACCTTCCTCATGTATTTATAATGGTCATGTTAAAAATTGCCTTAGTAAGGCATGTATTATTTTTTCCCCATGCGTTTTGATGCAAGTTGTTCTGCTTTTATCTAAGATTAGCTTCATAAGTGATGTATGAATGAAATAACGTATGAGAGGACAGAGAGAAGAAGGGCAGAATGCCAGACGGGTCTGCGTGCCCAGTTCTTAACCCTTTGAAAATAAAGATTATTCGTTTGTACGTTCATTCTATCTGTCTATCTGTTTATCCATCTATCTGTCTGTCTGTCTACATGTCTGTATTTCTGTTTGTGTATCTGTCTGCCCATCTGTTTGTCGGTATGCCCATCTGTCTATCTGTGAGTATGTCCTCTGTCTGTCTGTCTGTCTGTCTGTCTGTCTATCCGTCTTCTATCTTTCTATAGTTATCTGTAGCAACCTGTAGAGCTCTATGTGGAGACCTGTAGACCACGCTGTGGCGACATGTCGTGCACTCTTTGGAGACCTTCTTTGTCTGGTAACCTGCGTTGAGGACTTATATAGCTATCTTTGGGAACACGCCTTATGGACTTGTAGAGCTCTCTGTGGGGTCCTGTCTTGGGGACGTTTATAACTCTTTGAGGGGACCTGCTTTTAATAGGAACCTGTCTTGTACTAGAACCTTGCCTTGGTGGGCACTAGAGCTCTATATATGGACCTGCCTTGGTGGGCTGTACAGCTCAATGTGTGGACCTGCCTTGGTGGGTTGTACAGCTCTATGTGTGGACCTGCCTTGGTGGGCTGTACAGCTTTATGTGTGGACTTGTCTTGAAGACATGTATTCTTGTTATATGACCAGACCAGATGGCTTATTTGTTTTTTTCTTACATGTATTCTATAGCTAGCGCCTTCCTACACGCTTAATCCTAGCATTCTTTCTTATCTTGTCTTCCCTCCTTAAATTTAGAACTGATGCCTTCTACATTGTTAAATTCCACAGGTGAAAGACGAAAGGGAACAAAAGAATCCTCTAGCCAATGTGGATAGGGAACATTGGCCACCCTATGATCCAAACCTCATCGCCGAAGCGCTTTTCGCAGCAGCCAACATATTTAGTTCTTTAAAACTTGTGAATATTTTTACAGTTAGTCCCTACCTGGGACCGTTGCAAATCTCTTTAGGGAGGATGATCATGGACATTGTCAAATTCGGCTGTGTGTTTTTGCTTGTCCTGATCTCCTTCGCCTGCGGGTTGAATCATCTCTACTGGTACTATGCAAATAAACACGCAAATGACTGTGCCAAGTCTAAAGTCCCGACGTCATGCGACAGGAAGTACAGGAGCTTTGCCAAGTAAGCCCTTTTCTTATAGGTTGACGTATGCATTTGAAATGAGTGTCGAGTTTTGTGGTGTTAATTGATATAGTGCCGAGGGATAAAATATTGCCCAAATGTTACCTTCCATTTGGACAGAAGGACGATATATCGCCAAACTAGGGTCATTGTGTTATTTGTTTTGTTTCGCGGTATCTTCCGCAATTTCAGTGTTCAGTGAACGGAAATTTACATGATACTACTTGTTTATTTGTTTATGTAGCATGTTTGGTCCAAACTTGTTTTATGTTTGGCACTGACTCGGGTAAGTTAACACGTGAAGTCTGTGTGGTGTAGTGGTCAGGGCATTGTGTTATCAACGTGGTGGTCTAGGGTCATTTTCCTATTTATATTTCTTCCAGGCCCATAAAGCTCGGAGGTCGACCCTCGTAAAATAAGTTCTAGTATACCACTGGAAGGAAGAGAGACAAGGGAAGTTAAGGACGCCCTTTGACACGTCTAAATACTCATTGGGCACATGGTGCTAGACCCATATTTGGGTGCTATGGTCAGTATCATACAGGCCAACTTTACTTCCCAATGCATTTCATGGTACGCATTTAAGGTTGGGTCAGTTTGGGAGTCCAGGTCGATTTTTAAAATCCAATCCGCCCCGGTTCTAGGTCAAGATGGCGAGACGTGTTTCTTTCTAGCTCGGCTTAAAACGGTTGATCGGCGGTCCGACAAACCACCATCGTAAAACTTCCCGTTGTTTCAGAACCAGATTTCTGGCTCTAAATGTTATGTTGTTCGCTGAAATTTGTTGAATTCCAAGAATATTTCATATTGGTGTAGTGAAGTGTGTGTTGTGTTATGAACGGCTACAACCGGACCGGGACATTCTCGACGTGTTTCCTTCTATCGACGATCCGACTAATCATTTTCCGTTACTTCAAGATCAGTAAATGTTATAATGTGCCGCTCAAATATGTTAAACTCCAAGGATACTTTCAAGATTGGTTATTGGAATGTCAGAACTATGTACCAGACGGGGAAAACGACCCAGGTGTGTAATGTTATGAATGAATACAACCTAGAAATTCTTGGGGTTAGCGAGTGCAGATGGACTGACTCAGGTAAGACATTTCTCAACTGTGAACAAAGACACATAATTTATTCAGGAAGAACCGACAACCATCATTCGAACGGAGTCGCTATCATCATGTCAAAAAATGTAGAAAGATCACTGATCAGCTGGGAACCAGTAAATGATAGAATCATAACAGCGCGTTACCAAACGAAATATTTCAAGCTGACAATCATACAATGCTACTCACCTACCAACGACGATACAGACACCAACAAAGATAATTTCTATGAACAACTACTTGGTACCATCAACTCATCTCCCAAGCACGACATTGTTGTTGTAATGGGTGATTTCAATGCCAAGATAGGGTCTGACAATAAGGGTGTTGAAAGATATATGGGAATTCACGGCTTAGGGGATATGAACCAAAACGGAGAGAGACTACTAGAATTCTGTGAAATAACAAATCTGATAGTAGCAAACTCTTTATTTCCGCACAAAGATATACACAAAGTCACGTGGAACTCGCCTGATAACATCACAAAAAATCAGATAGACCATTTTTGCATTAATGCCAAATTCCGTTCATCAGTACAAGACGTTAGAACCTACAGAGGTGCAGATGCTGGCAGTGATCACAATCTATGCATTGCCAAACTAAAAATAAAGCTCAAGACTCTGCACAGATCACCCAGAATAAAGAAAATAAACTCACAGTCCCTACTGACTAAAGAACACCAACTTGCATTTAATTCAGAGGTACGAAGCAGCTATGCTAACAAAGAAAGTGTATCGAGCAATGCGAATATTAAAAACAACATTGAAGAAAATTGGAACTTCCTAAAAAGTACCTTGCTAAATGCTGCAACAAACACAGTCGGCTACGTACAAAGACAGAAGAAGAAGTGGCTAAGCGATAACACCTGGACGAAGATACAAGAAAGAAAACAAGCAAAACTAACACTTCTTTCTGCAAAAGACACTTCTACATATGAAACCCATAAGCAAAAATACTCTATGTTGGATAAAGAGGTGAAATCAAACGCACGAAAAGACAAACAGAACTTTATTCACAGCCTGGCCTCCGAAGCCGAAGCAGCTGCCAGAACTGGAAACAACAGAGCCGTATTCCATATCATGAAGCAACTATGCAATCACTCACCTACACCAAATATACCCATCAAAGACAAACAAGGCAATCAATTGTTATCCGATGACCTTCAAAAGCAACGATGGGCAGAACATTTCAAAGAAATATTAAATAGACCGCAGCCTGACACTGTTCCGAACCTGGATGGAGAAATTACTATGCCCCCACTAGATGCCTCCTTCGAGTCATTCACCATGGAAGAGATTAAAGCAGCCATCAAAAAATTGAAGAACAACAAAGCTGTTGGTGAAGATGAAATCTCAGGAGAAATGCTCAAAGCAGCAGATGAGAACACCTTACAACGTTTGTTACAGCTGATCAATGAAATCTGGCAAAGCGAATCCCCACCACAACAGTGGATAGATGGTGTAATTTTCAAACTGCCTAAAAAGGGCGATATGTCTGATTGCAATAATTGGCGTGGTATCACTCTATTGTCAGTACCAGGAAAACTTTTTTGTAGCATGTTACTTGAGAGATTGAAAAAGGCGATAGATGAAAGGCTCAGAGAAGAACAAGCAGGCTTCAGACCAAAACGGTCATGCATAGACCACATTTTCACCCTCAGAATAATCATTGAAGACTCCGTAGAAGTCCAGTCGAAATTAATCACCAACTTTGTCGACTTTCAAAAAGCCTTCGACAGTATCCACCGTCCTTCACTTTGGAATCTACTTAAAATCTATGGTTTTCCTACCAAATATACCAACGTCATAAAATCTTTCTACAAAGAAACACGTTGCTGCGTAAGAACAGAAACAGGCAACTCTGACTGGTTAGTAGTACTACATGTTGTAAATCCCTCGGAATGAGACATAAAATACCTCATACTGAGACATGCGGTATGAGCCATGTCTCATTCTCGTCTCATGTCTCATGTCTCATATCTCGTGGTGGGTGGGTTGTGGCCTGCCTCATGCCTTCCAGCTCCTGCCTCGTTTTTTAAGTGTCAGGTGTGGTTTTTAATCAGAGCATCGGGGTTAACAATGAAAAGATCAATTGAACTAGGTGGGTAAGTTAAGTGAAGATGAGCGCGATAACTATGGCGCCATGTTTGCTAATTGATTCAGAATATGTCAGCCGGTGTAATGCATTAATTATCTTCCCGTTTGTGTAGACGATTGCATAATCGATTGGTGTGCTCAGGCTGATACGGGTTGATGTATTTGTATCTTTGGTAAGATCGGCGAACATCTGTGAGCAAAAATTCGATATTGCCGGCAGTTTAATAGCAGTGTCGGGGTCGAGGGAGGTCGCTGGTGCCATCTGTTTTTAATCAAGGGCGATGTCGGAATAAAATAATAAGCGCAAAGAACGATGTGTGGGGTGGGTTGGTAAGTGGCGAAAGATGGCGGGGGTGCGTAGTTGGTCATAGTGGGATATCACCAAGGTGTAACTGGGGGTTATAGTTACTGCCATTGCGCTTGACAGGTTCGAATCTCACTGTGTGGTTGGTATGTGCGGGGTGGTGGTCGAGTATGTAACGGAGCTAGTTTATATCATTGGTGGTTCGAATCACGCTGCGGGGCGATAAGGGTGTCCACCCTAGGCGGAGTTTTCTAAGAGTATATTAAGACGTAAATGTATAACAAGGATGTCTAGTTGCCGCCATAGCGCTAGACAGGTTCGAGTCCTACTGTTTGGTGGGATAGTGTGGCAGTGGCCGAGTATTTAACTGAGCTAGGTGGTGTCACTGACGGTTCGAATAACGCCCATGGTCGCTAACTATAGCCAACATAGACCCGGTGGTTCGAATCCAGCGGTATCGCTTTGCATTCTCCTCAGAAACGTCAGTTCCACAGCCAGCAGATTCAGCGGGACTGCTCATTGTCTTCACATTCATACAAAAGTACAGGTTCAACACTCTTTTTCTCGTAGCAATTGCCATCTTTTTACTGGTCAATACGTTTTTCAGCTTGCAAAAGGTTATCTTCGCCACGGCGATTCTTGTGCTAATCTCTTCAAGGCATCTCCCATCAGTTGTTATGACTGTTCCGAGATACTTGTATCTACTCACTTGTTTCAGAATATTCCCATTTACATGTATATTACATAGTGGTATTTCGTTCTTCATAGTGACAATCATAACCCGTGTCGTTTTATAATTTAATTCTAACCCTAGTTGTTCACCGGGTGCAACAACCGCCTCTACTAAATATTGCAGATCCTGCGCAGTGTCTGTTGATTACATAAATTATATGAAGGCAGTTCACAAGTTAAATTAGATGAAGACATTTTATTACAGAAATTAAATGAAGACATTTGACTAGAAATATTTAATAAAACGACGAAAAAAACGGAGATCTACCGGCGTGAGAAAAGCTTATAAGTATGGTAATGTCAGTTCCTGTGAACATATTTAGCAGAAGCATTCTGCATAGTATATGCATATTTAGCTTTAAGGTGAAATCAATACTGCTGTACCGATCGGAAACAAGAAAAACGAATAAAACAACTACTAATAAACAACAAACATTCATTAACGGGTGCCCACGTAGTTCATCCTTGGCGTTCATGTCTCATTCAACAATTAGTATAATGCCTGAAGTCAAATTTGCGGCTTCAAAATATGTGTTCATAGCATATTTATATATGAAGATATATATTCAAGGTGATTTTAAAGGACAAATTTCCTCATGTCACACGCTTCAAAAGACATATTTCGCTCAAACTTAAACATTAAGAGTGGAAAAGAGTGTGTTGTAGATACTGTTTTTTCCTTTGTTTCTAGTGGGACTTGATCATTTGTTGTTCTATCTGGGCATGGTATTTATATGTTCACCACATCTTCACTGATGTTTTTCATCTTGTCTGCTCATTGCGCCCGCTTCACAGACATAAAAAAGTACAGGTTCTATGAAAGACAGAGACATTTTGCGGTTATTATTAACCAAAATGACAAATTTGAGGTCGGTTATTATGTAAGTATTTGTAAATAAATATAAACAGGGTTGGCTGGTATATAATGATAACAAAGGTAGCTAGATTTAGAAAACGAAATAGATGTGCTACCATAATAATATCCACACAGAATCGGTGTTACAGATTTCGCCTACTCCTCACCAAAATCAGACAGCGAAGAAGGGTAATGGCCTTTTTGCAGTTGCGAAGTGCCGTATTAGAAGCCCAAATATTAACCTCAAGGTGCGGGTTAATCCAAATCTAGTGAGTGTCTTCATTCTGATCTAGAGTTGTTTACCGTGACTCCCACGCAAACAGAGGTGGAATAGTGACTATGTGTAGCTTAACTGTGGTGGCACCATCTGGAGATATTAATCAGATACTTGGTACCCAGTGAAGATGACAGATAACTGATTCGGGATAGGTCGCGTGGCCCTCAACAAAATATACAATGAAATAACGGTGAAATGAAATGTTGCGTCTCCGCGAAGCATTATTTTAGAAACCAAAGATTACAATCGATCTGAGAGGGTAACAATAGACAGGCTAATCCTACCAGAAAGAGGTGTCTTATACACTGGGTACCAACGACAGACAGCTGGCCCAAAAGAACAATACAGGTCTAGAGGGTACCATAGAGCATATGGAGGTAACAGCTTCGATTCCGACGGGGTTGTGTGGCGGAAATATTGGTTGTGTTAATTAGCTGTGATGGAGTTTACATCTCCGATCAACAGGTTTTGAGAGGCCTAAATAGGCAGTAGTTTAAAGAATTCAAGTATATTATTACAAGTTAAATTACATAATAAAATAAATACAGTGATGTGTATAAAATTATAAAAAACAAAAAAGTAAAAAACACCAGTGTTACATTAGCAAATAAGTGAAAAACACAACGGTATGAATACATTTGTGTATTAGTTACATACAAATGGTACACACAACATGCCCTTATGTCAGCGTAATGGCCTAACTGTTAAATCACGTGACCGCTATCTTTTCTATATCGCGACCAAAATACACTGATCGCCCCTCACGTCAGCGTAACAGACTAACACTTAAACCAAGCGCCCACTATCTATTCTATATTGTTGCCAACAATTATGTGCATGCTGCCATCCTTTGATGTGAGTCTGATTGATGAAACCTGTCAGGAAACAACCATAGAGACATAGTAAAAGTGTAGGAAAAATACAACTCCAAGCGTATTGACTCTCGGTGTATCGTTATTCACATAACGTTTCCTGTTTCCTGCTCCAGTCTATTGTTGTAAAATCTTACCAAGGTGGACACTGTGGACGAAATCTACATGAGTGAAGTAGGATAGACACGGTTGGCATATGTGTCTTATAGGGCTTGGTCATTGGTTTTTCAAAACTTATCGATGGAAGAGAAGGACCCTTACACTACAAACAGAATAAACATTTACATTAATAATACCCATAACAAACACATGAACATCTACACTAGCTGTGCCAAAAGTGACAGTCTGCTTAGAGAAAACAGCGAATTTTCAACGAAAACATAGTCTGTGTGTTATCTCCTTGGAAACGTAAATCTGGTTATATTTAAATCACCCTATGCACGCATGTCTCCCATGAAAACTAGCGTAATGTCTGAAGAAGTCAAATTTGAGGCTTCAAAATATGTTTTCGTAGTATATGTATATATGAAGATATTTACATGTGTTTTCTAACAACAAATTTCCGCATGCCGCGCTTTACATCCATACACAAGTATAGGTTCTATGAACGACACAACACCTACAAGTTGTTAACATTGGCACCGAGTTACCAACAGCATTTCTGTCTAGAGTCAATACCACACGACAAGACAATGCTTTTTCGGCCTCTGATTGAGGACAATAGATATAAACATAATTATGCAATGACCTCTTTACCACAATACCGAGAAAGTTAAAAATATCCTTTTAAATACGCTGACGACCATAGTAACACAACCAGTTAATTCTGCTTGCTCACTTTGTGTAATACCCACACCTACTATAGATTGCAGAAAATACTCATTTCTACAACCAAGGTGAAAAATATCGGTCAAACTTATAAATGTCTCGTCCGAATTCATAAAAAGAAGGAAATAATGTTAGCCAAATGTGAAAAATATCGGTCAAACTTATAAATGTCTCATCCAAAGTTATGAAAAAATAGGAAAATTTGTTAACCAAATGGGAAAAAAAATAATAATGTTAGCCAAATGTGAAAAATATCGGTCAAACTTATCAATGTCTCATCCAAAGTTATGAAAAAATAGGAAAATGTGTTAACCAAATGGGAAAAAAAATAATAATGTTAGCCAAATGTGAAAAATATCGGTCAAACTTATCAATGTCTCATCCAAAGTTATGAAAAAACTAGGAAAATTTTTTAACCTAAGGAGAAAAAATATTGACCCTGTAAAGAAACATTTACAACAAACGTATAAACATTAGGAACATTTGTTAACCTAATGAGAAAAAAAAAAAAAAAAAAAATATCGACATAGAGAGCAATATTTCATCTAATCTTGTAAAAAGTAGGAACATTTGTCAACCGAAAGGGGAAAAGGTCGGTCAAATACATAAATATCTCAACAAATTATAAAAAGTAGGAAATAATAGGGGCCAAGTAAAAAATAGCTTACCCAGATTTATAAAAGGTAGGAAAATGTGTTAGCCAAAAGGGGAAAATATTGATCAAACTAAGAAACATGTCGACCGAACTAGGAAAATAAGTGAACCAAAGTAATAAAAATGTTGGGTAAATACAGAAATATGTTGACCAAACTTAAAATATCGCTGCTAAACTTATGAATACTAGGAAACTTTGTTAAACAAATGTGAAAAAATATCGACCAAACTTATAAAAATCTCCGCCAAAATTACGAAAAGTAGGAAACTTTGTTAACCAAATTTGAAACTATATCGGTCAAACTTATAAATGACTCGTCCGAATTCATAAAAAGTAGGAAATAATGTTAACCAAAAGGGGCAAAATATTGACCAAGTAAAGAAATGTCTCGTCCAAAATTGTTAAAAGTAGGACAAATTTGTTAACCAAAGGTGAAAAAAGATCGGCCAAACAGATAAATATTTCAGCTAAACTTAAAAACAGTAGGAAAAATGTTGCTTCTATAGTTATGTCAAACGTGTCTTGATCTTTTATTTGAAAAGACATTTCACAATACATAATCAGCAACGTCAGCACTTTCCCTCTTTTACATTACTGAAAGCTTCAACTTATCATTCCAGCGTTTCTGTTTAAGAACCACTTATACAGACTAATCACTCATCACTCCATACTCTTGATTTTTTTTTTCTTTATAACACAAAGTGTCTCTGTCTTTCATAGATAGCTTCACAACTTTTCCATGTCACAGCACCAAGAGCTCCAAACCTTCGTTGTACATGAGCTTCAACGACATAGTAATAACAACATTTATGGCAATGCAGTCTATGGCTCCACTTGGGATAGTTTCGATGTCATCTGAGTATTCGTCAGCAAAGATCCATTTCCCATAACTGATATCTTCAACTTTCCATACCACAATGTCTGCTATACTACTCTTCGATTGTTCCAGCTCTCAATACTGCAGGTGTTTTCTAGAAGTCTAGTGAAAATATCATTTCTCACTTTTTCCACCTCTATTTCAAAAATTCGTTTTCGACAATAAAATTTAACAATTAAATTGCTACCAGAAACATTCAAATTAGAAACAATAAAGAGAAATTTACTGTATAAATTTTATTGTCGAAAACTAATTTTTGAAATAGAGGTGGAAAAAGTGAGAAATGATATTTTCACTAGACTTCTAGAAAACACCTGCAGTATTGAGAGCTGGAACAATCGAAGAGTAGTATAGCAGACATTATGGTATGGAAAGTTGAAGATATCAGTTATGGGAAATGGATCTTTGCTGACGAATACTCAGATGACATCGAAACTATCCCAAGTGGAGCCATAGACTGCATTGCCATAAATGTTGTTATTACTATGTCGTTGAAGCTCATGTACAACGAAGGTTTGGAGCTCTTGGTGCTGTGACAAGGAAAAGTTGTGAAGCTATCTATGAAAGACAGAGACACTTTGTGTTATAAAGAAAAAAAAAATCAAGAGTATGGAGTGATGAGTGATTAGTCTGTATAAGTGGTTCTTAAACAGAAACGCTGGAATGATAAGTTGAAGCTTTCAGTAATGTAAAAGAGGGAAAGTGCTGACGTTGCTGATTATGTATTGTGAAATGTCTTTTCAAATAAAAGATCAAGACACGTTTGACATAACTATAGAAGCAACATTTTTCCTACTGTTTTTAAGTTTAGCTGAAATATTTATCTGTTTGGCCGATCTTTTTTCACCTTTGGTTAACAAATTTGTCCTACTTTTAACAATTTTGGACGAGACATTTCTTTACTTGGTCAATATTTTGCCCCTTTTGGTTAACATTATTTCCTACTTTTTATGAATTCGGACGAGTCATTTATAAGTTTGACCGATATAGTTTCAAATTTGGTTAACAAAGTTTCCTACTTTTCGTAATTTTGGCGGAGATTTTTATAAGTTTGGTCGATATTTTTTCACATTTGTTTAACAAAGTTTCCTAGTATTCATAAGTTTAGCAGCGATATTTTAAGTTTGGTCAACATATTTCTGTATTTACCCAACATTTTTATTACTTTGGTTCACTTATTTTCCTAGTTCGGTCGACATGTTTCTTAGTTTGATCAATATTTTCCCCTTTTGGCTAACACATTTTCCTACCTTTTATAAATCTGGGTAAGCTATTTTTTACTTGGCCCCTATTATTTCCTACTTTTTATAATTTGTTGAGATATTTATGTATTTGACCGACCTTTTCCCCTTTCGGTTGACAAATGTTCCTACTTTTTACAAGATTAGATGAAATATTGCTCTCTATGTCGATATTTTTTTTTTTTTTTTCTCATTAGGTTAACAAATGTTCCTAATGTTTATACGTTTGTTGTAAATGTTTCTTTACAGGGTCAATATTTTTTCTCCTTAGGTTAAAAAATTTTCCTATTTTTTTCATAACTTTGGATGAGACATTGATAAGTTTGACCGATATTTTTCACATTTGGCTAACATTATTATTTTTTTTCCCATTTGGTTAACAAATTTTCCTATTTTTTCATAACTTTGGATGAGACATTGATAAGTTTGACCGATATTTTTCACATTTGGCTAACATTATTATTTTTTTTTCCATTTGGTTAACAAATTTTCCTATTTTTTCATAACTTTGGATGAGACATTTATAAGTTTGACCGATATTTTTCACATTTGGCTAACATTATTTCCTTCTTTTTATGAATTCGGACGAGACATTTATAAGTTTGACCGATATTTTTCACCTTGGTTGTAGAAATGAGTATTTTCTGCAATCTATAGTAGGTGTGGGTATTACACAAAGTGAGCAAGCAGAATTAACTGGTTGTGTTACTATGGTCGTCAGCGTATTTAAAAGGATATTTTTAACTTTCTCGGTATTGTGGTAAAGAGGTCATTGCATAATTATGTTTATATCTATTGTCCTCAATCAGAGGCCGAAAAAGCATTGTCTTGTCGTGTGGTATTGACTCTAGACAGAAATGCTGTTGGTAACTCGGTGCCAATGTTAACAACTTGTAGGTGTTGTGTCGTTCATAGAACCTATACTTGTGTATGGATGTAAAGCGCGGCATGCGGAAATTTGTTGTTAGAAAACACATGTAAATATCTTCATATATACATATACTACGAAAACATATTTTGAAGCCTCAAATTTGACTTCTTCAGACATTACGCTAGTTTTCATGGGAGACATGCGTGCATAGGGTGATTTAAATATAACCAGATTTACGTTTCCAAGGAGATAACACACAGACTATGTTTTCGTTGAAAATTCGCTGTTTTCTCTAAGCAGACTGTCACTTTTGGCACAGCTAGTGTAGATGTTCATGTGTTTGTTATGGGTATTATTAATGTAAATGTTTATTCTGTTTGTAGTGTAAGGGTCCTTCTCTTCCATCGATAAGTTTTGAAAAACCAATGATCAAGCCCTATAAGACACATATGCCAACCGTGTCTATCCTACTTCACTCATGTAGATTTCGTCCACAGTGTCCACCTTGGTAAGATTTTACAACAATAGACTGGAGCAGGAAACAGGAAACGTTATGTGAATAACGATACACCGAGAGTCAATACGCTTGGAGTTGTATTTTTCCTACACTTTTACTATGTCTCTATGGTTGTTTCCTGACAGGTTTCATCAATCAGACTCACATCAAAGGATGGCAGCATGCACATAATTGTTGGCAACAATATAGAATAGATAGTGGGCGCTTGGTTTAAGTGTTAGTCTGTTACGCTGACGTGAGGGGCGATCAGTGTATTTTGGTCGCGATATAGAAAAGATAGCGGTCACGTGATTTAACAGTTAGGCCATTACGCTGACATAAGGGCATGTTGTGTGTACCATTTGTATGTAACTAATACACCAATGTATTCATACCGTTGTGTTTTTCACTTATTTGCTAATGTAACACTGGTGTTTTTTACTTTTTTGTTTTTTATAATTTTATACACATCACTGTATTTATTTTATTATGTAATTTAACTTGTAATAATATACTTGAATTCTTTAAACTACTGCCTATTTAGGCCTCTCAAAACCTGTTGATCGGAGATGTAAACTCCATCACAGCTAATTAACACAACCAATATTTCCGCCACACAACCCCGTCGGAATCGAAGCTGTTACCTCCATATGCTCTATGGTACCCTCTAGACCTGTATTGTTCTTTTGGGCCAGCTGTCTGTCGTTGGTACCCAGTGTATAAGACACCTCTTTCTGGTAGGATTAGCCTGTCTATTGTTACCCTCTCAGATCGATTGTAATCTTTGGTTTCTAAAATAATGCTTCGCGGAGACGCAACATTTCATTTCACCGTTATTTCATTGTATATTTTGTTGAGGGCCACGCGACCTATCCCGAATCAGTTATCTGTCATCTTCACTGGGTACCAAGTATCTGATTAATATCTCCAGATGGTGCCACCACAGTTAAGCTACACATAGTCACTATTCCACCTCTGTTTGCGTGGGAGTCACGGTAAACAACTCTAGATCAGAATGAAGACACTCACTAGATTTGGATTAACCCGCACCTTGAGGTTAATATTTGGGCTTCTAATACGGCACTTCGCAACTGCAAAAAGGCCATTACCCTTCTTCGCTGTCTGATTTTGGTGAGGAGTAGGCGAAATCTGTAACACCGATTCTGTGTGGATATTATTATGGTAGCACATCTATTTCGTTTTCTAAATCTAGCTACCTTTGTTATCATTATATACCAGCCAACCCTGTTTATATTTATTTACAAATACTTACATAATAACCGACCTCAAATTTGTCATTTTGGTTAATAATAACCGCAAAATGTCTCTGTCTTTCATAGAACCTGTACTTTTTTATGTCTGTGAAGCGGGCGCAATGAGCAGACAAGATGAAAAACATCAGTGAAGATGTGGTGAACATATAAATACCATGCCCAGATAGAACAACAAATGATCAAGTCCCACTAGAAACAAAGGAAAAAACAGTATCTACAACACACTCTTTTCCACTCTTAATGTTTAAGTTTGAGCGAAATATGTCTTTTGAAGCGTGTGACATGAGGAAATTTGTCCTTTAAAATCACCTTGAATATATATCTTCATATATAAATATGCTATGAACACATATTTTGAAGCCGCAAATTTGACTTCAGGCATTATACTAATTGTTAAATGAGACATGAACGCCAAGGATGAACTACGTGGGCACCCGTTAATGAATGTTTGTTGTTTATTAGTAGTTGTTTTATTCGTTTTTCTTGTTTCCGATCGGTACAGCAGTATTGATTTCACCTTAAAGCTAAATATGCATATACTATGCAGAATGCTTCTGCTAAATATGTTCACAGGAACTGACATTACCATACTTATAAGCTTTTCTCACGCCGGTAGATCTCCGTTTTTTTCGTCGTTTTATTAAATATTTCTAGTCAAATGTCTTCATTTAATTTCTGTAATAAAATGTCTTCATCTAATTTAACTTGTGAACTGCCTTCATATAATTTATGTAATCAACAGACACTGCGCAGGATCTGCAATATTTAGTAGAGGCGGTTGTTGCACCCGGTGAACAACTAGGGTTAGAATTAAATTATAAAACGACACGGGTTATGATTGTCACTATGAAGAACGAAATACCACTATGTAATATACATGTAAATGGGAATATTCTGAAACAAGTGAGTAGATACAAGTATCTCGGAACAGTCATAACAACTGATGGGAGATGCCTTGAAGAGATTAGCACAAGAATCGCCGTGGCGAAGATAACCTTTTGCAAGCTGAAAAACGTATTGACCAGTAAAAAGATGGCAATTGCTACGAGAAAAAGAGTGTTGAACCTGTACTTTTGTATGAATGTGAAGACAATGAGCAGTCCCGCTGAATCTGCTGGCTGTGGAACTGACGTTTCTGAGGAGAATGCAAAGCGATACCGCTGGATTCGAACCACCGGGTCTATGTTGGCTATAGTTAGCGACCATGGGCGTTATTCGAACCGTCAGTGACACCACCTAGCTCAGTTAAATACTCGGCCACTGCCACACTATCCCACCAAACAGTAGGACTCGAACCTGTCTAGCGCTATGGCGGCAACTAGACATCCTTGTTATACATTTACGTCTTAATATACTCTTAGAAAACTCCGCCTAGGGTGGACACCCTTATCGCCCCGCAGCGTGATTCGAACCACCAATGATATAAACTAGCTCCGTTACATACTCGACCACCACCCCGCACATACCAACCACACAGTGAGATTCGAACCTGTCAAGCGCAATGGCAGTAACTAGAACCCCCAGTTACACCTTGGTGATATCCCACTATGACCAACTACGCACCCCCGCCATCTTTCGCCACTTACCAACCCACCCCACACATCGTTCTTTGCGCTTATTATTTTATTCCGACATCGCCCTTGATTAAAAACAGATGGCACCAGCGACCTCCCTCGACCCCGACACTGCTATTAAACTGCCGGCAATATCGAATTTTTGCTCACAGATGTTCGCCGATCTTACCAAAGATACAAATACATCAACCCGTATCAGCCTGAGCACACCAATCGATTATGCAATCGTCTACACAAACGGGAAGATAATTAATGCATTACACCGGCTGACATATTCTGAATCAATTAGCAAACATGGCGCCATAGTTATCGCGCTCATCTTCACTTAACTTACCCACCTAGTTCAATTGATCTTTTCATTGTTAACCCCGATGCTCTGATTAAAAACCACACCTGACACTTAAAAAACGAGGCAGGAGCTGGAAGGCATGAGGCAGGCCACAACCCACCCACCACGAGATATGAGACATGAGACATGAGACGAGAATGAGACATGGCTCATACCGCATGTCTCAGTATGAGGTATTTTATGTCTCATTCCGAGGGATTTACAACATGTAGTACTACTCTGGTTCTCAGTCGAAACAGGAGTGAAACAGGGTTGTGTCTTATCACCGATGCTTTTTGGAATAGCTATCGACTGGGTCATGCGCAAATGCACAAACAACACAAATATGGGTATCCATTGGGTTGACAAAATTCTAGAAGACCTGGACTTTGCCGACGACATAGTGCTTTTGAGTTCAACACACCCGGATGCCCAAGAGAAAATAAACCACCTCCAAAATGTTTCAGGGCAAATTGGTCTCCAAATTAACACCACAAAAACAAAGACTATTGATCTTACCAACAGTTCAGATGACACCAAATTGAACAGCTACGTTCTTGAAAAAGTCAACAGTTTTACATACCTAGGAAGCAAAATGACATCTACAGGGGACTCAACACCAGAAATATCATCTAGAATCGCACTGGCATCTAGTGCCTTCAATAAACTGTCAAACATCTGGAAGTCAAAGACACTCAGCAAACACACAAAACTTAAAATCTTCAACTCCTGTGTGATTCCAGTGTTAACGTATGGATGTGAAAGTTGGAAATCAACGGTAGCTTTAGATAAAAAATTAGACAATTTTGATAACAAATGTCTTAGAAGACTTCTAAACATCCACTGGACAGACTTCAGAACCAATTCGCAAATAAGACAAGAGACTAAGCAAGATACAGTATCCAATTCATAAGAAGACGCCGTTGGAACTACATCGGCCATGTACTCAGAATGGACAAGTCAAGACTCCCCTATCAAGCCCTCATATGGTCACCAGTAGGGAAAAGAAAACGGGGAAGACCAAGAGAGACCCTGCGTAGAACCATCATTAGAGAAGGCTCATTCAATGGCCAAGTAAATATCCAAGATCTACAACAGGTAGCAGCGAACCGCCAAGCATGGAGAGACAGGACTTCTGCCCTATGCGCCGCCTTAGGCTCAAGAGGAAAGACTAACTAACTAACTAATCCGCCCCGATACGGATCTAATCTATTACTATAGTGGTACTCAGGCGGTGGGGAATTTTCCCCCATTTTAGAGTCTGTGTGGGAGGGGGGAGAGAGAGAGAGAATTAAGACCACAGATTGGGAGACTCAAACTGGCTTCAGGACCAAACAAAACACGATCGTTCCCCTTTCTTGAATTGTATGTGACCGTGTTGGTGTGTATATGTGTGTGGTATTACATTTTGGAAAGGTGGAGGGAGGGGGATGGCATTCTGAACATATTGTGAAAGGGTGCATGGGCCAAAAACGGTTGAGAACCACTGCATGACTACCATACCGGCAGGCGAGTGTCAGGAAGGAAGAGGGTGGCGAGAGATAAAACTAGTCGGTTATCTATTAATGCTTTGACCTGGTATATTTGAAGCAAAATTAATGGACACTGCATGACACCTGCAATCAGCTATTCTTAAAGTACCCCAAAAAGAGAGAGTGAATAGCTGTTTGAGAGTTAATTTCCCTTGACGCTTGAAAGAATCACTACGAGGAGAGATTATATTAGTTCAGCGTAAGTTCAACGTGTGTTGAATACCGCCTATCTGGAGCACATCTGCCTTCACAAAATATGGCGCGAAACCGCAAACAACAAATGCATCATCGACAGTGCACTCTTACATGGGCGGTGCACCAAAGGTCGCCGGGAAAATATTCAGTACCACAAAAAACCTAATATGGGTTTCAAGTCACGTGTTTTGTTGCTGTTGTTGTTGTTGTTGTTGTATTCCTCACTGTAAAGCTTCTAGTAAAGCTCACAATCTACTTCTCGTTTAACCCTATTTTGCCCAGGCACCAATTAATGAAAGTCTGGTACTAAATGTAATTTCTTTTGACTTTCACAAATTTTCTAGTGCTAATAATAATAAAGTCACGCTTGCATATTCTTATTGTTCTTATTGGCGGTTGTAGTGTTAGCGATATTGTAAGTAGTAGTGCCAACGGCTTTCAGTCGAAGAAGCACAATTTAGAGGGTACAAACCGGTACCTAGTGCGAGGAGATGCAACTTAAAGACTGAATGTTATGGCAGGGCAAACCACTTCCTAAGCCTTGGTTGGCAACTGGTCTAGGAGCTAAGCTCCGACGGGTGAACAGTTAGAGCATTGCTTTGCTAATCCGGCAGCTTCCGCAGCTTGTCTTACTCCAGATGTATTGGTGTTACCTTTTCTCTGGAGTAAACTAGGCAGGCCGAGAGAGTAACCATGCTGCATGGGCAACACAGTTCAGTCCAGGCTTTGTGCTATAGAGAGGTATAACTTCATCTCTGGTCCCCGCCATGGGTTGTAGTTATTATGCCTTGTTAGAAGCACAATGTAACAAACTATCGACAGTCAAGACGGCAAGGTGCCAGCAAGTGATAGTAGTGACGGCATGGAGGTTGATTTGTTGGTCGTCGTGGTGGTTAATGTGGCGGTTGTGGTCATGATGGTGATGGTGTTGCAGTGTCCGAATCCCCTTCATGTTAAGTTGTCCAATTTCTTACGAAACTGCGGAATGCCGGACCGGTGATGACTTGTCTCTATTTCTGTAGACAAACAACAGCCATTCCGGGCACGCTCGTGAGCTCTTCATGCCGGGTATGCAAAACGTTGGTTTTTGTATAATCTACCATCATCATGGGGAAATTGCCTCTTTGTTGCTATCTCGCCACACAACGGCACGTGTCATCAGATTGGACACCATTGTTGATTCTCCCCGTTTTAGCCATCTTTTAAACTAAGCACCCTTTTCATTTGCCAGCTCCGTGGCGAAGGAATACGGACACAATTTGTGATCCCGCATTCCCGCGTTCTAAACACAGCTGCGCGCGATTTGACAGCAGACAGCGTTAAGTTGGTTTTTTACGAATTGGTATGGGTGCCGGTCGTTCAGAAAACAATGGCAAATACTGAAAGTAAACTTGCCAAGACATCAACAACAGCAAACAATGCTGGTGTTGACTTCAACGTCCTATAAAGGATATGCAACTAACCTTTTAGAACCCTGTTCATGCTATGAGATGTATTGGGTACATGGTGCTAGCTCCATGTTTTATATCAACGGACACTCTATGTTTGATGTGGTCAGTATCACTCCGGCTGCCTTTACTTCCAGAATAATTTATGGTTGCCCATATTAGACTGTGTCAGATTGGAAGCACATGTGATTGAAAAACAACAGATCACCGACTCTAATGGGATTCATACACATGACCACCTGATGGTCAAGCAAAATTCCAAACCACTGCGCTAATGCTGCTCCCCTCTATAGCCAGACGAGTGTCCATTTCCAGGATGGCCCGCTGAAAGGCCAAACGTGGTCTTTTTTATGTACGCTGGCTTTGAACTCAAGCGTAGTCTATACACCTGCTACTACTTCTAGTGCACTGGACTGATTCTGACGTGTGGATTAACTTTCCCCAATACCAGCGTCCCTCGCCATCAGGCGAACCCACTCCGACTTCTGAGGTACTTGTAATTTACGTCCCAAGTCAAGGACGAAAAGTTAACAATTTAGTCCAGATGACTGGTGTAGTGATTAAATCCGCTACTTCGACTTCAGTGTACCAGAAGTTTAAGACAACACATAAGCTCAAAGCGAATGAACGCAACAACAACAACAACATGATCAACATGATCTTGTTACGGGACTGTTTTAAATTAATTACTGACATCTGTCATCTACTACCTATAGTATATTGCGGCGTATGACATAATGTATGTGAATATATATTCTGAAAGAGTACAGAACAAATTGTATCATTTTTCGATTTAGTCACCACTGCGTTCAATGCAAGTCTTCCAGCGCCCGTAAAGTGTTTGGATTCCTGTAGCAAAACATTCTCTTCGTCGGGTGTGTAACCACTCATGCACCACCTGCTGTACCTCTTCATCGGAAGAAAAGCTTTGAAACTTCCGACTCCACTGATACACTTGCTGGACTGATATAACATAACGCTGCTTCTCTTTGGTGCATGCCAAAAGTGGCGCGATCATCTTTAAACTGTCTTTATGACGTCATCGTGTTCGTCTGCACCGTGAAGCCACGTGCTAAACACTCTTGACATCCATGCTGACAGTTTACAAGACGGGTAATTTCTACCACACTTTTAAGGTTTTCATTTGAAGCCCCCTCGTATGTTTGTCTTTATGCATGTGTATGTGTGTGTCTGAGTGTGTGTGTGTGTGTGTGTGTGTGTGTGTGTGTGTGTGTCTGAGTGTGTGTGTCTACCTGCCTGTCTGCCTGTCTCGTAACATAATAATATGCTTTGTTTATGTTCACAGCATTCATTAGGCAATGTTTGTTTTTTTAATTATTATTTTAATGTAGCATGCACAATTGGTGTGCGAAAGATTTGTGGTAGAACGGGCCTAATGTAAGACGGGCCACATTCCAATTTGTGACCCATTGAAAGTAAAATTCGTTGGTTCGTTTGTTCCAGCCTCTTTGAAATAGTGCAGTCCCTCTACTGGGCTATTTATGGCCTGGTGGATTTGGACCACGCCGAGCTGCAGCCTCGCTTTGAGCACGAGTTCACCGAGTTCATCGGGAAGTTGATGTTCGGGGTCTACAGTTGGATCGCCCTGATTGTCCTGCTGAACATGTTGATCGCCATGATGAGCAACTCCTACCAGCTGATTTACGTGAGTATCTTGCCATGATTTTATTTTACTGGGGTTTAACTTAGCCACACAAGCATTGTATTAACGGTTTACGAACGCGATTCGCAGTCCCATATACCGCGTTCGTAACACAGCTGCGGGTGATTTGGCAGCAGACCGCCTTGCGTTGGTTTTTTACGAAATCGTATGAGTGTCGGTCGTTCAGAAAGCAATGGCAAACTACTGAACTCAAACTTGCCAAGAGATCACAACAGCAACACATGATGGTGTTGACTGCGACGTCCTGTAAAGGATATGCAACTAACTTAGTTTTAATTAAGCCATACTGGCGTTGTGGCAAAGGGTTTACGAACGCTGTTTGCAGTCCAATATACCGCGATCGAAACACAGCTTCCGGTGATTTGAAAGCAGGCCGATTACTGTTGCAAATCGTAATAGTTTTCTCTGTTCTTGTATATTTGACACTCCTACAAAAAATTTTTAGTTGGCATCAGTACACCGGATCTTTAAGAAGGAGCTTTCTTACCTCTTCTGCCATGCTGACCTAGCTTCGTTTCATCATTTCAATTTTTACATTCATCACTATAGTATATCTTTAGTTTATTAAACGTGTGGTATTTCTGCCTAGTGTGTCCTGCGTTGAGTCTGAAGATTGTTAATTCTTCTCTGCAGTGGACTTGGTCATGTGCATCATCTTTTGGGTGGCCTGAATGCTCTGATTTCCACTTGGTTCTATAACTGGTTCTTACATGCAATTATAGAACACAGCACTAATCAAGAGAAACAATAGGCTCCTTATTTTGTTTTCTAGGCATGAAAACGAAGCCTTCAAAATGGCTAATGAACTGAAAGCGGCGAAGAGCTTCTATTAAAATATACCCAGAATATTCTCACTAATCAAATTCAACAAATCAATACCAGAAGGCCAGCGTGGCCGAATAGATAAGAGCGTTTGTTCTGGGTTATTGCTATGGAACGGCTCAAACACATTCGATTCGATGCACAATTGTGGGATTAACTATAAATTTCCAGCCGAGTACTACGAGAAATGAAAAATGAACAGAAACTTTATGCTGCATCGGCATACAAGGGTTGCGTCAACTGTATAAGCCGACTAAACATTATGATTGCAGACAGTATATAACCAGTAGTCTACCATCAGACGTGTAAATATCTGCGTCTGGGCTATTGCTATTGAACGGCTCAAACATTATGGGGAATCAACATTCAAATTGGAAGTGTCTCAGTGCGTGTGTGGGTGTAGAAAGCAAAAACTGTGTGTTCGCTATGCAAAGCAGTAATTTGTCGTGGTAATGCGACAACAAAAGCGTTTCAACATCTCCACCCACCAATCGCTTGTTGTATTAACACCCAGATGAATACCAGTTTCGGCTCACATATCAATGGCGTATGAAAAATGACTAGCTGGAATTGTCGGCTGTTCAAGCGAAATCTCATGCCCCACCGAGATGACGGTCAGAAACAGCCGTAGACAGTAAACTGTGCAGGAGTAACGTAAAGTTCGCTTATGCAACGTTGATGGCACTAGCCCAGGGGTGGCCAACTTTTTCAGCAGGCGGGCCAAATTTCAGAAATAATATTTCCTGCCGGGCCACGCACCTAATTTTTTTTTTTAATTAAAGTAAACAAGCAAGCGTGCTAATGCTTCGACCACATCGTCGTTTCCCACTCCGTGGGCCACAACTTGACTCCTGGCGGGCCGCATGCGGCCCGCGGGCCTTGTGTTGGCCACCCCTGCACTAGCCATTCGCCTAGATCCTTTTGTGGAAGATGTGTTCGATGGTTTCCAGTATCTAGTTGGTTTGCTGGAGACTAACTAGTTTGCTGTGTGCTAGTTTGTTGGAGGTCCATTTGTTGGATGCTGGTTTAAAGTATCTTATCCGTTTGTTGGTCGGTTTATTAGAGGTCATTTTGTTGGAGATCGGTTTGTTGGAGGTTGATTTGTTAGAGATCGGTTGGAGGTCCGTTTGTTGGAGGTCGATTTGTTGGAGATCGGTTTGTTGGAGGTCGGTTTGTTAGAGGTCAGCTTGTTGGAGGTCGGTTGGTTGGAGGTCCGTTTGTTGGTGGTCGGTTTGTTGTAGCTTGGTTTGAAGTATGTAGTCGGATTATTGGTCAGTTTGTTGGAGGTGTGGTTTGTTGGAGGTTGGTTTATTGACACTCGAGGGATAATGTAATCTTCTTCCCTATCTCCCTTCAGTCGCCAAACGTAATTTTTTACATTCTATTTTACGTTCTAGCATTGAATAAATCTTATCACAATAATACGATATAACTACAATATTTGTAAGAGATTTTGATTGTAAGAAACATGTACGAATGAAGTTCCTCTTTTTAATATTCAATGTATGCTATACATTCGGGATCTTTCAATATTTAATTCACATTAGATTGGATGCATAATTGTGAGATTAACTATACGTTTCCAGCACTACGAGAAATGAAAACTGAACAGAAACTTTAGGCTGCATCGGCATACAAGGGTTGCGACAGTTGTATAAGCCGTCTAAACATTATGGTTGCAGACAATAAACAACCGGCATTCTACCATCAGACGTGTAAATATCTGCGTCTGGGCTATTGCTATGGATCGGCTCAAACATTATGGGAAATCAACATTCAAATTGGAAGTGTCTCAGTGCGTGTGTGGGTGTAGACAGCAAAAACTGTGTGTTCGCTATGCAAAGCAGTAATTTGTCGTGGTAATGCGACAACAAAAACGTTTCAACATCTCCACCCACCAATCGCTTGTTGTATTAGCACCCATGTGAATACCAGTTTCGGCTCACAGATCAATGGCGTATGAAAAATGACTAGCTGGAATTGTCGGCTGTTCAAGCGAAAACCCATGCCCCACCAAGTTGACGGTCAGAAACAGCCATAGTCAGTAAACAGTGCAGGAGTAACGTAAAGTTCGCCCAGATCCTTTTGTGGAAGATGCGTTTGATCATTTCCAGTATCTAGTTGATTTGCTGGAGACTAGTTGTTGAGTGCAAGGAGTCTCCGTGGCGAAGTGGCCAAGACGTCTGCCTCGGGCTTCGAAGGTTGTGGGTTCGATTCCGGGCCGCATCTTTCGGTTCACGGTTGCATTTTTTCGGACTCTCTTGAGGGTCGTCGCTGGAGCTATGGAGTTCGTACTTTGTGCGACGCTTTCCGCGCTGCGGAAAGAGACTGAGCCATATGGGATAAAAACCAGGTGCAATGAAGTCGACCCTGTCGACTTTTAAGCCACCTTGTTGGGTGCTACTTTGTTGGAGGTTGATTTGTTGGAGATCGTTTTGTTGGATGTTAATTTGAAGTATCTAATCTGCTTGTAGGTCGGTTTGCTGGATGTCAGTTTCTTGGAGTTGATTTATTGGAGGTTGGTTTATTTGAAATTGGTTTGTTGGAGGTTGGTTTGTTGGATCTTGGTTTGTTGGAGGCTGGTATATTGGAGGTTAGTTTGTCGGAGTCGGTTTGTTGGAGATCAGTTTACTAGAGGTTGGTTCGTTGTCACTCTATGGATAATATAATTAATATCATAAGGGCCGCTTTTAGATCCCAGAAAATCTTTTGTGCCAGTTTTCGGATGGTTCGTCATGGTAGTTCATATCAATTCTTAAAATTCATTTCAATACGAATTCGACCCCACGCGCCACCATGCTGGCAGACAAGCATGCTGGCCACTAAACTAATATGGCTTCCACTATGGCATATTTCCAATCGCAAATTGTTGAAGTAAATCAGTGTGTGTTGTGTTTTTTTTTTTTTTATTATTTCTTCGCTCGCTTTGAACTCAAGCGTAATCTTCTGAGGTACTTGTAATTTACGTTCCTAAGTCAATGACAAGAAGCCAACATTTTAGTCCAGCTGACCGATGTAGGAGTTGAACCCGCTACTTCGGCATCAGCACATCGGATGTTTAAGAACGAGCGGTCTTATCTATTCCTGCATGTTGATCTCCAATCTGTGTGTTTAGTAGAAACTTCTACCTCGGTATTACAGCACACTTTATTAACAAACAGTCTCCAGCGAAAGACGAAAATTCGTCATTGTCTGAGGAAGGCTACAGTTCCTTCCAGCTGAACATCCCCCAGTCAATAAAGTATTTCATTGCGAACAGTTTCAAGAAAGGCGGATGGATCGCATTTGTCTGAGTCACTTATAGAAATGTTGGCAGAAATTAGTTAGTTAGTTAGTTAGTCACGGTTCCAACTTCACGGCAACGGGTCGTCCCCATATTGCTCCGTTCCTGTGCCAGTGAATATCACACAAAATGCTCCTCACTGCCCTATGTGAACAATGGAATAGTTGGCAGAAATGAAAATTGGTACGTCCATTCGTCAGTTTCCCACCAATAAAAACACTTTCTATCTCTCCGGCTTGCTTGATCCGTGTTTGTTATAGTTGAGTAGTTGTGGCTTTTTTTCACTAATTTATTTAATTTAAAAGTGGAAGCCGCAAACAATATGTTGCGCGATTCGCATTTATTGCCTGGCATTATTCGCTGCATCTCGTCAGGTGCATACTGCAGATTTATGTATCACATGAAGTGAATAAATGATTTAGTTTAGTTTAGTCGACGGATCAACATCACGGCACACGGATATAACCCATAAGTGCTCCGTTCTACTCCTAACTCAAGCCTGAGTCCGGAGAATCTCAGCTCAGTTTACGAACTCCGTAGCACCGGCGAGTATCCTGAAATAATTTGGATTCGTTTTTAACTCGAAAGTTTGCCCAGGCAGCCCCGTTAGGCTATTCTTTTTCGATTTCCGACTGCCAAGGGATTTTTACGCGCGCAACAATACACACAGGCGTCCGATCTCACTACCCAGAGATCAGGGGAAATTTTTGTTACTAGAAGTCCACGTGAAAAAATCCCGGTCCTTACCGGGGCTTGAACCCGGGACCTCCAGCACTCGAGGCGGGCACCATACCTCGAGACTACTCAGCCCCCTCAGTAGATAAATGAATAATACTTTAGCTGAAACACTTAACACACATATTGTTAGGTATTGTTAGAATGTGGAGCATCCCCAGTGTGCACCTGACGATATGCGGCGAAATATGCCATGCAGTAAATCGCGCAACATATGTTTTGTGGCTTATGTGTTTAAATTCACTAAGGGACTACATTATTTTGAATTTCTTTAATATTTTTCTGCATATCGGTTGTAGAGGGGTATTTCATACGTGTGATATAGCGAATATCATAAAAGTCATTGGCACCTTGTAGTCTTGACAGACGATAGTTTGTGCTTCAAAACGGCAAGATAACTTTTACCCATGGCGGTAGCGAATGTGACTGATAAGGCCAATTCGCGCTGTAAATGTTCATTCACAGTAAGTGCTTGTGAACACGTGGTCATTTCCACCATCATGCACCATCTTACGTCTCACACGCTCGGTGTGTGACTTATCTGCAATAATTTTCTCCTTTGCCTTTATTCCATTTCTGATATCTGCCCTCCATGCAACACGATCAGCGGCGGCTTTATCCCAATGTGCATTATCAATGCCTGTATCAATCATGTCCCGCTTACACACATCTTTGTATCGTAGTAGAGGCCGACCCTGAGATCTCTTAAACATCTATAATTCACCAAATAAGATGTCCTTTTGTATTCTGCCATCATCCATCCTCCTAAGATGTCCTATCCATCCAAGTCTACGAATATTGAGCATGGAATAAACCGTCACACAACCTGATCTTTCCAATACTTCGGTATTTGGGATTGATTGATTGATTGATTGATTGATTGATTTAGGAACCGACATCACAGCATTCGGGACATTCCCATAAGCGCTCCGTCTCCATCCTCAGCAGCCAGCTGAGTATTTGGGATTTTGTCTTGCCACTTAATACCAAGAATTCTTCGCAGACACCGCATATGAAAGCTGTTTAAACGTTTCTCTTGGTGTGAGTAAGTTGTCCAGGTTTCACTGCCATAAAGAAGAGTACTAAGGACACAGGCTTGACAGACCAGGATTCTTGTTTTGGCAGTAAGCTTCTGTTCTCACAGACTCTTTTTCTTAACCTGTTCATTGTTGTTGCTGTCTTACCAATCCGGATGTTGATTTCCTGATCTAGGGATAATTTGCTATTTACCACTGATCCTAGATATGTAAAATAGTCTACCAGCTCTAGTTCGGCGTCGTCAATAAAGATTGATGGTAGCCCATGTGCACCTTGTGACATAATCTGTGTCTTCTTTTTGCTAATTGTTACACCAAATTCAGAACAAGCATTGGAGAATGCAGATAGTAGACATTGTAATTCTTCCTCAGAGTGGGTCGTAAGTGCAGTATTATCTGCAAAAATCAACTCTCTGATCAGTACCCTCCTAATTTTGGTCTTGGCCTTCAATCTCTGAGCATTGCAGAGGCCGCCATCTGGGCATGAGTGAATGTATATACCACCATCCTCATCACGAAAGGCATATTTCAGAAGAAGTGAAAAGTATATTCCAAAGAGGGTGGGAGCTAGTACACAACCTTGCTTAACTCCACTCTTGATTTCAAACTTTTCACAAGTTGCACCATCAAACTTGATTATACCCTTCATGCCTGCGTGGAACGATTCCACAATGGAAAGAAGAGTTGGTGGACAGCTAATCTTCTTTAGTGCCTTAAACAGACCCTCACGACTGACCAAATCAAATGCCTTTGTGAGGTCGATGAAGGCAATAAACAGTGGTTGATTCTGTTCGCGGCATTTTTCTTGCATTTGTCGCAATGAGAATATCATATCAATGGTAGACCGGTTCTGTCGAAAGCCACACTGTGATTCGGGTAGACATGATCTCCTAGGACTTGAAGTCTGCGCAGAACAATTCTGACAAACACTTTTCCAACAATACACAGAAGTGAGATACCCCTATAGTTGTTGCGGTCGCTCCGATCGCCCTGTACAGTGCTATGATGCTTGAATCTTTGAAATCCTGTGGAACTTGTCCTTCTCGCCAGCATAGCTCTATTAGCTGGTGGATCTGTAGAGTGACTGTGTCTTGCCCACTCCCGATAGCCTCTATTGGAATCCCATCCTTACCTGGAGCCTTGCCAGATCCAAGTTCTTTTATAGCACATTTAACTTCTGTTATGGTGGGAAGTGTGTCCGGATGGTCAAAAGTTAATAGAGCCTCTAAGGCGTTGAGGGCATCATCCACTAGTTTGGTCTCACTTGAGTAAAGCTCCAAATAATGCTCTACCCATCTGTCCATCTGCTGTTTCTTATCAGTTAAGATTTCTTTAGTCAAGGAAGTGCATAAGGCTGCGAAGCAGTGTGCAAATGATTATTGGATCGAGTTATGTGAGTCCATTCAAATCGCAAGTGATAAGGGAAACATCAGAAGCATGTATGAAGGAATAAAGAAAGCCTGTGGTCCAATGATCAAAAGAAGTGCACCATCATAAAGGTAGAGCTGAAAATATTCGTTGCTTCTGTCATACATTCGACTGCCTGTTGTCCCAGTAGTCACGAAATCGAAGCCCCTTCGTAGAGGGCATTTTTTTTTTTTATTATTGGTCTGGGCTCCCGGGTCGACCTAGTTAAGAATGAGTTACGGGAAATTTTATGGAAAGTAAAGGTGGTCGATATGGTACTGACCTCATCACCCAATGTGAGTGCCGATCGGCCTAAATACATGGTGTATTTTTAATGACTGTGCAGTGTTTAAAAATATTGCTGGTCCAAATTTTGTATTTACCTATTATGTTGCATGAACTTTACAGAGGATGAATACAAAACTTGGACAGGCAATATTTTCAAACAATGCAGTCATTAAAAATACACCTCATAGATGGATTAAAAGCAGATACCCGATACACCTGATTGAACCAAAAGATGTCTGCTACTTTACGTTACTTTATCTCTGCATGCTCGGTGACGAAGGGGTTACGGACACAGTTCGTAAATCTGCATATTGCGTTCGAAACACAGCTGCCAGCGATTAGACAGTCTGCCTTCCTTTGGTTTTTATGCAATGGTATAAGTGCTGGTCGTTCAGAAAGTAATGGCATTCTGCTGAACGTAAACTTGTCAAGAAATTATAAACAGAAAAGTAAAAATGTAAATATGACGGGTATATGGTCTGCAGAGCCGTAGTGGCTTAATCACTATTATCATACGGGTTACAAACAACTTAAAATAGTAAAGATGGCCGGTATTATTGTTTCTAGTGGTACAGCTTAGTGAAATTAGTTAATAAGGGGGGGGGGGGGGGTAGCACATATTAGTGATCTGTAGAGGATCGTAGTGGTTTATACACTATCATTATACGGGTAACAAATGAAAACCTTAAAAAGTAAGGATCGGTGCTATTATTGTTTGTAGTCTTATGGCTTAGTGAAATTAATTGATAAGGGGTGGGTAGCATGTATTAGTGATCTGTAGATGGTCTTACTGGTTTAAACGCTATCATCATACGGGTTAAAAGTTAAAACCTTAAAAAAGTAAAACAGGTTTGGTGGTTGCGGATGGTGGCTGTGGCTTGTGTGGTGTTGTCTATGTGGGCATCTGCGCATAAGTGACGTTAGTTCTGTGGGCGTATGAGAGGCGTTGTATACTTGCGGTTGGTGGTAAAGACACATTCAATCGCGCTCACGCTCACAAGAACAAAGTCAAACACTAAGATGTAAGTTTTAATTGTGTATTTATTCAACTGTTGCTTGCAGCCAAGTATAGAAATAAAGCTATCCACCTTGTTGTCGAAGTATCCAAGGATGTAGTTTATCAGTCATATACGTGCCTACAGATGTAGCGAAGCGTTTTTCCAGGTCTTGGACATTCCATCTGCATTGTAAAAATTATCAACCAGATGCTTACCCAGAAGCATGCCAAGTGTACATACCGTTTTTATTCTCCAATAGTTGATGATGTTATTGGCAAAAAAATTAATCAGCGATCGAAACAAAAACTGTGAAAATGTGTTCGGGATTAATATTGCATTCTAGTCTCGTGAATAACACATCTTGTTGTTTGGCTATGTGACTTACTAAGCGAGATAACCACGAGTTATTTCCCTTCGTGGACTTGTATGAACTGTTAATAGTCAACGCCATATCCATCATCTCGCTGTGAACTTGTTTCAACTCGACCGTTGATTGTGTCATTATTATACTGACAGATAATGTGTATTACAAAGATATCTAGCAGAGGACCACTTGTGTGCAACTTGTGGTAAAGTGGTCAAATGGTCTAATACTATCACCCGACGTATTATAAGAAGCTGCTCGACTAGGTAGATGGTTATTATTACTCATAATCCTAGGTGGAAACATCCTTTTTACGGCGTTGATTGCGGGCCCGAGGAGTGGTAAAACCGTCTTTGTCCAGCGGTTCCTGATCCATCTCCCAGTCATGGTATACCCCATACCAGAGGAAGTTATATGGAGCTATGGGGAATGGCAACCCAATTATAAGGCTATGAAGAGTGTTCAATTTAACGAAGGTCTGTCGAATATGGAAAAATGGACAGGAGATAGACGTCGGTTAGTAGTCATAGATGATCTAATGTCCGAGACAGATGACAGAGTGACTAACTTATTTACTAAAGACAGTAATCATCGCAACCTCAACGTTATGTATATTGTACAGAACCTATTTGGTAAGAATAAATAACAAAGAACCATCGGTCTGAATTCGCATTACCTAGTGGTGTTTAAGAACCCGCGAGACGGGTCACAGATTACCAGTCTGGCTAAGCAGATGTACCAAGGCAGTTTGTCATATGTCCTAGAGTGTTTTAAGGACGCGACAGCGGATCCACACGGATATTTGTTATTTGGCCTTTGACAGGAAAGACCGGATCAGCTCCGCTTGCGAAGTTATATATTCCCTGATCAGCATCAAGCCATGCGCATCATTTTGGGCTGCACGAGAGACACCAGCTGTGTAGCAATGAGATACCTCCTGGACTTCCCGACAATGAACCACAGAATCAAGATCTGGAGAGCTCGTGCATAGTTAAAAAATAAATTTACATGAACAGCACCCTCTGCATAACGCTATATTCAGAGAAAAGGGGGACAGGCTAAAGAGGGGCAAATCATGGATGGGTCGGGCGGAAGATGTCGTCAGACAGGTCTACAGTCTTACCAGTATCAACCCCGGCAAGGAATGGATGCCGATGCCTCCAGCTTTTAAGTGCACTTTCTCCTGCATTATCACACTCGACAGGCGGTGCAGAGAGCAGAACCCTGCCTCTGTCAATGCAGAGGTCAACGCGCTCATCTATGAACACTCAGATAGCCCTGAAGTGCTCATCTATACAAATGGATCTGTTGTAAAGCGTGGGCATTTACAGCCCGTTCAGAGGGCCAAAAAGTTCGAGAATCCAGTGGTACCCACTCTATGACCACGAGCAGCATGACGCTGGAGGTGATGGCAGTTACGCGGGCTTTCATATGGCTGGAATCACAGCATTATACCAATGTGTGTGTACTAAGTGATTCAGTGAGCTTGATTCGGAAGGTCGACGCTGGATCTGTACGTAGACAGTGGACTGAGTCGCTGCCGAAATATGTAGCCCATAAAGTCACCTTCATATTCGTCGAGGGAAATGAACGAGCTAATAAACTGGTTGGCTCTGCACCCCCTGTAGATGGCCAGTCAAGGATCGTGCCGATTTTATTAACGTCCTTAAAGATATGTCAAGAACAGAGGACTTTGACGTCAGTGAATCCACATCGCTGTCCGGGATTAAAGACTTGGGAGTAAGAATAAGAATTGGCACTGCCAGACACGAGAGGTACATCGGGAAAACGAGGTGCCTCGTCAACCAACACAGAACTGTCACTATTAGCCACAGAACGCTGATGTATATGCTGGGGGAGGATCTGAGCACCTATGGACCTGTCCGGAGTGCAATGAAGATACCCCAACTGATAACTGATAATTGATAACGGCACTACGGCTCTCCACAGACCATATACCCGCCATATTTACATTTTTACTTATGAATCCCCTCTTCAGACCCAAGTCACAAGGCATCTACAGGGACCATGGGGACCCATGCGGTCCACACCCACAAAAACAGTAGAAAATCAACATCCTTCACTACTGACGTCATGTAAAGGATATGCAGCTAACTTAACTTAATACATAGCAGTTTTACTTTTTTGCAATTCAGGATACCTTTCTTATTCTTTCTCTTCTGCGTTTGTCCTAAATATTGTTTTGGACGTAATTGCGTTGTGCCTGTTTACAGCAGAGCTGTGATATTTGCACCATTCGGCCGACACATCCAACTTGTTCAGGCATTTGTAGACCAGGTTGACCTTCTCGAATATACCATGCTATATCAGCTATCAGTTAAAAGCTAGTTGCGTGTCCTTTACATGTGGTTGCAATCAACTCCAACATTTATTGGCCGTTTGTTATTTGCTTGGCAATATTAGTTCAGTAGTTTGTCATTGCTTTCTAAGCGGTCGACACCTCATACCATTGAAATCAACGCAAAGCGGTCCTCGACTCGGTATGACGGGTAATTTCGAAACAGCGCGTTTCACTATCCCCTAAGTATCGGCTACGGTCACCAGCCAGTAAGGCCACTGCCAGGAAGGAAAGCAACGGCAAACTACCTTCTTTGAAGATGCATAGTTTATCATAATTCGTCAAATCACAGAACGTTACAAGAAACGGACAAATGCAAAGAATGCCATGGACAGACAGGAAAACTAATGACCAAGTCCTACAAGAAACAAATGAAAATCATCAACTTAGTGAAATTAGAAGTAGACAGTCACAATTTTTGGTCGCGTTATGAAAAAAAAAATACATTGGAGAACTTGGTGACAACTGGCAAGATCGAGGGGAAGAGAACAAGGGTAAGGCAGAGAAGTAAATACTTGGATGTCTTGGCCATGTGGTATAGTCGAGACACGAACACTGAGCTGATCCACGAATCTAGTGGTCGAATATGATGGCGAAATATAACACCCCTCCTCCTCCTCCCCCCCCCCCTCCCCCAACCGCGCTTACCGGCACGGCACAGGATGGTGATGAAGTAGTCCCAGCGCCGGTCCAACCATCAGCGGAATTCCTCCGCCTGCAGAAATGTTTAGCATTTCAAACATTCTCCATGACATGTTACATAAACCGGGATGAGGGAATTGGGACATGAACATCAGTTATGTCAAGATGTTGTGTCTCATTGGAATTCCAACCTTGCACGTTTTAGATTGTCTTGCAGAGCAGACGCGTGATGTGGCATTGTGCGAACAGGAGCTGGCGATCATGCCCGCAAAAACTGTCAGCTTGATAACAAATCGTTGAATTGGATGCCTCGTATTGTGACATGGCATAAGCGCCTTGAACAAATAGCGCGTCGGGTCAGCATCGGAAATGCTTGTTTAGTTTGAGATTCCGTTCATTTGTAATACGTTTAATTATAACTAGTGTATGCTGCTGAATAGACAATTTGTGCTTTGAATTCTTGTTAGCTACACATAACCGTATCAGACAGCCTTGCCTTGGTTTTTAACAACAGTATCCAACATTCGTCTTAAAAACCACATCTCTAGAAGCAACAGAGATGTAGTTTAAGACGAATGTTGCGAATTCCTTGGACTGCCAGAGTAACTAACAACGATTGCCTGAAAGAGGCTAATGAAACTAGAACACTATATACAACAATAAGAAAGAGACAAACAGCTTTCTTTGGTCATGTGATGAGAAGAGAGGCATTGGAGAACATCGTGACAACTGGAAAGATCGAGGGGAAGAGAGGCAGAGGCAGACCAAGAGAAATGATGCTGGACGGATTGAGACGGTGGCATGGAGGAATATCATCAGCAGAGTTGATCCATAATACCAAAGACCGAGATCTGTGGAGAGCCATGAACGCCTACGCCAGCCGGCACGGCACTTGATGATGATGAGGGTCGGTCAATAAGACCACTATGGCCAATTATTGAATTTAAAATTGTCTAGTAAATTCGAAACATCAAAAAAAATGCTGGGGTTGATTGCGACGTCCTGAAAAGAACACGCAGCTACATTTTTTTCTAAATCATTAGTAAAGTAATGCCCTGTGTAGTAAAGTAAAGGCCCTTTTTAAACGCCTTAAGATCAGTTATTACCCTCTTTGGACAACAATCACCTTTAAATTGATATCCTATGTGTGGCTGCCTCCTTCACGGGATAATTAATCTGAGCCAGGCGATGAACCCTAATATAACTTCTCTTCTGAGGTTGAACGGGGTAAGGGCAATGGTATGTTGTTAATATAAAACACCAAAAACGCCTTCAGGCGCATTGGGCGCTATATATATATTCGGTGTATTGGCTCTTGGTGAAACAGCCTCTAGGTTAGGTTTTCAATGTATGAGGCGAGTGGGTGTGAGGTTTAAGCTTTCAATGTCTGAGACGAGTGGGTGAGAGGTTAGGTTTTCAATGTCTGAGACGAGTGGGTGAGAGGTTAGGTTTTCAATGTCTGAGATGAGTCGGTGAAAGGTTAGGTTTTCAATGTCTGAGACGAGTGTGTGAGAGGTTAGGTTTTCAATGTCTGAGATGAGTCGGTGAAAGGTTAGGTTTTCAATGTCTGAGACGAGTGTGTGAGAAGTTAGGTTTTCAATGTCTGAGACGAGTGTGTGAGAGGTTAGGTTTTCAATGTCTGAGACTAGTGTGTGGGAGGTTAGGTTTTCAATGTCTGAGACGAGTGTGTGAGAGGTTAGGTTTTCAATGTCTGAGACAAGTGGGTAAGAGGTTAGGTTTTCAGTGTCTGAGACAAGTGGGTAAGAGGTTAGGTTTTCAATGTCTGAGACACGTGGGTGAGAGGTTAGGTTTTCAATGTTTGAGATAAGTGGGTGAGAGGTTAGGTTTTCAATGTCTGAGACGAGTGGGTAAGAGGTTAGGTTTTCAATGTCTGAGACACGTGGGTGAGAGGTTAGGTTTTCAATGTTTGAGATAAGTGGGTGAGAGGTTAGGTTTTCAATGTCTGAGATAAGTGGGTGAGAGGTTAGGTTTTCAATGTTTGAGATAAGTGGGTGAGAGGTTAGGTTTTCAGTGTCTGATACAAATGGGTGAGAGGTTAGGTTTTCAATGTCTGAGACAAATGGGTGAGAGCTTACGTTTTCAATGTCTGAGACAAGTGGGTGAGATGGTAGGTTTTCAGTGTCTGAGACAAGTGGGTGAGAGGTTAGGTTTTCAATGTCTGAGACAAGTGGGTGAGAGGTTAGGTTTTCAATGTCTGAGACAAGTGGGTGAGAGGTTAAGTTGTCAATGTCTGAGACAAGTGGGTGAGAGGTTAGGTTTTCAATGTCTGAGACAAGTGGGTGAGAGGTTAGGTTTTCAATGTCTGAGACGAGTGGGTGAGAGGTTAAGTTGTCAATGTCTGAGACAAGTGGGTGAGAGGTTAGGTTTTCAATCTATGAGGCGAGTGGGTGTGAGGTTTAAGCTTTCAATGTCTGAGACGAGTGGGTGAGAGGTTAGGTTTTCAATGTCTGAGACGAGTGGGTGAGAGGTTAGGTTTTCAATGTCTGAGATGAGTCGGTGAAAGGTTAGGTTTTCAATGTCTGAGACGAGTGTGTGAGAGGTTAGGTTTTCAATGTCTGAGATGAGTCGGTGAAAGGTTAGGTTTTCAATGTCTGAGACGAGTGTGTGAGAGGTTAGGTTTTCAATGTCTGAGACAAGTGGATGAGAAGTTAGGTTTTCAATGTCTGAGACGAGTGTGTGAGAGGTTAGGTTTTCAATGTCTGAGACTAGTGTGTGGGAGGTTAGGTTTTCAATGTCTGAGACAAGTGGATGAGAAGTTAGGTTTTCAATGTCTGAGACGAGTGTGTGAGAGGTTAGGTTTTCAATGTCTGAGACTAGTGTGTGGGAGGTTAGGTTTTCAATGTCTGAGACGAGTGTGTGAGAAGTTAGGTTTTCAATGTCTGAGACAAGTGGGTAAGAGGTTAGGTTTTCAATGTCTGAAACAAGTGGGTGAGAGGTTAGGTTTTCAATGTCTGAGACGAGTGGGTGAGAGGTTAAGTTTTCAATGTCTGAGACAAGTGGGTGAGAGGTTAGGTTTTCAATGTTTGTGACAAGTGGGTGAGAGGTTAGGTTTTCAATGTCTGAGACGAGTGGGTGAGAGGTTAGGTTTTCAATGTCTGAGACAAGTGTGTGAGAGGTTAGGTTTTCAATGTCTGAGACGAGTGGGTGAGAGGTTAGGTTTTCAATGTCTGAGACAAGTTGGTGAGAGGTTAGGTTTTCAATGTCTGAGACAAATGGGTGAGAGATTAGGTTTTCAATGTCTGAGACAAGTGGGTGAGAGGTTAGGTTTTCAATGTCTGAGACACGTGGGTGAGAGGTTAGGTTTTCAATGTCTGAGACAAGTGGGTGAGAGGTTAGGTTTTCAATGTCTGAGACAAATGGGTGAGAGCTTACGTTTTCAATGTCTGAGACAAGTGGGTGAGAGGGTAGGTTTTCAGTGTCTGAAACAAGTGGGTGAGAGGTTAGGTTTTCAATGTCTGAGACAAGTGGGTGAGAGGTTAGGTTTTCAATGTCTGAGACGAGTGGGTGAGAGGTTAAGTTTTCAATGTCTGAGACAAGTGGGTGAGAGGTTAGGTTTTCAATGTTTGTGACAAGTGGGTGAGAGGTTAGGTTTTCAATGTCTGAGACGAGTGGGTGAGAGGTTAGGTTTTCAATGTCTGAGACGAGTGGGTGAGAGGTTAGGTTTTCAATGTCTGAGACGAGACGAGTGGGTGAGAGGTTAGGTTTTCAATGTCTGAGACGAGACTAATAGGTGAGAGGTTAGGTTTTCAATGTCTGAGACGAGACTAATGGGTGAGAGATTAGGTTTTAAATGTATGAGACCAAACGAGTGGGTGAGAGGTTAAGGTGCCCGCCTCAAGTTCAGAATGTCATCATCATCATCATGTGCCATGCCGATAAGCGTGGGCGATCATGTTTTGCCAACTCACACAATCGCCAAAGTCGTGGATCATCTCTATGTTCTTGTCACGACCATACCACGTGGTCAAGCCATTCAGGTGTTTACTTCTCTGTCTACCCCTTGTTCTTTTCCCCTCAACCTTGCCAGCTGTCACCAATTTCTCCAATTTATTTCTTATTTCCACAGCCATCAGATGTTTTTCGACTTATCTGTTCATTTTCCACGCTTCACATCCATTCAAAAGTACAGGTTCTATGTAGCACTTCAACAATCTTTTTCTCATTGGAGATGTCATCTCTTTATTGGTCAGTTTGTTTTCCATCTTACAAAAGGCTATTTCTTCCATGGCGATTCTTGTTCTAATCTCTTCAAGGCACCTCCCATCAGATGATCTTAGATCCATATGATCTCTTGGGTATTGAGATTGGACATCTAGGCTTCTCAGATAAGGGCGGACCACATAGAATAGATTTGATTCACACTGGTTGAAATCATTTGTGTTGAGTTGAGTTGAGTCAAGAACCGGCATAATTGCACTCGGGGCATTCCCATAATAGCTCGATCCTCATCTTCAACAGTCAGCGTAGAGTTCCAATAGTAATAGTGCCCTCAGCAATCTGATTGTATGTCCGCTTGCTTTACCTCTGAGTGACGACAGTCGACAAAATCCTCTGAACACCCCTTGCTGTCGCATTCTTTCTAGACCATTATAGTCTAGTTGTTCTTCTGCTTTATTCACGTGCTCCCAGAGGACCTTCACCACATCTGCCTTGTCGTGCATCCTAAGCATTGTTTTGTTTTCCTTACTCTCCTGACCCCAGCCTTTCTATTTCTACGCCTTCTTCTCTCGCCATTCCCGTACTTTCTTCTCCTCTCTCCATCTACACTGACCGCTGAAGTTGAGATCAAGCGCAGAGCAAGCGCAAGCTCCCGCGATAATTCTGAGAAATAAAATCATTTGTGTTAGAATGATGAGTTGTATGATTACTTTTGATTAGAGCCAAGCGGACGAGGAGTGGAAGTTCGCCCGCTCGAAGCTGTGGATCAGTTACTTTGAGGACAGCGGAACACTTCCTCCCCCTTTCAACGTCATCCCCAGCCCAAAGACCTTCTGTTACATCCTGGTGTGGTTCCAGAGGAAGCTTGGCTTGTGTTTTTGTTCCAATCAGCAGAAGCACAACAGGTGGCAGAGCATCAAGGTTGGTGCAGATCTTTAATTGGTTTCTTTAATGTGTTTTTATTTGTCATTCAATGGTTGATTATTTGAGGTTATGAGTTCAAACATCGTCCACACAAGTGTTACTACTTCTAGTGCACTGGACTGATTTTTGTGTGTGGATTAGCTTTCCCTATTACCAGTGTCCCTCGCCATCAGGCGAATCTACTCCAACTTCTGAGGTACTTGTAATTTACGTCAGCGAGTTGTGGACGAGAGGTCAACATTTCAGTCCAAATGACCGGTATAGGGGTTGAAATCGCTACCTCGGCATCAGTATTACATCGTAACATCTAAGTCAAGGGGGAAATGCTTAAACGAGTGAGTCGGTAGAACTGTCTCGGAACAGTCATAACATCATATAGAAAGTGCCTTTTTAGACTCAGAATCGCTGTGGCGAAGGTGGCCTTTTGCACGATGGAGTATATACTGACCATTAAAAAGCTGTCAATTGCAGTGAGAAAAATAGTGTCGAATAGATACTGTTATATGCATGTGAAACATGGCAATAAACGGATAAGATGGGGGGGGGGGGGGGGGAAGCAATATTTGAGTTTGATAAGCCGGTAAATTAGATTTACCTCTTTAGGTCTCATTGATTTGTTTGCGTTAACTCAAATTGTCCCTGTGCTTGTTTTAACTGCATATGTCCCATCATCATCATCATCTTATACCATACCGGTAAAGGTAAGTGGTCATTGTTCACCATCTCAAATTTTCATGTTGGCCTCTTACTTTCTATGTATCTATTCTTGTCTGTTCTTAAGTCTTTCTTTACTTGCGCTCGCTTTGGGTTTTTGTATCGTTCTGTGACCTAATTTATTACTCTTTTAATGTGTTCTTTGACAGATCGTCTGTCGACCCCTGCCCTTTTTTTCAGTATCATGTTATCCATCTCTGTTCTCTCCAAATAACTGTGGCCTTTAATATGACTGACGTATTTCAGTTTCTGTCGGTCTCTCTGGCTGTGGGGTTACAACACTTTCTCTCTGTAATCCCGTTTATCACGCAGAGTCTCGTAGCGGAGCGAGAGCTGAGGCGGTTCGACCTTGCGGGATTACTGAGCCGGCCGTGACTTGCGGGATACTGAGCCGGCCGCTCAGAAAGCAATGGCAAACTACTGAGCGTAATCTTGCCAAGAGATCAACATACAGCTGAAAGATGCTGGTGTTGACAGCTAAGTCCTGTAAAGGATATGCTAAAAAAAAAAAAAAAAAATTTCAGTTTCTGAGACATGAGGTTGTTTCTGAGCCAGTTTTCTTCGACCCAGTCCCATTCAGTAAGCACCAGGTAATTTTAAATGATTCAGCGCCAAATAAAACGTAGGTTTGGACCAAACATGGTACACAATCAAATACACACGTTTTATAATCTAAATTTCCATTTTCTAAGCAATGAAATTGCGAAAGATACCACTAAACGAAACAGATAACACGATGATCCTAGTATAGCGATATATCGTCCTTCTGTCCAAATGGAAAGTCGCATTCGGCGATATATTATCCTTCAGCACTGAATCAGTTAAGAATTTACCGGAAAGTTCCTGGTAATGAAAGGCGAGGAGGAAGGGAACTAGCCACCCCGCCTCATCATGCCGTGGCCTAGAGTATGTGAAAGGTTAAGATTTCACGCCTCAACGACGGTAAAATCATAAAACTACCTTTCCCTCTAGTGACGTTTTCTCGGGTTTGTCCTTTTTATGTCATCATCAGCATCATCATGGGAGCTGCCAGCTGGCCTAGGCGCCCGTGCATCTCGGAAGATCTTGTCGCTTTGTGTTCAGGATCAATCCTATTTTAGCATTCCTCCATGCCACCGTTGCAGTCCATCCAGCATCATGGCTCTCAGGCTGACCCTGTCTCTGCTATGGCTGGATGTCCTACATATCACGACTTTTCCTACTGCCTCTCTTCTTATTACATGCCTGTTTATCTCGCTCTTATATGTGTATATGATATTTTACTGCCATTAACCTATTTCATGCTCTCATTGATAGCTGGTCTGGCAGTCCAAGATATTCGCAACACTGTCTTAGAAATGATACATCAGTCAATAAATCAGGTGCCGTCTCCACAACAAAGGCTGGCTGCAATGGATCTCTAACACTGTCTGTCTCAAATCATGACTTTACATTCTGTCACATTTATGTTCGTCCATCTCTTGATGTTATCTTCCCACTTGTATCGTTGCTCTGACATTCTGAACGACGCAATCCAGGGACCGCACCCACGACCTTTAGAGCGCGAAACAGACGGTTTAACCTCTTAGCCACCGAGGCTAGTCAGTCGGAAGACCGCTTCTGTAGTTCTCTCAACGGCCTCCTGTTCCTAACAACTCACTCCATGTCATCATTAACCCGTAACCAACAACTTTGCATGTCTGGGTGATGTAGTTTCTCCTAGGCAGTCGCCTGCTTCACATCTCTTGGATGTCACCCTCCAGTAGTTTCAATATTAGCCCTCCACGCCCTAATATTTTGGGAGTCACTGTTGTCCCAGTGGCTAGAGTGCTTCAATGTTGCCCGAAAACTAGAGCACTTCGATGTTGCACCAGTGGCTAGAGCTCTTCGATGTTGCCCCACTGACTAGAGCGCTTGGATGTTGACACGGTGGCTAGAGCGCTTCAATATTGCCCCAGTGGTAATGTGTTATAATCCACAATGAGGCAGGCATTTTTTTTATTGGATGGGCTCCCACATAGACAGATCAAAAATGGGTATCAAGAAATGTTCTGGAAGTAAAGGCGGCTAGCCTGATATTATTGTATACATCACCCATCAAGTATCTATTTGTCGATATTGAGTTTGGTACTGGCACCATATATATCCAATACCCCTCAAGGCTTGGTAGAAGGTCCTTTACTTGTTACCTTTATGTATGAAATTGTGACCACGCCAAGTGCCTTCTGTTGTTTTCGTAATGATGTTCAGTGGTTATCTGTTTTGTTTCTTTTGTTTGTTTGTTTGTTTTTGTAATAATGTTCAGTAGTTATCTCTGTTTGTTTTGTATTTTTTTTAATTTAGAGCGATAAAATTGTTTTAGAGAGAGAGAGAGAGAGAGAGAGAGAGAGAGAGAGAGAGAGAGAGAGAGAGAGAGAGAGAGAGAGAGAGAGAGAGAGAGAGAGAGATTTTCCACATGTATACAACTTTAGCCATTCATGTTCTTTTTTTTTTTTTTTTTTTTCACTGAGCACAAAATCAATTTTAATTAATAATGTTCACCCTCTGTGTTCTTGTAAACATTTCAGAAAATTGTCAAGATTAATGAAAAAGAGATCCGATATCAGGTAAGATATATGTGGGTCTGTTTCACACACACACACACATATATATATATATATATATATATATATATATATATATATATATATATATATATATATATATACCTGCGCGCGCGCACGCACGCACATACACACATACATAGACATATATGATCAGGGAAGAGTATGAAGCATTCGGATTGCTCTCAAACAGACTGCCCTCGACGTGGTTCAAATCCAACACTCCTCGAGCTGTAGATGAACTTCCATTTTGGCTACTTCACTATGAGGCAGGGGTGGGTTCGAATGTTTAAAATTGACCTCATTTCCCAGGTCCATGCAGCCTAAAGTGGGCATAGAATATGTATTGGGAAGTAAAGGCGGCGGGTCGGTGTGATACTGATCACATTACCCACCGATTACTGATTGGCCTAAAAGAAATATGGGTTTAGCACCATATACCCAGTGCACTTTATTGCGTTTACACGTGAGCTTTACTTTACTTTACTTTACTTTACTTTACTTTACTTTACTTTACTTTACTCTACCTTACTTTATTTTACTTTACTTACCATGTAGCATGTGTGCAATTTATTCACTTTTGTACTATGCTCTCTTGGAACTGCGAAAAACAATCGCCTGAAATGTATCTCACACCATTTAGGGTGGTTCTGGAAGCTGGGACTCTACAAGAACAGATTAAGTAAAATATATAGCTCTTATTTCAATGCAGTAAACATACTCGTCACATTCGGAAAATATGTTGACATGCGGTTGAAATGTTAGGTCTATGTTCATCTCACATAAAATCGGCAATAGCTCTGCTGATAAAGTCTTGACGTAAATTACACGTAATAGATTGCGCGAATTATTGCCTGGCATATTGCCAAAGAAAACTGTTTGCCTCTTTCCTATTGTTGTATTGACTGAGTTACCGTATGACAGTAGACGGTACTACCTGCTTTCTGTTAGTGCCGAATGTTGGGCGGCGCTTACCAAACCCAACACCCCACATTGTGCCAACGGCTTCGGGCGGAAGAGCGCAATTGGGAGGATACAAGCCTTATCCTGGTGCGAGGAAATGCAACCTAAAGACTAAATGTCATGGCAGGGCAGACCAGGCTCTAAACCTTGATTGGCAGCTGGTCTAGGATCGAAGCTCCGACAGGCGGACAGTTAGAGCATTGCTTTGCTGATCCGGCAGCTTCTGCAGCTTGTCTTGTTCCAGATGTATAGGTGTTTACTTTCCTCTGGAGTGAACTAGGCAGGCCGAGAGAGGGATCACGCTGCATGGGAAACACATTGTCTCTATATTTTAGCCCAGGCTTTGTGTTATGGAGAGGCAATACACGTTAGGAGGATGGATGATGGTAGAATACCAAAGGACATCTTTTTTGGTGAATTACAGATGGGTAGGAGATCTCAGGGTCGGCCTCTATTTCGATACAAAGGTGTGTGTAAGCGGGACATGATTGATACAGGCATTGATAATGCACATTGGTAGCAAGTTGTCGCTGAACGTGTTGCATGGAGGGCAACTATCAGACATGGAATACAGAAAAAGAGAACATGATTACAGATAAAGCACACACAGAGCGTGAGAGAAGTAAGATGGTGCATGATTGTGGAAATGACCATGTTTTCACATGCATCCACTGTAGACGAACATTTACAGCACGAATTGGCTTTATCAGCCACACTCGCCACCGCCATGGGTCGTAGTTATTAAGCCTTTTTGAAGCACAATGTACAAAACTATCGTCTGCCAAGACGGAAAGGTGCCAATGAATTGTTGTATGCCATGTTCTAGTTTCATTAGCCTCTTTCAGGCAATCTTCGTTAGTTACTCACGCAGTCCAAGGAATTAGCAACATTCGTTTCAGGAACCACATCTCTGTTGCTTCCAAGTTCTTCCTAAATTGTTCATTTACTTTTCAAGATTCACTGCCACACAGCAAAACTGGTTCTATATAGCACTTCAGCACTCTCTTTCTTACATTCAATGATAGTGATTTATTGCATTGGATACTCTTCATTTTCTTAAATGCAGGTTTTGCTTGCCCTATTCTGCTCTTAATCTCTGTTGTGCATCTTCCATCTGATGTTATAAATGCCCCTAGGTATTTAAAACTATCCACTTTGTTAAGAATTTTCCCTTTTATTTCTATTTCACATTTTGGTGTCTACTTTTTCTTTGCCACTGTTACTGTTGTCTTGATATTCGCGGAGAGTCCTTTCTTTGCATTCTCTGTTATTACAATGTCCAACAATTGTTGTAGATCTTTTGTATATATATAAAGTGCCTGCTCCGTGGCGAAGGTTTTAGGGACGCAGTTTGTAATCCCGTATACCCGTGTTCGAAAATCAGCTGCAGGCGATTTGGCAGCAGACGGCCTTGCATTTGTTTTTTTAAACGAAATGGTATAGGTGCCGGTCGTTCAGAAAGCAATGGCAAACTAGTGAACGTAAACTTGCCAAGAGCTCACAAACAGCAAAGAAATGCTAATGTTGACTGTGACATCATGTAAAGGATATGCACCTAACTTTATATATAACGTGTATGTATATATATATATATATATATATATATATATATATATATATATATATATATATATATATATATATATATATATATATATATATATAAATCATGTGCATGCCGGAAAGCGTGGGCGGTCATGACTCGCCATTTCACTCGATCACCAGTGTCGTTGATCAGCTCAGTGTTCCTGTCTCGTCCATGCCATGTGGCCAAGCCATCCAGGTATTCTCCTCTCGGTCTGCCACTTGGTCTGTTTCCTTCGATCTTGCCAGTTGTCACCAAGTTCTCCAATTCATTTCTTCTCATATGTCCAAAAAATTTTGACTGTCTACGTCTAATTTCTCTAATCAGTTTACGATGTTCATTTGTCTCCTGTAGTACTTGGTCATTGGTTTTTCTGTCTGTCCATGGTAATCTTTGCATTTTCCTCAGAAACCACATTTCTGCAGCCATCATATGTTTTTCAGCTTGACTGCTCATTGTCCAAGTTTCACATCCATACAAAAGAACAGGCTCTATGTATCCCCTCAACACTCTTTTTCTCGTTTCAATTGACATCTTTTTATTGCTCAGAATGTTTTTCATCTTGCTAAAGGCTACTTTCGCCATGGCGATTCTTGTTCTAATCTCTTCAAGGCATCTCCCATCAGATGTTATGACTGTTCCAAGATAATTGTACCGATTCACTTGTTGAAGAATATTTCCATTTACTTGTATATTACATTGTGGCACTTCTTCCTTCCTAGTGACGACCATAACCTGAGTCTTTTTACAATTTAATTCTAACCCCAGTTGCTCACTGTGAACAACAACCGCATCTACTAATTGTTGCAGGTCCTGCTCATTGTCTGCCATTAATACTGTATCATCTGCATATCTAATGTTATTGATGTTTCATCCTCCAATGCTGATTCCATTTATATCCTCTACATTTCTGAAAATATTTTCACTGTATAGGGAAAAAAGATCTGGAGACATCACACATCCCTGCCTAACACCACTTTTAATTGGCTGATACTGCCCCACTTCATTATCAATCCTTATTGCAGCTTGTTGTTTCCAATATATGTTTTTTATAAGTCTAATGTCTTTCCCATCAATTTGTAGATCTGCAAGCATATCCACCATGTTGACATGTCTAACTCTATCAAAAGCCTTTGTATATATATATATATATATATATATATATATATATATATATATATATATATTTGCATATCCTTTACAACAGGACATCGCTGTTAACACCAGCATCTTTCAGCTGTATGTTGATTTCTTGGCAAGATTACGCTCAGTAGTTTGCCATTGCTTTCTGAGCAGCCGGCTCACATACCCCGTAGGTTACCGATGCGATTCGAACCACTGCTGATTCTCACCGTCATCACGTTAACCACGAGAGTATACGAGATTACGGAGAAAAGTCGTAACCTCTAAGCCAGGAAGTACTACAGGAGACAAATGAAACTCGTAAATTGATTAGAGAAATTAGACGTAGACAGTCAAAATTTTAGGGACATGTTATGAGAAGAAATGGACTGGAGAACTTAGTGATAACTGGCCAGATCGAAGGGAACAGACAAAGAGGAAGACCGAGAGGTAAATACCTGGATGGCTTGGCCATATGGCATGGACAAGACAGGAACACTGAGCTGATCCACGACTCTGGTGATCGAGTGAAATGGCGAGTCATGACCACCCACACTTTCCGGTATGGCACATGATCGATTGATATATATATATATATATATATATATATATATATATATATATATATATATATATATGTATGTGTGTGTGTGTGTGTGTGTGTGCGACGTGCGTGTGTGTGTGTGTTTGTGTGTGTGTGTTATTATAATAAACAAAGTCTCAACTTGCAGGCTGTAATGCGAGACCTGATCAAGCGATACGTCATGCAGAAACAGCGGTCTTCTCAGAAGGGCGAAGGTGTCAACGAAGATGATATCAATGAACTCAAGCAAGACGTGTCCTCCTTCAGATTTGAGCTTCTGGAGATCCTTCGTAACAATGGCATGAAGACTCCAAATCCCAACCAGGCAAAGCCAACAAGTAAGACAATTATAATCTGAAAGTATATTGTAAAGACAAGTAAGAAGATGAGAATCCTAAAGTATTTTATAGACACAAATAAGAAAATGATAATCTAACAGTATTTTATAGAGACATATAAGAAAATGATAATCTACAAGTATTTTTTGTAAAGCCAGCAATTCAGAGAATGAGAATCTGAAAGTATTTTGTTGAGCCATCAAGTAACAGAGTGAGATTAAGGAAATATTTTATAGAAACAAGAAGTCAAAGAATGATAATGTGTAAGTATTTAGTAGAGCCAACAAATTAAATAATTATGATCTCTAAGTATTTTGTAGAGTCAACAAGTTAGAGAATGCGAATCCATAAGTGTTTTGTAGAGCCAACAAGACTGAGAATGAGATTCGGAAAGGATTTTGTAGAGCCCAGAAGTTATAGAATGAGAATCTGCAGGTATTCTGTAAGTGCCAGCAAGTCACATGATCAGATTCTGTTAGTATTTTGTATGCCGGCTCCGTGGCGAAGGTGTTACGGACGGAGTTGGTAATCACGCATACCCGCGTTAGAAACACAGCTGTGGGCGATTTGGCAGCCGACCGCTTTGTGTTGCTTTCTTACGAAATGGTATGGGTGTCGGTCGTTCAGAAAGCAATAGCAAACTACTGAAAGTAAACTTGCCAAGAGATCACAACAGCAGAGAATGCTGATACTGACTGCGACGTCCTGTAAAGGAAATGCAACTAACTTTTTTTTTAATTTTTAAGAATTTTGTAAGAGCCCACAAATTATAGAATGAGAATCTATAATCATTTTCTAGAGCCAATAAGTTATTTTATAGAGTCAATAAATACAAAAATGATATTCTGAAATTATTTTGTAGAGCTAGAGCGTAAATAAATGAGACTATGAAATTATTGTGCAGAGCTAGGACGTAAAGAAATTAGACTTTGAAATTATTTTATAGAGCTAGGACGTAAAGAAATTAGACTGCGAAATTGTGTTGTAGGGCTAGAACGTAAATAAATGAGACTAAGAAATTATTTTGTAGAGCTAAGAAGTAAAGAAATGAGACCATGAAATTATTTTGTAGAGTTAGGACGTAAAGAAATGAGCTATGAAATTATTTTGAAGAGCTAACACGTAAAGAAATGAGACTATGAAATGATTTTGTAGAGCCAGTAAGTGAATGACATTTGAAGGTAGTCAGAAGCACGTAAGAAAATTAGAATCTGAAATTATTTTGTAAGTAATTTTAGTTTTAATACATGGGTTCCACAGGTTTGGTGCTAAGGCCGAAAAGAGATTAATGTAAAATGTTAATACGTAACACGACTAACGAAAGATACAGACAAAATTGAAGTTTTCGTCCAAAATCATTATCAACGAATAACAAACTTTGAAACAACACTAGGAGACCATGAAGAAATGTGTTCGACTATCGGAATATTACACTGGAACACAACCCAAAGCTCTTCTCTCTCTCTCTCTCTCTCTCTCTCTCTCTCTCTCTCTCTCTCTCTCTCTCTCTCTCTCTCTCTCTCTCTCTCTCTCTCTCTCTCTCTCTCTTCATCTATCTATCTATCCATCCATCCATTTATCCATCCATTCATTCATTAAAACCAATGAGCGAGTCCTATAAGAAGCGAGTGAGAACAGTAAAGTAATTAGATAAATTAGATGTAGGTAGTAACAAAATTTTGAACACATTATAGGAAGAAATAAATTAAAGAACTTGGTGATCACTGGCAAGATTGGGGGAAGGCAGAGAAGTAAATACCTGGATGGCTTGGCCACGTGGCATGGTCGAGACTAGAACACGGAGCTGATCCACGACTGTGGTAATCATGCAAGATGGCGGAACATGTCCGCCCATGTTTATGGCCATGGCACCTGATGATGAGGATCCTTGATTATCAGGAAAACAATAGCAATGGATATATCAAAGAAAAAGGTGAGACCAAAATGTGAAATGGAAATAAACTGTCAGCTGTCACTGTCATTTACTGCCAATATAGTACCTTGCGATGTATGACAGAGGGGTCTTTGAGTCTGAGGAATTAAGGCCGCCTGGCTAGTGCAGTCGCCGCGAACTGTGCAGGCTAGGATTTTCTTTTTGCCCCCGACAGAAAAAAATCCCACACCTTACCGAGGGATCGAACCCGGGTCTGCCGAAGGAGAGTCCGGCGTTCTAGCCACTCGGCCAGCCGCTACTCTCGAAATAAAATTAGGAGGGGAAATTCTTGACTAGCGGATAAATTTAAATACCTAAGGGCGTATATAACTTCAGATGGAAGATACACAACAGAGATTACGAGCAGAATATGGCAAGCAAACGCTGCATTTAAGAAAATAAAGAGTATCTTATGCAATAACTTAATAAGTCACCATCGCTAAATGTAAGAGAGTGCTTCTTTTTTTTTTGTTCGATCGCTTAAACTCAAGCGTAGTCCTTGCACACTGTTTAGAGTAGTAAGAGACTGGATTTTGCGTGTGGGTTTGCTTTCCCTTTAACCGGTGTCCCTCACGATTCAAGCGAACCCACTCCGACTTCAGGGGTAAAGAGAATGCTAAAATGCTATATAGAACCTGTTTTACTGTATGGCAGTGAATCTTGGAATGTAAATGAACAATTTAGGAAGTACATGGAAGGAACAGAGTTGTGGTTCCTGAGACGAATGTTGTGAATTTCTTGGACTGCCGGAGTAATTAACAACGATTGCCGGAAAGAGGCTAATGAAACTAGAACATTATATACAACAATAAGAAAGGAGACAAACAGCTTTCTTTGGTAATGTGGTGAGAAAATAGGCATTGGAGAACATTGTGACAACTGAAAAGATCAAGGGAGAAAGAAAGGCGGAGGTAGACCAATAGAAATGATGCTGGCTGGATTCAGACGGTGGCATGAAGGAATATCATCAACAGAATTTATCTAGAACACCAAAAACCGAGATCTGTGGAGAGCCATGAACGCCTACATCATCTGGCAAGGCACCTAATGTTGATGATATCTATGACACTGAGAACCGCATTAGCCCAGTGGCTAGCACGTTTGGCAACCGGCCCTGTGGTCATGTATTCGAATCGCCATCGAGGTGAAATTATCTGTTTATTATTTATCTGAGCTGCCAAGTCAGCACCAGATATGTACTGGGAAGTCAAGGCGTCTAGTGTGATATTGACCATATCTCCCAACGAATGCCGAATGGTCTCAATGCTTCAAGGCATTAAACGGTGTTGACTTTAATCTTTCCTTCGTTGTTAACAGACTCCAAGCCACAGCCCACAACGACATATACCGCAGTAAGCTAGACACGTAATCTTAATGGTTCCAAAGTCGTGTACAAAGTCTCATCTTACTAATTCAATTAACAGAGCTGAATAGAAGACAAGTTCCTGATCCACGCCAAACAGCAATACCTCACCTCCACGGGAGCAATATCACAGCTCGGCTTATAGGTTTTCCCGCTCGTCAGTTCTGTTGTTGATTTTCTGTTCCGCGTCACGATTTTAAATTACCTTGCTGTCATTCATTTATGATGAGTCCGTCTGGTGACCAGTTCTGTTGCATCTTGGGAGGAGAGCAGGCAAAAACAAAACAGGCAAAAACACAATCTTGTTTTTGAAACCGTATAAACCCATGCACAATGAAAACGGAAAACTGGGGAAACGCGGGGGAATCAAGGAAATGGATTTTATTATTACATAGCCTTATGTTATAAATATGTGTGGGATCATTAATAGAAACAGGTACATTAGCTTTAATCTAAATAATCATCAGCGTCATGTGCCATGCCGATCAGTATGGGCGGTCATGGTTCGCAATCTTTCACGATTACCAAAATCCTGGATCAAGTCTGTCTTCTTGTCCCGAATATGCCATGTGGCCAAGTTATCCGGGTATTTATCTCCCTACCTTCCCTTTGCTTTGCTCTTTTCCCATAATTTCTCCAGTTGTCATTGAGGTTTCTTGTTTATTTCTCTTCATAACGTGCCAGGAATATCTTGACAGTCTATATCTAATTTCTCAAATCAATTTATTATTTTAATGTTTTTTAGAACTATCACATTCATATTTATGTTCCCGCCTGGTATTCTTTCCATTTTCCTCAGAAACCAGTTTCATTGCCGTTAGACGTTTCATAGAGTGTCTGATTATTTTCCATGTTTCACATTCTTAACAGTAGCAACCACAAATAGCGGTACAGTACTTCTTAGAGGGGTGGACTTAACTAGGAGCTGATGTAATTTATGCCATCATCTTCCAAGGTTGTAACATGCCACGTAGTGTTGAAACGGTCAGGAAGTTAGAAGATCGTTTCTGTGATTTATAAGGAGAAATGTTAATGTTAATGCAGACAGCGGCGCTCTTTGTTTCTACGAGTCTATCCTTGGTGGTCATGGCAGTAGCAAAGGCAATAGCGTGGCTTGAGACACGCTCTTCATAATAACATCTAATTGATTATGTAATCTCTATCTCTTTCTGCTACGACTATAAGCGCCTATCAATACCTGTTAATTTAGCTCTCGTGCTACGCTCTGCCTGCCAGTGTCGATGCGACACTTGATTTCATGTGGTTTTGTTTTTAATTTTTATTATTATAGCACATTAGCTGCTCATGCTAGGCTGCCAGGTCCGTGGTCATGCGATCGGATCCTCATCTGGAGCGGATTTTTTTTTTTTTAGTTGACCTGAGTTTGACCCAGTCTAAAATGGGTACCGGGTAATATCTTGAAAGGTAAAGGCGACCGGTGTGAGACTGACAACATCACCCACTCAGTTCCGATTTGTCTGTAACAATATGTTTTTAAATGTTCCACATCCTTTACAGGACGTTGCAATCAACACCAGCATTGTTTTGCTGTTGTGATCTCTTGGCAAGTTAAGCTCAGTAGTTTGCCATTGCTTTCTGAGCGCCCGGCATCCATACGATTTCGTAAAACACCAACGCAACGCGGTCTGCAGCCAAATCGCGCGCAGCTGTGTTTCGAATGCAGGTATGCGGGATCACAAACTGCGTCCGTAACCTGTTCGCCACGGAGCGAGCATGAAAATATAGGTCCATCATAATATACCCAATGCACCAGATGCCCCATTATAGGTGCCTTTACAACTGCCTATTTACTTACATTACCATGCCATAGGTCCCTTTACAACTGTCTATTTACTTCATTACCTTCTCACATATAAAAAGACGCCGGTCTACAATAAAGATAAGATGCTCCTGCGGCATCATGCTGTCCTTTTGACTTCCACCGTCGACACGGAAACAAAAAGTCTTCGCGAAATTTTGTTCACTAACAAAAAGGCATCAATCAAGTGTTGGCCAACTCCAATTCACTCCTGCCTTTTACAGGAAGTCGTACATAATTCTGACTTGTGCAAAGCACTTGTACGTCGAGGCAGCAATTACTGTTGTCGGCGAGAATCAATAGTTTTACTAAAAATATTACAAGAACTGGGCATAGCTGTCTTTGTTTCCAGATGAACGGTGACTGGTGGATATTTCATTCGTTCCTTCAGATTTTGCTGCTTTGCGCAACCCCGCCAAATAGTGGCTACCACATTTTTTCTGTCTAGGCTGTCGCTTTAAACTTGAAACCATGGCTCCAATAACGCATACATTGTAATTTTTAATTCATTTTCTCCCCTCCGCAGTCTTGAATCAACTCCCAGCAGTACTTTCTATATTCTTCTCTTCTTCTTCGTTCCCCTCCAGAAGTAAAAATGAGTTAATCCAAAGAAAGCAGCAGTTAACTTACGCTTGTTAACATCTCCTTGGTCTGCCTCAAGTGGAGCGAATGTAGGCCAAAATACTTTGAGTGGGTTCATGTTAAAAGTGTGTGGTTCAGAATGAGTGGGTTCGTGTACAATTTGCGTATGATGAAATGAGTGGGTTGATGTAACAATTGTCTGGATCAGAACTAGTGTTTCATGTAACACTTCTCTGGGACAGAATTAGTGGGTTCATGTAACAATTGTGTAGCACATAATGGGTGGGTTCATGTCACAAATGTAAGGGACACAGTGGGTAAGTTGATGTAATAATTGTGTGGGACAGAATGACTGGGGTCATGTAACAATTGTCTGAGAAAGAATGAGTTGGTCAGTAAACTACTGTGTGAGAAAGAATGCGTGGCTCCATGTTAGAAATGCGTGGGACAGAGTCAGTATGTTTCTGCCATACTTGTCTAAGACAGAGTATGTTTCTGTAATACTTACTGGGACAGAGTGTGTTACTGTAATACTTGTCTGGGACAGAGAGAGTATGTTACTGTAATAATTGTCTGGGACAGAATATGTTACTTTAATACTTATCTGGGACAGAGTATCTTACTGTAACACTTATCTGGGACAGATTGGTTATGTTACCGTAACACATTTCTGGGACACAGTATGTTACTGTAGCATGTGTCTGGGACAGATTGGGTATGTTACTGTAACACTTGTCTGAGACAGAGTATGTTAATGTAACACATTTCTGGGACAGAGTTTGTTACTATAACACTTGTCTGGTACAGAGTGACTATGTTACTGTAATACTTGTCTAGGACAGAGTGAGTATGTTACTGTAACACTTGTCTGGGACATAGTGAGTATGTTACTGTAATACTTGCCTGGGACAGACCGAGTGGGTTATTTAACACATGGCTGAAATGAAAAGAAAGTTTAGAGGAAATCGCAAAACATCATTAGACTTTAAAAAAAAAAAAAAAAACAATCCTCATAGCAGGAACCTGGTGTGGGTATGTGAAATGTTAGGATCATCACATTCTGTAGACCTGGAGAAACAGGTGGCTAGTCTTTCCCTCCCATAACGAATGACGAGATCTGACATCGAACCCTCATCCTGTCGATTAATAAAACTAGGGAACACTTATGTGTCCTGTGTTTCATAGAAAACAAAATAATGTACAGACCAAATGGAACCGAAGAAGATGCCGACCATGTAAACGATGGATAGAGGGAATAGCAGTCCATGGGAATGTCGATATATGAAGCCCACTCTCCCGCTGTTTATGCTTCACCTCGACACCGCAAGGTACAAGACGAACAAGATGCGATGAGATGATGACCATAGAAACTGGACCACGCACAGAGATGATGTCGGTTGTTGTCCCAGAGGTTTGATTGTGACACAAGTTACCTGTGGCACAACATTGAAATATATATATGTGTGTGTGTGTGTGTGGGTGGTGGGTGGGTGGGTGGGTGAGTGTGTGTATGTGTGTGTGTGTGTGGTTTTTTTTTTTTTTTTTGCATATCCTTTACTGGACATTGCTGTCAACATCAGCATCTTTCAGCTTATTGTTGATTTCTTGGCAAGATTACGCTCAGTAGTTTGCCATTGCTTTCTGAGCTGCCGGCTCACATACCCCGTAAGCTACCGACGCGATTCGAACCACTGCTGATTCTCACCGTCGTCACGTTAATTACGAGAGTATACGAGATTACAGAGAAAAGTCGCTAACTTCTAGGCCAGGAAGCCGGCTAGCATTGAAATAAAAAGGGAAAATTAAGTCCATTGACCACGCATGAATCTATAATGGAAAAATAGTGCTGGGCACTCAAGGAGCCATGTGGTCCTCCACTACCTCCCCAGATATGTGGTCTCCATGTTGTGAGGCTAAGGCAGTTCGTTCAAGTCAAGGATCAGAGCACTCTAGCTCTTAAATTTCTGGTGCGCTGACGGTGGGATAGCAGGGTAAACCCCTACACCGGATCACTTGGACTTCAGCTTTGTCTTCTCATTCAGAAAGCAATGGCAAACTACTGAATGTAAAATTGCATAGGAAACCAACCTGGGGTTGATAGCATATATATTGCATCATATTTTAAATTCAGTTTTAGAACCGCACAGGTTACAAATATATATATATATATTTTTTATTAATCGGGATCTATAACTACTGGGAATCGAACCCAGGACATCTGTGTTCGTGGACTAAAGCAGCTTATGTGCTTTGTTTGTAATTTATTCCTTGAAATATTATTTATTCATGTCTTTTTCCCCCACCAGATCGGCGGTTATCTCGCAAGCGAAGTCACGTGTCTCTTGATCGACTGCGTCGCTCTATGTCGCTGGAGACATGTAAGGTGGACGGTCCTGATGGAGTTCCCCAGGATGTTTCCGTGGAGCGGCAGACAAACAGCCTCAAGTGCAGATACAACCCACCAGAGACGATTCCCGAAGAGGAGATAGAAAGAATACGCCGTGAATCATTAATCCCTAGAGTCGGATTACTAGCTGGTGCAGTGCGCAGGAAATCATCCATGGCAGTGGAGTCGGCTACAGCCGGGGCGTTCTCTTCCGCAATGGTCACAACCGCCACATCAGGTATTACTAGTGGCTCTGGGGTGAATTCTCTAGCTTCCACCATGGTGGCCGCTGCTAGAACAGCCACCGCTTTCATTAGTGGAACTTCCAATTCTGTTGTTGGCGCAGATCATATCATGAGCTCCTCCTCCGATTCTCAACATCAGGACAGTCTTGAGCGCAGGGACGAGGGATTGGGAGAATCATTTGACCGTTATTCAGAAATCAGTGACAATACATCAAGAACCGGCATTGCAGCAAGCGTCATTGAGCTACAACCGTTGCACGGCACGAGTCGAGGGTCTCCGGTTCAACGACTGAAAACGAACATTGGTGTTTTCTCTACACCAAATAACAATAAAATCAACGGAATGAAAGACACGGAGAACGATCAATTTGATAGCGTGACTTCTAGGGCCCCGTGTTTCCCAGACGATAGTGAGAAAGACAGCCACGGGATAGACCCATTGGCTTTTCTTTCAGAGGCGCAAGCAAGACAAGTGACTTTCATGTAATTTCCTGCTTGTGGGGAGTTCTTCATGAATTCTTAAACACTTATATTACCAAATAAATAAACAATACTTGAGAGAAAAGTCGAAGACTGGCGAACGAGATGTCGGTAGCCATGTAAGTGGGAGATAACATGGGAAATAACTTCCAAGGTATTGATGAGAACTCATAGATTTTACAGGACAGAAGTGGAGATCAGAGTATTTCATCATCATCATGTGACATGCCGATAAGCGTGAGCAGTCATATTTCGTCATCACACACGATCACCGGAGTGGTGGTGGATGAGCGCTGAGTTCGTATCTCGATTATGTCATGTGTCCAAGCACCCAGAGTGTATAGAGAAGATGGTCATTAATAGAAGGGCGCTATTTTTTTTTCAATTGGCTGCTGTCGTTGTTTGAAAGCAGCAGACTCGAAACCCGACGCGTCTGTAGTCTAAAATGTATCCATTGTTACGTGCATCATCTGATGTCTACTTTTATCCTTTGTCTGCTATGAGTGACAATCAATACACGTGAAGCCATGCCTTCTTGTTATGTAGCCGACCTCAATGGTCCTCAAGCATTTGATATAAGTGGGAAGCAATCTTCAGGAGATGGACGAACTACAGTCTATCAGTGTCCCTATTACAAGCAGAGACAGAGATCGTTGGAGATACATTGTAGCAAATCTTCATTGTGAACGTGGCACTTGATTGCTCGATTAGTGTTACCAAAAGGTGAATGTCGATCTGTGACTCATTGTATTCCAAGCAATTCAGTGTACGATGGTGAACTCCGTACGTTATGAAAACACTTCAATTTTGTTAAGCAAATGGTTTTATTTATTGCATGGGACGTTTTGTGTTTGGTATAATGACTGAAACTGCTGTGGGTAGGTGAAGTGTTCGAACCATCATATTTTTGTAGGCCTGGGTGCACGGAAGAATAATAGGTGGCAATACTTTCCCTCTCGTAGAAAACTACGAGAGCTGACATCGAATCCGTGTCCGGTCGCGCTCATGCAGTTGTCTGCGTAGCGTCCTGTTACAGGAACGGCTCCGCTATAGTGTTTGGAGAGAATAATATGTTTTGCTCGCATTCACAGTTCAGTGTGTGAAGAATTCTTGTCAACCATTGTGTTAGAAGTTTATAACGGACCGTCTTCATTATGGCTTCCTGCGTAAGTCATCATCCATTGACCTGAGAAAGAGGCTCTCACCACACTGCACGAACTTCGCAGCACTGGCAAGGGTCTCAGTGTGTATTAAATAAAATCCACACACTATAAACATTATGTTGTGAGTTAAGTTAGTTGCGTGTCCTTTACAGGACTTCGCATTCAATCCCAGCAATTTCTGCCTGTTTGTGATTTACTAGGAAAATTTACGTTCAATAGTTTGCCATTGCTTTCTTAACTACGGAAGCTCATACAGTTGTTAGAGCTAATTGCACCTCTGGGGGGTGCTCTTTGCTTATAGCGAGAGTATCACAGAGAGGGTACTCACTTACCCTGGCAGCTTAAAAGGTTACTACGGGATGTGAACATAGTCCACAGCTATGTGGATGTGGGAACCAAGGGGAAACTACCACATGACACACCCTAATACACTCGGCATGACAGGGCTGCATTCTCTTTCCTATTCAATATATATATATATATATATATATATATATATATATATATATATAATATATATATATATATATATATATATATATATATAGCTAGACTGTAATGAGAAATATCAAAAATGATGAAACCAGAGATAATTTTGATCCGTTTGCAATTGGTGGAAATCAAGTCCCAGAACTTAGATATACATATGACACAGTTTTCCTCTCAAATACTGCTAAATGATTAAAGGGGCTGATCCAGAATGTGAAGAGAAACAGTGAACGTCAAAATTGTTTTTTTTAAATCTGGGCAAAACAAAAATAATGCTCACAGACAAAGTCACATTCCAACCAAAGATCACAAATAACAATGAAGAGATTGAAAATATCACAAACTGAATATCTTGGTTCTATAATCATACTATTATTTTTAAAAATGGGGGAATATGCACAAGAAATTAGCTTCAAGCTGGCCCATTGCACTGCAGAGATTAATCCTTATTAAGAAATTATACGCAGGCTGGCCATAGCACTGCAGAGATTAATCATGATTAAGAAATTAGACACAGGCTGGCCATAGCACTGCAGAGATTAATCATGATTAAGAAATTAGACGCAGGCTGGTCATAGCACTGCAGAGATTAATCATGATTAAGAAATTAGACACAGGCTGGCCATAGCACTGCAGACATTAATCATGATTAAGAAATTAGACGCAGGCTGGTCATAGCACTGCAGAGATTAATCATTATTAAGAAATTAGACGCAGGCTGACCATCGCACTGCATAGATTAATCATTATTAAGAAATTAGACGCAGGCTGGCCATAGCACTGCATAGATTAATCATTATTAAGAAATTAGACGCAGGCTGACCATCGCGCTGCAGAGATTAGTCCTTATTAAGAAATTAGACGCAGGCTGGCCATAACACTGCAGAGATTAATCATTATTAAGAAATCAGACGCAGGCTGGCCATCGCACTGCAGAGAATAATCATTATTAAGAAATTAGACGCAGGCTGGCCATCGCACTGCAGAGATTAGTTATTAAGAAATTAGACGCAGGCTGGCCATAGCACTGCAGAGATTAATAATTATTAAGAATATGGCACAACACCAGCAGACAAGTTAATATTTCTGAGGAGATGCATCTTTCCTGTGGCAATGTATGGATATAAGTCACGGACAATTTCAAAATCACTAAAGAAGACAATTGGAGCTTTTGAGATCAAATACTACATAAAAGTTCTTAGAATATCGTGGGCCAAGAAGAAGAAAAATATTAAAATTCTACACGATCTGAACAATTAAGAAAACGGGCTCATAAGCACCATCAGGTCTCTGAAACTGGAATATTTGGGCCATATTAAACGGCATGGAAAAAGCTGTCATTGTTCCTTGTAGAAGAGGCAGGGTCGACCATCACAAATGTGGACACTGGCATTGCAGACACTTTGGCATGAGAGTGCCCGAGACAGGAGGAATGGCAAGAGATCTAGAGGTTTTTCCACGCATCGTGATGAGAGCGCCGTTCTGCAAAGGACCTGTTACATGGCAGAGAGCGAGCGAGAGAGAGAGAGAGAGAGAGAGAGAGAGAGAGAGAGAGAGAGAGAGAGAGAGAGAGAGAGAAAATATTAAATAACACCAAGAAAGATGTAGAGTAAACGTGTTCTTAGAAGCTATATAGAGCTTATTTCCCCAGGAAAATTGCAGAGGATTAGCGATACCAGAAATTATATAGAGCCAGGTACACCAAGAACGTTGATGAGAAAGAGAAACAAGGAAAGTCACAAAGAATTTAAAGAAATGTTGCTAGACAGCTTGACTTCATGGCATGAAGAAACATATGTACTTAAACTTGACAATGCACACTTCATGTGACTGGACAAACATGATGGCCAGCGCCATACGACTTGAACTAGAAGAAAGTAGAAGGAGGGAAATGAAAGTAGCAGAAGGCGAAACCTAAGCAGCGGCAGCAGAAGAAGAAAGTGGGAGAGGAGAGAATAGATGAGGAAACGTGAAAAAATAGACGGGGTAGAGGAAAAGAAGAAGCAGACGATGTGCTAATTTTATCATTCCCCCACTCAGGCTTGTGTTTACCCCACAAATCGGCGGGTTATGCAAGTGGGGGTACCGGGACTTCACATCTGTAGAGAGGCATATTAGAATGTAGCCAGGTCAAGATTCAGCAAAGCACATACGAGCTGGCTGGGATGAGGACTGTGGTGGCCATGTTTCTTCAACAGGATTTAGGCTTCATTGTCCACACACTCCTGCCCGACGTCAAGCGGGTAAAATCCACTGTGATTTAATATTTTGTTATCACGTGTGAAGTTAACCACAGTGCACATGATAACGTTTGGAGTTATCACTGGATTTACTTGTAGTTTTCGCCATGTGCAGTATTACATGTGAGAGAGAATATGTCTGTATCTGAAGCTCTTATTTGATTTAAACGTGCATAAATAAATGTAACGTTTGTAACTTGGTGCCGGGTTGTTGTAGCTGTTGTCAGGCTACATTAACTAAGGACATGTGATTTATCATCTTCGCTTGTGTATGCGAGTTTACTTATCTCTGTCCGTGTGTGAGCTTGAGCTTGCCTGTGTACGTATGCGTACGTGTGTATGTGGTAAGAGATTAATATAATGAGGGTAAGAGCCAAATCAAGCCAAAGCATTTCGGAATGCGTTAATAGTACAACTGGTGCATTTTACACTCTGCCTATGGTTTCAGCTATCATATCAGATATGTGGCGGGCATGTATATGTTTTCCAGATATAGAGTGATATAGGGCGGACTGAGAGAAGGGGAATGTGAGAGAGAATAAGCAAAAAGAGAGCACACAGAAAGAGACAGAAAGAGCGGAGAGATAGTAGACAGAGAGCTGAGAGATGAAGAGTGAGAGAGCACACGAGAGAGTTGAGAGATAGAAGTGCATTGAACAGGCATACAGAGAACGCTGAGTGAGGGCACAAATAAAGACAGAGACAATAGACATAGAGAGAACCGTGAAGCATAAAGAGAGAGACTACAGAGAGACGTCATAGAACAGACAGCTGAGATGACAGATATAGAGAGCAGACAGGTATAGCAGTAGCAGAGAGTCGGAGTAGAGGAGGTTTAGAGGAGAGACAAATTAAAGTGCGGACAAAGAGAGGGAAGACGGGTATACCAGAGGGTAAGAGTTAAAGCGGAGACAGCAAGGACAGCAAAGAGAATGCTGAGATGCAGAGTGAAAGCAGGAGCGGAGCAGAAGACAGCGCACGAAGAGAGAGGTTATAAAGAGTAAAGAGACCACGGACGGATGGGAGACGGTGAGAAGACAGAGAGATAACAGAGAGAGCAGAGATCACAGAGTGCAAAGAGCAGAGAGAGAGCGCGCAGATGAAGAACATATACATCAAGGAGAAAGACAAGGAGAGTAGACAGAGAATAGAGAGAGAAAACAGAGAAGATGGAGAGAGCATCATCATGTATTAATAAATATTTCTCTGTGCTTGTTCACCCTGTCTGCACTCTGTGTTGTCTTTTCACTCTGCTTTCTCTCATGGAAATTATTATTAGTACATGATCATCATCATCGATAAACCTATCAACAAGCTTCAATCAATCAGGTGCCGTCTTCAAAATGAAGGTTAACTCCAATGGATCTCCAGCACTGTCTACCTCTCGCCTTGATTGTACATTCTGTCAGACTGCTGTTCGTCCATTTCTTGATATTATCTTCCCACTTGTACAGATGTCTACCTCTTGCTCGCTTGCCTTCAATCTAATACTCCAGTACGGTTTTGTATAAGAGTGTTGTCTTAAACAAGCTTAGGAGTTCATGTCTCTCCACAGATCACGGTCCTTGATCAACTCTGCTGATATTTCTCCATGCCACCGTCCCAGTTCACCCAGCATCATTTCTCTCAGCCCGCCTCTGCCTCTTCTATCACTGATCTTTCCTGTGGTCACAATGGGTTTGCTTGATGGCGATGAACATTGGTAATAGGGAAAGCTGGTCCACACACACAAATCAGTCCAGTATGGGCTATGCTCATCTTCAAAGCGAGTGGACGAAATAAAACAAATATTTATAGCATTATTCGTCTTCATACATTCTCACATGTCAATATACATTTGTTTTTAATTTGTTAACAAGTAAAGACGGTGTTCTGATGAACAGAAGAAGAGTACAAAACAGCATGTTGTCTTTGTGACAGACTCGTAAAGCATGTAAAATAGATACTGGTATATTCCTTATTGGGTGGCTTGAATCACTGAAAAAGATGAGGGTCAAAAACATCCTATTACTTTCCTGCCCAAAGCATGCAGGTGTACAAGGAAATTAACAGGCTGATAGGCTGGCTGTTGCTGCTCCTTTGGACAGGAAGCTATATTACGACAAGGCTGATGTAGTGAATGCCCTTTAGAAAAGGGTTGCAAGTGCTGCAAAAGAAACAAAGGACCCACATCTCGAGAGGCTGATTCAACAAGGAGTGGGCAAAGATTCCCTGGGCGACAGAGAAAAATCCAGGTGATTACTGAATCAGGCTGCTACTGATACCCACTACATAGGAACTCTTCATTGTCAACCGAAGAAGGGGGTGGAGCATGCGTGGGAATGTTCCATGTGTAATTTGCTGATACTGGATTTCATATTCATATTCAAGAGGATGTGTGACATCATTAGATACCAATGGTTCTTGTAAAATTGCTCAGCCCTATGCTAAGATCTAACCCTCAACCTCTCAACCACAGCTCCCCTCTCTCTATCTTTGTTTCTATTTTTAATTGTTTTCTGAAAGACTATAGACAGTCTGTGTAACTGATGAGGCACAGATGTTGCATTTTTAATCAGCACCATTTAGATTCTCCACGTCTCATTCTGATGCTGTGACGACAGTTTGTAGCTCTGAGAACCATGAATACTCATAATAAAGTTAGTTGCATGTCCTTGACAGGTTGTCGCAATCAACCCCTGCATTTTTGGGCTGTTTGTGATTTACTAAGCAATTGTTACATTCTGTAGTTTGCCACTGCTTTCTGAACACTCACTTTTGTACAACTGACATCAATGCAAGTTGGATTGCCTTCAAATCATCGACGGCTGATTTTGAACCCTCGACTCAGTATGCCGGAAAATTGTGACACTCGTTCACTGCCCCTAAGCCACAGCGTCGTTCATTCGTACTTAAAAGAAGTTATCAGTAAAGTTTTCAAACAGACATCTACAGTTATAGAACAATGGTAGATCACAAATGTTAGAAACAAGCAAATCAACAGAATTCACAAATGTCTTTGTTTTTCTGTTAAGTAACATATCAATACCAATAACAGCAAACATTTTCCGGGGATGGAAAAACATTGGCAGGGCAAAAACAGACTTTCTTTGACAGAAAGTGTGAATGTCACCTCTTGCGTACAACCAGCCCGCATTCATTTTAAGGGACCAGTTTTCTTGTATACAACATTTACAAATCTAACTTTGTTACTATGTACAAGTGATATTTACATTTACACGGTAAGTATAGGACCCCTTTTCACACTAAGTGATCTTTTTAGCGCTCACTCACTTTTGAACTCAAGCTTGGTCCCTACAAACTACTTCTAGTACCATGACTGAATTTTCGTGTGGATTAGCTTTCCCTGTTACCAGTGTCCCTCGCAGTCAGGCGAACCCACTCCGACTTCTGAGGTAACACTAAGAGATGCTTCGGATATATGGTGCTAGTCTACATGTTTAGAACAATCAGCACCTGATGGGTAATGTGGTCAATATCATACTGACCGCCTTTACTTCCTAGAAAATTGTATGGCACTTAGGCTAGATCGACTCAGGTTACTAAACAAATTAATTCTTGTCTTAAAGAGGCTTGGAACACATGACACCAGGCCAGCAAGCAAGTTTGCTAGCTGGTGCACTACTGTGGCTCCCACTTCATCACTGGCATTTTATTTCATCATAAACACCACCGTATATATTTACTAAATAGGTACAGACTTTTTCGCTTCAGTAACATTCAAATATACAAAATACTATGTACAAATTAAAATAATATTAATTTAGCGAAAATACAGATGAATCCACTGCTTATCATGAGACGTAAATTAACTAAACATTTACCCTGTGAGATGCCCACAATAGAGATATAAATAAAGCTATAATATTGTCACTTACTGCCATAAAACAAAAATAAAGGACCTTAATACACAACTGACATGTATCTTCAAATGTCAATATTTTCTTCTTAAAGTCCCCAGCCTGTAGCAGACAATGGCGATTTATGATTCTCCAATACTTTCTAAAACTAACACTTCTTTCTGCAAAAGACACATCTACATATGATACCCATAAGCAAATATACTCTATGTTGGATAAAGAGGTGAAATCAAGCCCACGAAAAGACAAACAGAACTTTATTCACAGGATGGCCTCCGACGTCGAAGCAGCTGCCAGAACTGGAAACAACAGAGCCGTATTCCATATCATGAAGCAACTATGCAATCACTCATCTACACCAAATATACCCATCAAAGACAAACAAGGCAATCAATTGTTATCCGATGACCTTCAAAAGCAACGATGGGCAGAACATTTCAAAGAAATATTAAATAGACCGCAGCCTGACACTGTTCCGAACCTGGATGGAGAAATTACTATGCCCCCACTAGATGCCTCCTGCGAGTCATTCACCATGGAAGAGATTAAAGCAGCCATCAAAGAATTGAAGAACAACAAAGCTGTTGGTGAAGATGAAATCTCGGGAGAAATGCTCAAAGCAGCAGATGAGAACACCTTACAACGTTTGTTACAGCTGATCAATGAAATCTGGCAAAGCGAATCCCCACCACAACAGTGGAAAGATGGTGTAATTTTCAAACTGCCTAAAAAGGGCGATATGTCTGATTGCAATAATTGGCGTGGTATCACTCTATTGTCAGTACCAGGAAAACTTTTTTGTAGCATGTTACTTGAGAGATTGAAAAAGGCGATAGATGAAAGGCTCAGAGAAGAACAAGCAGGCTTCAGACCAAAACGGTCATGCATAGACCACATTTTCACCCTCAGAATAATCATTGAAGACTCCGTAGAATTCCAGTCGAAATTAATCACCAACTTTGTCGACTTTCAAAAAGCCTTCGACAGTATCCACCGTCCTTCACTTTGGAATCTACTTAACATCTATGGTTTTCCTACCAAATATACCAACGTCATAAAATCTTTCTACAAAGAAACACGTTGCTGCGTAAGAACAGAAACAGGCAACTCTGACTGGTTCTCAGTCGAAACAGGAGTGAAACAGGGTTGTGTCTTATCACCGATGCTTTTTGGAATAGCTATCGATTGGGTCATGCGCAAATGCACAAACAACACAAATATGGGTATCCAATGGGTTGACAAAATTCTAGAAGACCTGGACTTTGCCGACGACATAGTGCTTTTGAGTTCAACACACCCGGATGCCCAAGAGAAAATAAACCACCTCCAAAATGTTTCAGGGCAAATTGGTCTCCAAATTAACACCACAAAAACAAAGACTATTGATCTTACCAACAGTTCAGATGACACCAAATTGAACAGCTACGTTCTTGAAAAAGTCAACAGCTTTACATACCTAGGAAGCAAAATGACATCTACAGGGGACTCAACACCAGAAATATCATCTAGAATCGCACTGGCATCTAGTGCCTTCAATAAACTGTCAAACATCTGGAAGTCAAAGACACTCAGCAAACACACAAAACTTAAAATCTTCAACTCTTGTGTGATTCCAGTGTTAACGTATGGATGTGAAAGTTGGAAATCAACGGTAGCTTTAGATAAAAAATTAGACAATTTTGAGAACAAATGTCTTAGAAGACTTCTAAACATCCACTGGACAGACTTCAGAACCAATTCGCAAATAAGACAAGAGACTAAGCAAGATACAGTATCCAATTTCATAAGAAGACGCCGTTGGAACTACATCGGCCATGTACTCAAAATGGACAAGTCAAGACTCCCCTACCAAGCCCTCATATGGTCACCAGTAGGGAAAAGAAAACTGGGAAGACCAAGAGAGACCCTGCGTAGAACCATCATTAGAGAAGGCTCATTCAATGGCCAAGTAGATATCCAAGATCTACAACAGGTAGCAGCGAACCGCCAAGCATGGAGAGACAGGACTTCTGCCCTATGCGCCGCCTTAGGCTCAAGAGGAAAGACTAACTAACTAACTAATCCTTTCTGTCATCAGATATTTTGATGAAGCTTACATAATTATTTGTGGGTCTACGTGGCAAAGTGGTTAAGCCACCTGCTGTTTTCTCTGAGACTCCTGTGGGTCATTGCTGGAGCTACAGAGTTTGTGCTTTATGTGACGCTTTCAGCAGGCCACCCTTGGAAAGAGACTGAGCCATACGGGATAGAACCCGGTGAATTGGTCTTTAAACCCTTTAAACTTTATATTATTATAGATTATATTATTATTTGTTGCCCGGGTGTTAAAGATTTCTACAACTGACTTTCTCTGTCTTCCTCGATCTAGTGTTTTCCCCACAAAGAGCTGTTTCTCTATTCCACATCGTCTGCTGATTTGTTCCTTTAACTTCATTTCTCTTTCCTTTATGGTTTTGATGAGTGGCAACATGCAGCTCTCAAAACCTCATAGTCTGTTTTCTGCTCTGCCTACACTATTCTCAACATTCTTCATGAATGCAACATCTCAACTGCCTCCAGTTCTTGACCATTTCGTTATTGACTTTCCATAAAAAACATAGGGCATCACAACTGTTCAATAAGGACAATGATATAAAAAAAATTCCATAGATTTGTGTAATATTGCTTTGACCCACAAGTGGATCTGTCCCAGCTGAGATGGTTTGGTAAGAGAAGCATGATTAGAAAACTCACAGCTGTGACAAAGCATTGGAGATAACAAGCCAGGGATCGTCTTCCTCACTGCTCCCCTTCCGAGAGTACTGTAACAAATCAAATTACGCACCCCACAAGTCAGTGTACCTGACGTCAGTATGCATTTATGTAGTGTAAAACACAATCAAACAAAGAATTGAGTTGTGATATGGGCCAATATGCTTGACACTCAAACAATCTATCAGGTGCTCTCTCTCTCTCTCTCTCTCTCTCTCTCTCTCTCTCTCTCTCTCTCTCTCTCTCTCTCTCTCTCTCTCTCTCTCTCTCTCTCTCTCTCTCTAAACACCCACAAACATAAATAGTGCTTTATATATCCATGACACACAATTCTGTGTGTGTACATATGTGTGTATATATATATGTTTATGCATGGCAACAGGTTGGTAGTGCATGTATCAAGTAAACTACATGCTTGCATCTTAGATCTATGACTATACTTTTGAAGCACGGCATGTGCAACAAAGTATCAACAACTGTCTGATGTTCTATGACACCTACTCACAACAAACATTCAAATGCAATTTTAAACTGGTCCATTTCAAACGAGTGAACTTTTCAAGCTAAAACATATAAAAAAAAGCAGTTCTACTGCAACCTGTAACTATGAGGAGGCTTCAAATTAAAACCTTACATGTTGTTGTTTTTTTTTTTTTGGTGAATATATTCTGAAAAAGTAAAGAATAAATGTATCATTTTTCAATGTATTCACCACTGCATTCAATGCAAGTCCTCCAGTGTCAATACAGTGCCTGTATTCCTGTAGAAAAATTGGCTCTGGGGTCAATACTTGGTGTGCCTGACCCGGTCGTGAAAACTATGTCACAGAAGTCCCGCCATTTTTAAACTTCCGAATAGACTCACACACTTACTAGACTGACAGGCATGTATCACCATACTGGACCTTCATTCGCTGATGAATTTCTATAGGTTTAATCCCTCCACTTATCAAAAAACAGATAACAGAACACAGCTCCTCTTCGGTGCATGTCAAAAGTGGGGAGACCATTTTTAAACCATCCTTGTGACATCACCATGATCGTCTGCACAATGATGTCACGTGCTTAACACTCCTTAACAACATTATTGACAGGTTACAAGACAAAAGCATGGTTATTGTAATTTCTATCACACTTTTAAGGTTTTTATTTGAAGCCACCTTGTACTTACATAACATGTATCTTAGTAATAATGTCCACAAGAGAAAACTACATGTCAATCAAAAATAACAATCAACAAAATAAAAATCCAGAATGTCACAAGCTGTGAATATCATGGCTACATAATCAACACTGGGGACTGTTTAACAGAAGATAGACCCAGGCTGGGCATAGTAACCCAGAGATTTAACATGGCAATCCAGAGATTAAACATGGCAACCCAGAGATTAAACACAGCAACCCAGAGATTAAACATAGCAAGCCAGAGATTAAACAGTATGAAGAGCATATGTTAAAATATCAATAAAATTAGTGGAACTTCTGTAAAGCTGTGGAAATTAAACAATATAAAATAACACAAAGTAATGCAGCTTTACAAAACATATAGGATGTTGCGGCGACTAGCCTTCTTCAGCAAACAAATACATACACAAAACACAAAATCTAATCACAGAGAAGACACTCCAGTAATAACATTAAGGCATAAGAACTTCTTCTTCTTCTTCTTCTTCTTCAGGTCTGTTTATATATTATCTCTCCACCGTCTTCTTGGTCTACCTCGGGGTCTACGGTTATTTATTTCCTGAGTGTAAGCGAGTTTTATTTCCCTATTATCTTCCATTCTTTCTATATGCCCCAGCCATTGTAGTCTATTAGCCTTCATGATACCAGTGATTAGCGGGGACTTAAACAGATCATAAATGTCTTTGCTACTTCTTCTTTTCCACTCTCCACTTTGTGTATCCCTAATTGGGTCCAAAGATGCATCTTAAAACTTTGTTCTCAAAGGTTTGTAGGCATAAGAACGGATGAGAAAAATATAAAGATATAGGTCAGCATGGTCGAATGGATAAGAATGCATGTTCTTAAATATCCGGTGTTCTGATGCCGAGGTAAGGGGTTCAACCCCTACATTGGTCAGTTGGACTAAAATTTTGACCTATCGTCCATGACTTGGGGACATTAATTACAATTACCTCTGAAGTCAGAGTGGGTTTACCTGATGGAAGAGACACCGTTAATAGGCAAAGCTAATCCACACGCAAAATTCAGTCCAGCACTACTAGATGTACTGTGTATGGACTACGCTTGAGTTCAAAGTGAGTGAGCGCAAAAACAAAAGATCAAAGAAAAAGATGAAAACAAGAGAACAATGAAGAGAACATTTAAATTTGGAAACTTATCTCAGAATCCCATGCTCTGATACTGTAGTATCACTTTGTACTGCAGTACCACAGCCTGGGATTCTCAGATAAGTAGCAAAACAAAATTTTTCACATTTTCATTTTCTCTTCATTGTTCTCTTTTTCATCCTTTTATTCTTCTCATCCCGTTCCTATGCCTTAATGTAGTCACTGGATGGTCTTCTCCATGGTTATGTGTTGTGTTTTGTGTATGTATTTGCTTGCTGATGAAGGCTGGTCACCGCAACATCCTGTATTTTTCGTAATTCTGTTCAGTAAAGCTACATTACTTTGTGTTATTTTATACTGACGAGCATATGGCACAACACCAGCAAACAACTGAAAGTAACATTTTTGAGAGCATAAATCCTTCCTGTGGTAACATACTGATCTCAGCCATGGCTCATTTCACAATCACTAAAGCTGAAACTCTGGGCTTTTGAACTGTTACAGAAAAATTCTTAGAATACTTTAGACCAAGAAGAAGAAAATACTACCATTCTACAAGATCTGAATATTACAGACAATTAGCTCAAAGACAGCATCATGTCTGGAACATTACAGACAATTAGCTCAAAGGCAGCATCATGTCTGGAACATTACAGACAATTAGCTCAAAGGCAGCATCATGTCTGGGAAGCTGAAATAATTTGGAAACATTAAACATCACTGTGGTTTGGAAAGAACAGTAATTGACAGGGTCGTTCCTGGGAGAAGAGGTGACCAACTGGAAGTTGGACGCAGGACAGCGAAGGCACCTGCAGCATGAAAATGTCTGTGGCATGGGAGCTAGCAAAGGATAGAGGATCTCTTCTGGCTGGCCGTTATGAGATAACTTGACTCTAACTGCTTCAGTGCCAAATATGACCTCCCATTTGGACAGGAGGACGATATATGGCCATACTAGGGTTATTGTATTATTTGTTTTGTTTTGTGTATCTTTTGCAATTTCAATGCTCAGTGAACGGACATTTACATTATAATACTTGGTCATTTGATTGTGTACCATGTTTGATCCAAACCTACTGTTTGTTTGGCACTGAATCAGCTAAGATCTTACTTTCCTCCGTACCTTGGGGCAGAAGAGTGACAAAGTCAATACTTTACATTGGCACGGTGAGAGATCCGATTCCCCGTTGTTACCAAGACAGATCTCTGTATATCACATGTGAACTTGCCAGTATAACTTATGTGTGGACAATATATACAGCTGTATTACACTGTACATGTGGAATGGCACAATGCATTAGCAAGCTATCAAATGTATGCAGATGGGAATTATTATTAGCTTGCCCACAACTAGTTTGGGAAGCTGCAGCAGTGCAGTGGCTAGCACACTTGCCTGCATGTCCAGTGGTCATATGTTCAAATCCCCCCTGAAGCAGGGATGTTTTTTAAAGACCTGGGCCCCCAGGTCAAACCAGTTCAATGGGTGCCAGGAAATGTTCTAAGAAGTAATGGCAATTGGCATGATATCAACCACATCACCCATCCAAATTGCAATTCGACCTACACAAATATGGGGCTATGAACATACACCCAATATATCTCAAAGGATTGAATGAAGTCCTTTTGACCAGTTTTCTATGGTAACTGATTATATATTCCTTTGCTGCTGAATTTCAGTCTAAACCAGAAGATGAGCAGCCTCCATGAATCCAGTCTTCAACAGAAGGTCCTTGCTATGCAAGTTTCTCTTCCACACTCATCTCCTTTAACTAGGTTGAAAGTCGCAAGTCACCAAAGAGAGGGCACTGCATTTTCAAAGAGTTCAAAATTGGATATGCAGACCCAGCTTCCATTCTGCCCCCCCCCCCCTTTTTTTTTTGCGCTCATTCACTTTGAATTAAAGCGTAATCCACACGCTATTTTTAGTAGCACTGGACTGAATTTTTGAGTGGATTACCAGTGTCCCACACTCTCAGGCGAATCCACTCCAAATTCAGAAGTACTTGTAATTTATGTCCCCAAGTCAAGAACAATATGTCAACATTTTAGTCCAACTGACCAGTTTAGGGTTGAACCTGCTACCTCGACATTAGATATTTAAGAATGAGCTCTCTTATCCATTCGGCCATGCTGACCTCCATTCTGCCCTTCTGATCACTCACCTTTCACACATGATGGAGTCTCCATGGTGAAGTGCTCAAGCCATCGACTCGGGCTCCGAAGGTTGTGGGTTCAACTCCGGGCCGCGTCCTTCGGTTCATGAGTGAATTTTTTCAGAGACTCCTGAGGGTCGTCGCTGGAGCTACGGAGTGTATGCTTTGTGCGAGGTCACGCTGCGAAAAGAGACTGGGCCATGTGGGATAAAACCCTGTGCAGTGAAGTTGACCTTGTCGACTTTTAAGCAACTTATTTTATCATCACTGCACTCCAAGTACACTCAACAGTGTTTTGATCTCCCCCCGTAGTAAATTCATCACCAGAAAGCAACTAATAGGGGAATCGATACAGATATTCAAATAATGATATAAAAGGGAAGAGCTTTCACAGTACCAGGAAATTTGTGGAAGAAAATTAAGCTTCCTTACTAAACTTAGAATATGTAACTTTAACGTTAAATTAGTACTTTTACAAGGATAAGAACATGGAAATGACTAAAACAATTACTAATAAATTTCAAGCAATCATTAACTAATGCCTGCATAGAACAGAAGAGCAAAAATTGTATGACAGAAACACTCGCGTGGACATTAGAGAGACAAGAAGACATATTCCAGTCAATCAAGAGGTGAGGACACACACTGAGAAAACCTGATGATAGTGTCAGTAGAACATCTTAAATTCCGGAATGTACAGGGCAAATGAAAGAGGGAGAATTAAAAACACTAGGAGAAAAAAATTAGAGACAGAGATGAATAATGTGAAGAGGACATGGAGAGAACCACAAGAGATCAAAAATAAAAATACGGGGGTCAGCATCAATGCCTTTTATTCATATCTTGATTTACTGGGAATTGTCTAGTTTACCCCGTGATCTTCACATTGGTCGTTCTGTCACACCATTATACTCCTTCTATTCTGGGCAGACACCAATTAATGAACATAAATCAAGAAAAGAAAATGCAGATGCACTAAATATACATTTAGAAAACAAGAGTTGCATTATCACAAGTTCTTCATCTCTTGATGCATTTTTGTTTTAAAAAAACTAGCAACTGCGTTGACTTTTATAAAGGTTTCCAAGTGGAATACCCATACCTGCCAATGTGTAATGTTTAGAATTACTTTGTCCAGTTTTTTGTTGTTTTTTTTTGCATTTACTTTAAAATTAAACCCTTACATAAAGTTTATACAATGTTATCCGCATTTATCTCCAAAGAAAGCGCTTAAATGAGGTTTATCAGATGTTTTTTTTTCCCTTTAAAATGCAATTTATTTCAACTGAACTAATTTATTCTGGAAAACAAGAACAAGTCATGTTCCGCGGCACATGTCCAGCTATGTTCCTATTGACAATCAACTCAGCAGAAGGTCTGCTATTTTGTGGCCAACAGAAATAATTAACACAGACTACAAATACAATGAATTGTAACGACTGACAGCATTTTCATTGTTTAACATAAATACTGATGCTGCATCGACTTAGATCATTTGTTGATGTGTTAAAAGAAAAGATGCATGAACTTCATGGACTGTAATGCTGAACATTTCAAATCCAATGTGCCTATAGCTTTTACATTATTGTTGCCTCCTAGTGTGTTCCTCTAACAGCTGTTTCTTGTGCTTCTCTTGCTGATTCTATGAGAGTCAATCAATGTATCTTCCTCCCCATTCTTCTTCTTCATTGTTCAGGTTATTGATCAATGTTATAACTGCTCCTCTGTTGCCAGGATGAAATCTGGATCTTCTTCAAATCAATGAAAGCCCCATTACTTCTATTGCTGCTTTCCATCCTCTGGCCACAAAGACCTCTGTAAGTTAGATAATCCTGAAGGATGTGTTCAGAATTCCCAACTTTACTTCCACAAGGGTTAATATATCCTAATTTACTACTACGCTACTAATTATATGGAGCCAGGTGGTAAAGTTGTTAATGTGGCTGCTTACTAAGACTGCGATCTAAAGAATTCATTCCCCAGTGTTGGGCAGTTTTTTCAAACCAGTATGGTTCGGTCTCATTAACTGGATAAAAACTGTCAAAAACATGTCATTTAATGCCAATATAGTACCTTGCGGTGTATGGCAGAGGGGTCTTTGAGCCTGAGGAATTAAGGCCACCTGGCTAGTGCAGTCACCGTGAACTGTGCAAATTGAGATTTTCTTTTTGCTCCCGACAGAAAAAACTCCCACACCTTACCGAGGGATCAAACCCGAGTCTCTCGAACTCATCAGTTTTTTATTAACTAGATACTGGATCATTTTCAGCATTTTCTTGGATGGATTTTTTTTTTTTGTTGGTGTTCGCTTGAACTCAAGTGTAGTCAACACACTAGCTACTATCATTAGCGGTAGCTGCTACTAAATAGTGCACTGGACTGATTTTGTATGAGGGTTAGCTTCCCCTAATACCAGAGCCTTCACCATCACGTTAACCCTTCTCTGACTTCAGAGATAATTGTAATTTGCGTGCCCAAGTCAAGGGTGAGAAGTCAACATTTAAATCACCAGTGTATGGATTGAATCCAAATCGCTGCAGTCACCAGAGAAAGTTTAAGCTTGAGCTTGCTAAACCTTTTCGCCTGCTGACTTCTAGTCTGAGAAGAAGAAGTCATAAGGAAGGAATCTATTCCTTACCATATCCTCACTGTTAGAGAATATGTGAAAATCTAACAACTTCACATGCCTATGACAGCATTTGCCCTGAAATTAACTATACTAAGTGTATGAACTGTAGTACTCTTCACAAGCCACTCCTATACCATATACCCTAGCAAGCATTTGGAAGAATCATTGTCACAAATAAATGTCTCCAAAGAACTTCATCTTTAAATATTTATTGCAAGGTTTCTCATAACAGTTTTAAGCATTATTAAACATCATAAAATCACACTGCAGTACATATCATAACGATACCAATAACTAATGCTACAGTAACATACAAGTTAACTGCTCATTTTCTGCTCACGAGGCTTAATTCTACTCAATCCGTTCTTTTTCCAAATTTTCCAAAAGTAAATTTACGGCAGTGTCCCAGAGTGAAACCAATAGGGAAAGAGAAGAATGGGAAAAACCAATGAAGACTTCTATAAGAACCACAGAGAATTCAGAAAAACTGGAATGGCATGAGCACCAAATGCTTCATGGTAAACTCACGTGTTTACAAGGATTATAATATAAAATATTCCTTTTACAATCATTTATATTATATTTTGGGATTTAGAAATCAGAGATTCCTAAACTTTAATGACAATTGAAAGATCAAAGACATTGTACCCTCTTGCATTAATATAGAAAGATGCTCATGTCCTTCAAGAGTTACAATCACTTTTGCCTTATGAAAGCAGACTAGTATACTCTGCCAAACAAACAATGGACTGCTTTAAAACATAGCCCAGGATCTATCCCCAGCATTGGGCAGATAATATTTTCTACTCAGCACAGCTCAGAGACTGACCACCTTATTCTGTAGAAAATTGTAGCTGCAAAATTCAACCAATCATCACCGTGCATTGAGTGCTTTTGCTCCATTTTGGAGATCAAAAACAGCAGAAAAAGAAAGCACACAACTGACTGCTTCATATTTATAATGTTGCTGAGTCAGTTAATAAATAAAAACACTTTCTATTAATGTAATAACTCAACTTTCAATGTCAATGCAAATTTGCAACAATATATATATATATATATATATATATATATATATATATATCATTAAAAGTAAATGCTCAAGAACTTTAATGACATCCTATATTAGAGCAGTAATGTGGCTGGCAAAACCCATTACAGAACACAAACTCATAAAACTTATCACCACAAATCTATGTGCTGGCCTACTGGGAGACTAACAATGATGGCCAATGCACTTGAATTACTTCTGTACCAACAAAAGCATCATATATTAATTGGTTACTGGTTACTGAAAGAATGAAACACTTTCCTTGACTCTGTATGTCCCAACCAATTGTTAGTAGGTCAGCATGGCTGAATGGATAAGAATATGTGTTCTTAAACATCCGGTGTGCTGATGCCGAGGTAAGGGGTTCAACCCCTACACAGACAGTTGGACTAAAATGTTGATCTATCGTCTTTGACTTGGGGATGTAAATTGCAAGTACCTCTGAAGTCGGAGTGGGTTCATCTGATGGCGAGGGATATTTTTAACACTGAAAGCTAATCCACACGCAAAATTCAGTCCAGCAATACTAAAAGTAGTGTGTATGGACAACACTCGAGTTCAAAGCGAGTAAGCGCAAACAAAAAGTTGTATTTTTTAAATTGTTACATTAACCCTCTCTATGCCGGCTGCCTGGCCAAGGGGTTAGCAGCTTTCTCCGTTAATCCTGAATACTCTCGTGATCGACGTGAGCGGACGAGAATTAGAAGTGGTTCGAGTCACGCTAGTGACTTATGAGAGTATGCAGCCAGTCGCTCAGAAAGTCGTGGCGTGCTGATGAGCGTAATCTAGCCTAGGAATCAACATACAGCTGAAAGATGCTGGTGTTGACCGCAATATCCTGAAACAGGATGGAAATGCGGGGGGAAAAAAAAAAACTCTCTATCCCATTGGTTACTTGTATTGTTCAATAGTATTATTATAACAACTCTTATCTCCAAACACTCATTACTTTGAGTAACTCCAACCTCCTCTGCTCCATAGTATTATTGTAACTCCTTTACATCCAAACACTTAATATTTTAAGTAACAACTGCTTTTGGGTTGAAAGAGTTAAAGTAATAAATGCCTAACAGAAAATGTTACAGGAGACTAAAGAGACCCATAATACATGACACAAATCATCAGATTCAAACTATTACTTAGAAGGTAAAGATAGTCCCATTACAGATACTGCCTTTGGGAAGTGAAGTTTTATGCCTTCACACAATCAGGCCACAACATACGAGGTGGAGGTGGTGTATTACTTAATTTAGGTAAAATCAGGGCAGACATTAGCAGCATTTATCACTTAAAATTAGGAAAGATGTTAGCAGCACTTAGTAACTAAACCAATGATCAGGACCTCCTTCATATTCAAGAGTCTACAGGCATCATAACATCAGGCAGTCACTACAGCCTAGACATGAAACAATCTGCACAGAAAACTGCTGAAAGGGATGTCTGGGTACTTCTCCAGGTGGCCTGACACCCCATGGTAGGAGAGAGGTGGCACATTTTTTTCAACAACACTGCAGTTAAGAATTTATGTTCCCACAATATGAAATAACAGGTCACAATAATTTACTGTCGTCAGATAAATCAAACTGTCTGTGATCAAACGTCTATGATCCACTGCCGGTGATCAACTATCTGTTGAACCCTCTTTTTTAATCTGTTCAATAGCATTGGGTGTTTTACTGGCTGCAACAACCTCCTCTCTTGTGGCAGTTCCAACAGGGTTGATCATTGCGGATGGAACGGCCAGACTGACAATGGGCAGGCTGGGCAGAGAGTGTGTGGCAATGCCAGACGTCACAAGCAGTTTCCCCATCGTCTGTATCACGCTGACATTGCCAGGTGTGCCGCTGCCTGTTGGCACTTGTGTCATGCTGGCCAGCTTCATCATGCCAGGAGGGGGTGTAATGATTCGAGCATATACTGGTTGAACTTTCCCCTTTGGAGATCCACGTCCTGGTGTCTTGCTGCCAGCCTGCATAACCTTTTGCAAAACAGAAAAAAAAATGTGTTTTTTGAAATTATATTTAAAACATATTCATAAAGATCATGTGGCATATTTTAAATGTCATTATGGCATATTTGAGATACATGTCATTAAGGCATATTTGAGATACATGTCATTAAGGCATATTTAAAATAAATGGAAGGAAAGTATGTGCCTGCTGGGTTTTGTAACTATTGACACATGAACACCAGCAATTGAGGATAAATTGCTGGTGACAATAGCTTAAACAGTGTCAGTCAGAAAACATTTTGATAGCTATGGTGGCAGTAAATGAGATGTGGTTTCACCATTAAGTCCCACAATCCAAAATGTACAGTATGCAGTGGAAAACCCTTGGTTTCCCCATCACCTGTAAAGCCAAGAGCACAAAAATCTGAAGGAAAGCTGTTTTTGGGGATGCCAGAGTGGCAACATAGTTAATGGACATCATTATGCAGATCTCAAGACAGTTGCAGTTCTTTACAGGACATCACAATCAACAACAGCATTTATTGGCTATGACCGGAAACAAGGGATAAAATGCACTTCCTTTGCTTTAAGACAACCTGCCCTATCACAAAGCACAGCTTTTGAAGCTAGCAGCCAAGAATTTGAATACTGAGATTCTTCCAGATCCACCCTATTCTCCATATTTGGCTTCAAACTTTATTCTTTTCTAAAATCTTAAAAAAACACCTCAAATGGAAATCATCTTGGCAATGATGAGGAAGTCATAATGATATGTGATAACTGGTTTAGTTAAAAATAACAGGTTGTTCTATTATCAATTTCTTTTCAAGGTTAAACAGAGATGACATAAGTGAAGGTTTCTATAGCTACAAGTGTGTCAGCTTCAAAGCTAGTAATTGGAAAATGTTTCAGGAGATTATGAATCCACATTAAAGATCTCCCTGCAGATGGAAATCACAAAAAGTGGGCCATAATTTGTCACTGTTCTGGCAAATTTCTAAAAAATTTGAAAACTGTCTTCAATAAAATATTGCATTGTCAACTTTTCTGTAGATGTTTAGGTAAAGGAAAACCCACCAGAATGGGTTTATGTGAGATCACACAAAGCTGGATTATGGTGGGGAAACATATTCAAACATGTTTATACCAATCTTTGCAAATAAGTAAAAGACCCATTTTCATGCCATGGGGCATTTTGGTTATAGTTAGCTAGTCCCATACTTTTATACAACACTCAATGGATGATGTGGTGAATACCATGCTAGCTTTGCCAAAAAAGGTCTACCGAAATTAGTCACGTGGAAAATACAACTGGAGAACAGATGTGACCTAAGCTGAAAACAAGAGACTAATAAAATAACCCTCGTATCAATGTACTGATCCATAGGCTTGACAAAACAGGACAACGCATTTCACTTAAATATGTCATTTCACAGCTGAAGCAAAAGCTTTGAAACAAGCAGCAGTAACACTTATACAGAATAAATGAAATGCTAAAAGGACAAATCGTGATTTTTATGTGCTCTCAATAACCAACCCTGCATCTCTGAAGTCGGAGTGGGTTTGCTTGTTGGTGAGGGACACTGTTAATAAGGAAAGCTAATCCACACGCAAAATTCAGTCCATCACAACTATAAATAGTGTGTATGGACTACGCTTGAGGTCAGAACAAGCGAGCACACACATTTAAAATAAAAGAAAACAAAACCAACCCTGAAAAAAAACTGAAGCTCATAATCATTATCATCATATACTATGCCCACAAGCATGGGTAATCATGGTTTATCATCTCAAACTTCTTCTTCTGCTGCGTTCGTCCGGAATGTTGTTTTAGACATAATTGCATTGTGCATGTTTACAGCACAGCTGCGATATTTGCACCTTTCAGCTGACACATCCGACTTCTTCAGGCATTTGTTGACTGGGTTAACCTTCCCGGGTCATCTCAAACGATCACCAGCTTCAGATTATGTCAGTGTTTTTTATTCCAATTATCCTATATGATAAAACCTTCTGGGTATTTATCTCTATATCTTCCTCTTGTTCTTTTCCCATCAAATTTGCCAGTCATCGCTAACTTTTCAAGTTTATTTCTACTCCTGACATGCCCAATAGATCTTGACCATGTCTAATTTCTGTAATCAGTTTATGATTTTCATCTTCTTCTTGAAAAACTGCTTCACTCGTTCAAACTCGAGCTATAGGACTATGATTATTCTCTCCCTTGAAACCCAAACCAAATGTTTCAACTATTGCATGAGTCAATGGATACAAGCCCGCTGCAATAGCCTGAGCAAGTGAAAGCAGGTCAACGTACAAAGCTGCGCAATCTCTGCAACAAATTGATTTCAACACAACTTATTGAATGGCAAGATATTCTTTAAATGCTTCTTTTAGGGAAAAATAGACAGTATGTCACCATGACCAGATTAAAAATTCAGCATATCCTTCTGAGTCTTGCCCAACTCATAGTAATGAAACCAAACAAATATCAATCAACCTTCTTCCACCAAAAGAACTGTAGAATATTATGAGCTTAAAATGAACTAAATACTTTTAATGGATCATTACCATAGAGGTCTGAGTATAAGTGAGGAAGAACCTGAAATAAATACTCACACATAAGTAACACCCATGTGTTATGGAGGCCATAAGGGCAGCAAAGAATAGTAAAAGTGTGACTTTCTTTGCATATCGTAAAAAGCAACTAGGGAGAGCTGACAAGAGAAAGGTTAACTCATCTCATAACAAGCAATTTAGCTGCAAAGTCCAAACAATCACAACCAAGACTACAAGAGTTGAGGACCTATGCTCCACTAGGAGATTCTTCCTCTTCTTCGTTCCTCTTTCGAGGAGAGTGCGTCACAACTAGTTATGCACCTCAAAGGTCAGTGTGTCCAACTTCAGCATGCATTTGTTTAAATTGTGCTTCCTCTAGATAAGATTCCACCCAAGGTAATGGGCTCTATCTACCCACGGGTAAGTTTTTGGTCCTAACAAATTTGCCAGAGCATCGGGCTTACAGCCTACATTTGTGCTCTCTAACTGCTGTGGAATTTTTAAAGTGTACAACTTGCACACAGAACCTAGTTTTCACCCTGATCTGAGAAGGCTAGGTATCCTATATCACTACCCAAGAGATCAGGGGTGTGTGTGATATCAAGAAACCAATGTTCATGGAAATATTTCCAGCCCTATGTGGGGATCGAACATGGTACCTTCTGAGCCTGAGGAAGACAATGTAAACTCTCAGCCATGACTCTTTCCCTCCTCAACTGGGAAAGGCAAACAATGAAACACATATGTAAACATCAATAACTGTCACAAACATGTCTACAATACCTGTGCAGCAGTCAGCCCTGTCACGGCTGAAGATACAGTTTGAGGCAGAGATGGCTGGGAGATGAGTATGGCTGCCTGTCCTGGCTTGAGACTGCCTTGTTGAGTCAGCACTGTTCTCATGACTTGCTGATGGCATCAGGGTGAGAGGGAAGATAGAAAAAACAAAGATATAAATAATACTAATTTAGAAAAATAGCCTCATCATAATCATGTCCCATGCTGGTAAATGTGGATGATCATTGTTTGCCCACTCATAGGTTTCCTAGAGTTTTGTACCTGCCATGTGTTCTTGTTAATTCTACGCCAGTTGAAGAGAAATGTCAGGAACAGAACTCCGAAGTGCTCTCTACTTTCATTGACCTTACCAAGGCTTTTGATACAGTCAGCAGAGAAGGACTGTGAAAGATTATGATGAAATATGGCCGTACACGAAAGTTTGTCAAAATAGTGCGGCTATTTCATGATGTTATGCAGGCAAGAGTACAGGAAAATAGTGAACTGTCTGAGCCCTTTCCTGTCACCAATGGAATGAAACAAGGATGTGTCCTAGCACCAACACTGTTCAGCCTTATGTTTTCAGCTGTGCTGATGAATGCCTTTGAGAACGACATTGGAATAGACATCAAGTACCGCTTGGATGGAAAGTTGTTAAATCTCAGAAGGCTGAAAGCTAAAACCAAAACTAATAGCGACACCGACAGAGAGCTGTTGTTTGCTGATGATTGCGCTCTATATATAACTCAAAGGCAGCGATGCAACACAATGTTTCAGCTTTCTCATTTGGCTGTGCCAACTTTGGGCTCAATATCAACTTGGAGAAGACTGTAGTTATGTACCAGCCAGCTTCAGGGAATAACCATACCGTGCCGAATATCAAGGTATTGGCAGCACTGTGTCACAAGCTGCCACAATTGATGACGAAGTGAATGCAAGAATCTCCAAGGCCAGCGCAGCTTTTGGCAGACTGTACAAGAATGTATGGGACAGAAATGGAATAAGCCTGCAAACAAAGCTGAAAGTCTACAAAGCAGTTGTATTATCCACACTGCTATATACTTGTCAAACCTGGACTGTTTATCAGCGACACGCTAGGAAATTAAACCACTTCCACAGTCTGCCTTAGGAAGCTATTGAAGATTAAATGAAGATCCCAGACACTGAAGTTCTAGAAAGAGTGCCCATGCTCAGTATCCACACTCTACTAATGAAGAATCAGATTCGCTGGGCTGGTCACCTAACTCGCATGCCAGATCACAGGCTCCCTAAACAATTTTTTTACGGCGAGCTGCGTTGTGGTAAACACTCCCAATGCGGCCAGAGGAAACGTTCTAAGATACTCTGAAAATCTCACTGAAAGCTTTTGGAACTCATCTTGACACCTGGGAGACTGTTGCCAAAGACCGAAATTCTTGAAAAAACTTGTGAAGCAACCAGGACTGCAAGAGCTGTGAAGAAACGGCTGGACAGAAAAACCACTGCAAGAGATCCTCCTCCTGGAACGTCAAGCATTTTCTGCCCACATTGTCAAAGAATATTTCGAGCCAAAAAAGGCTTTATCAGCCATCTTAGAACTCACAGCTCCATACTTTCAACCCCACTGGATGAAATGAAAAGGTCATCATCACTCTTGATGGACAAACAACGCCAGTTGGCTAAACCATCCATGGAATTATTTCTTTTTCCTATTTAAATTTGTCAGTTGTTACTAGGTTTTCAAGTTTGTCTTTCCTCAATAGAAGCCCAAACAATCTTGACTATCTATATTTCTCTTATCAATTTACATTTTTCATCTGCTTCTCAGAGAACTGCTTCAGTTATTTTTCTCTGACCATTGCACCCTTTGAATTTACTACAGAAATTACATTCCTGCTGCCAAGATGAAATGGAGCAAGCTGCAGAACAGTAGCAAAAGATATGATGGCTTCACACGAGTTGGCTGATCGCCTATGCTCAAATGGGGGAAAGGGCAGATGAAGGGGAGAAGAAGAAGCTAAGATGGTCATCAAAAACTCAATCATATCCATTCCCTAATCTGTGCAGAATTAACAGATATAGTGTTCCATCAATGGACAGCTGGATATAGTTGATGATGATGATGACCTACTGGTTAGTGTCTGGCATTAATGTAGAGCTCATGGAGAGAACTGAGCACATTGAGGTGAGGAACAGACGCTGGAGTATTTAACTAGACTCTTTCTTGGCTGGAACCCACAAGGCAAAGCAAAATAGTGGGAGACCTAACAACACTTGGAGAAGAGAATTACAGATGAATAATATTGGAGGGAGTGGGTGTGTGTGACAAGAGTGTAAAAAGGAAACCATCATGTGCCGAAATAATGCATAGTGGTGAGATATATCATCTTCTTCCTATTTGCTTGTGTCACACAAATTGATTTAGAATGAACAAACCAAAAATTCAGTATCTCGTGGAAAATTAACAATTCGTTCCTTCCTTTTCTGTGTCATCCTTTATTTCTTGATAAGGTTCATTGGTATCATTCATGGCAATACAAAACATGGTCATCGAGCTCAATATCAGCATAAAAATTAGTGGAGTCATATAAATTGTTCTTGCTATCTGAAAACTTAACTTATATTTATTAGAACATGTCTATAAATCTTCTCATTCTGATTCCTGTTATGTTCTCTATCTGTACTTTCAATATCACGGTCCCTGATGTCAAACCAAACATTTTCTTTCTAGATGACTTCTGCAAAACTAAGCAAGACCACATGGTCACCACTTTTAAAGCTTTGATGACATGGACTAGAGAGGAGAGAGACTAGAAGACTGGCAGGATGAGAATAGATTCATCTTGATTAACAAGTCGCCCGACCCATATACTTTCTACTCGACTACAACTACACCTGACCTGAGTTTTAATTCACCAGACCTGGAGTGGAACATTACACAAATTGTTAGGAAACAACTTGGTGGCAGTGACCATCGGCCAATCCTTCTAACTGTAGAAAATTAGCTTGTAAGTGAAAGGAGCACCCTCTCGAGGTGGAACTGCAAGAAAGCAGACTGGGCAATGTACAAGCATCGCACCAGCATACTGGTTAGAAACCTGAACACTGAGAAAGACATAAATAAAGTAGTTGAAGAGTATGGGAAATGCATACTACAGGCAGCATGAAGAAACAGTACCAAGAGGAGCCCGTAAACATTATAAACCCTACTGGAGTAGTGAACTGGAACAGTTGCATAATGATGTGGAAGTGTGTAGAAAGCAAGCTGTCCAAACCCAGCTAAGAGCACCACAATAAATACCAGCACACAAAAGCCAAATTTCAAAGGGCCAAGCTGCAGGCTAGACGGAAAAGCTGGCAGGAGAAAACAGTCACTGAACTTTGAAAGAGACACAAGGAAGTTGTGGAAGCTAATAAAGCAACTTAATGATGAAGGCACAGGGAGAAACTCAAAAATTGCACTACATAAAGACGGAAAAATCTCAACAGGAAAGCAAGCAGCTGACCATTTTGCGGACTCATTCACACAAGATAACAATATCAAAATTAGTCCAGAGAAACAACAAGAGATTTAAGAGAAATGGCAACATACAGGACAGAAGGAAATAGTACATGAGGTTCTGGAGGCACCTATCATGCTCAGCGAACTGGAGCTAGCCATATCAAAACTGAAAATGGGAAAGTCACCAGGAGCTGATGGTATCTCCAATGAAATGATCAGGAACCTAGGAACAGAGGCCAAAGCAAAGCTGTTGCAGATCTTCATTAACAGCTGGACCTTAGGCACTGTTCCACAGGCCTGGAGAGAAGCAATCATGATACCCCTCCTAAAATCTAGGAAAGATGGGTCCAACACCTTCAGCTACAGACCAATTAGCCTCACCAGCTGTCTCTGCAAAACAATGGAGCGCATCATCAATCACAGACTGCAGTGGTACATTGAAAGTGAAAACATCCTTGTGCCACAGCAGGCTGGCTTTAGGCAGTGCTACTCTACGGAAGATCTGACAACCTACCTTTCTCAAGAAATTGAGGATGCATTTCAAGAGAAGAAGCTGGTGCTTGCTGCATGGATAGATCTGAAGAAAGCCTTTGACAAAGTCTGGAAAGAAACGTCTGATGAAGAAACTGAGAAACTGTAAAGTCAATGGAAGAATGTACAAATGGGTAAAAGCATACTTGCACAACAGAAGAGCCCGAGTACAGATAGACGGACTCAAGAGCAAGAAAGTACTACTGCGTCACGGTGTTCTCCAGGGCGGAGTCTTGTCCCCCACACTTTTTCTAATCTTCATCAATGATCTTGTTGCTAATCTACCACATGGAATTAAAGTAGCAATGTACGCTGATGACCTGGTTCTATGGAGCACAAATGAACATGCATCAGTGACCACCAGATCGCTACAAAGAGTTGTAGATACATTTGTTACATGGGCAAATAGATCTTGTGTCAGCATAAACACTGACAAGTGCAGCACCACTCTATTTACCCTCTCTCCAAAACAAAAGACGGGGATCATCCAGATGAGTGGAATACCCCTAAGAGAAGATAAAGAACCAACATACCTTGGAGTAACATTTGATGACAGGCTGACATGGAGAAAGCACATCAACAAAGCAGTAACAAAAGCCAGAAGGAAAATAGCAATCCTGAGAAAACTAAGTGGAACCACATGGGGAGCCAGTGGGAAAATACTTAGCAAAGTTTATCAACAGAGCATACGACTACACCTGGAATACGGATCAACTGTGTGGTGTTCAGCATCAAAAACCACACTACAAGAGCTGGACAAGGTGCAAAATCAAGCTCTTAGGGTCATCACAGGAGGGATGAGAACAACCCCTATAGTGGAGATGGAGAAGTTGGGGAGGACACAGACACTGAGAGAGCGCAGAGATACAGAAACACTAATACAAGCAGAAAAGTTCCTCAGCTTGCCAGGCCACCCTATGAAGAACAGATTTGAAAACTTAGCTATGGGGCGATTTAAAAGAAGCAGTTTTATCCACCAAGCCAAACGACTCTGCAGAGAAACCACTGATTTGTCCACAGTTGGTATCCCCCTGAAAATTATTCCAGAGTGAACTCCATGGAAAGATGAACATAGACTATCACTACAAATCCAGACAAAAGTGAGAGGAATATTTGACATGGAAGAACAGAAAAGTGTACCACGCAGAACAGCCCCTCTCAGCTTCCTTGATGAAGAATACCCACAGGACCTCTGGATCTGAGTCTACACAGATGGGTCAGCACAAAATGCTGTTCGAAATGGAGGAGCGGGAGTGTACATAGAATACCCAAATAATACTAGGGACACAGCCACAGTACCAACAGGAAAGTACTGCCATAACTATGATGCTGAAATTGAGGCAATCAAGATAGCAACAGAGATATTACTAAATATCAGCCATGGTACACAACCTGTGGTGCTACTGACAGATGCAAAATCAGTACTCGAGCTGCTCCTGTCTGGGAAATTGCCAGTACTAAGGACACTACTTTCTGAACTTAGCAGTCAGCATAAGGTCACCATACAGTGGATACCATCCCACTGTGGAGTACCTAGAAATGTCAGAGCTGATCGATTGGCTAAAGGAGCAAAACAGAAGAGCAGCCTGATGTGCTCGTTACATACCACCAAATGAATGATCAAATCAGCCAGAAAGCCACCAAAACCTGCTCAAGATGACTACCACGTTATGGACAGACCAGAACAAATCATTATTCTGTGCCTCAGAACAGGACACAATAGATTATTAAAACCACATGTATACAAAATTCAAGATTGGTGAATCAGCCATGTGCACATGTGGAATGGCATCACAGACAGAAGAGCACATACTCCAAGACTGCCCATAATACAACATATCTAGGCAAACCTTTTGGCCTAGAGAGACAACAGAGTAAGATAAACTCTATGGACTGCTGAGTGAACTAAATAAAAAAAGAGTTAAATTCATACAAGAGACAACATTGCAGTTATAGACATATTTCAAGCGAATGAAAGAAGGAGGGCTTCGCGTGGTTTGGTTGAGGACCTATACCCCAATGGGAGTTAGGGGCAGAAGAAGTTTAGTCTGAATAACTCATCTTCCTCCCTCTAGCTCTTTGTGTAAAGTGCGTATGTGTTTCTCTGCTGGTCTCCACTTACCCCTTGTGTTATTCTAAATCTAAGTGTGTGGATGTTATGTTGGTTTCCACTTACTACTTGTGTTTCTCTCAATCTATTCCTGTGTATTTGTTTCTGTGTTTGCTTGACTTACTCCTTGTTTCTCTCTCAGTGTTTCTTTCAGTCTATTTATGTGTATGAGTTTCTCTGTTGGTTTCCTCCTACTCCTTTTGTTTCTCTAAATCTATGCATTTCTCTAAATCTATGTATGTATGTGCTTTTATGTTGGTCTCCACTTTACTCTTTGTGTTTCCCGAAATCAATGTGTGTCCATGTATTTCTCTGTCAAGTCTTTATTTTGTTCTTAGTGTTACCCTTTCTAAATCTCTTATTTATTTTCTTTGGATATGTGTATGTTATTCTCTGAGTGAAGAGAGAGAGAGAGAGAGAGAGAGAGAGAGAGAGAGAGAGAGAGAGAGAGAGAGAGAGAGAGAGAGAGAGAGAGAGAGAGAGAGAGAGAGAGAGAGAGAGAGAGAGATATTATAAGTGCGTGCGTGTATGTGCGCGCAAAAACCTGTGTATGTGGATGCAGGCATGCTTGCATGCACATTTATATGCACATATGTGTGATCATACATCTGTATACATTTATGTGCTCCAATGTATGTGCTTGTGTAACAAAACAAGAGTTTACCCACACTAAACTGTCTCTGTTACTAAGATGCATTCACCTGCGAACACCTTCAGCAAACAACAATACATCTAACAAGAGACAACAAACCTGAATATTCTGAGCCCCTTTCCCACCAGAAGCACTGCTCACAATAATGGGAGCTGAAACAATCAATCAAAAACTATATTATTTAAGCTTGGTTACTCTCATTTAAAAAAAACAAATAAAAGACTATTTTAAATGCTATAAGGGGCATTGAGCTTATGGTGCTAGACCCATATTTGTTATAGAGCAACCAGCACTTGGTGGGTGATGTGGTCAATACCATGCTGGCTGCCTTTACTTCCCAAGACATTTCCTGGTGACGATTTTAAGCTGGATCAACCTGGGAACCCAGGTTAATTTTTAAAAACTGCCTAATGAATATTTTAACCCATAACCACCGGGCCAACAGGCAAGTGTCTAGTTAATACAATACCACGGTTTCTTTACTGTCTCATAATTGATCTATTTTAACTTGACCTGCCACTTACCAGCCACCTATTGCTTGAACTCCCTAACTACCAGATTTTAAAACACCTATATAACATGCTTTATACCTTTACATTTTTCAACCAGAAGTGTACTTATAATTTAATATCCAAAGATTTTGGACAAACAAAGGCAGCATAAGAGACTGCACACAAAGCGGAGGCATTTCACTGTTGAGTCATACTGGGAAAATACTTTGCAAAATTCTTGAGAAAAGATTACAAACTACAATAGAACCCCAGCTAAGCGAAACACAACTTGGATTTAGGAAAAACAAAGGACGCACAGATGTAATTTTTGCTCTTAGACAACTTATAGAAAAATCAATTGAATTCAATGAAACACTCTATTTAGCCTTTGTCGATCAAGAAAAGGCATTTGATAGAGTAGATAGAAACAAGCTGTGGGAAATCCTTAAACAATATGGAGTGAGCACACATCTAACAAGCCTATGTAGAAGCTTATACAACAACAGTGAATGCATAGTGAGAGCAACTGGAGGACACTCAGAACCCTTCACCATAAGATCCAGAGTACGACAAGGTTGTGTCCTGTCCCCTCTCTTGTTCATAACATATATAGACAACATATGTAAAGAAACCAGCCAACCAGAGACCACAAGAACACTGCATGACGAGAACACGGAAGAAGAACCATCTGCAAATCTTAGAAACATTAGAGAATCCTGTTTGCGGACGACCAAGCACTAATAGCAAAATCAGAAGCTGAATTACAAGACCACATGAATAGTCTAAACGAAATATGTAGGGAACATAACATGAAAATTAGCACAAGTAAAACAGAGGTAATGACTATAACTAAAGAAGAAAAAGCAACAACAATTTACCTAAACGAACATCCCTTGAAACAAGTCAAGAGTTTCAAGTACCTAGGAAGTATAATATCATCAAATGGCAAATCAGAAGACGAGACCGAAAATAGATGCAATAAGGCAAACGAACTCATTGGACAAATGGCACCAATACTACAGAACAAACATGCATCAATAACTACTAAGAAAGCACTTTACAACACAATCTTCCTACCAACTCTATGTTACCAATGCCAAACCTGGACAATGACAGAAAAAGAGAAAAGAAAAATCACAACAGAAATGAGATTCCTGAGAAGAATACTCAATGTATCAAGAAGAGATCAGATCAGAAATGAAGAAATCAGGACTAAAGTGAGGGTCGTAGCTGCACTAGATTTTATTAGAAGGCAGCAAGTCAAATGGTTTGACCATGCAAGTAGGTTACCAACTAATGGTATACCACAACAAGCAATGATGTACAGACCAGAAGGAAGCAGAGGAAGAGGCCGACCACATAAACGGTGGACACAGGGAATAACAGAGTCCATGGGAATATCGATACATGAAGCCCATAAGCGGGCACTCTCCCGCTGTTTATACTTCACCTCGACACCGCAAGGTATAAGAGGACCATGATGAGATGAGATGAAGAAGCCTGGCACTCTCATGAGGTAGCAGACTACTATTGGCCACTCTCATGAGGTAGCAGACTACTATTGGCCACTCTCATGAGGTAGCAGACTACTACTGGCCACTCTCATGAGGTAGCAGACTACTACTGGCCACTCTCATGAGGTAGCAGACTACTACTGGCCACTCTCATGAGGTAGCAAACTACTACTGGCCACTCTCATGAGGTAGCAAACTACTACTGGCCACTCTCATGAGGTAGCAAACTACTACTGGCCACGAGGTAGCAGACTACTGTTGGGCACTCTCATGAGGTAGAAGACTACTATTGGCCACTCTCATGGGGTAGCAGACTACTACTGGGTACTCTCATGAGGTAGCAGATTACTACTGGGTACTCTCATGAGGTAGCAGACTACTACTGGTCACTCTCATGAGGTAGAAGACTACTATTGGCCACTCTCATGAGGTAGCAGACTACTATTGGCCACTCTCATGAGGTAGCAGACTACTATTGGCCACTCTCATGAGGTAGAAGACTACTATTGGCCACTCTCATGAGGTAGCAGACTACTACTGGCCACTCTCATGGGGTAGCAGACTACTATTGGCCACTCTCATGAGGTAGCAGATTACTATTGGCCACTCTCATGAGGTAGCAGATTACTATTGGCCACTCTCATGAGGTACCAGATTACTATTGGCCACTCTCATGAGGTAGCCGATTACTATTGGCCACTCTCATGAGGTAGCAGACTACTATTGGCCACTCTCATGAGGTAGCAGACTACTATTGGCCACTCTCATGAGGTAGCAGACTACTATTGGCCACTCTCATGAGGTAGCAGACTACTATTGGCCACTCTCATGAGGTAGCAGACTACTATTGGCCACTCTCATGAGGTAGCAGACTACTATTGGCCACTCTCATGAGGTAGCAGACTACTACTGGCCACTCTCATGAGGTAGAGGACTACTATTGGCCACTCTCATGAGGTAGAAGACTGCTACTGGGCACTCTCATGAGGTAGCAGACTACTACTGGGCACTCTCATGAGGTAGCAGATTACTATTGGCCACTCTCATGAGGTAGCAGACTACTATTGGCCACTCTCATGAGGTAGAGGACTACTATTGGCCACTCTCATGAGGTAGAAGACTGCTACTGGGCACTCTCATGAGGTAGAGGACTACTATTGGCCACTCTCATGAGGTAGAAGACTGCTACTGGCCACTCTCATGAGGTAGCAGATTACTATTGGCCACTCTCATGAGGTAGCAGACTACTATTGGCCACTCTCATGAGGTAGAGGACTACTATTGGCCACTCTCATGAGGTAGAAGACTGCTACTGGGCACTCTCATGAGGTAGCAGATTACTATTGGCCACTCTCATGGGGTAGCAAACTACTATTGGCCACTCTCATGAGGTAGCAGACTACTATTGGCCACTCTCATGAGGTAGCAGACTACTATTGGCCACTCTCATGAGGTAGAGGACTACTATTGGCCACTCTCATGAGGTAGAAGATTACTACTGGCCACTCTCATGAAGTAGCAGACTACTACTGGCCACTCTCATGAGGTAGCAGACTACTATTGGCCACTCTCATGAGGTAGCAGACTACTACTGGCCACTCTCTTGAAGTAGCAGACTACTACTGGCCACTCTCATGAGGTAGCAGACTACTATTGGCCACTCTCATGAGGTAGCAGACTACTACTGGCCACTCTCATGAGGTAGCAGACTACTACTGGCCACTCTCATGAGGTAGAAGACTACTATTGGCCACTCTCATGAGGTAGCAGACTACTGTTGGGCACTCTCATGAGGTAGCAAACTACTATTGGCCACTCTCATGGGGTAGCAAACTACTATTGGCCACTCTCATGAGATAGCAGACTACTACTGGCCACTCTCATGAAGTAGCAGACTACTATTGGCCACTCTCATGAGATAGCAAACTACTATTGGCCACTCTCATGAGGTAGCAGACTACTACTGGCCACTCTCATGAGGTAGCAGACTACTACTGGCCACTCTCATGAGGTAGCAGACTACTATTGGCCACTCTCATGAGGTAGCAGACTACTATTGGCCACTCTCATGAGGTAGCAGACTACTATTGGCCACTCTCATGAGGTAGCAGACTACTGTTGGGCACTCTCATGAGGTAGCAAACTACTATTGGCCACTCTCATGGGGTAGCAAACTACTATTGGCCACTCTCATGAGATAGCAGACTACTACTGGCCACTCTCATGAAGTAGCAGACTACTATTGGCCACTCTCATGAGATAGCAAACTACTATTGGCCACACTCATGAGGTAGCAAACTACTATTGGCCACTCTCATGAGGTAGCAGACTACTACTGGCCACTCCCATGAGGTAGCAGACTACTATTGGCCACTCTCATGAGGTAGCAGACTACTACTGGCCACTCTCATGAGGTAGCAGACTACTATTGGGCACTCTCATGAGGTAGCAGATTACTATTGGCCACTCTCATGAGGTAGCAGACTACTATTGGCCACTCTCATGAGGTAGCAGACTACTACTGGCCACTCTCATGAGGTAGCAGACTACTATTGGGCACTCTCATGAGGTAGCAGATTACTATTGGCCACTCTCATGAGGTAGAAGACTACTATTGGCCACTCTCATGAGGTAGCAGACTACTACTGGCCACTCTCATGAGGTAGCAGACTACTGTTGGGCACTCTCATGAGGTAGCAGACTACTACTGGCCACTCTCATGAGGTAGAAGACTACTATTGGCCACTCTCATGAGGTAGAAGACTACTATTGGCCACTCTCATGAGGTAGCAGACTACTATTGGCCACTCTCATGAGGTAGCAGACTACTATTGGCCACTCTCATGAGGTAGCAGACTACTATTGGCCACTCTCATGAGGTAGCAGATTACTATTGGGCACTCTCATGAGGTAGCAAACTACTATTGGCCACTCTCATGAAGTAGCAGACTACTACTGGCCACTCTCATGAGGTAGCAGACTACTATTGGCCACTCTCATGAGGTAGCAGACTACTATTGGCCACTCTCATGACGTAGCAGACTACTACTGGCCACTCTCATGAGGTAGCAGACTACTATTGGCCACTCTCTTGAAGTGGCAGACTACTATTGGCCACTCTCATGAGGTAGCAGATTACTACTGGCCACTCTCATGAGGTAGCAGACTACTATTGGCCACTCTCATGAGGTAGAAGATTACTACTGGCCACTCTCATGAGGTAGAAGATTACTATTGGCCACTATCATGAGGTAGCAGATTACTATTGGCCACTCTCATGAGGTAGCAGACTACTATTGGCCACTCTCATGAGGTAGCAGATTACTATTGGCCACTCTCATGAGGCAGGAAACTACTATTGGCCACTCTTGATGGTTATCATGTGCAGATTGCGGCTGAACTCTGACCTGGTTGTGGTATCAATTAAAATATGGGTACTTTATTTTTAATTCACAGCAAACAAAGGAATCCCGGAAGTTCCTGGGAAATCACGTGACATCAGGGTGATTCCACAGTGGGTGTAGGGGTATGTTGTGACCGCTAGACCAATTGATGGATGCAATAAATGTTTCTTGGCCCGGAGGGCCCTCACTGTCGTCAGTGTGTACATCCATATTTTGTGCTACTTGTCTTATCTTGAGTATGTCCCATCTGTCTGCGCTCATCTTTGATGTATCTGGAGAACAGTTTGCAAAGACAATGACATGCTGTGTTGGGTACATCTTGCTGCAAACACACATGTTGACCAGCCACAAAGTGAGTCCCAATATCCCTATTCTGAAAATCGACGATCCCACCAGATCTAGGTCAGTGCTAAATATAACTACATGGTTTGTGATGAATTAAAAATGAAGTACCAAACTATGTTGTCTGACTTATCTGGGTCATAGTATTTCAGTGGCATGGCAAGAGAAGGGCTCTTGCGTGATGTTTCTGCTTTAAAATGTATTATTCAATGCGAGAGTTTGGCTTTGGCTTTATGAAAAAGTTGTTCTGAATATTCTGTATATTATTGTAAATCTGGTCTTATAAAGAGTCAGTGTCATTGTGAGTTTGTGTTGTGCTTGTTCATCCCGATCACGTCTGTTATGTGTCTGTCCAGCATGATAGCAACACTCCCTGGTGTTATGGGACCCTGTCTGTTGAGCGACAACACCCAGCCCTGTGTGCTGCATTCCATGCCACATGATATCATGAGGTACAGCGATGAGTTCTCTTCCCTGCCATAAATCCTTCCTCCCCAAAATAATTTCAAGGTACCCTTTTTTTTAGTTTGGGTCAATTTCAGAGCCACACTGGCTGGCAAAAAGTTCAACTGGTAGACCAGCGCATTAAACGCTACACTACACTTGCTCTAATTCAGAACAATATTTTAAGGGAGGGGGTGTTTTTGGGTGAGGGTGTGGTGTGCAGTAGGTGCGGACAACACCAGGTAATGGTGATGCTGGGGGGATTTGGGGGAGAGGAGAAGAGAGTGAGAGAGAGAGAGAGAGAGAGAGAGAGAGAGAGAGAGAGAGAGAGAGAGAGAGAGAGAGAGAGAGAGAGAGAGAGAGAGAGAGAGAGAGAGAGTGAGTGAGTGAGTGCATATGGATGGGGTGGAAGAGAGAGAGAGAGAAAGAAAAAGGGGATGGGGCCCCACCAACAGACAAAAGAATGGAGAGAGAAAGAATGACAGAAGGAAGGACAGGCAGACAGGCGTGAGTTACTCCACAAGGTGACAGCGACCCTAATAGCACCTTTGCTTCTACCTAGAAAAAAAGAGTTAATCATGATCAAGATTTCAACACCAAAAAATAAAAACACTCAAACTCACTGCCAGATGACTGAGCACTGGAAACCGAACCAGGAGCTGGCTGTAGTATAAACTGTGTGGGGACAAGATTGGCCTGGCCTGTGGGTATCATTTTAGTCTGTGTGCCCGGTGCTCCTGCGGTTGACAGAATGGTAAGATAGAACTATTGACAATCATCATTCCTGTTAGTTAATTCACAAATGTTATTCAACAGTTTCCTTCAGCATTCATGTTAATTCAGTTAAAGTATTCAAGTTTTTTGTCTGGACCATGCAGTGTATCTGTGGTGAACCTTTTTTTATGCCAAGGGCCACTTGGATTTGTATAACATCACTCGCAGGCCATACAAAATTATCAGCTTAAAAATAAGCCTACTATATTTGGTAAATTATGTGTCTTGTCTATCCCGCCGTGGATGTTCCTTGTTGGTACCTCAACATTTACATTATTATTTTTTTTTGCAGTCGCTCGCTTTGAACTCAAGCGTAGTCCCTACACACTACTTCTAGTAGTGCTGAACTGAATTTTGTGCGTGGATTATATTTCCCTATTAACAGTGTCTCTCGCCATCAGGCGAACCTACTCCAACTTCATAGGTACTTTAATTTGCATCCCCAAGTCAAGGATGACCAGATGTCAACATTTTAGTCCAACCGGATGTTTAAGAACACACGTTCTTATCATTCAGCCATGCTGGCCTCCACATTATTATTATGATTTACTTGCTATAAATGTATGTTCTTGTGAAAAAAGCTCCTACATTTATTTAATTTCAATCCCGCCTGCGGTTGTGTTGGCAGGGCCAGGCCAAATGATTTTGTGGGCCTTATTAGGCCTACAGGCCAGACATTCGCCATCCCTGCTATATGTTTTGCAAATATCACTCTAAGCTACTCTGTTAACATTTACTTTAGTCCTTCCACTTCTACCCTAGGAATCAGAAGTAACATTCAAATACAGGGTTAACTTGCTAATCTATATCTGAACTAACATCACGATGACGGAAAGATCAATGGTTGACAAGGCAGGGGTAGACCAGCAGAAATCATGGGGGGTCTTGAACCTGAGGAATTAAGGCCACCTGGCTAGTGCAGTCGCCATGAACTGTGCAGGTTAGGGTTTTCTTTTTGTCCCGACAGAATAAAAACCATACCTTACCGAGGATTTGAACCTGGGTCTCCCAAAGGAGAATCCGGCATTCTAGCCACTTGGCCAACTGCTCCTCTAAAAGTGAACACCCCCATCAAATTTAACATCCCATCAATGAGGATTTTTTAAAATTGGCCTGGGTTCCTAGGTCAATCTAGCATAAAATTGGTACCAGAATTTGTCCTGGGAATGAAGGGCATGTGATACTGACCGCATCAGCTGTTGAGGCCGATTTATCTATACAAATGTGAGGCTAGCACCATGTGGCCAGTCGTGTAAGTCCTTAACTTTTTACTTACATATATACCTGAGACACCACAAAGCATGTAACAAGGGTCCTTTACTTTTACTGCAGAATATGGTAGGTGGATGTGCTATCACCTTTCCCACAGTGATAAGGCCAACACATTGAATCATGGCCATGCAACGCTAGCAATCATGTTTGACTCGGGCTCCGAAGGTTGTTGGTTCCATTCCCAAATGCATTTTTTCTGAGACTCCTGAGCGTCGTCGCTGGAGCTACAGAGTTTGTGCTTTGTGGAATGCTTTCCGCGCTGCGGAAAGAGACTGAGCCATATGGGATAAAAACCCGGTGCCTGTCACCTTTTAAGTGACTTTATGGCATCTGTTTTCTGTTGTCTTTATTATGTTCAGTTGCTGATCAACTTCCATCTCTCTTCTGCCCTTTATCCCCCACTGGGGATTTGGCCATCGACCAAATCAAGCCAAGCCATCCTGTCTGTTGCTATTTCCTGCAACTGACCCCTTGTCTTCCCAATATTATTCATCTCAGTCTGTAAACATAGGATTATTGTTTCTACCAAATATGGCTATGTGGTCTGGGTCAACGCTACCTCATAGAAATGTGTACACTGGACAAGATGTGGAATTTTCTGGGAATTGTCTGGGGGAAAAAAATATGAGAAGAAAAGGAACTGGTCTCCCCACCTCATATGTCATGGCCTAGAATATATGAAGACCTAATGGTTCACACTCCAATGGCAGCACTACTACTGCTGTTGTACATGATGATAAAAAAAATTTTTTTTTTTTTTTTAGCATATCCTTTACAGGACTTAGCTGTCAACACCAGCATCTTTCAGCTGTATGTTGATCTCTTGGCAAGATTACGCTCAGTAGTTTGCCATTGCTTTCTGAGCGGCCGGCTCAGTATCCCGCAAGTCACGAGCGGGGATCGAACCGCCTCAGCTCTCGCTCCGCTACGAGACTCTGCGTGATAAACGGGATTACAGAGAGAAAGTGTTGTAACCCCACAGCCAGAGAGACCGGCTGATAACAATTAGGGGTAGATAAAACTAAAAATAATTCGTGAACCAATCAGTTTTTCTCAGAAGCAAGCTTATTTTTCCTTTGCACATGAAGTTTGAGTAAGAAAAACATTAATTACACTAAGATAAAGCTACATATATTTTAGAACTGAGTTTGAACATTCAGACGATAGGTAAATATTTTCAGGTGCTATTGCAATTGGGCACCCTGTATTTGACCTCTAATGATGATTATGCCAGTCTCCATGGCTAAGGACCTGTGGACGCGATTCGTGAGCCCGCTTACCTGTGTTCGAAACAGCTGCGACAGATTTAGCAGCAGACCGCATCACGCTGGGTTTTAATGTGTTGGTATGGGAGCCAGTCGTTCAGAAAACAATGCGTAAACTTGCCAAGACAACAACAGCAGTAAAATGCTTATGTTGACAATGGCGTCCTGTAAATAGGATATGCAAAAAAAAATCACAAAACTTTAGTTTCACTTCAGATCTGTGAGTAGTACATAAATCAGCTAACCTTGTCTTAGAGTTATATTTCCTTGGGCCAGCTGTGTTACCACAAGCCCTGCCTGAACCGGACTTAAAATCTTGGCCTGTGCGGTTGCCTTCGAGGATGCTGTTGCAAATGTTGTAGTGTGAGTTACTGCTACTGTAGATGCTGTAGTTGTCGCAGCAGTGGTGGTTATTGCTGGAGCTGAGGAAATAAAATTAGACATTTCTTAAAAATTACAAATGACAAGAAACAACTGTTAATAAACACTGAGAAACCCAGGAAGATTAACCCGGTCAATAAATGCCTGACAAAGTCAGATGTGTCGGCCGAAAGGTGCAAGTATTGCAGCTCTGTTGTAAACAGGGACAACACAATTACGTCCAAAAAACATTCCAGATGAACGCAGAAGATGGAGGAGGAGGAGGAGGGGAGGGGAGGAGGAGGGGGAGGAGAAACACTGTGAACATTTCCTTTTCAATAATAAGTGGTGCAGCATTTGTTATAGCAAGCAAGTAGGCAAATGCTAGACAATGAGTAATAAAATGTAGAAACTGGAGGCAGTGAAAATGTGGTTTTTGAGAAGAATGCTAAGGATAACATGGAGAGAGAAGTAAACAAACACTGGGGTATTTACAGCTGCATTTATACCAACTCACTCATTAAAAACATAAGGAAAAGGCAAATGAAAATTATGGAACATATTAAAAGAAGAGATGGAATGGAGAAATTACAATCAGGAAAATGGTAGCCATGGTAAAAGGAGAAGAATGGTGCACGAAAATGCTTAAACAACTGAGCAACAAATAATTATATAAGAAATGACAACTTTATCAAAATATCCTATGACAGAGAAGGTTGGAGAATTAAGATCACCAATGTCTGCTTCAGAAAAGCCACATAAAAAGAAGAGGAAGAGGAGTTCAAAGGGAAGAAGGTGGAGAAGGAGAAATGGTCAAAGGAGAAGAAGAGGGAGAAAAAATAAGTGGAGGAGAAGGATAAGGTGGAGGAGCAGGATATAAAAAAGAAAAGAAAGAGGGAGGAGGAGAAGAGGAAGGAGGAGGAGAAGAGGAAAAGAAAGATGAGGAGGAGAAGCAGAAGAAGAGGAGGTGAAGGTGAAGAAATGAAGATAAGGAAGACAGTATGTTAAGAAGAGGAAAAGAATGAGGAGGAGGAGAAGCAGAAGAAGAAAAGGAGGAGATGAAAATGAAGAAAAGGAAGACAGTATGTTTTTGTAATTTTAATAGGTATTTTTTTAATAATGAAATAAAACTCAACATAGTAGTAGTAGACACCTTGCAGTCTTGACAGACTAAAGTATGTGAGTGGAATGTGGCCAATATTCCATCACAATGTCTGGGCAGAGCTTCAGAGATCATGTGATGCCCAAACGACATGACCCCTCCCTCGGCCTAGTCTTGTGTATTCCAGAGGAATGGGTAACCAATACGTCTGGCACAAGGTAGGCTGCAGACGCTGGCGGCTCAGCGTCAATCCACCGAGACCTCACCACCACGAGCCGGTGGCGAGTTATGGCCAGACCATGACACCCAAGGGACCCGGCTTAGAGACGTTCAGCCATGTCCCACAGGTGAGGGCCTTGTACGAGCCCGGACCATGAGGGCGCGCACATCTGTCAATCACAAGTGTCCGGACCTGTGTAAAGCGTGCACTATCGTCAAACTCCCCACCTGACTTATAGCGGTCCCCGCGACCAGCGGGAATAGGTCCGCCATAGCTACCGCAGGAGATATTGCCTGTCTATTTGCAAGCAAATCTCCCATACTTCCACTGTGCGGATCTCGCGACCAGCGAGAATAGGCCCGCCGGAGATTTGCTCGTCTGCTGCGAACAAAGCTCTACCGAGAGACTGAATAAGTAAAGAAACGATAAAAGTAGTGGTATTTCAATTGCGCTTGCGCTCCCACCTATGCTACACCCTTCATGTGTCTTCACAAAGTCGGACTAGAGTTGGTTGGCAAGTGTGAATAAATTACAACTGTCATTGCATGTTTGTTTTTTAATCCAGCACGTAATAAGTTCATGTGTTATAATGCAAAGAATGTATTACAAAAAGTATGTCATCTTCTGTTACCCAAAAAAAAAAGAGTTTGAAAAACCAAGAATTCTAACAAAAGTTAGTAACGATTAGGATAGTGAAATGCAGAATTTACAGAAAAGCTGTGACCTGTAAATAATCAAATGCTTGAATCAACTAACACACACAGACAAAATGTGGTAACTGCCTAGTGTAGCATGAGAGGTGCAGTGGCTAACAAACTTGCCTACCAGTCTAGTGGCCGTGTGTCGAATCCCCATTGGAGTTTGGTTTTTGTAACAGACCTGGTAGACCCAGCCTAAAGTAAGTACCAGGAAAATGTCCTGGGCAAGTTAAGACAGCTGGCATGACACTGACCACATCATCAGAGTGTTTGTCCATCGAGAATGATGATGACCATTCATTTTATCCAGTGGGGTTGAAAGTTTGGAGCCATAAATTCTAAGATGGCTCGAAATGTTCTTTGACAATGTAGGCAAAGAATGCTTGAGCCAAAGATGTTGGGGTTGACTGCGACATCTGTAAAGGATATTCAACTAACTTTTTTTTTAAAGGTAACGGTAGTCCAATGGCAGAATAAGTGATACGCCATCACATATTCTAGTACAAATAAAAGTAGTCCTATGGCAGATGAAGCGTTAAGCCATCACATATTCTACACGTAAAGGTGGTCCTGTGGCAGATGAAACTTTAAACCATCACATATTCTAGTACAAGTAAAGGTATAGTTCTGTGGCAGATGAAGCGTTAAACCATCACATATTCTAGTACAAATAAAGGTAGTCCAATGGAAGATGAAGCATTAAACCATCACATATTCTAGTACAAGTAAAAATTAAATAATCCTTTTACCCATATCAGGGGCATCGGGCTTATGGTGCATGACCCATATTTGTATAGACCAGTCAGCAATCTGAGAGTGTTGAGGTCAGTATCTTGCAGGCCACCTTTACTTCCTGTGGTATACATCTAGCCAACCATCACATCGCTGTTTAAATTTTCCCGCACTACCCTCCAATTGGCAACAGCGCCAACAATTACCACCATCATACTCAAATTCAAATTTGAAGAAGGAAGGAATTAGCGTCGTTAGTTAAGACAAAAGATGAAATGTTGCATCAGCTGAACTTAAAAGTGGAGCACTGATTTGGATTTGAAACGACAATATCATAAATATAGTCGAAAAGGAGCTATGCCATTGGTCATGAGGTCAGAGCACAAGCCAGACCGGGCTGTAATAAAAATGGAGAACGACCGGCAGAAGGAGTGTGTGGGAAACAAAAGCTTGCAGCTGGCGTTCAGATAGAGGACAGCCCACTGGACTGATGGCCTGAGGTATTCTACTAAACAACTCTACTAAAGATTAACAAATCAAGAAGAGAAAGAAAGAGAAGTACCGGCCTATAAACAGCCAGCGAACTTGGACAATCAAAACCGAGTCTGGAGCTTGAATCCTGGTAACGTTATACATGTAGAAGCTATTTCATTATATGGAAGGTAAGCACACTGTAATATTACATTAGTCATGCTCCTTCCCAGAAAATGGTAAGTTGGTGTGTTGTAACAATGTGATTAGTCCTTAAGAACTTAATTCAGGAGAGACTAAGCACTATATTCAGATGTCGTAGTTCATGGATAATCTGTGATCTAGGTTAAGCCATAGTGAAGGATTTCTTCTAATTATGCAGCTTCTATGAAAGCCTAAGCATTGTGCCTAGATTGTGCATTTTACTCCTTAAGCAGTTAAACTAAGTCAGAAGTGATTTAGGAGTTTGTGATTAACTTATGATTTAGGTTAGAATCCTTAGTTTAATAGTAAGGAACTATCTTAAATGTGCAATCACTAGTAGGAGGAGTTTAATGTAATTCATCCTGGAAACAGTACATGGGCACATAAAATGTTAAATAGTTCCCAATGTGGTATAATAAAATCCTGTGCATTCTATGGAAACATTCATGTGGTGATTCATTTGTGACTTCATTGGTGTTAAATGTGTGAATTTATCTTTTAACTTACTGATTGTGAGTCACATAATTATGCCTGTTAATCATCCATGCAAGCATGTTTATGATTTTGGAGGAATGATTGCGGATTTGGTGAGGAGAAGTGACATACTGAGAATGAGTATGATCAATCAATCAATCACCTGATAGTAGGCAAATTGAATGTATAATGTCCTGTCTATCAGAGGAGAAGTTGATAGTGGTAAACAATGCACTAATTAATAATTTAGTGTGCTTCTAAGCATGACACCACTCTGTATTCCATATCACTCATGCTACAATCCTATGGTTTTGTTTCCTCAATTGTGTTTGATGATGATGAGGATGATGAAAACTCTTATAGATGAATAAGGTAAAGGCATATATTAACTTCAGATATTTGTGTTACTGAACATTCTTTACAACAGGGTTCCACAGACTCATATAGTGAATGGACTTGAGTTTAATACAGGTCTTATAATGTGTAAAATTCAACAAGAATATGGATGTTACTCAACCGCTAGGGAACTGATATTTATGTTGGTATTTTGTTGAAGTGAATATGTGGGGCATTAATGCTACATATTTATATCATGGCCTTTGGAAGAGATTATTATTTCTTTGACAGAATAACCAATACCCCAGTTTCGTATTTATTAAACCTGAAGAGATTACATTTCCACTGTGAGTGTTGAAGAATTCTTTGATTGTTTACTTTATTCTTGTTATTTAATAATATACCCTAGACATTAATTAATTAGCTGAAGAGGAGGGGCAGGGAACATCCACAAGATTATTATTATTATTCGCCTTGGGGATTTCCTTGGTTCTCCGAGACTCTATTTATGGACTCAATCGAGCCATTAAAGGCTAATATAATTAGAACGGGCAGGATCACATAGGGAGAGAGGAACTTCAGTTTTCCTCTATCACTATGAGATTCACCCAACTTATCCGACACTTCCCAAGACACTTCTTGTATCCATTTTAGGCTGGGTCGCCCTGGGAGCCTAGGTCAATTTTTAAAATCTGCCTTGTGAATTCGAACCCATGACCACTTAATGGCAGGTAAGCATCTAGCCACTATACTAGACATCTACATAAAACGTGATTTTCGGGTCTAATTATGTTATAAAACGAATTCCGAAAGGGCGAGGAGTACAGAACCATAAAGTATGGAGCACTAAGGGGGAATTTCCCACAGGTTGAGAACCACTGGTCTAGGTCATGGTATCATGCAGTGGGGTAGCAGTTCCCTTCTTCGCCGTCTTTCTTTCCAAAACAATTCCCAGGAAATTGTGAAAATTATTCAGTACCCATATTGCATCTGGGTTGACCCCAGAATTGTACAGAATGGAATAAATATCAGACCATTATTATAAATCAATCCGAGACCATTATCGTGCAGGCAAGTGCACTAACAACTATGCCAGCATGTCTCCTAACAGTTCTACTATGCAAACACAATACTCACATAAAATTGTGGTGGTCTTGCCACCCATGGCCGCCACCGACATAGATGACACTGCAGTCTGAGGGATGAAGTTGATTGCCGTCAGAGGGCCCTGAGGGGTCCTTATCAGCCCTAGAGTTGGGGCCCCTTTACCAGCAGTCAGCTGCACCAAGCCCTTTGCTTGAGCTAGGGGCTTGCCTCCGAGCTGTATATGATTGCCTCCTATCACAGGTTGTACAATATTGCCCCCTAAAAAGACAAATATTAAATAAGGGCAACTTTGGCAGAAGTTAATTCACATTAACAGAGTAGTTTGTCTCTAAAAGGCACCTTTAATTTTTTTTTTTTTCTATTTTTTTTTTTTTGCGCTCGCTCGCTTTGAACTCAAGCGTAGTCCATACACACTACTTCTAGTAGTTTCATGTTTTTTTTTTTGCGTATCCTTTTACAGGACTTAGCTGTCAACAGCAGCATCTTTCAGCTGTCTGTTGATCTCTTGGCAAGATTACGCTCAGTAGTTTGCCATTGCTTTCTGAGCGGCCGGCTCAGTATCCGCAAGTCACGAGCGGGGGTCGAACCACCTCAGCTCTCGCTCCGCTGCGAGACTCTGCGTGATAAACGGGATTACAGAGAGAAAGTGTTGTAACCCCACAGCCAGAGAGACCGGCACTTCTAGTAGTGCTGGACTGAATTTTTTGTGTAGATTAGCTTTCCCTATCAACAGTTTCTCTTGCCATCAGGCGGACCCACTCCGATTACGTCCTCAAGTCAAGGACGTTAGGTCAACATTTTAGTCCAACTGTCCAGTGTAGGGGTTGAACCCCTTACCTTGGCATCAGCACACCGGATGTTTAAGAACACACATTTTTATCCATTCTGCCATGCTGACCTACATTCATCTTTAATGAAAAAGGTAGCAGGTTTAATCCCAACAATGAATATCATTATCCTCAACATCACCAACATATAATCATCATCATCATCAAATGTTTTGCACACAAAAATTCAAAATAAAATGGACATACAAAATTTGATCCTAACTGGTCAAAATCAACATCACAACACTGACTCTACAGTGCACAACAGTTGGACATGCCAAGTATGTCATCCTGTACAGCTGCCATACGCTTAGTCGAATGCAAAGTGAATAACGGTCCATAGAAATTCTCATCTACATACATCATATAAATTATGTGGGTTAAACAGCAGTAAAACTGTGGAAATTTGAACAATTAGAAAACACAAAATGTACAGCAACTTTACAAAATATAATTTTTTTTAAACATAACAACAGAAATTCAAAAATAATGTTTTCCCGTTGTTTGTGTCTTCATTATTCAACACATAAAACAACATACATTCAGAAAACTTACCATTTGTGTAGCTAGTATACTCAATAAGGTGTTACAGACGCGGCTCGTGATCCCACATACCCACGTTCAAAATATAGTTATGTGCGATTTGGCAGCAGGCTGCATTGCACTGGTTTTTTTACGAAATGGTATAGGTGCTGGTTGTTCAAAAACCAATGGCTAACTACTGAACATAAACTTGCCACGACATCAACAACAGTAAAAAATGCTGGTATTGACTGCAAACGTGCTGTAAAGCAGTGCTTCCCAAAGTGGTGGCCCGTAGACCGGTGCCGTTCAGCGAACCCTTCTTTGCCGGTCCACAATGTGAGTTGACAAAAGTAAGAAAACAGTTAAATATTTTCTCCTTTGATAATTGTTTAGAACTTTTTAAAAACAAGATTGTCCTTTTCTCAAAACATGATATCCGCACCATTTTTATGATGATTTAATCTTAAAATAAATTGAGCCTGCAGCCGTATAGCCCAAGGAGTATTTATTTTTAAGGCGAAGCAAATCATTGATTCAATGGAAAAGTTAAAAATAGTAACCAGCTAAGACCGATAATAAAAGCCAGCCCGGTCGACGACATTTGTTTCTTGACGACGTGTGTTTCTTTTGTTGCCTATGTGACGAAAAGTGAGAAAGATGCACATTATAATTTGCTGATTGTCATAAGATGCAGAACATTTGTGATTTTCGTTGTACGATTAAAATGCGTTTTGCCATCTTCTGAGCGAGTGAAGGTGTTAGATACATCTGCAAAGTATTTTTCATTACAGCTGGACAAAAGCACGGTCATTGCCAACTTAGCGATTCTAATGGTGTATGTTAGATATCGATACAAAGACAACTTGAACAAAGAGTATTTCTTTTTCGTCAATGAGCATTATTAAGACAAAATACAGAAACAGTATGGAAATTTGTTCTCCTTTGCGGGCATACAATCGAGCCATGATTTGATAAGCTTGTAAATAATAAACAGCCCCCCCCCCCCTCGCATTAAATAGTTACTTTTAGCAGCTGATCATTAAATCAGTTTTATTACAACATACTGTAATTTAGTCAGCTTGTTTAAAATCTGATTTGGTATAATTTTCCAAGATATATTTTATTTTTATTTCGAGTGGCTAGAACGCCTGACTCTCCTTCAGGAGACCCGGGTTCGACCCCTCGGTAAGGTGAGGGATTTTTTTCTGTCAGGGGCAAAAAGAAAGTCCTAACCTGCACAGTTCGCGGCGACTGCACTAGCCAGGCAGCCTTAATTCCTTAGGCTCAAAGACCTCTCTGCCATACACCGCAAGGTACTATATTGGCAGTAAATGACAGTTTTGACAGTACTGTCGGTGTATATGAGTATATATACCTTTACAAGAAGATGTAAATGTAGTTTTGACATTTGAATTAAAAAATTTTTGATTTGTAAATCTCTACAATAAAATTTTTACTCATGAAAATGGAACCACCATTAAATAAATCACCGTCATCCAACAATATTATGGAGCAGTATTTAGCGCACCAGGACAACATCCACAATTACGTTAAATCTTATATTTATATTAAAATGTATATTGAGGTCGTATAAAATTCCAGATTACAAGGAGAAAAATTTTTTCAACGGCACCAGTCCCTGGTGCAAAAGGAACATTTTATGCTGGGCCGCGAAAGTGAAAAGTTTTGGAAGCACTGCTGTAAAGGATATGCAACTAACTTAACTTAGTATACTCAATAACACTGAAGGAGAAAACAGGATTCCAAATAAGCCATCTTCAATCTATAAGCACTAGCAACAACAACAACAAGAAAGAAAACACTGTAATTTCTCAGAAACTGCACTAAAGAAGACTGGCTGAACAGATGGGCAAAAGGAACAACAGTTGTAACTCTGCTGAACTGCTGGTCAACAAGATGGTGACTAATGCAACTGATACACTTCCATGTCAAGTTTCACTGCCAATTTCCAGAAGTTTACAACCAAATAACATATTGCTGATATTCAACTGCTGCCTTTCAGGGAAACCTAGTTATATCTTTGAGAAGGTTAGGAATGCAGACTCCAATAAGCCAGATGACTATGTCAACAGGCACATAACAATTTGGAGATCCATTGTAGCCAACCTTCATGTGGAGGTGGCACTTGACTGATTACTAACACAGTAAATGGGACTCAATCCTTTGTGATGACAGGATTTTTTTACCTAATCAGTGCAGCTCTATTAACAGTGCCTGAGCAGAATAGAAGGATTAAAATGGGATGATAAATCCACTAAAGTGGAGCTTAGGGGAAGAAACAGAAACTAGACATACTTTAGCAAATTAATAGGTGAGGAAAAGATGATTGTTCTGGATAGGAAACACATTAGAAAACCAGATATGACTAGAAAATCCTTTCACTGGAATCCACAAGGCAAGGGGGAGCCCCAAAAACACACGGAGAAGAGAATTACAGAGAGATATGAATAATATGGGGAGGACATGCAGGTAGCTGTAGAAGATAGCAAAAGATTGGCCGGGTTGACATAATCCTAATTAGTCCCCTCTTATGAAATGCACGGTAGGTTACAGTGCTGCTATTCTTAAGAATATGTTGGTTAATGTAACAACTGCCTGAGATAGAAAGGATTAAAGTATTATTTACCCTACACAGAAAGAGTTAAAGTAATTACTAGGAATGATCTGGTTAATTAACAATTGTCTGAGATTCTGTTTTGTCAACAGATTAAAGTAGCATTTCTCTGGGATTTAAAACAATAAAATTTGTCCACAGGAGTTTCTTGCTATGGGTCTATGATTTCATAAAGCAATCACATACTAGGAATGAGTTGGTTAAAATAACAACTGGGACAGAAGTAATTAAAGTAGCAACTCATGGGATCATTATCATGTGTCATGCCGACAAGCATGGCCAGTCATGTTTCACCATCTCACACGATCATCAGAGTCGTGGATCAGCTCTGTGTACTTGTCTTGACCATGCCACTTGACCAAGCCATCCAGATATTTACTTCTCTGCCTTCCCCTTGTTCTCTTCCCCTCAATCTTGCCAGCTGTCACCAAGTTCTAAAACTTATTTCTTCTCATAACATGTCCAAAAAATTGTGATGGCTATTTCTAATTTCCCTATCAGTTTACGGTTTTCATTTGCTTCTTATAGGACTTGGTCATTGTGTTTTCTGTCTGCCCATGGTATTCTTGGCATTTTCCTCAGAAATCAAATTCCCACATGGGATAAAACAGGTTAATAGTAAACAGTTAATGCAATGTCTGAGACAGAAAAAGTTAAAAGTTATAACTTGAACCTAGCAGATTAATGTTAACAACCTGCGGGGACAAAAGGCATCAAGCACTTACCTGGTAGTCTAATAGCTCGTGGAGCAGTCCGGGGACTGCCTGAATGTAAAGTTGCTGCTTGTTGCATGAGCTGAGCCATGACCGTGCCCTCGGCTCCTGTCATTCCCGCCATACTGGTCAGTGCCACCAGCTTCCCTCCAGATTGATTGGCTGCTGAAGTGAGACTTGCTATTCCTTCTTGTGAGAGCATCAATGAAGTCTGTTTTAAGCCAGTTATTGGTTTTGACGAAGGCACTACAGTCTGGTTCTTGGAGATAACCATATTAGGTGGAGGTGTCTGTCTTGCTGTCATTGTAAATGTCTGTTTAGGGACTGTGGGCGTGGATTTCCCTAATGTTGCTGCATTAGCATTTGCAGCTACAGTCTGTCCTACGGCTGCCACCAGGGCGGCATTCTGCTTCAGGACGCTCTGAGATGCAGTCTGTTGTTGCTGCTGCTGCTGCTTCAGGAGTTGCTGACTGGGCAACATACTGATTGTGGGTGTTGATGGAGGCTTGATCTGGTTACCCTGTGCTTGAGAAGCGTTCATTGTGGTAACCAAACTGAAGGTAGCAGTTGTCACTGGCATGCAGCCTGTCTTTTGAATCTTGCCTGCTGACAAAGCCGACGGGCTGAGACCTGGTGAGTACAGCAGTTGTGCCGCTAATGACGAAGACACGTTCAGCCCCACTGACGTAACAGTCAATACTGATGTCGTCACATTAGTCGTTGCAGCCGCAGTCAGAGCCTGCGTGCTTGTCAGCTGTTTAATTGTTTGTTTACCCGCTGGGGAGACAGACTTTGACATAGCTGCCTGGCTTGCCCGCAACTGGGCAATAGTGGGTGACAGGCTGGTGTTGCCTGTTGAATTGACAGCTAATGATGTGTGAACAAGAGGTGCTGGAGCCTTCCCCACCTTTCCTGTTAGTAAAGATGCTGGCTCTGGTGTCACAGATTTTGTGGATGGTACTGGAGAGGGCAGTGTAGACAGTGTCACTGGGGATTTACTTGGAGTAGCAACTGGGGTCAGCTGAGTTACAGGAGTGGTGGAAGCTTGGGGTGTTGTTTCTTTGGCCTAAAATAACACAAAGTATCAGTAATCAAACAATCAACACTTGTAAAATGGTGGGGTGTATGTTAAAATTACACCTGTAATGTATATTTGAAATTGTAATGTATTGTGTGGTATGGTATGGGATGGAATGAGACGGTATAGTATAGTATTGTATTCTGGGGATGTTAAGACACAGTACAGTATTATATTCTAGGTATAGTAAGACACAGTACAGTATTATATTCTAGGTATGGTAAGACACAGTACAGTATTATATTCTAGGTATAGTAAGATACAAAGATGTGTGTAAGCGGGACATGATTGATACAGGCATTGATAATGCACATTGGGAGCAAGTCGCCGCTGAACGTGTTGCATGGAGGGCAAATATCAGAAATGGAATAAAGTCAAAGGAGAAAATTATTGCAGAAAAGTCACACACCAAGCGTTTGAGACGTAAGATGGTGCATGATGGTGGAAATGACCACGTGTTCACATGCACCCACTGTGAACGGACATTTACAGCGCAAATTGGCCTTATCAGTCACACTCGCTACCGCCATAGTTAAAAGTTATTATGCCTTTTTAAAGCACAAACTATCGTCTGTCAAGACGGCAAGGTGCCAATGATGAGTAAGACACAGTACAGTATTATATTCTAGGTATGGTAAGACACAGTACAGTATTATATTCTAAGTATGGTAAGACACAGTACAGTAATATATTCTAGGTATGATAAGACACAGTACAGTATTATATTGTTTTGTATTGTATTGTATTTGCATTGTATTTATATTGTATTGTATTGTATTGTATTGTATTGGCATTGTATTTGTACTGCACTGTATTGTATTGTATTGGATTGCATTTGCATTGTATTTGTACTGTACTGGATTGTATTGTATTGTGTTGAATTGTATTTGCATTGTATTGTATTGGATTTGCATTGTATTTGTATTGTATTGTATTGTATTGTATTGTATTTGTATTGTATCATCTACTGCATACAAGGACAGCTCCATTAGTGTTCCCGTTTCCTTACGACGACCAAGAGAACCTCAGCACAATGCATGAGTTCTGTAGCAGCTGTATATACCAGCATCACACATGCTGTATTTAATAATGTGCTGACAGTTTGATGAAATTCACATTGCCAGTATATACCAGCATCACACATGCTGTATTTAATACTGTGCTGACAGTTTGATGACATTCACATTGCCAGTATATACCAGCATCACACATGCTGTATTTAATAATGTGCTGACAGTTTGATGAAATTCACATTGCCAGTATATACCAGCATCACACATGCTGTATTTAATACTGTGCTTTGATGACATTCACATTGCCAGTATATACCAGCATCACACATGCTGTATTTAATAATGTGCTGACAGTTTGATGACATTCACATTGCCAGTATATACCAGCATCACACATGCTGTATTTAATACTGTGCTGACAGTTTGATGACATTCACATTGCCAGTATATACCAGCATCACACATGCTGTATTTAATACTGTGCTGACAGTTTGATGACATTCACATTGCCAGTATATACCAGCATCACACATGCTGTATTTAATACTGTGCTGACAGTTTGATGACATTCACATTGCCAGTATATACCAGCATCACACATGCTGTATTTAATACTGTGCTGACAGTTTGATGACATTCACATTGCCAGTATATACCAGCATCACACATGCTGTATTTAATACTGTGCTGACAGTTTGATGACATTCACATTGCCAGTATATACCAGCATCACACATGCTGTATTTAATACTGTGCTGACAGTTTGATGACATTCACATTGCCAGTATATACCAGCATCACACATGCTGTATTTAATACTGTGCTGACAGTTTGATGAAATTCACATTGCCAGTATATACCAGCATCACACATGCTGTATTTAATACTGTGCTGACAGTTTGATGAAATTCACATTGCCAGTATATACCAACATCACACATGCTGTATTTAATACTGTGCTGACAGTTTGATGAAATTCACATTGCCAGTATATACCAGCATCACACATGCTGTATTTAATACTGTGCTGACAGTTTGATGACATTCACATTGCCAGTATATACCAGCATCACACATGCTGTATTTAATACTGTGCTGACAGTTTGATGAAATTCACATTGCCAGTATATACCAGCATCACACATGCTGTATTTAATACTGTGCTGACAGTTTGATGACATTCACATTGCCAGTATATACCAGCATCACACATGCTGTATTTAATACTGTGCTGACAGTTTGATGACATTCACATTGCCAGTATATACCAGCATCACACATGCTGTATTTAATACTGTGCTGACAGTTTGATGACATTCACATTGCCAGTATATACCAGCATCACACATGCTGTATTTAATACTGTGCTGACAGTTTGATGACATTCACATTGCCAGTATATACCAGCATCACACATGCTGTATTTAATACTGTGCTGACAGTTTGATGACATTCACATTGCCAGTATATACCAGCATCACACATGCTGTATTTAATACTGTGCTGACAGTTTGATGAAATTCACATTGCCAGTATATACCAGCATCACACATGCTGTATTTAATACTGTGCTGACAGTTTGATGAAATTCACATTGCCAGTATATACCAGCATCACACATGCTGTATTTAATACTGTGCTGACAGTTTGATGAAATTCACATTGCCAGTATATACCAGCATCACACATGCTGTATTTAATACTGTGCTGACAGTTTGATGAAATTCACATTGCCAGTATATACCAGCATCACACATGCTGTATTTAATACTGTGCTGACAGTTTGATGAAATTCACATTGCCAGTATATACCCTTGATGAAAGACCTCAGGGGACATAGTGGTTAGTGTGCTTGCCTGCCAAAGCTGAAGTCTGGGTTCAATCCTCAGCAGTAACAAGATATGTTTTCTATTTTTCTGACAAATGTCAGTGCAGAAAGGTGGAAAGTTAGGAAATTGGCCAGCCCACCTCATTATACCATGGTCTAGAATTAACACATTCAATGACTGTCAAATTTGTTAGGCCATGCTCTCTATGGGTGAAATCAATGAGCGATAGATCTGCAATAATTTGCTAAATATGTGACTCATTTTTAGTGAGCGAATTAATTTATTGTTATCATCATGTGTGATAATAATGACCAGCTTGATATCAGAAATGTTTCAGACTCTAGCAGTAAATACAATGTTGAACCTTATAATTTATTTGGCAAATTGAGATGAAGCATACGCTAGCGACAGCAGTGATAATTAACTTGGAGGTTGTATAGAGAGGCATGAAGTAGAAGGCAGGTTGGCATAATCGGTTGTGATAGGAGTATACTTCAAACCAACTCTTGAAATCAGAGAAAGCTTCCACCAAATGAATTTATTCTTCTGCCTTTAAATCTCCCAGAAGAGTATACGCCCTCAGCCAACTTATATCAAGCTTTCTGTAGACTTGTTCATATCTGGTTGGATTCTGTTAAATTATTCAATCAGGGGAGCTGAGCAGCACATAAATGCTTTTGAATATAAATGTTACAGATGGGTTCTAAGAATATCTTGGATACAGAAAAGAACAAATGCATCCATACGTCAAGACCTGAATATTGAATATTGCGTGGGTCATCATCATTTTTGTTGACAATGTTATTTTGTTAACGGATTCTATACAGCCATGGTAGATGACCTTTAGCATTTAACGACATCAGTTCATAGGCTTACAATCATATAGTGGTAGCCATGTATTCGTTCCTTCTCTCTTCTTGACCAAATACTCCGCGTTGTATCATATTCATTAAAAGTGGATCATGCCTTGACATACGCCTTGAGGTTATCATAAACCTTATCGCAAACTTCAGAAATCTGATAATTCAATTTTCAATACTTTATAAACAATTCCAATATCACCGTCTTTTCCTTTTATCATTTTTATTCGCAACCAAAACTGCTTGAACATAAAGTTAATCACTTATTATCGAATACAGAAATTCCACATTATCAAAACAATCTCAATTTATCTTCCATAGATAATATTAAATTACTTGGTTTTTCTAGAGTCTACCCCTTCTTGATGTCGCCCATTCAGTGAATCCTAAACACGTCTGTTCCCAATGGAGGACGAGCTAAAACTGAGTTTGTAAACAACCCAATCACCCTTGTCATTTTTGTTGTTGTCAATCTTCTTCTTCTTCAGCGCTCCGAGCCATTGAGGTTCTTTGCTGCAGATACAATCCGTCTCCATTCGTCTCTCTGGTTGACCTTCTCTTGCCAGTCGTTGATTCCAAGTACTTGTAGGTCTGTATATATATTATCTCTCCACCATCTTCTTGGTCTACCTCGGTGTCTACGGTCATTTATTTCCTGAGTGTAAGCGAGTTTTGTTTCCCTATTATCTTCCATTCTTTCTATATGCCCCAGCCACTGTAGTCTATTAGCCTTCATGATACCAGTGATTAGCGGGGACTTAAACAGATCATAAATGTCTTTGTTACTTCTTCTTTTCCACTCTCTACTTTGTGTATCCCTAATAGGTCCAAAGGTGCGTCTTAAAACTTTGTTCTCAAAGGTTTGTAACAAGGCTTCATCTCCTTTCGTTGTACTCCAGGTTTCAGAGCCATACAGCACAACTGGTCTGATCAGTGTTTTGTATATTGTGATCTTGGTGTTACGAGATAGCGCCTTTGATTTTAGTAGATGATGTAGTGCATAGTATATCTTATTTCCAGAATTGATTCTAGTTTGTATTTCTTCCCTTATGATGTTGGAGCAGTTGAAGATTGTACCCAGGTATTTGTATGTTTCCATTCTTTTAATGGTCATATTATCTATTTGTATGTGGCCAGAGTTTTTAGCCATTCCTTCTCTTGAAATTACCATATATTCTGTCTTATCTTGGTTGATAACCAGCCCCATCTGTTGGGCTTTTTCCTTTAAGTGAGTCAATATTTCCAATGTCTTTTGTTCATTTTCCCCTATAATATCTATATCATCTGCATAACCAAGCAGCTTGGATGTTCCTCCAATATCACATTCCTCCTTTACCCTCCTTACAACTTTCTCTAGTGCCAGATTGAAGAGTAGCGGCGATAGTGCATCACCCTGTTGTCAATGTCGTCACTAATATACGGTTAAATATATCAAAATTCTCACAGCCTTTGTTGAATACTCAGTCATTATCGAATAGCCTTCCCAGCCTACTGTGGCTATATCTTCTTCTTCTGCGTTCATCCGAAGTGTTTTTTCAGACGTTATTGCGGTGTGTCTCGTTATGCACCATTGGGACAAAACCCTTAGGCCAACACATCCGACTTTAGCAGGCGTTCTTTAAACACGTTAGCCTTCCTGGGGGACTCTCACTGTTGTGCTGCCATCCACATCCCAGTTGGTCAAGTTAGAACGGTTGAAGACTTTACGGTCAGCCCTTAAGGGAAGGCAGGGAGAGTCCATGGGCATTATCCGCCATCCAAGGAGGCTTCCATAATTGCAGAGCCGACACATAGCGCTCTGGTATTGGGCTCACCCAATAAATCACCACATCTTGCACATGGCTGCTTTAATACCTCACTTCCATGTATTGGGCATTTCTGTGGTTATATCATATCAACCTTTCCTAAATCCTTGGCTACTAAAGATGATGAAGAAAATGTTAATATTCTGGTCACTTGAAACATCATGAAAAATTTTTTGAGAGAACAATAATGGAGGGGTATATGCCTGGGAAGTGAGAAAGAGGAAGGCCAAAGAGAAGATGGGTGCAGGAGTGGCAGATGATCTCCGGATGGGTGTATCAGACGTGGGACATCTTGCTTATGACCAAGAAGTATTCCGGAAGGTTGATGTGGGAGCAAGGTTCTGCAAAGGAATTGCTACTGAATGGATGGCTGGCTGGCTGGCTGGCTTGGTGGGTGGATGGATGGATGGATGGATGGATGAATGAATGAATGAATGAATGAATGAATGAATGAATTAATTAATTAATTAATTAATTAATTAATGAAAAATGGAACGAATGAATGAATGAAAAATTAATAATTCATTCATTCATTCATTCATTCCTTCATTCATTCCTTTGTTCATTCCTTCATTCATTCTTTTGTTCATTCTTTCGTTCATTCCTTTGTTCCTTCATTCCTTTGTTCCTTCATTCCTACCTTCCTTCCTTCCTTCCTTCATTCATTCATTCATTAATGAAGGGGATGTAGCCAGTTTCATGTCAAATGAACTTATTGTGCTGAATTTATTATGAGCATGGTGTCACAACAAACATTACTGATTTCTTCTTTTTTCTAATTCTGCTCTACATGTCCCAATGGAGCATAAGGCTTTCAATCAAATTGTGCCAAGCTAGATGTAGACTTATTCACTGTTGGCAGAATTATGCTACTAAAGTTTTCTGGGCAGCCAGTCATATACTAACCCTCTTTAGTCACCTCTAACGTGGCAGGTTACTATGTTACTATTGTTTTCTTCCCTTATATGCCCCAGTAACACACAGGTGGCCACTGGTTTAAATCCTAGTAATTTGTTCAACTTTCCTCTCTATCACTGTCAAAGATCTTATAGTACTGATGAAGTGAGCAATTAGCCTATCATAACAGAAGAGTTATCTTTTGCCTATTGCCCGCCTCACTTAACCGACAAGACATTTCGAAGAACAATACAGGAGCCAGGTCTTGCAGAAAAATATAATAAAATGTATAGGAGTGGACCTCTGCAGCTAAAAGAGTGCAAGTCACTTCTGCTCCAACAGGTTGTATAAATGGTCTTCTTTTTTTTTCACCCCTTATCCCCCACTGGGACATAGGTCCTCTACCAACTGACTCCAATCCCTCCTATAGTTAGCTATCCCATGCAGCTCCGTCGATGTCCTATCCATGTTATTCATGTCTGTTTCTACTTCCCTTTAAATCTGCGATCTGGACCCCTTGCCACTTTCTCCCCATCATGCCATATCTCTTCTATAAGATCCATCTTTCCTCTTGGTTGGACTGTTTATTATTTTTTCTTTATCTTTGGACTTGTTCACGATTGGTTGGATTTTGCAGCTAAAATTTCTCTACAGAAAGGAAAAGAAAGCACCAGGTAATACTCCATCGCCTCTAACAACCTATATGGAAGGTTACAATGTGATACTAAGCTTTGCTTTTTTTAATAGGTCCCCGGAACACATGCATATAATTCCTCCTTAGTCTCCGCTTACGACATATGTGGTATGTTGCAGTGTTATTATTAACATACAAGCAGAGCCTCCTCAAAAAAAAAAGTCTTAGGAGTCAAGAGGATTGACTTCATTGCCCTGGGTTTTATCCCATGTGGCTCGACCTCTTTCTGCAGGGCACCCAGCCGAAATCGTCGCACAAAGTTCGTTCTTAAACATCCAGTGTGCTGATGCCGAGGTGGCAGGTTCAACACTGTACGGGTCAGCTGGACTAAAATGTTTAATTCTCATCCTTGACTTTGGGACGTAAATTACAAGTACCTCTGAAGTCAGAGTGGATTCGTCTGATGGTGACGGACACTGGTAATAGGAAAAGTTAATCCACACGCAAAAATCAGTCCAGTATACTAGAAGTAGCACATGTATGAACTACACTTGACTTCAAAGCCAGTGAAAGTTAAAAAAGTTGTTTTTTTTCCTTTTATTAACCCTTTAACAGGCAAAGCGTCCGGGAACATTTCTACCCCCCGAACGGGCAAACCGTCTGAAAGTGCCGTTTTTACAATGCATAATAGCATTGTAAAAACACGATCTCTCAGCTTTCCGAGACTTCCGATTGTCTACTTTCAGTTTCGTCGATAGCTTGACAACGTGTGCCACATATCAGTCACTGACACACAGCAGACAGAGAAAGGCTGAAGGGATTTTTCCTAAAAGATGCACCGAATGGTACAATTATACAGTGCGCAGGGAAACTAAGGAGATGCGTCAGCCGTCAACAAACAAGTTTACGCTGTGATACCGTCTTGGGAATCGGACGTGTGTGTATTCTGCAGAGTCAAAGTCGTGGAGCGAATTGGATATTTGTATGCAAGTGTAGCTGATATTCAAGTGGACGACAGGAGGAGTCATTTGCTGGGATCGAACACCTGTGGACCTAGAACCGAGATGAATATACCTAGAATCTAACGACACGGATCGAAAGAACAGAGGAATGGAAAACAGGATGGGCGCTGAGGTGAAGGTTAGAGACATATGAGCATGACAATTCGAGCTGCTCCTAGTAGGTGTCAGTCCTGCGTTAGGGATGCCCTATAGAGACGAGGAAATTGTCTTGCACTATTGTTGATACACCCAAATAAACAGGTGTTGTACTAAATTGTCGTCAGAGTCGCATCTGTGATTTTGTTGCCAAGTTACTTTTGACTTTGAGCGTTTTGTTTATTCCTGGGACGAGCCAAACTTCAATCATACCTCGGGTGGATTTTAATAATTGAGAGGGATCATACTCCGAGGCAACGTGGCCGCCATTTGCAAGCATGTATTTTGAATTTGAACTGATTTTTTTTAGTTTTTGTGGGTTTTATGCTTTGTATTTCAAAATGGATTTTGACGACTCCTCAAGTGATAGCGGAGATTTTGCTGGGGTCAATTTAAGTGACATAGAAAGGCACGAATTTGACTATTAATCGGAAGTATATATCAGTGATCAGCATTACTTTATAGCAGTCGTGAGTCGGACTTTAAAGAAAGTGATTATGATTCGGAAAATGTGTTTGTAAATTGCTGTATAGATGACTGACAATCACAAACAATATGTTGTATTTTGTAAATATTTGTGTTCATGTGTGGAATAGCGGCATCATTCACGTGAGTAAAACATTCTGCATGCTTTTTCCTTCATTTTGCTGTTTATTTGTCTAAAATCTGTTGACTAACAAACTTATATGTGATATTTTTACTAACGTAACCCAAAATTTTACCGAACCTCATAACTCTTCTTGCCCGTTCAGGGCTACAAAACAGACAAAGTTCTGCCCGGTAAAGGGTTAATTTCCACATATTAAGTTGCTTTGGCCATGCTGAACAAGTGAATTCTGATAGACAGGCCATGAAAAATATCTGGCTGGCATACTATAACATCTAGAACTTACTACTTTAGATGACTTTGGACGAGATAATGTTTTCTTGGCTTTCACTGCTGCAGCTTGTGCTTGATGAATTCTCTCTGAAAATTTGGGTAACAACAGTTGCATACAAATGTTCTCATTGAAAATATTTGGTAACAATAGTTACATACAAATTCTCACTGAAAATATGGATAATTACTGTTGTATACAAATTCTCACTAAAACTATAGATGAAAACAGTTTTACACAAATTCTCTGTAAATATGGATAAATGTTGATACAAATTATCTATGGAAATATGGAAGATGAGTTGCATACAGATTTTCCCTGAAAACATGGATGCACCAATTCTCTCTGAAAATTTGGATGTACAGATTCTTTCTGAAAATATGGATGATAAGAGCTGCATGCAAATATTCTCTAAAGTTATGGATGATAACAGTGCCATGCAAATTCTCTCTAAAAATATGGGAGATAAGAGATCCCTGCAGATTCTCTCTGAAACTATGGATGATAATACTTGCATAAAAATTATTTCAATATGCAGATGAATTTGTTTCAGCTGCATTCAACTAAAACGCACCTACAAAATATCCAGAATATTCTATTAATAATTTCAAATGACTCCTTTTTTCTACATCTCTGCATCTAGATCTCCTGATCCACATAGAAATACGGTATGTTTCGTACACTGTATCCAATATACTATTTATCCATCTTTTATTAATGTGTCCATTTACCTTTCTTTCAATGAACTAAAGTGATAGTTCTTTCTGTGGAGCATTATCTGTTAGTAATCACAATAAGAACCTAATCCAATTTTACTTATAGCTTTTTGAGCACAAACACAAACTAAAAAAGCAAGAAGAGCTTTCATAGAACTAAGAAATTTGTGAAAGCCAAATGAAATTAAAACTAGTGCCAAACTTTAAATATTTAAACTCTTAGATCAGAAAGATAGAGAATGACTAAAGCAATTATTAATAAACTACAAACATAACATTAACTGGTGCTTGTGCAGTATTGGACTAAAGTTGTGTGACAGAATCATTATGTGGAGCTCAGGGAGAGAACTAGACATTCTGGCAAATAAAAGATGCAGCACTGGATAGGGTATGCACTGAGAAAATGTGATGGCAGTATAAGCAGAAATTCCTTCCTCTGGAACTCACAGGGCAAACAAAATAGAGGGAGACCTAAAAACACGTGGAAAAGTGAATTAGAGAGAAATAATATGGGGAGGACATGAAGGGTGCTGCAGGAGATAGCAAACCCTTGTTTTCAGTTCATTAACGGCCTATGCTCCAATGGGGGGGGGGGGGGGGGGGGGGGGGAGAGATAAATGGCAGAATAGCTTCTCTAATCTCCTGCTTAATGTTTTTTCTCTTATCTTTCCTTGACAGACATTTCATCTTTGTTATCACAATCTTTCTGTTTTCTTTCTTTTTGATGTCAAATTCAGATAGTGATAATGGAAATGATAGTCCGTCCATTTGGGTTGCCAAATCGAACCCAGACTACAAATGGGTACCAAGAGTGCCCAACATATACAGAGCAGAGAAAATCATTTTGGCCTACACCCTCTCCATCTGAGGACAAACTTTATGGAGATGTCAACAATCTCAATTTGCTTTCTGTAAACACATTCACATTGAGGGTGTTTAAAGAAGAAGAAACAGAAACCATCACATCACAGTTTATCAGCATTGTATCCTTTTTTTGTAAGCGTTTTCTTTTTATTCTGAGATAGCACCACATCTAAAAATGTTTGATTACTTTTCTTCATTTCTTATGATGGTTCATGTTTCTTAGCTTTAAAGCAGTACTGCCATATGCATACACAAATAATGAGAGAAAGATGGGAAAAGGGAATAAAGAAGATAGACAGAGAAGGAATGAAAGTAAACAGAAAGAGGAAAAGATGAAGGAAGAGAGGGGAAAGAGAGGCAGGCAGGCAGGCAGGCAGGCAGGCAGGCAGGCAGGCAGGCAGGCAGACAGAGAAATAAAGAGCTAGGAACACAATCCCACAATTACTATACTGGAACATACCAAACTCATCCTCTGTTCGATTACGGTGCAAATAAATCCACAACTTTCTGCTGACGTCATATTTGACACAGGGATCTTTCTCCGAATGAAGTCTGTCAAGTGCACCACTAACAACAGCATTAATCTGTTCATTCAAATAAACACAGATTATACATCATGCTCAATAAATGTAGTTTGATGTCTTTTCTCTTCATTGTTATAATGAAATAAGCAACCTTTGGAAATATTTAGTGTTCAGAGCTGTAAGCCCGAGTAAGTAAAGTACCATTTCACATGTCTTAGGGTGAGGTGGCTAAATGGTGCTAAATTCATATATTTACATAAGAACAGACACTGTGGGTTATGTGGTCAGTATCACACTGTCACCCAAAAAAAAACAACTCATGTACTGCCTATAGTACCCTATAGTATAGGGCAGGGGGATCTTGAGCCTGAGGAATTAAGGCCGCCTGGCTAGTGCAGTCGCTGTGAACTGTGCAGGTTAGGATTTTCTTTTTGCCCCCGACAGAAAAAAATCTGCACCTTACTGAAGATTCAAACCCGGGTCTCCCAAAGGAGAACCCGGCATTCTTAGCCATTCGACCAGCCACTCCTCAGTATCACACTGGCCACCTTTATTTCCAAAGACATTCACTGGGACCCATTTTTTTTAAGTTGGATTGAAATGGGACCACAGGACAATTTTACAAGTCCACCTCCAATGCAGATTTGAACCCATGACAAGCGGGTCAGCAGACAAGCAGGCAAGCATCTAGCCACTATGCTATTGCAGCTTCCACCCAGTTAAAGTTACAGGACATTGCAATCAACCCCCCCCCCCCCCCCCCATTTTTCTTTGCTGTTTGTAATTTACTAGATAATGTTAATTCAGTAGTTTGCCATTGCTTTTTTAACAGCAGACACCTCATACTCCTTAAATCAAAGCAAAGCGGTCTCTGTCCAAATTGCTGAATGGCTGATTTTAAACCCTCAACTCAGTATGTCGGGGAATTGTGAAACACAGCACTCCCATGTGGTACTCATCATTGTGTATTGAAAACAGTTTTCCATTTTCAATTAATAACTATTCTGTCTCTCTATAGCCATTAATTATCATCAACATTTTCATCGGCAGCATATTTATTAGAGCGCAGGCTGCAGATGAAATCATCTAAAGATGCTTCTCCAAAAACCCCTATTCTCAGCAATTTGCTTTGACTCTGCTTTAGGGTTTAAACCCTAATCTCCCCGGTCAACAAATGCCCGCAGAAGTCGGATGTGTCGGCCTAACGGCGCAAGAATGCAGCTCTGCTGTAAACAGGCACAACACAATCATGTCTGAAACAACACTCCAGATGAACGCAGAAGAAGAAGAAACCCTAATCTTCTTGCATGTCTGCATGATGCTGTTTCTTAAAAATCCTCTTTTTCTTTTTCCCTAGATTCTGCCCTCCAGTATTCTCAATCATTGACCTCCATGTATCATACTGTAACCAAGTCAAGACAATCATAAATTTGGTTGGCACCTGGTTAACATAAGCAGTTGGAAACCATAATTGTGGCATGGCTTCGATGTTCTGAGTAGTGAACTAACAACTAATTCTACGTTTATGCCATGTTCACTGCATGTCAATCACAATATGGCAATATCAGCTGTGGGATTACCTGTACATTTTGACAGACAATGTAGGTGGTGTGATTTATTAGAAGAATACTGAAAATATTGTGGACAGGGAAGAAAACATACAGATGTGCAGGCATTACTAGACAACGAATCAAAACCATAAGGTAGAGACAAATGAAATATATGGGACATATCAAAGAATGAGGGGGAATAGAGACATTACATTAGCCTTATGTGAGAAAATACTAGACAAGTCACAGGATGACAGGGAAAGATAAGAAATGCTTAAATAGCTGGGCAACAATATTATTAGCAACATAGATATAGATAAAAAATTAAATGACAGAGAGGATTGGTGACTCGTTATTGTCAATGTCTACTAGAATAGATGACAGAGAGGATTGAAGGCTCGAAACACAAGTGAGATGAGATTGGGCAAACATGACAATCAATGCCATATGGCATGGACTAAAAGAAGAATAAGAGAAAAAATCAAAGGAGGAGGAGGAGAATCAGGAGAGAAAAAGAGGAGTAAGGAAGAAGACAATGAAGTGAGAGGAGGAAAGGAAGGAATAAGAAAAGAAGGAGAAAAACTTGTTGCAGTCAAGCATTCTTACCTGAGTTTCTGTCACTGCAGGAGCAAGGAACTGAGAGTCTTTTAGAAGTTCACAAATATCACCTCTCGTCCCTTCACCATTAGGTAGTCGAGCGGCTGCATCACGAACTAGAAACAAGAACATACATTATGTCTACACACCAGAATGTATATTATGTCCACATGCATTCTTCAAGAAGTATCTGAGAATATGTTTTAAATATTCAAAAGAGGTAAATGACAATCTCATGCCTGGTGGGGTCATGGGGATATAAAGTGTAAGGTCATGATATTCATTGGCACATTGCCGTCTTCACAGACCATAGTTTGTTCTTCAAAAAGGCTTAATAACTACAACCCATGCGGGGAGAATGTGACTGGTAAGGCCAATTCGCGCTGTAAATGTTCGTCCACAGTGGATGCATGTGAACACATGGTCATTTTCACCATCATGCACCATCTTACGTCTCACACGCTCGGTGTGTGACTTATCTACAATAATTTTCTACTTTGTCTTTATTCCATTTATGATAGTTGCCTTCCCTGTAACATGTTTAGCGGTGACTTGCTCCCATTGTGCATTATCAATGCCTGTATCAATCATGTCCCGCTTACACACATCTTTGTATCGTAGTAGAGGCCGACCCTGAGATCTCTTACCCATCTGTAATTCACCAAAAAGATATCCTTTGGTATTCTACCATCATCCATCCTCCTAATGTGTCCTATGCATCTAAGTCTACGAAGACTGAGCATGGAATATACCATCACACAACCTGATCTTTCCAATACTTCAGTATTTGTGATTTTGTCTTGCCATTTAATACCAAGTATTCCTCGCAGACTCCGCATATGAAAGCATATGTTTAAACGTTTCTCTTGGTGTAAGCTGTCCAGGCTTCACTGCCATAAAGAAGAGTACAAAGGACACAGGCTTGATAGACAAGGACTTTTATTTTGATAGTAAGCTTCCTGTTCTCCCACACTCTTTTTCTTAACCTGTTCATTGTTGTTGCTGCCTTCCCAATCCTGATGTTGATTTCCTGATCTAGGGATAATTTGCTATTTACCTCTGATCCTAGACATGTAAAATGGTTTACTATCTCGAGTTCGCAGTCGTCAATAAAGATTGATGGTACCCCATGTGCACATTGTGAGATAATCTGTGTCTTCTTTTTGCTAACTGTTAAACCAAATTCAGAACAAGCTTTGGAGAATGCAGATAGTAGACATTGTAATTCTTCCTAAGGTCATGATATAGATGACAGTATAATAAGGTGATGTGATAATCTCCCTTCCATCATAAAATTTCTTCCCAGAAATTCATGCAAATTATCTTATACCTATTTTTTTCAAGACTGTTTACTTCACCCATCAATAGCCACACCTTCCCTTTCCTCCCTCCCACAAGTGTAAATGACGCATGCAGAAATTAACAGTCACATTTGCATCCAGTTAAAGATTAAACATTCTTAAATAATTTCAAGCTGTTATTACCTAAAGTAAGAATGGTGACAAAAGGTGGCCGGTCCGACACCAGTAGATTGTGCTCTCGGGCCTTGTTGGTTCCACTGTCTTTATCATAGACTCCTTTAACCGGACCGACCACTGAATCATACCCATGCATCATGAAGGTGAAGGCTTTATGAGGGGCTGCAAACCTGCGCCGTTCCTGTTGTGAAAGATTAAAGGTACAGTAATTACCTGGCCAAAATCAAACCTGGCCACCTGTCTGCTACCAGGGTCCAAATGGGAAAGTAAAAAATAGAAATACTGTAACCTCCTACGCAAGTCATAAAAAGCAACAAAACAGGATTAGTATGAGACTAGCCACTTCACATTATAGAAAAGTTAAGTCAATATCAAACCAACCATAAACAGGCCTACAAAATACTTTGCATGCATGTTTGTGGACCTATACTCTTCTAGGAGACTTCCTGGAAGATATGTGTCAATATGTGAAGTGTTAGGTTTTATAAATTTACAAGGTCACTTTACATCGCTGAACGCATTCATCTAATTTACTGCATCTTTGATCCCAACAAGAATTCATTGGAATAGTAAATGTATATGCCACCCTGCGTTACAGGAGCCAATAATGGAAGCAACAAAAGGGTCACAATGTAACCTACCATGCATTCGTAAGGAGTAACTAAGGAGGGTTGGCATGGGATTAGCTGCCCTTCTAGTAGACAACTTCAGCTGCAAAATCCAACCAGCCATGAACAAGTCTGCAGGGCTTGCTGGAGTCAGCTAGGCAGGCAGAGAGGGGTCATGCTGCATGGGCAACACATGGTCTCTACAATTCAGCCCAGGCTGTGTGATATGGAGAGGTTTAAATCCATCCCTCGGCCCCATCTATGGGTTGTAGTAATTATGTCTCTTTTTAATCACAATGTAACAAACTATCGTCTGTAATGACGGCAAGATGCCAGTGCAATATGAGAAGAAAATAACAGGAAATAGATACATTATAACATGACACATAATAAATAACTGAAAAATAGGTTAACCTATACACACATTGCAAATTCACAAGCATTTCCGCAATTAATGCCATCACCTGATTGAAAGAAAGCATGCTGGTCTATCCAAACAAATCAAAATACACTCACCTGTTCTCTAAACAAAGCTTTTTCATTGCTTGAAGTGGGCCTAACAATAAAATTGGTCTTGCTGAAAATAAATACAAATAATAACCAAGTCAATATTCATGTGTCAAGGAATGTATGCTGACCTGCAATCCTATCCTTGGGCATGCAGGCTTAAAATGTCTGGCTCCAAAGTCAGTCAGGAAAACAGATGTTCATTTCCCTTTTCTCTTTTGAGGGAAGTGTACCACACTTTTTTTTTGTATTATCTCGCTTTGAACTCAAGCAGTCCATACATATGCTACTGCTTCTAGTGCATTGGACTGATTGTTTTACGTGTGGATTAGCTTTCCCTATTACCAGTATCCCTCTCCATAAGGTTAACTCACACTGATTTCAGAGGTACTTATAATTTACGCTCCCAAGACAAGGGCGAGAAATCATTTTAGTCCAATTGACTGGTGTAAGGGTCAAATCCGCTACCTCGGTATCGGCACACCAGATGTTTAATAATGAGCTCACTTGTCCATTCGGCCATGCTGATCTTCAAGTGTGCCACACCTAATTATGCACCTCTTTAACTCAGGCTTACGTTACGCTGATGACACCGTCTTGATAGCAACAAGTCAGAATGATCTACAGGAAATGATAGATACAGTGGTTGTAGAAAATGAAAAAAATGGGACGTAGTTTGAATAACAGAAAGACAGAAGTCATGGTGATATCAAAGAAACATATTGTGCTAAAATTAAAGTAAATAACATTATTTTGGGGCAAGTGCAGAAATTCAGATATCTTGGCACATGGATAACATCAGATGGAAGATGCATCACTGAGATAAAGAACAGAATAAGACAAGCACAAAAACTGCGTTCTATCAAGACAAGAACTGGAACATGTGATACCCGGAAAGATTTGCAGAAAGAGAGATAGAGAAAGACAGATTCTTGACAGTCTGGTGTCATAGCATTGAAGGGAGTCAACACACGAATTGGTATATGACGTCAGAGATCGTAATTTGTGGAGAGGCATGATCGCCCACACCAGCGGGCAAGGCACTGGATGATGATTAACTCAGACAGCAGAGTGTCTGTCTTCAACATGCATTTATGTTAGGTTTATTTCCTGCAGGCAGATTCCATTCAAGGCAACAGGCTCTATCTAATCATGGATAGGGTCTCTTCCAAACCCAGAACACTTTTTCCAGGGCATTGTCCTTGCGGTATATTCTTTGCAATTTTCTACAACCAGGGGATTTTAACATGTACATCTTGCACTTAGGACATCCTGTTTTGTACCCTCATTCAAGCAAGCTAGGTATGATTACCTTGCTACCTAAGAGATTAGGGGGACATGGTGATATCATTTACAACTGATGTTTGTAAATATATCCAGCCTTGAGCTGGGGCACCCATGTGCTACAAGGGCCCTTTAGGGAAGGCAAAGAAAGGATAGTAACAATGTAGTCTACCATGCATGTCTTCAGAGGTGACTAGGGAGGGTTGATATAAGCCTGGCTACTTCATCCCATAGAAAATTTTAGCTGCAAAATCCAACCAGGTCATGAACAAATGGCATTTCATAAGCTGATTGAAGGCGTATATATCCTCTTCGTTAATGTCTCTGGGACGCTTTTCCACCTACATGTCTAGGGCATGCGGTGTTGCATATCAGGGACATTCAGTACCTTTCCTACAGTTTTGAGAGACTTGCACACAAGGTATCATTATCTCCCACAGCACCAGTATCACTTTGATACGACACATAGCAGATGTTTGAACTGAGCTGTCATTTAGATTTGGATTTTCATTTTGTGGACATTTGAACCTGTCATCTAATAGAAAGCACACCCAAAGGACATTTGAACTATTCTGTCAATCTAGGAGGGCATACCTTCAATAGACATCATTTACCATGACCTGGGAGTGGGCTGATGAGTGCCAGAACAATTTCTGGCATCATTAAGGGCTATTAATCATCTTTAAGGACCACCAACTCAGAGATCCCCTGCCAGTTCGGTGTATACCAGTGACGGCCATTTACCCGTGGACATATGGTAGAAGTCTTGCAAAGGGTTCCATAAAATGAGCACAGAGTTTGCTGTCGCCTGAGATGTGGTCCAGGGTATCTCTTTACATGCATCACAACAGCCTTAACATTCCCCCATGCACGTGACTGTAGTCACCTCCCCACCCTATGTCAATGATGCAGAACAGATTTCAATATTTAATTTGATATGACCATCAGTGTTGGGACTCTTCACTGGTTGATGAAGATGGAAACAAAGCTCGCATGGGAATGTCCCATCTGCTGTGATGTCAGTTCTTGGCTCAACTCAATCTAATATTAATGCCAGCCCCACCATTTTCCACACCTAGACTGCACTGTTAAAATAAAATAAGACTTACGCTTTGGGTGGCGGTGGTGAACCCTGAACTGTATCAATCCCGTCGACATTCAGCTCATCCTTGTGTTGAAGCCAGTAACGGAACAATGAGGTTAGCTCAGGGTCTGTGTCGCGACCTACACCAATCCACTTCCACTGCTGGGCCCTCTCCTTATAGTCTATGAAGGGTATGAAGTTTTCTACTCGTAGACCTTACGCAGATAAAGTAATCATTGGTTTATTATTACAAAATACGGACAAGTTAAGTTTATTTAAAACAACATGACATATGGCTAACAAATGTGCCAGACTGCTAAATTCTATCTGTATGACTAAGTTGTTATTTTGTTTTCTCACTTGCTTTGAACTCAAGCGTAGTCCATACAGGTTTCTACTACTTATAGTGAGTGTACTGGACTGATTTTTGCATGTGGATTAGCTTTCCCTATTACTAGTGGCCCTCGCCATCAGGCGAACCCACTTCGACTTCAGGGATACTTATAACTTACGTCCCAAATTCAAGGATGAGATGTCAACATTTTAGTCCAACTGACCTGTGTAGGGGTTGAACTCGATAACTCTGCGTCAACACATCATAAGAATATGACTAAGTTACAATGAAACAAAATAAAATGTTAGTGGCTAAGCTTGCTAAAAAAATGGAATACAAAAACATTAAACACCATCAACAGACATATTGGAAAAGGAAAATACAGTGAGATAAACATAATTTGCTTGTGTGCTACCAGAGCCCATAAAGGAAGCAAAGAATAGCAACATTGTAAACTACCACTGCATGTTGTATGAGACCACTATAGAGAGTTAGCAGAAGACTGGCTACCACATCCTGTAGAAAACTTTAACTGCAAATTTCAGCCCAAGTCTAAAGAAAAGGAAAGAAAAATAACTCATATAACTCATATATAACATAAAAGAAGGTAAAGATAGGGGAACAGACAGAGATATTAAAATAAGAATACAAAAGGCAACAGGAGCTTTCATAGCACTATGAAATTATATCTAGCATCAAGCTTAGAATGTTTAACTCAAGCATCCAATCAGTACTGCTGTATGGAGCAGAAATATGGAGAACAACTGAAACAATTACAAATAAAATAGAAACATACATTAACTGGTGCCTGCACACAATAGGAGGATCACAATGATATGACAGAAGCACTAAAGCGCCTCGCATTATTGAGAGAACTGGGCATACTCAAGCGAGTCAAAAAGTAAGGTAAGAACGCAAACTGAGAAAACCTGTTGATAGTATAACTCTGAAAACCAGTCGGCAAAAGAAGTAGAGACAAACCAAAATCACATGGAGAAAATAATTAGAGACAGATATGAATAATGTGAGGAGAACAGGGAGAGAGCTGCAGGAGATAGCAAAAGATAGGAGGGTCAAAACAATCTCCTAAAATGGCCACGGGTTCTGGGAATTATTTGGAAGGTAAAGGTGGCAAGGAAGGGACTTGGCCACCACACCTACCTCATTATGCTGTGGTTTAAAACATGTGATGGCCTAACACTTCAAATTTCCAATGGCAACATCTGCCTTGAAACTACTACTTTTACATTGTTTTTAAAGTAATCTAGCCAATCTTAGAAAAATGAAACCACATGATACACTGACAAATGTAATGGTTCGTTTGTGATTCTTATGGTGGTTCATTTGTGATTCCTACAGTAATCTTGCCAATCTTAGACAAATAAGACCACGTGATACACTGACAAACAAATATAAAAGTTCATTTGTGATTCCTACAATGATCTTGCCAATCTCAGAAAAATGTGACCACATGACACTGCCAAACAAATACAATAAATAGTTCATTTGTGATTCCTACAATAAATCTTGCCATCTTAAAAACAAGAAACCACAAGAATCACACTGACAATAGAACAATGACTCATTTGATTCCTACAGTGATCTTGACAATCTTAAAAAAATGAGACCACATGATATACTGACATACAAATACAATGGTTCATTTACAAATTCCTAGTCATCTTGCCAAATGTGGAAATATCAGCTTTGGATATGACAAAAATACACTTGTCATTTGTGATTCCTGCATTATTCTTATCAATTTTAGCAAAATGTGACCAAATACATTTACAGTATCTATAGCAGAGGTTCCCAAACCACGGCCCGCAGGCCACTTGTGGCTCGCCAGCTGTCAAAAAGTGGCACGCGAGGCCTCCTTTCAGTCGAGATTTCAAGAGTTCACAATAGAGGAGGATAATGTTGCCCTCTTCATAAATTCATTCGTATTTCCTGATGCCAAGCAAAACCTTCAGCACGAAGTAATTGATTTGAAATGCAATTCTGCACTGAGATGTAAATTTCTGGAGCTGCCTGCTTCACCGTAATCATATGATTTCATTCTGGCGGCTATTGCCTGTCGAACAATTTGAACACTTGCGTTCATTCGCCCAGAGATACATTTGTCATTTTGGTTCTTCTTCTTCTTCTTCGTTCATCCAGAGTTTTTTTTCCGGATGTGATTGCGTTGTGCCTGTTTACAGAAAAGCTGCGTTCTTGCGCCGTTAGGCCGACACACCCGACTTCTGCGGGCGTTTGTTGACCGGGTTAACCATCCCAGGGTTTTGGTTCGACTTATAGATGCGAGCAGTCATTTTCCGCAGTGAACGTTATAAAAAACAAGTAACGTTCCAGACTTATCGACAGTAACCTAGCTGCACTTATGACTTTGGGCACGGCAGATTTGTGCTCAGACATTGATAAACTGGCATCTGAACTTAAGTAACTGGTTATGAAGAACAGTTACAATTGTAAATTAATTACATTAATAGTGATTTTCAAAATTGATTTAAGATTTATTGTTAAATGAACTTTTGATTTTAAACCAAACAAATGACTGCAGTGTAGTACTGACACTGACCGCCTTTAAAGTTTTAGAATTTTGTTGATGAAAGTTAAGAATGATATTGCACGACTTTTATAATTTTATAACGCTGTGGCCCGCTTAACTACCGAAAATAGTATATATGGCCCTCGGCTTAAAAAGCTTGGGAACCACTGATCTATAGCATACATGTACTGTTAAAAAAAACATTGACCAAACAATATACCAAAATACAGATATACAGGTTCATTTACGATTCCTCTAGTAATAATGTCAACTGTACCTAATTCATTTCCTGAAAGAAATTTCAGTGCAGATGTCACCAACTCCACCCAGTTTTTTTGTAAAGCTAACCACGGATTTGAGATTTCATCATTTAGATCTAACCATTCAGACACCCTGTCTTCCACCTGCGGAATGAAACAACCATAGATTAGTTGTCAATGATCAAAGAGTTCAATGCAATACTAATCTGAGTTAAATCATTCACTACGATTATCATCATGTGCTCCACCAGCTGGTGTAGGCGTTAATGCATCTCCACAGATCTCAGTCCTCTGTGTTCTGGATCAACTCTGCAGATGTTATTCCTCTGTTCTGGATCAACTCTGCAGATGTTATTCCTCTGTGTTCTGGATCAACTCTGCAGATGTTATTCCTCTGTGTTCTGGATCAACTCTGCAGATGTTATTCCTCTGTTCTGGATCAACTCTGCAGATGTTATTCCTCTGTGTTCTGGATCAACTCTGCAGATGTTATTTCTCTGTGTTCTGGATCAACTCTGCAGATGTTATTCCTCTGTTCTGGATCAACTCTGCAGATGTTATTCCTCTCTGTTCTGGATCAACTCTGCAGATGTTATTCCTCTCTGTTCTGGATCAACTCTGCAGATGTTATTCCTCTCTGTTCTGGATCAACTCTGCAGATGTTATTCCTCTCTGTTCTGGATCAACTCTGCAGATGTTATTCCTCTCTGTTCTGGATCAACTCTGCAGATGTTATTCCTCTGTGTTCTGGATCAACTCTGCAGATGTTATTCCTCTGTGTTCTGGATCAACTCTGCAGATGTTATTCCTCTGTGTTCTGGAACAACTCTACAGATGTTATTCCTCTGTGTTCTGTGTTATTCCTCCATGTTACCGTCTCAGTTCATCCAGCATGATTTCTCTCGGTCTGACTCTGCCTTTCCTACCACTGATCTTTCTAGAAAAAAGTTAGTTGTATATCCTTTACAGGACTTCAGTCAACCCCAGCATTTTTTGGCTGTTTGTTATCTCTTGGCAAGTTTATGTTCAGTAGTTTGCCATTGCTTTCTGAACGACCGGCACCCATACCATTTTATTAAAACAAACCAACACAAGGCAGTCTGCTGCCAAATTGCCTGCAGCTGTGTTTCGAACGCTGTCTGTCCTTGTACCACCAGAATGAGAGACAAAGTGTTGAAGAACCACTGCAGCCAACCTGCATTGTGCAGATGGCACTTAATTGAATAGCTGTTCAACATAAGCTTTATTAATTGAAACAGCCTTAAACACTAATCATCAGCATGTAACAGGTCCTTTGCAGATAGCCAGTCTCATCACGGACACATGAAAAGTCTCCCAATATGTTGCCAGTTCCCCTTCTTCATGCATCTTCACGCCCAAGATGTGTGCAGTATCCTGTGTCCATCTTCATGCTGGTCCACCGTTGCCTTTTCTTCCAGGACCCATGTCTTCCATCACTATGCTTTCCAAGCCATGGTGATATTTAATATGGCCAAAGTATTTCAATTTCTGAGATATGATTCTGTTATAGTCGGTCTCCCTGGCCTAGAGATTAACGTCTTTCTCTGTAATCCTGTATATTTTCGTGAGTAATGTAACCTGCACGAGAATCGGTAGCGGCTCTCGTCACATTGGTAACTTACAGGGTATGTGAGCCGGTCGCTCAGAAAGCAGTGGCAAACTACTGAGCGTAATCTTGCCTAGTGCATCAACAGCAGCTGAAAAATGCTGATGTTGACTGCAACGTCCTGTAAGGGATATGCAAAAAAAAATGCTGTTATAGGCCAATTTTAATCAATATTCAGATTTAGTAGAATATTAGTAATTTGCTGTTTCTTGTTTCATTATATTGTGAAAACCCCAATTTTCTTCTGTAAAGATTGCCTAATGGTCCACAACTCACATCTGTATGTGGCTCAGGAGAGATGCATGTTCTCATAAATGTTACTGGGACCTGTCTGCTGGTGTTGTGCCATAGGTTCCTAACACTATTTAATCTCTGCGACGACATGGTCAGTCTATGTCTGATTTAACCTGTCTGCTGGTGTTGTGCCATAGGTTCCTAACACCATTTAATCTCTGCGACGACATGGTCAGTCTATGTCTGACTTCTTTTGAACAGTCACCTGTGATGTTGGTTATGGAACCAAAATATTCCATGTCTTTTTTTTTGTGACAATGTGAAAACAAAAAATATAGCACTAGTACTATTGATGGTGTCTGCTAGGGGAGTATAGAAAAGCTGAAAATTAAAGCTGCCGGATCAAATAGTCGCTGCGCAGGCTAGTTTTCTATTTCACCTCCGACAGGTTACAAAATACCTGCCCATGTGTTACTGAGGCCCATAAGGGAAGCAAAGAACAGTAACACCATAACCCAACATGCATGTGGTTCTAAGGAGGATTGGCCTGATACTGGCTACCCCATCTCATAGAAAACCTGAGCTGTCAAATACAACCAATTATGAACAAGTCTACAAAATGTTTTGAATGAGTTGCTTGAGTGTCTATGCTCCATTGAGAAATGAAAGGCAGAAAGACACAAAAATAAAGTTAAAAAACACCCTTGCCTTACCAGGGATCATAACTCACATCCTATGATATGTGAGCATCCTAACCACTCTGCCAGGCACCGCTTTGCCCATTTGCACCACTAAGTTATAAATTCAAATCTGTTTTATACAATGAACAATATTTCATGAATGCTTTACCTTGAAAGTAGAAGCTTTTACATCTGGAAACTCCGATAAAATATCCCGTAACAAACAGAAAAAGTTTGTCGCTGGGCCAAACACAGTCTTCGAGGGTCTGGAAATAAAGTGATGAATGAGAAATGATGCTGCAATGACTTACTAGAATACAGACATTACACTGATCTGTTACATGAAGCTGCTACTCTAATGTGCATGGCTGATTTGGGGAAATCAACAAAAAATTAAACTTAGCACAAAATTTAAAATATTAACTCCAATGTTAAATCAATACTACTGTATATAATGAGACTGAATTGGTATGACAAAATCATGAATGTGGAGCTCATGGAGAGAACTAAATAAATTTCTGTGAACCAATGGTTTAGTTTGCTTTAGTCGACGGATCAACATCACGGCACACGAGTGGAACCCATAAATGCTCCGTTCTACTCCTAACTCAAGCCTGAGTCCGGAGAATCTCAGCTCAGTGCATGAACTCCGTAGCACCAGCGAGGATCCTGAAATATTTTGGGTAGTTTTTAACTCGAAATTTTGCCCTGGCAGCATCGTTAGGCTACTATTTTTTGATTTCCAACTGCCAACGGATTTTTTATGTGCGCAACAATACACACGAGCGCTCGATCTCACTACCCAGAGACCAGGGGAAATTTTGTTGCTAGAAGTCCACGTGGAAAAAAACCTGGCCCTCACCAGGGCTTGAACCCGGGACCTCCATCACTCGAGGCGGACACCATACCTTGAGACCACTCAGCCCCCTTTCTGTGAACCAAGAGGTGAGGAAAAAACACTGACACCGGATAGCTTAACTAGACACTTCCTTGCTTGGAATCCACACGATGAATGAAATAGTGGGACATCTAAAACACATGAAGTAGAGAATTAAAGATAGAGATTAATATGTTCGGATCATAATATTTTGAGAATATATACATGGAGCCGCAGGAGATAGATATTAGTGCAATCGGACAAGGATTCTATGTCAGTTTTCATCATCTGCTATGGAAAGGAATGACTGGTCCCTTATATTGCTGGGCACTCTGTTCTAATAAAATATGATAGTCCGAACACTTCATACCACAGCAGGTTCCTGCTACAAGACTTGCTTTGTTTTACATATATATGTAAGAAGGGAGTGAGTTAGAAGGAGGGAAAGAAGGAAAGGAGCAAGGATTTAGAGTAGGAAAGAAGGAATGAGACAGAGAGAAGGGAGAAAAAAGGAAGGAGCAAGGGTTGAGAGAGAGCGAAAAGGAGAAAGAGAGAAAAGGAGAAAGATATTATTTCAAATAATAATAACCATGAAGAATCTACTTACTCTTGAGACTCTTCCTCCTCTCCAAGAACACTAGAATTCTGTTCAACAGCCGAGTTGGATACTGTGGGTGCCATACCTGAGTCTTCATCACCTAAAGCAGGCGATTCCTTGCCTTTCAATTTCCGTTTCTTCTCTCCTTTAGTCTTCATTTTCAGTTTCTTTTTCACGGTAACTGGATCACCTGCGGTGGTTTCTCCTGTGGGCAGTTCACAGATTTTATTCATTCTTAACTTACAATATACGAGAATATTTTTTATACTAGGGCAGAAGTTTGTTTTTTTAACATCATTCAACCAAACGTATTGTTTGTAATTTTATCCAGTTTGTCAATTTTAAACAAGTATTATTTTTTCTTGTCGTGTTTAAACACACTGGATGAGTTACAGCTATTTGAACTTTTTTTTTTTTAATGCATGAAGTTTGGCTCAGTCAGCAGCTAAAGGTAGTTACAATGTTAAATACAATACAAGGTAGTTACAATGTTAAACACAATATAAGTCTGAGAAAAAAAAAATTTTTTTAACCCTTAATGTATTCTGTACTAAGCAACAAACCATTCATTCGTAGTCACATACATCTTTTAACTAATTCTGTCCCGTGAGTTGTCATTTTGCAGTTAAAAATGTATGGACAATAGTAATTTCATCCATCTGCCAGTCAACCTGCAGTCATCAATTCTTCTACATTTGTCTAATATTTGGGGGGAGGAGGGGAGATAATTGTGTTGTATATGTTTGCAGCAGAACTGCGATATTTGCGTATTTCAGCTGCTTCATCAGACTTCTTCCCGGCATTCAGTGACCGGATCAGCCTTCCTGGGATTCATGAATGTTAAACCAATCCCAATATCACTCCCCCCCCCCCCTTTCTCTCTCTCTCTCTAATCGTCTTCATCATTCAGGGTAAGCCAAGATGATCTTCATAACTGTCATGTTAGCCTGTGGTACATTGCCAAGGCATACTCACCCACCCAGCATTTCATTACTCAGCTGCCAATGCTTATACCTAACTTCATGTTAAATAAATATATGCAACATAATTTCAGTCCAAACAAATTTATCTATTCATTACTATATACAGCTAATTAATAAAATTTAAATTACTAGGGGACAGCAAATGAAAACCTTAAATGTTTTTTTTGTGCGAATATATTCTGAAAAAGTACAGAACAAATGTATAATTTTTTGATGTAGTCATCACTGTGTTCTTCTTCTTCTTCTGTGTTCATCCTGAGAATTTTTTGGGACGTGATTGTGTTGTGCCTGTTTACAGCAGAGCTGCGTTCTTGTGCTGTTAGGCAGACACATCCGACTTCTGCAGGCATTTGTTGACCCGGTTAACCTTCCCGGGGACCATTGTGTTCAATGCAAGTCCTCCAATGGCAATAGAGAGCTTGGATTCCTGTAGAAAAACATTATCTTGGTCGCGTGTGTAACCACTCATGAACCACTTGCTGTACCTCTATCGGACTGAATGAATGAATGACTCTATCCTCTCAATGACTCTTTGAGTTGTCCAAGCAGATGGAAATCACTAGGGGCTAGGTCTGGCGAGTACAGGGGATGTGGTACACACTGAAAGTGGAGGTCTTTGAAGGTTTCAACCGTTGCTTGGGCAGTATGGGATCAAGCATTGTCATGTTGCAAAAGGACATGTTTACTCAGAAGTCCACGTTGTGTGGATTTGATTGCGGATTGAAGATGATTCCTGTGAAGATCGTACATGTATCACTGTTGACAGTTTTCCCTCTTGACATGTAGTGCTCTAAAATAATGCCTTGTTCATCCCAAAAGAGAGTCAGCACAACCTTCCATGCAGATAGCTACGTGCATAACTTCTTTGGTTTCGGTGAGGAGGGATGGCATCATTCCTTGCTCAATCTCTCTTATTTTCCGGCTTATAGAAGTGAATCCAGGTTTCATCTCCAGTAACAATTCTTGGTAGGAAACCATCAACTTCTGCTTCAAAGCACTGCAAAAGTTCTTGACAAGCATCAATGCGTCATTACTTCAATTATGTAGTAAGCTGTCGTGGCACCACCTTGCAGACACTTTGCGGTACTGTAGCACATCATGGATGATGTGGTGTGCTGAACCTTGACTGATGTCAAGATGTGCAGCAAAGACACTCACAGTCAATCGGCAGTTTTCCTGCACGAAGCTTTCAACGGGTGCAAATGACCCAGTTGTGAACAGCCTGTCATAGAAGACACACCATTTTGAAAATGTCTGCTCCACTGCTGGACTGGCAAGCTTGCATCCCCATACTGGACTTTCATTCACCATTGAATTTCTACAGGTTTCACTTCTTCACTGATCAAAAAATTGATAACAGAATAATGTTCCTCTCTGGTGCTTGTGAAAAGTGGTGCAGCCATCTTTAAACTGTCCTTATGGCTTCACCATGTTCATCTTGTCATGTGCTTAACTCTTGACATCCTTACCAGCAATATTGACAGGTTACAAGACAATGGCATGGTTATTGTAATTTCTATCACACTTTTAAGGTTTTCATTTCAAGCCCCCTCGTAATAATGGTTTATTTTAAAAAAGCTCATAACTGCATTAAAAAGAACAGAAAAACAGCCACATGTGCTTCATTATGTACCAACCATTCAGTTCTCCTGTGGCATTGATCTTTGTATTTTTTTTATTTGCCCGACACCTGGTTAATATGTCCTGAAGAGTGATATTGCTAGTGTCCAGTTCTGGCATGTCCTAGTAATAAAGCATACATAAATATTAGAAAACACTGCAATGGCCACACACACAAATTTATTTTCAGGAGAAACAGAAAAAAATTACATTAAAAAACTATCAATCAAATCACAAAACTATACTAGTGGTTATAAAATAATATTTAAACATGTTAACTAGAAAAAAACAAAATACTTCATCCCACTCCTTCCTACAGTGTTGTTAACATACACTCATTCCTGCAGCAAGATGAAGGCAACAGGTTCGATTACCGATATGTAACTATAACTTTCGATGTTTATGTCACCTATGTGTCTCTAAGCTCTACTTCTTTCTTCTAATCCTATGCGTACCAATCAATACTTGTTAATATTTCTATGTGTTGCCCAACAACTGATTTTTCTTCTTGTATATTTATAATCAGAAGATGCCCATATAAACAGAAAATAAGCAAATACTAACATATTTTTGTAAAAATTTAAGAAAAACACTTGTTGCTCCTCTTCAGAAGTGGTACAATTATAAGTTTTAAAAATGTTACTTGAAAAGACACCGAACTATGTAAATATACTCACTAATTCTAACATCTTCTTCTTTTTATGTAATTTCAGCATCAGTCTGTAGCCCTCTTCTGTGACTTCAACTGGGCTGATAGGTCGAAGTCGTTTGCTGTTGGCTGCAATCTGAGCTGGTTGGGTCATGTCCAATGAATGATCAATGTGCCCCAGATCCCCATTAATCACCTGTGGCTTGGTGGCAAATGTGGAAACCACGCTGGGAAGAGTTGGTTCTGGTGAGGGAATAGGGCCCAGGGATTTGAACAGCTGACGCCTACTTCTCTGAACTGGACCTAAAATAACACATTTGAAATCCATCTCAAAGAGAGAAAAAAGTGTGCTTTTAATACTGAAAAAAAAAAGACCAAATTAACAGAACATTTCTGAATTAAAATACCATAATAATGTTACGAAAATAAAGTCAGTCAGTAAAGGATACTTTTACACACCTTAAGGTGCACTGGGTTCTAGATTTTTAAAATGTATGATAAAGAAAAAATGTGTTGCATATCCTTTACAAGATGTCAGTCAAACCCAGCATTTCTTGGCTGTTTCTGTGATTTCCTGGCAAGCTTATGTTTAGTAGTTTGCCACTGATTTATGTATATATCTATTTTTAAAAACCAATTCAGAGAGGAGAGAAATCCCCTTTACATTGGGGAGAGAAGGCTCTCATTCAGCATGTTCATTTTCACTATCCTCTCTCCCTTCTTGTATATGTTCCTAGCCTCTTCCATTTCTTGTTCCTATCTTTCGTTTACTTTTTGACATGTCACCTTCTCTCCCTTGTTTCTAAACACTTCCTTGCCAGTGTTATCACTTCCTGTCTAGCCAATTTTTTTAATACCAAGCATGGTTCACAGCCTGTAGTATTAATGGCAGACATCACTTGTTCAGGCACTCCAGTTTGGAAAATTACCAGTACTATAGGCATTGCTGACTGAACTAGGCAACCAGTGCAAGGCTACCGTCCTGTGGATATCATCTCACTGTAGAGTGTCCATAAGTGAGAGAGCTGATTTCTAAGGAAGGTACAATAAAAGAATCAGATGTACCCATCAAAAAAAGTTAGTTGCGTATCATTTACAGGACGTAGCAGTCAACCCCAGCATTTTTCGGCTTTTTGTGATTCCTGAGCAAGTTTACGTTCAGTAGTTTGCCAATGATTTCTGAATGACCTGCACCCATACCATTTCATAAAAAACCAACGTAAGGCAGTCTTCTGCCAAATAGCCCACAGCTATGTTTTGAACGTGGGTATGCGGGATTACGAACTGCATCTGTAACCCCTTTACCAGGGAGATGTATCCATCACATACCCTCAAAAGAATCATCAAAATAATCACAAAGCTACCAACACAAGATGACCCCATATAACAGACAGATCATGTTATCCAATCCAGGTATTAATTCCCCTGTCTTCCCCTTGCTATTTTCCCCAACACATTTGTCAGTCGTTACTAAGTTTTCAAGTTCATTTCTCATCATATTTAATTTTGTTGCATATCCCTTATGGAACGTTGCAGTCAACACCAGCATTTTCAGCTGCTGTTGATGTACTAGGCAAGTGTTACGTTCAGTAGTTTGCCATTGCTTTCTGAACGACCGGCACCCATACCAGCACGTTATAACACAACACGACACGGTCTGCTTCTCATCATAACATACCCAATAAATCTTGACTGTCTACGTCTAATTTCTTTAATCAATTTACGGCTTTCAACTGTTTGTCATAAACAAACTTCAAAAACATGAGCATATAAAGCAAATCCTTTAAAAATAATTTCTTACTAGTTTCTTCATCTTCATCAGATGATGTATCAGGCACGCCACACTCCTCTCTAACTTCCTTTAGAATTCTGTAAACAAAAAACCACTTCCCATATTACAAATGTCATTGTTTCTAACACTGTGTATTCCACAACAGACTTGTCTAAACAAATTTCCAGTTTCTATTGTTAACAATGTTTTGTTCTATGCTTGAGCTCAGCAGAAGCCTCACTCGCTCTGACGGCAGGAAATTAGAAATGCAAGGTGGAGCTTCCCTACCAAACCATGCATGTGCATGTTGTATTCAAGGGAAAACCACTACCTTATCTTCTTAAATATGTTTATGAGCAGGTCACAAACCTGGAATGGAGATGTTACAAGTTCAAAAGCTGTATACCAATAACTGGACTGAATTACTTGACCTGACAATATTTTGTAAATTCTTTAATATCGTTTACAACAGTTTATACATTAAACCTCCAGTTTATTCCCAATAACGTTTAGTGAACATATTGTGCATGTTTGTGACATATTTTCATATTGTGTGACATGCTTTGATTTCCAAACAAACAAGTCCAAAAGCAAGAACCGGCTATGGATCTGTGAAGTGTTAACACCATCACATTTTGTAGGCCTGGATGCACAGTGAAAGGGTGGCCAGTCTTTCCCTCTCTCAGAGGATGATGAGTGCAAGCTTCAAACTCTCTAGAATATGTGAAGGTCCAACACTTCACACCCCAAAGGCAGTACGTGCTACAAGACTACCATTACCTTTTCTCCTAGCTATAAAGCAAGCTGAAAAGCTTTCGACAACGAACTTGGTATTTCAGTCTAGCATGTCATGAGGAGAAATACTTGAAAATTTAGTGAGAAACTTGATGGGAAAAGAGCAAGAGGAAGGCAAAGAGGTATATCTTGATGGCTTGGCAAACAGCATAGTTAGGACAAGAACACGGACCTAATCCAATACTCTACCACTGTCTGAGATAGCATGTCATGACTGTCTATGCTTATTGGTATGGTACAAGTGTGCCAGTTGTCACAGGTTTTTTTGGGCATGTTATGAGAAATAAACTTAAACACTTAGTGACAAACATGATGGGAAAAGAGCCAGAGGAAGGCACCGTAAGTTTTCAAATTTATCTCTCCCCATGATGTTTTTAAAAAAAATATGCATACTATGCTAATTATTTTTTGTTGCATTCATTCGCTTTGAAGTATAGTCCATTCACATGCTACTACTTCTAGTACACTGGACTTATTTTTGCATGTGAATTAGTTTTCCCTATTACCAGTGTCCCTCGCCATCAGGCGAACCCACTTCAACTTCAGAGGTACTTGTAATTTACGTCTCCAAGTCAAGGACGAGAAGTCAACATTTAAGTCCAACTGACCGTGGTTGAACCAGCTACCATGGTATCAGCACACCAGAAGTGTAAGAACATGTGCTCTTATCCATTCAGCCATGCCAACCTCCACTATGCTAATAAAAAACACACATTGTCAAAGAAATGTGCAAACAATGAGCTCAAAGATATGAGTTTCTATTCCTAGATGTTAACAAGCATGCTGAAACTGAAGATATGTCATCGAACATAACAGAGCCAGCCTCGATTCATAGGAACAGGAAAACTTTATAAAATATTTGTTGCTTCTTCTACAGATCATTATTTCCTACACTACCTGAATGTTTTTTTCTTCACAGTTTGTTCTAGAGGTGTAGATTTCTTCTTTGGGGGTGGACGATATTTAAATTTGATGGATTCTCCTGGTGCTAATGTAGATGCGTGTTCAAAAAGTTCCTGCAAGGAGACAAATTGGGCATGTTAGAAAATAATAGTGACGTACATCTGACACAACTTACAGAACAACAATCATTTTTAAACTAACTAGTCAAACAAAGCGTAAATTAATACATGTTACTTGAAAGGGGTATGTTCAGTTTTAGACAATACACCCAAGAAAATGTTATAATACAACAATATACAATTAATCAGGTGCCATCTCCACAGTGAAGTTTGGTTGCAACAGGTCTCCAACACTGTCTTTAGTCCTTGTTATACACTCTGATAGACTGCTGTTTGTCCACATTTTGATGTTACGTTCCAACTTGTATTACAGTTAACCTCTTGCTCGCCTGTCTTCAGTTCTTCCCTCCAGTAAGCTTTTTAAAAGAATGTTATGCCTTTTAATATGGTCAAAATGTTTAACTTGTCTCGCTTTTTGTACTTCTTTCATCAACTCTCTCTTCACTTCCATTCTCTCCAGAACCTCTGTATTGCAATCCCAGTGAATCAAGACATGAGAAAATTTCAATGGCGCTAGGTAGAACACACATTAAAAAAACCTGACAGTATAACTACAAAATTCTTTCTCTAGAACACGCGGGGCAAATGAAATAGAGGGAGGTGTAGTAACACATGGAAAAGGGAATCAGAGATAGACATGAATAATATGAGAAGGCCATGGAGACAGTTGCAGGAGATGGCAAAAGATTGAAAGGTTTGGTGTGAGTGGGTTGAGGGCCTATGCTTCAATGGGGAATAAAAAGTAGAAGCAGTAGTACAGCTCTGAAGTCAACCCAGCCTCATTAAATGTGTACCAAAGATGTTTCTGGGAAGATAAGGTGGTGAAATGCGAGCTGATTTTACAACCTTAATATGCCTAGACCTAGTATATGTGAGCATTTTACATGAACATGGCAGTATCTTCCATTAAATTTACACACTGCTAAAAAGAGTCTTGTTCATAGCACAACAGAGTGCTCACAATTTGCCTGAATTAAAATTGTATGCCTTCGACTAAAATAATTGTATGACACATATGCTGCATATCTACTGAGTGAGTGCGTGGCGCGACACTGTGAGCTGTGAGTTTCGTGTGAAATGCTTTTGAATCTGCCCGAGGTTTTTTGGAACGTGACTGCATGTTCGGAGCGATGGCATATGGCTATGTCCCAGAGTTGACCGGTTTTTGCCTTATGCAGAAATGCATTATGCACAGTGTATCTGTGCGGGCTGTTGTTTGTCGAGACTCCTGTCTTTTCCACTTTTCACATTGGCAGTGGGGAGCGTTTTGTGTGATATTCACTGGCACAGGAATGGAGCATAATGGGGACGACCCGTTGCTGTGAAGTTGGAACTGCGACTAACTAACTAACTAACTAACCTGTCTTGCAAGTAGTAAATGAGTTAATAGATCTGACAAATAACTCTGGTGCCTCATTTTATAATCTCTGTACCGGAACTGGCGTGTCTGCTTCCTGTAGCATGCTATTTCTGGGTGTAAGTAGCCCTCTGGAATAAAAATATACAACGCAATATCATTTTGATCATTGTTAATAAAGCACTTCTGTGAAAAAGAACAAAGAACGAACACATCCAGTAGCAGTAGTGTGCTGTGGGTATCTGAAGTTTTAGGATCTAAACATTTTGTGGGCCTGAGTGCAAGGAGATATGGGTGGCCTGTCGTTGCCTCCCATATCAAGAGATGAGAACTGGCATCCAGTCTTGTTCGACCATGCTCATGCCACTGTCAGCATACTGCCCTCACCAACACGCCACTACTACTTAGAAGAGTACATAATTTATGTAATGGTAATTTTTAGCATATAAACATATATTGGAAACAACAAGCTGCCATAAGGATTGATAATGAAGTGGGACAATATCAGCCTATTAAGAGAGGTGTTAGGCAGAGATGTGTAATGTCTCCAGATCTTTTTTCCCTACACAGTGAAAATATTTTCAGAAATGTAGAAGATATAAATGGAATCAGCATTGGAGGATGAAACATCAATAACATTAGATATGCAGATGATACAGTATTGATTGCAGACAATGCACAGGATCTGCAACAATTAGTAGTTGCGGTTGTTGTACACAGTGAGCAACTGGGGTTAGAATTAAATTGTAAAAAGACACAGGTTATGGTAGTCACTAGGAAGAACAAAATACCACAATGTAATATACAAGTAAATGGGACTATTCTTCAACAAGTGAATCGGTACAATTATCTCGGAACAGTCATAACATCTGATGGGAGATGCCTTGAAGAGATTAAAACAAGAATCGCCATGGCAAAAGTAGCCTTTAGCAAGATGAAAAACATTCTGACCAATAAAAAGATGTCAATTGAAACGAGAAAAAGAATGTTGAGGAGATACATAGAGCCTGTTCTTTTGTATGGATGTGAAACTTGGACAATGAACAGTCAAGCTGAAAAACATCTGATGGCTGCAGAAATGTGGTTTCTGAGGAAAATGCAAAGAATACCATGGACAGACAGAAAAACTAATGACCAAGTACTACAAAAGACAAATGACAATCGAAAAATGATTAGAGAAATTAGACATAGAAGTCAAAATTGTTTGGACATGTTATGAGAAGAAACTGATTGGAGAACTTAGTGACAACTGGCAAGATCGAAGGGAACAGACCAAGAGGAAGAACGAGAGGAAATACCTGAATGGCTTGGCCACATGGCATGGACGAGACAGGAACACTGAGCTGATCCACAACTCTGGTGATCAAGTGAAATGGCGAGTCATGACCGCCCACGCTTTCCGGCATGGCACATGATTGATTGATTCATGTCCCATCACAGATTTGACTCCTTGCGCTCCTGAGCAACCCTGTTAATGATATTCCTCCATGCCCTAGTCTCAATCCATCCAACACCATCATCTCTTGGTCTGTCCCTGCCTCTTCTCCCACTGATCTTTCCAGTCATCACAATATTTTCCAATGCCTCTTTTCTTATTATATGACCAAAGAATGTTGTCTGTCTCTTTCTAATAGTTGTATACAATATTCTTATTTCATTAGCCTCTTTTAGGCAATCATTGTTGCTTACTGACATATGACGGCAAGCGCCACCAAACATAAAAAAGGGAAAACAGGATTTTTCCCATACGGACACACTGAAGTGGACGACAACAAGAGAAACCAAGGGGAACGTGAAAACTTGGTAACCGAGGACGTCAGACGACAACATAGAGGAGACGCTATGTGATTCTTCGGAAGCGCGGATGTGATTTCGTGAAGCCCGTGTTCGTTGGAAGATCTGGATGTGAGGAGTGCGAAGCTTGACTGGGAAATAACAGGAGGATTAGTCTGACGAGGAAATGATCAATATCAAATAGAAAGAACCGAAGGCACGGAAAACCTAGACTGAATTTAAAGTTGGAATGGCGAGATAGACTGCGCTCCAAAGGGAAGTCGGATTAGCATAGGGATTTAGTCACAGATGTTTTGTAAATACTGACCCTGTGTTAAAAGGGCGATTTATGATCTGGACAAACCATTGTAAGAATCTAGCGCATTAATAAAACGTGTGTGAGTATTTCCATTGCATGGCGTCAGTTGCTTATTCACATTGAATTCCAACAGTTGAGGTGAGACTATTATTTCTCATTTGTATTCGAGCTGTAGAGCATTGAGTTTAACTTTCCTTTGTTAATTACGGGAGTTACCTCAAGGCACTTACTCTGGCAGTCCAAGGTATTTGCAACATTTATCTCAGGAACAGATGCCAAAGAATTTAAATTATGAAGATGGTAAATTGCTGAAAGTAATAATAAATTACTTAATACATTATTCTGAGGTGATTTATAGATCTCTGTCAGCCTACAGGAACCTATCATCGTCATCATCACCATGACCCAATGTCATCTCTATAGTTAAGATTGGCAGTAATAGATCTCCAGCAGTTTCTGTCCTGAGCCTTTGTTATATATTCTGTCAGATTATATCCTGACCATATCTTCATGTTTTGTCCATTTATATCTTTGAAGCCCTCTAACTCTTTTTCCCCTCCATTATAATTTTCAGTAGATGTTGTATGATGTGACCAAAGAAGGTGAATTGGGCACATAGTGTTAGATTCATATTTTCATAGACCAAATGGCACTCAATGGGTGATATGGTCATCATCATCAAGTGCCTTGCCAGCTGGCGTGGGTGTTCATGTCTCTCCACAGATCTCATTCTTTGATGATCTGAATCAACTCTGCTGATATTCCTCCATGCCACCGTCTCAATCCATCCAGCATCATTTCTCTTGGTCTACCTATGCCTCTCTTCCCCTCGATCTTTCCAGTTGTCACGATGTTCTCCAATGCCTCTCTTCTCATCACATGACCGAAAAAAGTTGTGATGTGGTCTCTATCAATATTTACTTTCCCAAAGACATTTCTGGGTATCCATTGTAGACTGGGTCAACATGGGAGATTATGTCACTTTTGAACATCCACAAAGCAGATTCAAACCCATGAACACAAGGCTGGCAAGCAAGCTTCTAGCCACTGCGCTGCCTCTGCTCCTCAGAGACCATCTCCTCAAGCTTATCATCAAGTTAAAGACAAGTTATAAGTGTTACAGAAAATACCATATAAGTAGATTTATTGTTACTGCAGTAATATTTATCATTAACTTTAAAAGCAACAAACATGTAAAATACAATAAAAAGTCTTGAAACTATTATAAAGTGTACCAACAATTATATCATACCTTTCAACTTCCTGTGCATGACATCAAGCGGATTTCCAAACTTAAAATTCTCGCCATTAAAAAGCCGCCTGTAAATATTTAAATAAGAGGCTATAAAGTTGTATACAATGGAAATAACTGTGCCATAAAGCATACCGCTACAATAAATGATTATTTATATAATCTCATCAACATTAAAAATGCATTTGGGGAGATGTGGCTAAGTTGTGTGTCTTTGTCTTAGGGTCAAAGTTAGCTGATACACAGCTGGAATGTTTACTAAACCCACTGATTTCTAATATCAAGTGTCTCATCCCCTGCCACCGATCTCCTGGCTAGCGAGACTGTATATATACCCAGCCTTCTCAGATTTGGGTGCAAAAATGTAGGTCTTGAGTGCAATTTGCATACATTAAAAATGTGTGACAGTTGGAAATAACATAGAATAGGAAAGAATGAGTAGGTGTGTTGTCATGGTCGAGCTGCCAAATTACAGTTACCTACAAGTTCACTTGCATTCTTCGCATCTTATTCAGATTTTCTTGGCCATATTCAATATTCCACTGGTTTGTCAGGCTTCCCACTCTTCCAACATATGCGATTTTTGGCTGATCCCCAAGATGACAATCCCACTGAATGGAACCTGTCTTGAGTCATGCTAAGACATTATGTGAAGCATGACAGCCTCATTTTTCTTCACTTCCAAAGAGGTCTTCCTAAAATGCTTCCAACAATGGTGACCACTGGGAAAAGTGTGTAATCCCAAAAGAGTACTTTGACGGGGATTATGGTTTTAGACTTTCAGGTGAGTAAGTGTATATTCCCAACCAGACCCTGTACTAAGCTATGGTATAATAAAGTAGAGTGGCTAGTTCCTTTCTTCATCTCCTTTCCTTTCCAGTAATTCTTAAAAGTATCTGGTTCCCATTTAATTAAACTGGGTTAATCCCTGAGGCATTCCGTCAGAGAAAAGTGATTGAACCACAGGTCACCATGCTGGTAAGCTAGTGTACTGGCCATTATACTATAACTGTCCTAATTAAAGAATAGCACTTCAAAAACAGGGAACTCTGTGGCAAATGATTAAGATGTCAGCTTCGAGATCTCAAGAATATGGCTTAGCTTTCTTACTGTGTCATTCAGACTACACGTACAATTTTTCCAAAGACCCCTGGTGTCATTGCTGGAGCTCCAGAGTTTGTAAATTGTGCTGTGCTCTCGGCACCTGGCTTGCCGCTTCTACAGTGAGAGACTGATCTAGCTGTGGTAAAACATGATGCAATGAAGTTATTCCTTTAACTGTTAACTTCAAAAGCAATACAAGAGGAATGAAAAGATCATTTGTATTGCTTTTAAAACGACCCAATGTATGTATAACAATATTTTCTTCTCTTGCTTCTTCATATTCTTTCTCAGTCAGACTATGATTCCAGTTTCAGACAAGAACTTGGATACTACTTTAAGTGCTAAGAAATCTTCGAGCAGGGTGTCTCGATCAGAGGTTACTGCGGATTAGAGCTGTGCTCTGGGAGTTCTGTATGGATCATACTTCTATTTAAAAAATGTTCTTTTTTTGTCTCAGATTCTTTACATGCAATTTACAATAGCAAGTTGCTTACCTTAAAGTCTCTCGTTTCTCTGTGTCATCATTAGAAGAAAAAGATGGTAGAAGTCTCTGTTTAAAAAAACAAAGGTGGTAAATGGTAAAGCCTACAAAACTTCCTTCTTCTTTGGGCAATTTATGTCAGAAAAGCATGAATCACTCATTACACAAGTTTACAAATTAGATAAATGTTTCTGTGACACACATAAAGTAAACTGAGGCACAATCTATCAGGTGGTTTCATGTGTGTCTATTTGTTGTTAATACACTGAGTACTCAAACATGCACAGTTGATAGATCTCCAACTCTATTGGGAGCTACTTCTTGCAGGCAGGAAATGTAGATTTCAGCTTTACCTTGTTTGCTGTCCCATCTGGCAAACCACTGGTAAACACAATTTTAGAGCAGATTTCTGTGAGTAACACCGCTTTCATTTGTAGGTAAGGTAAACTTAACAGGCGAGGCTAAGAGACTGCGAATGTTATAACAGCTTCACTGTCCCAATTGTAACCTCAAAAGAAATAATTATGTACAATCTTTACATTTCCTTGTCAGTTTGATGCTTTATATTGTCCTTTGCTTCTCCTGCCTACTGCAAAAACAATGTGCTTCATACATAAAAATCTTGGCTCCTTGGGCAGTTCTCTTTACAAATTATAAGATGTGCTAAATTTGCTTTAAAATGAGATTCAAATTAGACACCATCTTTCAAAGAAGAATAGTCAACCATTTCAGTAGTGTCATCGGTCTCTACACAATGAAGGAGAACGATGGATTGATTGATTGATTTAGGAACCGACATCACAGCATTCAGGACATTCCCATAAGCGCTCCGTCCCCATCCTCAGCAGCCAGCTAAGAGTTCCAACACTAATAGTTCCAGTAGCAATCTGATTATATGTCCGTCTCGCCTTTCCTCTGAGCGTCGAGCATCGTCCAGATCTCCTCGTCACACCTCGCTGCCTCATTCTTACCAGACTATGGTGATCCATTTGCTCCTCCGAGGTGTACACATGCTCCCACAAGGCCACAACCACGTCTGTCTTGTCATGCATCATGAAGGAGATATGAGCAAGCACTTAAGGACTGAACAGTGCAATGTGCAGTGAGGATGATCAGTTGACTAACTAAAGAAAACAAACATTAAGCCTAATACTCAGTTGACATTATACCAAAATATAAAACATACCTCAAGTCGCTCCCTTTCTTCCGCAGTAAGGACAGTATCCCAGGTATCCAGCGACAGCACTGACATAAATATATGCTTCTGTAACAACATTAAAATAATAACACACTGTCAATGACAATCCATAAACAAGACATCTTTAAGTACAATACACTATCATCATCATTTGTAATATGATTTAGTACTATCTCCACACTGACAGTCAGCAGTTATTAGTCTCAAGCACTTTCAGTCCTGTATATTTATGGTCGCACCCATGTTTTACCTGGACCAAGGGCCGCAACGAAAAGCAACACTAACTTACTATGCAGGTCGTAAGATATGGGTTCAAAAATGGTTGTACCCATGTGTTTATGGGGCCCCTAAGGAAAGCAAATAACAGTTCACGCTGTTACCTACCATGCATGTCATAAGAGGTGACTAAGGAGAGTTGGTCTTGGGGCTGGCTACCCCACACCATAGAAAACTTTAGTTGCAGAGTCCTACATGGTGTGAGTTGCAGGAAGTAGCAAATGATAGGACAGCTTGATGTGAGTCGGTTTTGGGTCTATGTCCGAACAAGGGATTGAGGAAGCAAGAAGAAGATAGTTGTGGTCCACTCAGGCATCTTCCAGTTCAACCTTTGATATTGTCCTCATGCATGCAACATCCTTCTCTTGCATGCTTGTCTTCCACTTTTTCCCAAAGCAAAACTTTCAAAAGGGTTTTATTTACCTAAAATATTTTAACTGTCTGACTCTGATCTTATCAAGCATTAATATCTCTGCTATACACTAGCATCATCATCATCATCAAGTGTCTTACTGACTGTCACAATATGTTCCAATTTTTCTCTTCATGTGATGTGGCCAAAAAATGATGATTGCTGATCTTTGTGGTGTCTTCGTGTCTTAAACTATAGTTGTCAAACAACTAACTTTTTACAGAATATTTTAACACGTGCTAGGAAATATAAACTATATCAAGAATTGAAGATGAATATCCTTTTGTTTATTCTGTTTACAATTGTTCCCTTAACTTTAACATTACAATTATTCATTTAAAATCAACAACCGGATACAGTTAATGCCAAGAGAGATATTGTCGCAGGACTGTGAAGTCACTAGATATATTATGAGAGTGAACAACCAGTTCTTTTCATTGCTATATTTTTCCCCAGAAAAATTTCTGATACTTGTTTTAGGGACTGTATGCAGTCATTAAGAAAATTCCATCTCAACATCTGACTTACTTCAGAGTGCTACATTGCTAGGAAAGTGTATTATCTATCCACTATGCTACAATGTCGTTCAGAAAGCATTGGCAAACTAGTGAACGTAACACTTGCCTAGTGCATCAACAGCAGCTGAAAAATGCTGGTGTTGATTGCAATGTCCCGTAAGGGATACGCAACAACAACAAAAAAAATGCTACAATGACGTCAACAATTGTTTGGGCAAGAAAAAAACTGAAGAGAATCAACAGATAGCACAAAATAACTAAGGGGGCTTACAGCCAAGGGGATTAACTTCATTGCACATTGTTTCGCCCAATGTGGTTCAGTCTCGCCGCAGAAAGGTAAGCCACCTGCTGAAAGCAACATTCAAAGCACAAAGTCTGTAGCTCCAACGACACAGGTGTCTTCTGAAAAGTTGAACTCATGGTCAGAATGATGCATTTCGAAAAATAATCCAGGACTTTTAATGCACGAGGCAGACTGCTTGACCACTTTACCACAGAAACACATACATGACTAACAAGTCTAGGCTTAACTACAATGCACAAAAAGACGACTTATGCCACTTTCTAGGATTTAAAAAAATCGCCTTCTATTTCATTACCAAGATAATTCAAAATTTTCTCACCTTTTCTAAGAACAGCTCAGGCAGCAAAAGTGTATCTTTCCCTAGTCGACATTGCTCTCTGCGTTCATCGGGGCCAGGTATCAGTGCCGCCCATGCATCGTTGTCACTGTCCATGTCTTCACTCATTTCTTGATCAGACTCCTCCATGACTGGTGAAGAAAATTACAATACAGATTATATGTGTTATTATGTCATTACACACACAAAACGTATGCTGACAACACTGCCTTGATGGAGGTCAGCATGGCCGAATAGATAAGAGCACTCACTCATAAATTCCATTGTGCTGATGCCAAGGTAGTGGGTAGACAGTTACACTGGTCAGTTGGGACTAAAATGTTGACTTCTCGTCTTTGACTTGGGGACATAAATTACTCATACCTTAGAAGTCAAGAGTGGGTTGGCCTGATAGCTAGGGAACACTGGTAATAATAGGGAAAGCTAATCTACACACACAAATCAGTCTAGTGCACTAGACATAGTAGAATATGTATGAACTATGCTTGAGTTCAAAGCGAGCAAACGCCAAAAGAACTGTCTTGATATGGGAGACGCAGCAGCACAGTGGCTAGCAATCTTGCCTACCAGCCTGGTTGTCATGTGTTCAAATCCTATCATAGCACATTATGAGGTCAACCCGAGTCTACAAATTGTACTGGAAGGCCCCAGTTAACGTCTGGTTTACGTTCTTGGAAAATGTGACTTTAAGTGAAATGGCGTATAGCGAAACACTATACAGGTGTATACACTGGTGACGATGTTATGGTGGAACTAGCGACATAAAGTGAAGTTATGTCACACTGTGACGATTACATTACAGCGATATGACATAAACCAAAGCGACGTATAGCGGGGCCTTCCAGTACCAGAAAAGGTGCTGGAAAGTAAAAGCAACCAGCATGATACTGACCAAATCATCAACCGAGTACCGAATGGTCTATAAAAACATGGGGCTAGAACAATATGCCCAAAACATCTCAAGGCATGAAAAAGGGTTCTATTTTTAACTTCACTCTCTTAATAGCAAAACATTAGAGGAAACTACAGAAAATTTGCCACGGTCATAACAAAAAGTAAAAACATGGATCTTCATTTAAAAATCAAGAAGACAGAAGGACAGAAATTGATCACACACAACTGTAGATTTATAAGTTAAAAAACCCTTTTTACACACCTTAAGGCACACTGAGCATATGGAGCTAGCGTTTTATGTTAATAAACCATTTGGCAAATGACTTCTGATGAGCTAGTCACATAAAATCAGCACAAAACATGATTTCTAAAAATAGGCAAAAGAATAGAGATATATCACAGAGGAAACATTCAGGGTAATAGAAGAAAGAAGAAAGTGAATGCAAACTGGGATAGAAATTAATATTCTTATACACAAACACTACATGAGAAAAATCATAAGTGTTATCAGAGAAGAAAAAAACAGTTTGTAATGAATTAAAGTTCTTGCATATCCTTTACAGGATGTAGCAGTCAGCCCCAGCAGTTTTTGGCTGTTCATAATTCCTGGGCAAGTTTATGTTCAGTAGTTTGCCACTGCTTTCTGAACGACCGGCACCCATACCATTTCATAAAAAACCAGCACAGCTGTGTTTCGAACACGGTATGTGGGATTATGAACTGTGTCTGTATCCCCTTCGCCACGGAGCCGGCAAATGATAAAGAGGGAGACCTAAAAACACTCGGAGAAGAGAATTAGATGACAGGTGAATAATATGGAGAGAATATAGAAGGAGCTATAGGAGATAGCAAAATATAGGACAGCTTAGTGTTAGATGGCTGCTGGCTTATGCCTCAATAGGGGAATCAAGGACAGAAGAAGGCTGGATAAACTATACCATGAAAATGTGCAAATTGCTATGGGCATCGCCTGCAAGCTGGGATAGAAATTCAGCAAATGTTATCTAATTATGCCAGTGATTGTTATTTCATTATTTACACTGATAGATCTGTGCTACATAGTATGGAGTAGCTCAGGATGGAGAATTAATTCCAGACTGCAGGGTAGAATTGTTGAAGAGCAGAGCAAGATTTATAAGACCACAACCACAATATTCAACATAGTAATGCAGTCAGAGATCCAAATGCAGCCTCTAAATGGCTCCCATCCAATAATTTAAATAATTATGCTAAAATCATTGTCAATAAGATGGTGAAAAGTCTGAAAAGTAGCCGGCTATGAAATGTATGGATGCTTTTCATGAGCGCAACAAACCTCCAGATGCTATGATCATGATGAATTTATTGCCCTGGTCACTTGGGAGGCAGCTATCACATGGATAAACCTTCAATAGCATAGTTACGTAGTATAGTATAGTGAGTATGCGCAGTCAAGGGAACACTTTTGTGAGATTATACAACATGTAACGAATTGATAATAATAATATGCAGACAAATTGTGTGGGTGTCATCAAAGGTGAAAAAAGTGTCCTAGTGGCACGAAACGGAATATTTGCTTGGATAGCAAATCCATTAGTGGAAAGTCCGAATCGAAAGCTTACTGTGTGGATGTTATCTGCAGACTGCATTCTTCTGGTTTCCGGAGGAACAGCCTGTTGTGAATGGAAGGCCCAATATACGGAAGTGAGGCTAAGCAGCCATGTGTAGGACGTGACGATTCCTTGGGTGAGCCCAGTAACAGATTGCTATATATGTCGGCTCTGCAATTATGGAAGCCTCCTTGGATTACGGGGAATGCCCATGGTCTGCCCCTGCCTTCCCTTGAGGGCTGACCATTATGTCTTTGGCTGTTCTAAATGGGCCAGCTGGGATGGGGGAATAACACCACAACAGTGAGAAACGTCTTACGAAACCCCTGGGAATGTTAACCTGGTCAACAAATGCCCGCAGAAGTCGGATGTGTTGGCCTGCAAGAACGCAGCTCTGCTGTTAAACAGGCACACAATCACGTCCGAAAAGAAACTCCCGATGAATGCTTAAGAAGATATGCAGACAAATGGAAAACTTGAACTAATGCTAAATTATGTGTTAGAATGTAGCTAGAATCTTTTAAATATGATCTGCTAATGAAATTTAGTAGGCAGTTTAGTGTTTAGTTACCAGACTGGCATTCCACTTTTACTTTTATTTAACTTAAAGGTTAGAAATTAAATTACTTTACTTATTTAAACTTATACATACTAACTTGTAATGGTGTATTTTAACAACCCCTACTTGTTGGTGTAATTTATAACATGTCAGTCAATGAGTCATATCGAAATGTCATGTGCTTAAAAGGGGACAACTACAGTCGACACTCTTAAACTTGATTTGCCTTATTAATTCACTCACAGACTCACCGCCGCAAACTCACATTCACAACAACACTTACACTGATAAATGAAGAAACATTGAAACAACAAACAAAAATTTAATGCTCTAGAAAAAGCTAAAATCCAAAAACAGTGTTACATAACATTAAGTAAACAACAAATGCAAAAACATACACTAAAAAAATTCGGATTTTCCTCACCTAAATGAATAGTTCTAATTTATTCTAAGCGTGTCCGCATTGACAAAACCGTTATGCCTAGCTAAATAACTTTGCAGAAGGGAACCATGTTCCGGAAGTTAGTGTTTGATAGCTACTCCGCAGAAAAAAAATAAAGATTTGTCTTAACCTTAACTTGTTTGTAGTATAAATTTCACTATGGAGCAAACACGACATGAGGCTAATCTCCTCCGGGTCACCTCTCCCTCCCTACCCCACTCTGCTACGAATATATCGGCCTCTTTATCTTCTTTACACTCTCATTTGGTGGGGGGGGGGCACTTGAGTTATGACTCGTAGGTGTATTTTGATTGATTGATTGGATTGATTTAGGAACCGACGTCACAGCATTCGGGACATTCCCATAAGCGCTCCGTCCCCATCCTCAGCAGCCAGCGAAGAGTTCCAACACTAATAGAACCAGTAGCAATCTGATTATATGTCCGTCTCGCCTTTCCTCTGAGCGTCGATCGTCGGCCAGATCCCCTCGTCACCCCTCGCTGTCGCATTCTTGCCAGACCATCGTGATCCATTTGCTCCTCCGAGGTGTACACATGCTCCTACAAGGCCGCAACCACGTCTGCTTTGTCATGCATCAATACTCCACCAAGTTTTGCCGAGCCAGCCAATCTGGCCGCCTGTTCATTCCCCAGAACACCAGCATGCCCCGGAGAAAAGATCCAGACGATGCTTGTCACCCGTGACTTCCGAAGCGAAGCAAGCCACTCTGCACGAAGCCTGCCTGTCCTCACCCTACTCAGCATGCTTTCTGAGTCAGTTACAATCACGATGTGTGTGTGTGTATCGTATTCTCCATCCAGCGGAAAGCTGCACTGACCCCCTCCACCTCCATTCTTAAGCTAGATGTTGTGGTATCATATGCCAGGCTCTCCTGCGCCAAACGTCGACCATTAGCTTTTGCTAAGAACCCCCAGGCACTTCTCCTACCTCTCAACACTGACCCATCTGTGTAGATAATCACATCACCCGAGCGAGCATTATCCTGAATTAGTTGCTGGATTTCCACTTCCGTGGCCCCTGCTGGCCACTCTCTGCACTCCCGGCTCAATTTGATTATAACCCTGCACAAGTCTGACTGCTCCGCTGGCACTCTTACCCACTCCTCTCCTAATGTTCTCCAAGATGCACACCTGTCTGATCATATCCTCCGCCAGAGCCATCCATGATTTCCCTCTTATCAGTCTCTGACCCTTAACTGCGTCCAGCGCTTCATGCAACGGGTGATCTGTGTCTGCAGCTACTCTGATGTATGTCTTTGCCTGCATCACCTTGAGACTACCTGCGACAGTCGGCAAACCGAGGATGTAACGCATACACACAACTGGGGTGTCTCTGGTGCATCCCAGAATGACTCGCATAGATTCATTCTGTATGCGCTCTAATTTCACCAGCTGACTCTTTGAGACAGTGAGCAGTCCTAGTCCATAATCAATCACTGAGAGGATCAAGTGCTGGTATAGTGTGAAAAGCATTCTCTGCTCTGTGTCTGTAGGTGTATTTCTCCTGGTGTTATTTCCATTAGCACCGTTTATGCCAGTTTTGAGACAGTGCTTCAATTGTCCTACAAAAAGCCACTATATGTGCCTGACCGAAAATCACCCTGTCCCCAGGAAGGTGAAAGTATGCACCCGGTGCACCATGGCTGGCTTCACTACCAAGACACCTTTGACTTTTTAGGGAGAAAGCCGGCTTCTCTCGCAGACTGCTCGGCATGTGTTTCCACATCCGTGGTTCGTTTTACCACAATAGACACCTATGCTATCTTGTCTTCTTTGCACTGACTCCATCCATGGCTACAGAAACTGCATTTTTGCACACTCTAATGAAGAAGCTAAATCTTCCACACTGCTGTCACCATTGTTAGTGGTCTGATTCCTTCATTCCTATTACTGTTGATTCTGCAACAGAAAGCGTCCCTTGTGCGGTTTCACACTCTACCGTCTGCGACTCCCGTCACGGTTTGGCTGCGATTGTGGATTTTCGGATGGCATTTTGTTATTGTAGTGTTCATTATGCATGATGCAATGGTGCAACTTCTACTTTACCGGTAGGCCAAGTTGGTCCGATAAAAAAAGTAGAGTTGAGTTGAGTTGAGCTAAGAACTGACATCATTGCACTCAGAAATTCTCATACGCGCTTCGCCCCCTCGTTCAACAGCAAGCGAAGAGTCAAGTTAGTAATCGTTCCTACCGCTATCTGATTGAAAATTCTTCTTCTCTTCCCTCTGCCTTTCAACATACGGGTTCTCAATCTGCTACCCTGTCTTCTCCACATGGTTCCAGAGGTGCTCGACCACCTCTTCCTTGTCCATAGGTAGTCTACCACCAAGAGGTGTATTCCCCGCCAGCCTATCAACCTGTTCATTCCTCCACACTCTCACATGGCCAGGGCATAAAACCCATACAATTCTAGCAATCTGTGACCTCTGAAGCGAAGATAGCCATTCCATTTGAAACGTTCCTTTCACCATCTTACTTTGCATACACCATGAGTCCGTAATGAATGCAATGTGTGTTTCTGCGGTCTCCTCTAACCAACGGAATGCCGCTGTGACTGCTTCCACCTCCATTCTCATGCTGGAGGTCTTGGTCTCATATGCCAGACTCTCCTTTTTTTCAATCATCGTCCATTAGCCTTCGCGATGAAACCCCAGTCACTGCGATTGTTTCTCACCACTGACCCATCGGTGTAGATCACTATGTCACCCGCAGGTCCGCATGACCGAATGGATAAGAACGGTGTTCTTAAACACCCGGTGTTCTGATATCGGGGTTAGCGGTTCATCCCCTACACCGGACAGCTGGACTAAAATGTTGACCTGTCGTCCTTGAATTGGGGACGTTAATTACAAGTACCTCTGAAGTCGGAGTGGGTTCGCCAGATGGCGAGGGACACTGTTAATAAGGAAAGCTAACCCACACGCAAAAATTCAGTCTATCACCACTATCACAATAGTGTTTATAGACTACGCTTGAGTTCAAAGCGAGCGAGCGCAAAAAAAAAAACTTAATCATCTTGATGTGTGTTACTCTGGAACCGTTGTTGTACCTAAACCTCTGTGCGGCCTGCTGCCCATTCTCTGCACTCCCGACCCAGTGTTACTGCTTGCTTGCTTGTTTGTGTTCTCCACTATAGGGGTTGATCTCATCCCTTCTGTGGTGACTCTAAGTGCTTGATTTTGCACCCTGTTCAGCTCTTCTAGTGTGATTTTTTATACTGAACACCACACAATTGATCCGTATTATAGGTGTGCTCGTATGCTCTATTGATAAACTTTGCTAAGTATTTTTCCACTGGCTCCCCATATGGTTCCACTTAGTTTTCTTTCTGGCTTTTGCTACTGCTTTGTTTGTGTGCTTTCTCCATGTCAGCCTTTCATCAAGTGTTAGCCTACTCCAAGGTATTTTGGTTCTTCATCTTCTCTTAGGGGTATTTCATTTATCTGGATGATCACTGCCTTTTGTTTTGGAGAGAAGGTAAATAGAGTGATGCTGCACTTGTCAGTGTTTATGCTGACACACACTTTGTTTATCCATGCAACAAATGCATCTACAGCTCTTTGTAGCAATCTGGCGGCCACTGATGCATGTTCATTTCTGCTCCATGGAACCAGGTAATCAGCGTACATTGCCGCTTTAATTCCATGCGGGTGATTAGCAACAAGATCATTGATGAAAATTAGAAAAAGTGTGGGGGACAAGACTTCGCCCTGGGGAACATCGTGACACAGTAGAACTTTCTTGCTCTCGAGTCCGTCTATCTGTACTCGGGCTCTTGTGTTGTGCAAGTATGCTTTTACCCATTTGTACATTATTCCATTGACTTTACAGTTTCTCAGTTTCTTCATCAGACCTTCTTTCCAGACTTTGTCAAAGGCTTTCTTCAGATCTATCCATGCCGTAAGCACCAGATTTTTCTCTTATGATGCATCCTCAATTTCTTGAGAGAGGTAGGTTGCTGATCTTCCCTAGAGTAGTACGGCCTAAAGCCTGCCTGATGTGGCACAAGGATGTTTCCACTTTCAATGTACCACTGCAGACTGTGATTGATGGTGCGCTTCATTGTTTTGCAGAGACAGCTGGTGAGACTAATTGGTCTGTAGATGGAGGCTACGTCTTTCCCTGATTTTAGGAGGGGTATCTGATTGCTTCTCTCAAAGCTTGTAGAAAACTGCCTAAAGTCCAGCTGTTATTGAAGATCTGCAACAGCTTTGCTAATTGCTTGATAATTTAACTGGAGATACCATCAGCTCCTGGTGACTTTCTTATTTTCAGTTTTGATATGGCTAGCTCAAGTTCGCTGATTCGGATTGTGATAGGTGTCTCCAGAATCTCTTGTATTATTTCCTTCTGCCCTGTATGTTGCCATTTCTCTCGAATCTCTTGTTTCTCTGGACTAATTTCGATATTGTTATCTTGTGCAAATGAGTGCGCAAAATGGTCAACTGCTTGCTTTCCTGTTAAGATGTTTCCTTCTTTATGTAGTGCAATTTTTGAGTTTCTCCGTGTGCCCTCATTGTTAAGTTGTTTTATTAGGTTCCACGACTTCCTCGTGTCTCTTTCAATGTTCAGTGACTCTGTTTTCTCCTGTCAGCTTTTCCGCCTAGCCTACAGTTTGGTCCTTTGAAATTTGGCTTTTGCGTGCTGGTATTTATTGTGGTGCTCTTGGCTGGGTTTGGCCTCTGCTTGCTTTCTACACACTTCCACATCATTATGCAACTATTCCAGTTCACTACTCAAGTAATGTTTATAATGTTTACAGGCTCCTCTTGGTATTTAGGGGACAGACGCCCGGAGTCATGGGGCGTTATTGTTTAAGCTCTGAGAGCATAATTGGCTTGTGCTGTGATGGCATATTACTGCATCGATGTATTTCATTGATCGTTCCGGTTGTTCAGTAGTCAACATGAGACTGTCTCCTCAGATACGCCCAAGATGTTTAGCACTTGAGTTCTCGGCTGCCCTGTCAGTCCCAGCTGGAGATCAGCATGTCCGATTGGGTAAGAGCACTCGTTCTTGGACATCTGGTGTGCTGATGTTGAGGTAGCTGTTCATCCCCTACACCGATCTGTTTACTTCCCATCCTTGGCTTTGGGACTCAACTTTAAAATACCCCTGAATTCGGCGTGGGTCCGCCTGATGGCTAAGGACACTGGTAAAAGTAAAGCTTAACCACGCACACAAATCAGTTCAGTGTACTAGAAGTGGTAGCACGTGCATGGACTGCACTTGAGTTCAAAGCGAGTGAATGCACACACGCCCAGATACAATATTACTCTCAGATTTTCTCAATGTGTGTACTATCCAACTGCAATATCTTTCCGTCACCTCTAGATTCGCTGGAATCTGTCTATTTCTACCCCTAAGTTTTACGCTAGTGATTCCGCCACACCATTTTACTCATATTATGTGCAGGTAATGAATAACTATAAATCTTCTTCTTCTTCTTTGCGTTCGTCCGGAGTGTTTTTCCAGATGTGATTGCGGTGTGTCTCGTTAGGCACCCTTGGATCGAAACCCTTAGGTCAACACATTGCGGTGTGTCTCGTTAGGCACCCTTGGATCGAAACCCTTAGGTCAACACATTGCGGTGTGTCTCGTTAGGCACCCTTGGATCGAAACCCTTAGGTCAACACATCCGACTTTTAGCGTGCATTTTTGACCAGGTTAGCATTCCTGGGAAACTCACTTGTGTGGTACCGTCCACCTGCCAGATGGTCAAGTTGGAACAGTCGAAGACTTCACGGTCATATCCCTCAAAGGAAGGCAGGGACAGTCCATAGCATTTTCCCCCATCCTGGGTGGCTTCCATAATTGCAGAGCCGACACACAGCGCTCTAACTGTAAATTATTTGTAATTGTTTTAGTCAATCTCCGTGTCGGCATTAGCTCGCATTGAACTCTAGTGCAGTCCATACACGTCTACTACTTCTAGTGCATCAGACTGGTTTTTGCGTGTGGTTTAGCTGACCCTATTGCCAGTGTCTTTCGCGATCAGGTCAACCCAATCCCATTTCAGAGGTACTTTTTTTTTATTTGCACTCGCTCGCTTTGAACTCAAGCATAGTTCATACACACTTCTAGAAGTAGCTGGACTGAAATCTGCATGTGGATTACCTTTCCCTATTCATAGTGTCCCTCGCTGAAGTCGGCGTACCCACTCCGACTTCAGAGGTACTGTAATTTACGTCCCCAAGTCAAGGACGATAGGTCATTTTAGTCTAACTGCCTGGTGTAGGGGTTGAACTCCTTACCTCGGCATCAGCACACCGGATGTTTAAGAACATGCGTTCTTATCCATTCGGCCATGTCGACCTACAGAGGTACGTGCAATTTTCGTCCCCAAGTCAAGGATGAGAAGTCAACATTTTATTCGAACAGACCTGTAGGTCATGAGTTTAACCCACTACCAATATTCTTGTTAAGAATTGCTAGTGTTCAGCATGTGACGTCATAAGGACAGTTTAAATATGACCGCCCACTTTTGACATGCACCAAATTACAAATGAAAAACCTTAAATGTGTGTGTGTTTTATTTTTTGGTGAATTTATTCTGAAAAAGTAAAGAAAAAATGTATCATTTTATGATGTAGTCACAATTGCATTCAATGCAGTCCTCCAGTGCCGATAAATTTCTTGGATTCCTGTAGAAAAAATTGTCTTAGTCGCGTGTGTAACCACTTGCTGTACCTCTCTTCATTGGACAGAAAAGTCTGTTCTCCCAGTGACTCTTTTAGTTGTCTAACAGGTCGAAATCACTTGGGGCTAATTCTTAACAAGCATCAATGCGTCGTCGTTGATTCAATTCTGGAGTAAGCTGCTATGGCACCCACCTTACAGACACTTTGCGGTACTGTAGCACAAGAAAAGTGCGGTACTGTAGCACAAGAAAAGTGCGGTACTGTAGCACAAGAAAAGTGCGGTACTGTAGCACAAGAAAAGTGCGGTACTGTAGCACAAGAAAAGTGCGGTACTGTAGCACAAGAAAAGTGCGGTACTGTAGCACAAGAAAAGTGCGGTACTGTAGCACAAGAAAAGTGCGGTACTGTAGCACAAGAAAAGTGCGGTACTGTAGCACAAGAAAAGTGCGGTACTGTAGCACAAGAAAAGTGCGGTACTGTAGCACAAGAAAAGTGCGGTACTGTAGCACAAGAAAAGTGCGGTACTGTAGCACAAGAAAAGTGCGGTACTGTAGCACAAGAAAAGTGCGGTACTGTAGCACAAGAAAAGTGCGGTACTGTAGCACAAGAACAGTGCGGTACTGTAGCACAAGAAAAGTGCGGTACTGTAGCACAAGAAAAGTGCGGTACTGTAGCACAAGAAAAGTGCGGTACTGTAGCACAAGAAAAGTGCGGTACTGTAGCACAAGAAAAGTGCGGTACTGTAGCACAAGAAAAGTGCGGTACTGTAGCACAAGAAAAGTGCGGTACTGTAGCACAAGAAAAGTGCGGTACTGTAGCACAAGAAAAGTGCGGTACTGTAGCACAAGAAAAGTGCGGTACTGTAGCACAAGAAAAGTGCGGTACTGTAGCACAAGAACAGTGCCATCCTTACCCCCTAAACATTAAATTACAATAGCAAAATGTATCTCGGACAGCACACTATGAAGACAATCAACCTGTTCATTCTCCATCTTTTGAAATAACCAGAAACAAAATAGAATGAAACAAGATATTCATTTATTTATTACCATGTAGACCTTGGTTTTTGCAAATCTGTGTTTTCAGCAAGACCAAAATTGTAATATTTTACAAAGCAGTATTCGTAATCAGCATTACTGAGATATGAATATATGAAGGAATTCAAAGAGTTAATCATTCATGTTTCTTATTCACATACACACATGCCTGTTTAGTTTTTGTTTAGTTTTAGTATACATACTTACTCTCTCTCAGACACATAATATTACCTAACCAAGCAGTATTTGTAACAAGCACTATTGGACATGAGGAGTGGCTGGCTGAGTGGCTAGCATGCCAGATTTTCCTTCGGGAGACCCGGGTTCGAATCCTCGGTAAGGTGTGGAGTTGTTTTTTTCTGTTGAGGCAAAAAGAAAACTTTAACCTACAGTTGGCAGCGACTGCACTAGCCAGGCGGCTTTAATTCCTCAGGCTCAAGACCCCCCTGCCATGCACCGTGAGGTACTATATTGGCAGTAAATGACAGTTTTTTTTTTACTATTGGACACGGGAGCTAGATGGTCATGGGTTCAAATTCATACGAAGGGGGATTTTTATAATTGACCTGGGCTGCCAAGTCAACCCAGCTGAAAATAGGTACCAGAGATTGTCCTGGGAAGTGCAGGAGGCCAGCATGACCATGCCCCCCCCCCCCGAGTGCCGGTTTTATTTAGTACTTTATGCCCAATACACTTTAAAGTATGTAAAATGGGTCATTTACTTTAACTCACTACTGGACATACATTTATTTGAATCCCATTCAAGGAGGGGATTTTTTTTTCATTGACCTGGGCTCCAGGTCACCCGGCCTAAATTTGGGTACTAGGACGTCTCCTGGGAAGCAACAGTGGCTAGGGTGATCATGAATCCTCCTCCCCCCTCCCCATCTCTTCCCGCTGGAGTGCCAATTGGTCTAATAATATGGAACTAGCAACACATATCTAATCAGCTTCAAGGTGTGGAAATCGGTTCTTTACCGTTACTTTTTTAAATACTGGATATGTCAATATATATAAGAGTTAAAATCTTTCTCTCACACACTCTCTTTTCTCTTGCTTTTTGCTGGCACACTGCAGTCTTAACAGATGATAATTTGTTACATTATGCTTTTTTTTAAAAGAGACATAAAAACTGCAACTCATGGCGGTAGCGAACGTGACTGAACAGACTAATTCGTGCGGTAATTGTTTGTCAACAATGGACGCTTGTGTGCATATGGTCATTTCCATCATCAGGTACCATATGAAGTTTCACACGTTCAGTGTTTGACCTATTTGCAATCATTTTCTCCTGTCTTTATTCCATTCCTGATCGTTTCCATTCATGCAACACTATCTACGGCGACTTACTCCCAAGTGCAATATCAATGCCTCTACCAATCATGTCCCACTTACACACGTCTTTGTACTGTAGTAGAGGCTGACCTCGAGATCCTTTACCCATCTGTAATTTACCATTAAAAAAAGATGTCCTTTGGTACTCTACCATCGTCCATACACCTGTGTCCTATCCATCTCTCTTTCTGAAACACATTCTTACCTGGGAAGGTTAACCCAGTCAACAAACCCCTACAGAAGTTGGATGTGTTGGCCTAAAGGCACAAGTAACGCAGCTCTGCTGTAAACAGGCACAACGTATTTACGTCCAAAAAAAAAACATTCCGGATGAACGCAGCAGAAGAAGACACATACTTACAGTATCTAATGAAACCAGTATTTGTAACCAACACCACTGGATATGTAAATATATGTAAGATTTACATCTCTTTCTCCTTCTCTCTCTCACACACACACACATCTCTATCAGACATGTGCAGTAACTAAATAACTAAGCAGTATTTGCAACCAGCACTACCGAATACATGAATATATGTAAGAATTAAAATCTTTTTCTCTCTCATTCACATGTGTAAGCATGAGAGGACACACATCTGCACAAATACATGGCCCTACACAATAAATAAATACTGGATCATTGTTTCTCCATTAACAAAACCTCTCCCCCTCTACCGTGCGTCCACCTTGACGAGGTAGAGGGGCTTGAGCGTTCCAATGACCCCAAGAGCTATGCCGACGGTAGCACAGCTACTGGTAGGGTCACCCATGTCGGACAGGTCAAGGGAGAGGGACCAGACGAAGTGACGCACAAACCTGCTGCCTTGTAGGTAGACTGGGGACAGTCAAAGGCTAGGGAAAGCATCCCGAACAAATGCTTGTCGAAATCGGATGTACTGAGCCACAGGCTTGACAAAGAAGTGCAACGTAACTTTATCATTTCATGAAGCCACAGATGAAAGTTAATCGATATGGTGCTAATCCCGTGAAGTCCCATCAGGCGGTGATAGTGCCGGGCCCCCTGCCTCGAGGGGGTCCACCCATGACTACTGGTGGTCACCTTCCCCTGTGCTGTGGAGTCAAGGCACAGAGGAGTAGGTTAAGAGCTATTGACCAAACACCCCGGACACTCAACATACTACAATGGAATGCAGAAGGAGTTTATAACAAGAAAGCCTCCCTAACACAGCGTCTTCATAAAGATAGAATAGATGTGGCATGCATTCAAGAGACACACCTCAACGCCAATCGCACATTTTCAGTCGAGGGATATCAGGCCACACGTTTCGACCGCGAAGGACATAAAGGAGGAGTTGTAATACTTACACGAAATACAATACCTTGCAGCGAAGTATCTGTGATCTCTGACAACCAAACGGAAATTATAGGTGTTGATATAATGATAAAGGACGTGAAAATAAGAATTTACAATCTATATAGCCCGGCAGATAAGGATCTTACACTCTCAAACATGGAAATAACTGACACAAATTGCATTGTTGTCGGAGACTTTAATAGCCGTTCAGAAAGATGGGGATACCCAGATACTGACAAAAGAGGAGATGAAGTGGAGGACTGGGAAATAGACTCAAATCTCCATCTACTTAACAAAGCGGATGACACACCGAGCTTCTACTCCAGAAGATGGATTACCACTTCTACTCCAGACTTAGCTTTCTGCACAGGAGACATCCTCCACAAAATCGATCGCCATGTGCTGGACCAATTAGCAGGTAGTGACCACAGACCAATCAAGCTTGTAATAAATATGGAGTATGTTCCACAGGAGCAAAAGCCTTTGCCCCGTTGGAATTACAAACGAGCAGATTGGGACAGATTTGCCATACTAACAGACAAATATTGTGAAAACGTAAATACACGATATGGCAACATGAAGCAAATGGTGGAAAGTCTAAACAGAGCAATAATACAGGCAGCCACTGAGTCTATTCCAAGAGGAGCAAGGAAAAATTACAAACCATACTGGACTGAAGAACTACAATTTTTGGAGGACAAAGTTGAAGATGCTAGGAAGACCGCAGAGAGAGAACAAACAACTGAAGCGAACATCTCTCTCAAAGCCATCTCAGCAAAATATAAAAGAACAGTAAATCAAACAACAAGAGATTGTTGGAGGAAAAAAACAGAAAACCTGAATTTTGACAGGGATGGAAACAAACTATGGAAACTAGTGAAAGCCATGAACAATGAAGGACCTAGAAACAAACAAATAACAATTAAACAAGGAAATTCCTTGCTTACAGGAAAAAAGGCTGCAAATGCACTAATGGAACACTATGCCAGTGCAAACCACATTGATATTACAGCCGAACAGAAGAAAGCAATCAAAGATAAACAGATGCATCATACATATACAGAGGCAGCAGCAGAATATATGATGGCAAATCTAACAATGGAAGAAATGGAACAGGCAATGAATACCCTAAAAAAGAAGACATCACCAGGAAAGGATGGAATCACAAATGAAATGCTAATAGGACTAGGCACTAAGGCAAAAAAGAAACTACTAGCAGTCCTAAATTACAGCTGGAAGAGGGGAATAGTCCCACAGGCATGGAAGGAAGCTATACTAATACCAGTCCCAAAGAAAGGAAAAGACCTGGAAGAACCAAATGGCTATCGACCTATCAGTCTTCTTAGCTGTGTAGGAAAATTAATGGAACGCATTATCAATGGCAGGCTAACATGGCATCTGGAAGAAAACCAACTCTTAACACCTCACCAAGCAGGATTCAGAAAGTACAGATCTACTGAAGATCAAATAACCTATATAGCTCAGGAAATAGAGGATGCCTTCCAAGAGAAAAAGCACACACTAGCAGTCTGGATAGATTTAGAAAAAGCATTTGATAAAGTATGGAAGGAAGGACTGAAAGTAAAACTGCAAAAAATGCATGTTTGCGGGAAAATGTACAAATGGATCAGCCACTACCTTGAGAACAGAACTGCCAGGACAAAAGTACAAGGACAAACCAGCAAAATGATGCTGTTGGAGCAAGGTGTCCCCCAAGGAGGAGTTCTTTCACCAACATTATTCCTAGCATATATAAACGACATCACGGAAAATTTTCCAGCCAGAGTACACACATCATCCTTTGCAGATGACCTAGCCATATGGACATCTGAAGAATATATTAGTACAGCTAACAGCAGAATACAGCAAGCCCTATTAGCGCTAGAGGACTGGTCAAAATCATGGCTAGTGAAGATAAGTGAGGAGAAAACAACATGCACAGTGTTCTCCCTCTCAACTAAAACTCAGCAACCTAAGCTGGTATTGAATGGAAAAATATTGCGCCATGAAGAAAATCCAAACTATCTAGGAGTCACCTTTGATCGTCGCCTGACATGGAAGACACAGGTTGAGAAAAATCGAACAAGAGCAAGGCAAAGAATGGCAATCATGAAAAAGCTTGCTGGTACAACATGGGGAGCAGATGAGAAAGTTCTCAAGAAGTTATATACTGGGCGGGTGAGGCCAGTACTGGAATATGGCATTGCAGCTTGGGCAACAGCAGCTAAGTCAAACTTTAACAAAATAAGTAGAGTCCAAAATCAAGGAATGCGAATCATAACTGGAAGCCTGAAGACAACGCCTATTAATGAATTAGAAAAGATCACTTGTTTACAACCAATGCAGGATAGAAGAGATAGCAGAGCCCAGCAACAAGCAGAAAAATTTAGAAGATTGACAGACCACCCTATGTACAACAGATTTAATGGTTTTGGAAAGGGAAGACTGAAGCGTAGCAACTTTGTAGAAACTGCAAAACGAAGGATTAGGTCAGATCCTATTCTTAACATATCAACAGTCAAGCCCATACACAATGCACACAAGTTCCCAGCTTGGAGACAGCAGCAACTGCCTGAGATGATAGAAAACATTCCTGGTATTGAGAAAAAGAACACTCAGCATGAAACCGAAAGAAGAGAAATAACCCTAAACTACATAAAAGAACATTACCCAAGCAGGAATTGGACCCATGCATATACAGATGGATCAGCCAAAAATTCAATAGAGAATGGAGGAGGAGGAATTCTCCTAAATTTAAAAAATGGAGCGAAAAAAAGACATTCAATGGCAACTGGAAAATTTTCAAGTAACTTCAAAGCGGAGGTAGAGGCTCTGAAAACTGCAGCAGAAATGCTCCTGATGGAGGAAAATAAAGAGAAGCAAATAGCTATCTTCACAGATGCAAAGTCAGCTGTCTCAATACTGAAGAGCAATAACAGCACAGAACTAACTGACCTAAGAGCAGCACTCCATGGTCTATGCCAGAAATCCAAAAAAGTTGTAATACAGTGGATCCCATCACATTGCAGTATACCTGGAAACGAAGAGGCTGACAGACTGGCAAAAGAGGGCGGACGACTACCACAGCCTGACATAGACATAACCTATAATGAGGCAAAGAGGTTGATAAAAAGCACTTATAGAACCAAATGGGAATCAGAGCATCCAGGCCATCAGAAGGATGATGCATATTACAAACTCGACAGAAGAGAACAAGTAGCAATCTTCAGACTCCGCACAGGACACAACAGGCTGAAATACCACTTGTTCAATAAACTAAAGATAGGAGATACCGATGAATGTAATTGTAGAACTGGAAAAATGACAGCAAAACATTTGCTGCAGGATTGCCCAACGTATGCAGAACAGAGAAAGATATTTTGGCCCACACCTGCTTCATTTGAGGACAAGCTCTATGGAGATATCAACAAGCTAAAGTTGACCGCAGATTACTTTAACTATATACAGGTTGACATTTAAAGGTGCATGAAGACCCAGAGGCATGAAATGGAATATTGCTTGGATAGCAAATCCATTACGTGGAAAGTCCAAATCAAAAGCCCATTATGTGGGCTTCATAAAAGGTGGAAAAGTGTCCTAGTGGCACGAAATGGAATATTGCTTGGATAGCAAATCCATTACGTGGAAAGTCTGAATCAAAAGCCCACTGTGTGGGCTTCATAAAAGGTGGAAAAGTGTCCTAGTGGCACGAAATGGAATATTGCTTGGATAGCAAATCCATTACGTGGAAAGTCTGAATCAAAAGCCCACTGTGTGGGCTTCATAAAAGGTGGAAAAGTGTCCTAGTGGCACGAAATGGAATATTGCTTGGCTAGCAAATCCATTACATGGAAAGTCCGAATCGAAAGCTCACTGTGTGGATGTCATCTGCAGACTGCATACTTCTGGTTTCCGGAAGAACAGCCTATGGTGAACGGAAGGCCCAATATACGGAAGTGAGGCTAAGCAGCCATGTGCAGGACGTGACGATTCCTTGGGTGAGCCCAGTACCAGAGCGCTATGTATCGGCTCTGCAAGTATGGAAGCCTCCTTGGATGGCGGGGAATGCCCATGGTCTGCCCCTGCCTTCCCTTGAGGGCTGACCAGGATCTTTGGCTGTTCTATATGGACCAGCTGGGATGGGGGATAACACCACAACAGTGAGAGTCAAACGTCCTAAGAAACCCCCGGGAAGGTTAACCTGGTCAACAAATGCCCGCAGAAGTCGGATGTGTCGGCCTAACGGCGCAAGAACGCAGCTCTGCTGTAAACAGGCACAACGCAATCACATCCGAAAAAAAACTCCGGATGAACGAAGAAGAAGAAGAAACCTCTCAAGCCTTATCTCTAATATTTTCTCATGTTGTATCCTTACAGGAGGAAGACCACAAGATAGAAGGATTCAGGATGTGATAGATAATTTATACATGACAGCAACAGAGGCAGGACATCTAGCGTACGATAAAGAGACATTCTGAAAAGCTATTCTGCACAGTACATGCCACTGGAAAATTACAATAAAGTCCCCATTCCTCTTCCTACACCTTCAGATGCCAGCCTAAATATATTTAAGAAAAGTAAACCTATTCACGAGCTATTCTCAGCTGTACTCTTGGGTATCCAGGGATGTAGTCTTTGTGCAGCCTATAAAAGACAATTGTCTCTCTGGGATCTGGAATGTAAGGGATCTGATCCGGCACCCAGGGTTCAACCCGTGTGAGAAATAGTGACTATGACATATTGGACGGCACGTCTGGAATCTAATTAGTCAACTGACCGAATTGGCAGCAGCGCCCATGAATTCTGACAAATTGGTTGCCTGTCCGGTGTCAAAAATTAGTCCCTTGATGATAACTCAGCAGTGTTGGGATTAACAACAGATGATGTCTCTTTTATTACTATCCACACTTGCGTTAAGGACTAGGGAAGAACCTAAGCTTGAATCCCAAAGATAAAATTTGTTGTCGTTGTTTTGTGATACCAGTATTTGCTTAATGTACCACTGAGATTATCTATCCATCACTTTTTTTTTGGGACTCTATTCCTAGATCTTGACCAGAAGTTGATCGGATTTCATATTTCTAAGACATCTAAGCCACTGTATTTGTTGGTCAAATAGCTAATAAACAATAACAATTATATAATACCAATATTTATATATAACATAAATATGATTATTTTGTTGTAAACCATTTAACTGCTACACAATTAGTTATTTCAGTTCAGTTTTGGAAGATAATAGCATCTGTGGCATAGTGGTAGTGGAGACTATTTCACAGTCCTGACATATGGATTCAAAGTCAACTGCAGGTAATTTGGAAGTAGACTCTTTGCGCTGATTTTCACAATAGTATGAGCGAAGGCCATTCAAAAAGCAATTACAGAACATAACATTGCCTATAAAATCACAAACAGTCAAAATATGCTGGGGTTGATTGCGACATCCTGTAAAAAAACACACAATTAACTAACTTGAAATTAAGAGTAAAACTATAGGAGGTCCTGTGATAACGTTGCTCTCGATAATGATACCATAGTATTTGGAAATTGTAAAGAGCAGGCTGCTGCCTGGGCAACATTTCTTACTATCAAAAGTCACCTACAATAGAATATATACAGCCGGGAAGGTTAACCCGGTCAACAAATGCCCGCAGAAGTCGGATGTGTTGGCCTAACGGCGCAAGAACGCAGCTCTGCTGTAAACAGGCACAATGCAGTCACATCCGGAAAAAAAAATCCGGATGAACGAAGAAGAAGAAGAAGAATATATACAGCATGTACATTTCTCATCTGAATGTGGAAGGCAGTGGTAAACCATCACTTTAATGTCTAATGAATATGTATATGGACAGTGACAAGGCTAGATCTAGTGGAGTAACATGCTCAAACAAAACCGTACCAGTCATTGTACTGAATGCCCTAACATTTCTTCTTCTGTTTTTCATCTCCCAATGAATCACCAAGCCCTTTGTAAACTTCTTCATGATTGGTTGGAATTTACAGCTACAATTTTCCATGGGATGAAGTAGCAAGTCTCAAGCCAACCTCCTTAGCTGCCTATTATGACATGCATGGTAAGTTACAGTGTTACTATTCTTTGCTTGTCTTATTGGCCCTGGTAACATTTGGGTAATGACATGTCTTGAAAACCATGAAAGCTTAAACTGTAGCAGACAATTAAAACATCCAACACATAATAAGTAAACCGAACATAAGCAAGGTTCTTCTCTACCAACAGTTTTTAAAATTTGCTCAAATAAGTGGCAAAAAAAGGACCAGAAAGCTGACGAAAGATAACATTCTAAGACGAGTCCTTATTATCAAATTTCTTTGCTTTGGCAGTGTAGAAAAACAACTGCAATGTCTCCTTCTCCATAACAGGGATTGTCTTGAAATGGCTGGCAACCACCTGCAAAATCAATGAAAGAACATGGTTATGATGAATTTAACCTTCATCTAGTGAGTTCAGAGCCATGATGCACAGTGGTTAGTTTTCGTGTGAACTAACATGATAGTCTGTGGCTCCATCCATGGCAGTGGTAGAATTGGATATTTTCCCCAAACAGGATCACCCTGGAGATGACATAACTTTATCAACTGGTTGGTTTGTTGTTAATCCTCTGGAAGTATGAGTCTTAACTCTGAAGTCTGATGCATTGGCATTCAGGTCAGCTGAGCCCTAAATATGGCTTGCAACTAAGGGAGTAAGATTGGTGTAAAGATGTTTCTCCTGAATAATTAGATCTGTAACTGAGTTCATTTCAGTCTACCAGACCTGCTTCTGCTACAGTTAGCCTTTGAATGTCCTATCACTGCTGCAATGCAGCAGGTTGATCTTTTTTTTTAAATTTAGGGCAAGACCATGTTCTCAAGAATAGCAAGACTGTCTTGAAAGAACATTCACATGTTATAATCACAATAATTAAATGTATGAGTTTAAGAGCACTTAAATCTAAAATACTTGGTAACAGAATCAATATCAATGCACTCCGGACATTTCCAAACATGCTCTATCTCCATCCACAGAAGACACCAAAGAGTTCCCATGCTGACACATGTTCTGAGAGAGCACAGATTTACAAAAATGCTAATACAAGCAGAAAAGTTCCTCAGCATGCCAGGCCATCTTATGAAGAACAGATATGAAAGCCTAGCTATGCTGCGGTTTTATCCACCAGGCCAAATGACTCTGCAGAGAAACCACTGAGCTGCCCACAGTTGGTATCCCCCTGAAAAACTATTTCAGAACGAACTCCATGGAAAGAGGAACATAGACTAACACTACAAATCCAGACAAAAGTGAGAGAAATAATCGACAGAACTGTGTACAATATAGAACAGCCATTCTCAGTTTCCTTGATGAAGAATACTCACAGGACCTCTGGATCCGAACCTAAACAGATGGGTCAGCACAAAATGCTGTTCGAAATGAAGGAGCGGGAGTGTACATAGAATACCCAAATAATACTAGGGACATGGCCAGAGTACCAACAGGAAAGTACTGCCATAACTATGATGCTGAAATTGAGGCTATCAAGATAGCAATAGAGAACTTACTAAATACCAGCCTTGGTACACAATCTGTGGTGCTATTGACAGATGCAAAATCAGTACCCGAGGCACTCCTGTTCAGGAAATTTCCAGTACTATGGACACTACTTTCTTAACTTTACAGCCAATGTAAGGTCATCATACATTGGATACCATCCCACTGAGGAGTACCCGGAAACAGAGCTGATCGATTGGCTAAGGAAGGAGCAATAGAAGAACAACCTGATGTACCCTTACACACTACCAAAAGAAAAGAATGATCAAATCAGTCAGAAAGCCACCAAGACCTGCGCAAGATGACTACCACCTTATGGACAGACCAGAACAAATCATTATTCTGCACATCAGAACAGGAAACAAAGATTGTGCAACTACACGTATACAAAATTCAAGATTGACGAATCAGCCATGTCCACATGTGGACTGGCATTGCAGACAGCAGATCACATACTCCATGGCAGGACCGCATGGCCGAATGGGTAAGAACACGTGTTCTTAAACATCCGTTGTGCTGATGCCGAGGTAAGCGGTTCTTCTTCTTCTTCTTCTTCGTTCATCCGGAGTTTTTTTTCGGACGTGATTGCGTTGTGCCTGTCCACAGCAGAGCTGCGTTCTTGCGCCGTTAGGCCGACACATCCGACTTCTGCGGGCATTTGTTGACCGGGTTAACCTTCCCGGGGGTTTCTTAGGATGTTTGGCTCTCACTGTTGTGGTGTTATCCCCCATCCCAGCTGGCCCATATAGAACAGCCAAAGACATCCTGGTCAGCCCTCAAGGGAAGGCAGGGGCAGACCATGGGCATTCCCCGCCATCCAAGGAGGCTTCCATACTTGCAGAGCCAACACACAGCGCTCTGGTACTGGGCTCACCCAAGGAATCGTCACGTCCTGCACATGGCTGCTTAGCCTCACTTCCGTATATTGGGCCTTCCATTCACCATAGGCTGTTCTTCCGGAAACCAGAAGTATGCAGTCTGCAGATGACATCCACACAGTGAGCTTTCGATTTGGACTTTCCACATAATGGATTTGCTATCCAAGCAATATTCCATTTCGTGCCACTAGGACACTTTTTCCACCTTTTATGAAGCCCACACAGTGTGCTTTCGATTCGGACTTTCCACATAATGGATTTGCTATCCAAGCAATATTCCATTTCGTGCCACTGGGACACTTTTTCCACCTTTTATGAAGCCCACACAGTGAGCTTTTGGTTCGGACTTTCCACGTAATGGATTTGCTATCCAAGCAATATTCCATTTCATGCCTCTGGGGCGTGTAACCGACTTTTGTAACCGACATACCTGTGGTATGAAGTGCGGCAGTCTAAATACTTCTTCATGCACCTTTAAATGTCAACCTGAATGTAGTTAAAGTAAGCTGCAGTCAACTTGAGCTTGTTGATATCTCCATAGAGCTTGTCCTCAAATAAAGCAGGTGTGGGCCAAAATATCTTTCTCTGTTCTGCATATATTGGGCACTCCTGCAGCAAATGTTTAGCTGTCATTTTACCAGTTCCACAATTGCATTCATCGGTATCTCCTATCTTTAGTTTATTGAACAAGTGGTATTTCAGCCTGTTATGTCCTGTGCGGAGTCTGAAGATTGCTACTTGTTCTCTTCGGTCGAGTTTGTAATATGCATCCTCCTTCTGGTGACCTGGATGCTCTGATTCCCATTTGGTTCTATAAGTGCTTTTTATCAACCTCTTTGCCTCGTTATAGGTTATGTCTATGTCAGGCTGTGGTAGTCGTCCGCCCTCTTTTGCCAGTCTGTCAGCCTCTTCATTTCCAGGTATACTGCAATGTGATGGTATCCACTGTATTACAACTTTTTTGGATTTCTGGCATAGACCATGGAGTGCTGCTCTTAGGTCAGCTATTTCTGTGCTGTAATTGCTCTTCAGTATTGAGACAGCTGACTTTGCATCTGTAAAGATAGCTATTTGCGTCTCTTTATTTTCCTCCATCAAGAGCATTTCTGCTACAGTTTTCAGAGCCTCTACCTCCGCTTTGAAGTTACTTGAAAACTTTCCAGTTGCCACTGAATGTGTTTTTTTCACTCCATTTTTTAAATTTAGGAGAATTCCTCCTCCTCCATTCTCTACTGAATTTTTGGCTGATCCATCTGTATATGCATGGGTCCAATTGCTGCTTGGGTAATGTTCTTTTATGTAGTTTAGGGTTATTTCTCTTCTTTCGGTTTCATGCTGAGTGTTCTTTTTCTCAATACCAGGAATGTTTTCTATCATCTCAGGCAGTAGCTGCTGTCTCCAAGCTGGGAACTTGTCTGCATTGTAAATGGGTTTGACTGTTGATATGTTAAGTATGGGATCTGCCCTAATCTTTCGTTTTGCAGTTTCTACAAAGTTGCTACGCTTCAGTCTTCCCTTTCCAAAACCGCTAAACCTTTTATACATAGGGTGGTCTGTCAATCTTCTAAATTTTTCAGCTTGTTGCTGGGCTCTGCTATCTCTTCTATCCTGCATTGGTTGTAAACAAGTGATCTTTTCTAGTTCATTAATAGGCGTTGTCTTCAGGCTTCCAGTTATGATTCGCATTCCTTGATTTTGGACTCTGCTTATTTTGTTAAAGTTTGACTTAGCTGCTGTTGCCCAAGCTGCAATGCCATATTCCAGTACTGGCCTCACCCGTCCAGTATATAACTTCTTGAGAACTTTCTCATCTGCTCCCCACGTTGTACCAGCAAGCTTTTTCATGATTGCCATTCTTTGCCTTGCTCTTGTTCGATTTTTCTCAACCTGTGTCTTCCATGTCAGGCGACGATCAAAGGTGACTCCTAGATAGTTTGGATTTTCTTCATGGCGCAATATTTTTCCATTCAATACCAGCTTAGGTTGCTGAGTTTTAGTTGAGAGGGAGAATACTGTGCATGTTGTTTTCTCCTCACTTATCTTCACTAGCCATGATTTTGACCAGTCCTCTAGCGCTAATAGGGCTTGCTGTATTCTGCTGTTAGCTGCACTAATATATTCTTCAGATGTCCATATGGCTAGGTCATCTGCAAAAGATGATGTGTGTACTCTGGCTGGAAAATTTTCCGTGATGTCGTTTATATATGCTAGGAATAATGTTGGTGAAAGAACTCCTCCTTGGGGGACACCTTGCTCCAACAGCATCATTTTGCTGGTTTGTCCTTGTACTTTTGTCCTGGCAGTTCTGTTCTCAAGGTAGTGGCTGATCCATTTGTACATTTTCCCACAAACATGCATTTTTTGCAGTTTTACTTTCAGTCCTTCCTTCCATACTTTATCAAATGCTTTTTCTAAATCTATCCAGACCGCTAGTGTGTGCTTTTTCTCTTGGAAGGCATCCTCTATTTCCTGAGCTATATAGGTTATTTGATCTTCAGTGGATCTGTACTTTCTGAATCCTGCTTGGTGTGGTGTTAAGAGTTGGTTTTCTTCCAGATGCCATGTTAGCCTGCCATTGATAATGCGTTCCATTAATTTTCCTACACAGCTAAGAAGACTGATAGGTCGATAGCCATTTGGTTCTTCCAGGTCTTTTCCTTTCTTTGGGACTGGTATTAGTATAGCTTCCTTCCATGCCTGTGGGACTATTCCCCTCTTCCAGCTGTAATTTAGGACTGCTAGTAGTTTCTTTTTTGCCTTAGTGCCTAGTCCTATTAGCATTTCATTTGTGATTCCATCCTTTCCTGGTGATGTCTTCTTTTTTAGGGTATTCATTGCCTGTTCCATTTCTTCCATTGTTAGATTTGCCATCATATATTCTGCTGCTGTCTCTGTATATCTATGATGTATCTGTTTATCTTTGATTGCTTTCTTCTGTTCGGCTGTAATATCAATGTGGTTTGCACTGGCATAGTGTTCCATTAGTGCATTTGCAGCCTTTTTTCCTGTAAGCAAGGCATTTCCTTGTTTAATTGTTATTTGTTTGTTTCTAGGTCCTTCATTGTTCATGGCTTTCACTAGTTTCCATAGTTTGTTTCCATCCCTGTCAAAATTCAGGTTTTCTGTTTTTTTTCCTCCAACAATCTCTTGTTGTTTGATTTACTGTTCTTTTATATTTTGCTGAGATGGCTTTGAGAGAGATGTTCGCTTCAGTTGTTTGTTCTCTCTCTGCGGTCTTCCTAGCATCTTCAACTTTGTCCTCCAAAATTTGTAGTTCTTCAGTCCAGTATGGTTTGTAATTTTTCCTCGCTCCTCTTGGAATAGACTCAGTGGCCGCCTGTATTATTGCTCTGTTTAGACTTTCCACCATTTGCTTCATGTTGCCATATCGTGTATTTATGTTTTCACAATATTTGTCTGTTAGTATGGAAAATCTGTCCCAATCTGCTCGTTTGTAATTCCAGCGAGGCAAAGGCTTTTGCTCCTGTGGAACATACTCCATATTTATTACAAGCTTGATTGGTCTGTGGTCACTACCTGCTAATTGGTCAAGCACATGGCGATCGATTTTGTGGAGGATGTCTCCTGTGCAGAAAGCTAAGTCTGGAGTAGAAGTGGTAATCCATCTTCTGGAGTAGAAGCTCGGTGTGTCATCCGCTTTGTTGAGTAGATGGAGATTTGAGTCTATTTCCCAGTCCCCCACTTCATCTCCTCTTTTGTCAGTATCTGGGTATCCCCATCTTTCTGAGCGGCTATTAAAGTCTCCGACAACAATGCAATTTGTGTCAGTTATTTCCATGTTTGAGAGTGTAAGATCCTTATCTGCCGGACTATACAGATTGTAAATTCTTATTTTCATGTCCTTTATCATTATATCAACACCTATAATTTCCGTTTGGTTGTCAGAGATCACAGATACTTCGCTGCAAGGTATTGTATTTCGTGTAAGTATTACAACTCCTCCTTTGTGTCCTTCGCGGTCAAAACGTGTGGCCTGATATCCCTCGACTGAAAATGTGCAATTGGCGTTGAGGTGTGTCTCTTGAATGCATGCCACATCTATTCTATCTTTATGAAGACGCTGTGTTAGGGAGGCTTTCTTGTTATAAACTCCTTCGGCATTCCATTGTAGTATGTTGAGAGTCCGGGGTGTTTGGTCAATAGCTCTTAACCTACTCCTCTGTGCCTTGACTCCACAGCACAGGGGAAGGTGACCACCAGTAGTCATGGGTGGACCCCCTCGAGGCAGGGGGCCCGGCACTATCACCGCCTGATGGGACTTCACGGGATTAGCACCATAACGATTAATTTTCATCTGTGGCATCATGAAATGATAAAGTTACGTTGCACTTCTTTGTCAAGCCTGTGGCTCAGTACATCCGATTTCGACAAGCATTTTTCGGGATGCTTTCCCTAGCCTTTGACTGTCCCCAGTCTACCTACAAGGCAGCAGGTTTGTGCGTCACTTCGTCTGGTCCCTCTCCCTTGACCTGTCCGACATGGGTGACCCTACCAGTAGCTGTGCTACCGTCGGCATAGCTCTTGGGGTCATTGGAACGCTCAAGCCCCTCTACCTCGTCAAGGTGGACGCACGGCAGAGGGGGGTAAGCGGTTCAACCCCTACACAGGACAGGTGGACTAAAATTCTGACTTGTCATCCTTGACTTGGGGATTAAATTACAAGTACCTCTGAAGTCGGAGTGGGTTTGTCTGATGGCGAAGGACACTGTTAATAGGGAAAGCTAATCCACATGAAAAATTCAGTCCATCACTACTGTAAATAGTGTATATTGACCACGCTTGAGTTCAAAGTGAGCGAGCGCAAAACAAAATAACATACTCCAAGACTGCCAAAATACAACATATCTAGGCAAAGTTTCTGGCTTAGAGAAACAACAGTGGAAGATAAACTCTATGGCCCACTGAGTGAACTACAGAAGACAGTTAAATGTACACAACATTGCAGTTACAGACAAATTTCAAGCGAACGAAAGAAGAAGATCTTGTTTCCATGCTAAATTCCAGTAGCGGTTTAATTAAAATGTCACCTGCTTTTTTCTTAACACATTGACGTTTGTCCAGATTCTCTAATCACACTCTCATGAACAAGTCTCTCCAGTTGTGGACACATTGTCTATTCAGTTACACTCTCCATTTGGTCTTAGAAAGTCTACATCACATCATCCTTATCATAAAGTAGTTCTATGCCCAAACAAAACCTCAAATATAACATGGTACAAGACATAAAGAGCATGTAGAGGACTGACTAGACACATACTATTGTGGGCTGGACACGAAGCATACATCATATTCTACTTCTGTCTTTCATCTCCCAAAGAAGTTGAGAGCCTTAAGTATCTCAGACCAAGTTCTCTAATCCTTTGATATCTCTTGTAATTCCTTCCAGTCTTTCCCATGTTACTTCTCTCCATCTCCAATTGTCTTCTTTGTGTATGATTAGTCCCCTTACATTTAATTAATCTTGTGGGTTCCAGATGAAGGACTATCTCGTTATGCTATTAATTGACTTCCTTAGCGTGAGTGTACCATTCAGCATGGAGTCTTTTCCTTACGTCACTATTCACCTGAATTTCACTCATTCTTTCCATGGTAATAGCCATATTTATCCTTTCAGAATCCATGTGTTTACCTAGTCTGCAGAGACAATGATTCCATTAATAAATAATATTCCAAACAAATCCCACAGAAAAATGGTACAGTACAGTCTTCCTCTCCATACATACAAAGACATTACTTACATCAGCCAACTGAGCCTTACTGAGTCCTGGTCGTGTAGGTAGTTTATAATATCTTTTGTAACGTCTCAGGGTGTTAACTGGCATCTGATAGAAATCAATCTAGAAAACATATGTAGAATACATATATATATATAACAAACGACCTATAAGTTACTGTATGCTGCATGCATATTAACTGTAAAATCAAACTGCTTAACTCTTATAGTTTTCACATGATATTAAATAACAAATTGTTTTATTGTAAAAATTCAGTTTCAAACAAATGTTATAAACTTACTCATAAATGTCCAGAAATGAGGAAGTAAGTAAATAAGCAAAGGGCCTTTTTACTTGCCTTGGGGTGTATTCATAAGTTATGCTGGCCCCATATTTGTATAGACCAATCGCTACGCAAGGGGTGATATGATCAAAATCCAGCCAGTGGCCTTAACTTGTCAGGCACTTCTTTGCATCCATTTTAGGCTGGGTCAAGCTGGGAGCCCAGGGCAATTTGTAAAAATATGTCTCAGTAGGATTCAAACACATGTCCACCCGGTCGACAGGCAAGCATGAGAGCCACTGCACTATTGTGGTTCACTAAGAGGTGAGTAGCTTTATGCAAATATTTTGTTTGGTCCTGTTCATAATTTCTAAATATTTCCTGTATAACCTACCATAACATCAATGTTTAGTCTGTTTGATAATCTCCAGAATATCAACTCCCAAGTGATGAAAACGGACCTTCGTATATGAAATCAAAGTGTCTGGTATTCAAAGGTGCTGATGTGGCAGGGTCAATGTGTACAGTGGCAGGGTCAATGTGTACACTAACAGGGTCAATGTGTATACTAACACAGACCTCTCTTCACCTGCATGCAGAACACCCTGAGCAGAAAATAACCTGTCTAATAAATGGAGACAGATCTCCCTGGCAAAGGGTTTAACGACTTTCTCCATAATCCCGTATATCCACGTGAGGAACACAGCTGTGTGAGATCTGGCAGCGGATCGCGTCATGTTGGTTACTTACAGGGTATGTGAGCCGGTCGCTCAGAAAGCAATGGCAAACTACTGAGCGTAATCTTGCCAAGAACATCAACAATAGCTAAAAAATACTGGTGTTGATTGCAATGTCCTGTAAGGGATATGCAACTTAAAAAAAAAATAAATACATGGAGAATCGATCATGGTGTCCACTGTAATGAAGCCTGCTGAGGATTCAATATGTGCCCATTACAAGACTGCAGCCGGCATCTGTAGCTTAGGGGTTAGTGAATGCAGCTTCACAATTCCCAGACATACTGAGTTGAGGGTTCAAAAATCACAGCAGGTGATTTGGGAGCAGATCGCTTTCCACTGATTTTGATAGCATGAGAGTTGGCCTTTCAGAAAGCAACGAAAACTACTGAAGATAATAACAGTCTAGTAGATCACAAACAGCCAATAAATGGTGCGGTTATTTGCAAAGTCCTGTCAAAGGGCATGCAACTAGCCTTTTTCAAGAGAGTCATAACAAGTCCTCACAATGATGATAGACAATCAGCACCCATGTCTTGCACTCACCCCTTGGAGAGCTCAGGAGCATGCCTGGCATGAGTATGTTGCTTGCCTACTTGGACAGAGCCAAGTCCTCACAATGATGATAGACAATCAGCACCCACGTCTTGCACTCACCCCTTGGAGAGCTCAGGAGCATGTCTGGCATGAGTATGTTGCTTGCCTACTTGGACAGAGCCAAGTCCTCACAATGATGATAGACAATCAGCACCCACGTCTTGCACTCACCCCTTGGAGAGCTCAGGAGCATGTCTGGCATGAGTATGTTGCTTGCCTACTTGGACAGAGCCAAGTCCTCACAATGATGATAGACAATCAGCACCCACATCTTGCACTCACCCCTTGGAGAGCTCAGGAGCATGTCTGGCATGAGTATGTTGCTTGCCTACTTGGACAGAGCCAAGTCCTCACAATGATGATAGACAATCAGCACCCACGTCTTGCACTCACCCCTTGGAGAGCTCAGGAGCATGTCTGGCATGAGTATGTTGCTTGCCTACTTGGACAGAGCCAAGTCTTCACCCACCTCGGAGGTCAGCATGGCCAAAAGGATAAGAGCACTAGTTCTTTAAATTCAGTGTGCTGATGCCGAGGTAGCCGAGATACACTCGTCAGTTGGGCTAAAATGTTGATGTCTCGTCCTTGACTTGAGGATGTAAATTGCAAGTACCTCTGAAGTCGGTGTGCATTTGCCTGATGACAAGGGTCATTGGTAATAGGGAAAGCTCATCCACATGTAAAGATCAGTCCAGTGCACAATAAGTAGAAGGACATGTATGGACTATGCTTGGGTTCAAAGTGGGCAAACGCCAAAATAAAATCACCCATGTTCAACACATCAAGTTATACAAGTGTGAACAAAGCAATTAACTGGGTTATACAACAACAACAAATGAAAGTGTTTTTAATTTAAATTTCTCTTACCAACAACAAAAATAAATAAAAGAAATATGAACATTCTCTTCAGGAGGTAGAATCATATACCTATTTAGGTGCAATGTAGATACAGATGGGGGAACAGATAGAGATATTAAAATTAGAATATAAGCGGCAAGGGGAGCTTTCACAGAACTAGAAAATCTGCGGAAGTTCTAGGAAATTAAACATAGCACCAAACTTAAATTATTAAACAACATTAAACCAGTCATACTGTATGAATCAAAGAATGGAGAACAACTACAAAAATTACTAATAAATTTTTAAAAATAAATAACCTGGTCCCTGTGCAGAATAGTGGGACTAAAATGGTAGCACAGAATCACCAATGTAAAGCTCATGGAGAAAACTATAAAAATCACAGTGAGGAAAAGACACTGGTGCTAGACAGGACACACACTGAGAAGACATTATGATAATATAACTAGACACTCCCTTGTATGGAACCTATAAAGCAATAGTGGGATAGCTAAACATACATGGAGAGCTAAAAATACATGGAGAAAAAAATAATTACACACAGAGATTTAACTATATGGAGGACAAGGAGGGGGCTGCAGGAGAGAGCAAAAGATAGGATGGCTATGTGTGAGTTGATTTTATGGCTCATGCCTCAATTATGATAACAGACAAAAGAAGAAGAATATAGTGAACATACCTCCATGATTTCTTCAGCTCCGTATTGTAACTGATCATCTTCACTGTCCTTGCGTTTCCTTTTCGTCCGAATATTCTGTATCTGCGTCTTGTGATAGTCACAGATGTAGTTGTGTGAGCTCTAAATAGGATACAAATATATCATTTTACAAGGTGCCACTTCAAATACCAGGATTTGTGGCAGCATAATGATTAGTGTACTCACCTGTCCTGGGTTCAAATTCTTCTCAAGGTGGGATTTTTACATGATCATACGACTCGTGACTCAACTCTGTCTCACAAAATGGAGATCTAAAAAATGTATCTAGTTATTTTACTCTATGTTGTGTGAATTCTGCAGTATGTACCTGACGAGATGCAACAAAGAAACTAATTCAGGTGACTTCATGGGATAGGTGACCAGTCCATTTCTGACTTCCTGTTTGCTCAAACCAATGTATTCCATTAGTGAATTTAAACACAGAAGCTAAAAAAATTAGTTGCACAATTTATTGCCTGGCATATTTCACTGCACCTCATCAGGTCATCAGTCTTCTAGATGATTTACTATCTAATGAACCAACAAATCAACCATCAATCAACATAACAACCAATCAATCAATCCCCATGCCGATGATGGCTTGTGGTCTAGATATGCTGTTAAACACAGGAGTTCACATTTTAGATTTAGAGTAAAATTTATCACCAGGACAGCATTGAGTCTGTGTATTATACAACCTTGACAGAATCTATCCTTGTGATTCTTATGTCTTCCTCCATCTCTACAGCCAGACCATTTTTAATTCTAGAAACAAAGTGGTAGCTGATGGGGTATTGCTCTCATAAGATGACTGAGCCACTCTGTTGTTTCTCTATAAATGACATGCAGGGAGTGGCACCTATAATATCATCGTGGTTTAGAATAAATATCACAAATTGTGTTGGCCTTCATGTCTCTCCAAACACCTTTGTCTTTGGTGTTCTGGATCAATTCTATTGATATTCCTCTATGACACAATCTTGTTGTATCCAGCATAATTTCTCTGTCTACCTCCACCTCTTCTACCGCTAATCTTTCCAGTTATTACAATGTTCTCCAATGCCTCTCTTCTCATTATAAGACCAAAGAACACTATCTCTTTCTTACTGTTGCATATAATGATCTACTTTCATTAGTCTTTTCAGGCAATCATTGTTGGTTATTTTGGTAGGCCAAGGTGTTTGTAATGTTTATCTCAGAACCAAATCTCTGCTACCTCCAAGCTCTTTCTAATTTGTTCATTCCTAAATGTACTACTCTACAGCAGAACAGATTCGACATAACATTTCAATAGTCTCTTTCTGTCATTCAATGCAAGTGAATTTGTCATCTTCTGAAATGCTGTTTTTTGCTTGGCCTATTCTGCTCTCAATCTCTGTCATGCATCTTCCATCTGATACGACTGCCTCAAAATATTTAATGTATTGACTTTCTTAAGCATTTTTCCTTCTTACAATGCCACAGTACAAATGTTTCCATGAAAATTCATAAGCATAATAGCAGCAACAATAACTAGTTTAAAGGTAAACTTAATGTCTCAGAAGTTTGCACAAACTCAGCTAATATTTGTAACTGTTACTGTTCTTATGTCGGCCCTGTGGTGAAGGGGTTATGGGCACAGTTTGAAGCACAGCTGCGGGCGATTTGGCAGCAGACAGCCTTGCGGTGGTTTTTATAAAATGGTATGAGTGTCAGTCATTCAGAAAGCAATGGCAAGCTACTGAATGTAAACTTGCCAAGAAATCACAAACAGCCAAAAAATGCTGGGGTTGACTGTGACGTCCTGTAAAGAATATGCAACTAACTTTAAATGTTCTTACAGTGCTGTTTGCGGAGGACCAAAACATCTTTTATGAAGAAGAAAGTTGCTAAGAGACCTTTTTCACAACACTTGAAACTTACAATATGAAGATCAATAGATTGAATATTGGACTACAAAAATCTCTAGAATGTTTAGCCCACTTAAAATTCAAATCTAAGACACCAATATCTGCTAAGAACTTATATACTCAGGAAATACTTTCACAGATAATGGGAAGACCAATTATGCAACTGGACACACCAAAAACATTACCCTAGAAACAGGCTTGGATGAAGCACCAAAGACATCCAACTGAAGAAACCAGAATTTAAGATGTTCATAAATGAAACAAAGATCAATATTGCCTCTATCAAAGAATCCCATCTGAACCTAAATTCTTTGTCAGGGGATAAACACAATCAGACAAGACTGCCCAAACAAAGCAAAAAATGATTAAGTACTAACACTGGTTACAGATCAAATTCCAGGCATACTAACTTGAGAGTTTATACTTGCTTATTTCATAGTTATGCACCTTAAAGGTCAAAGTCAGACATTTGTGTAAGATTTGGTTCCTCAAGGCAGATTTCATCCAAGGTAAATGGATTTTCTTTAGTAATAATTTTGTCAGGACAGCAGCCTTATGGCTTTTTTTGCAATTTCCAACTGTTGTAGAATTTGTAACATGCACAATTTGCCTCCTGTTGTTTCACCCTTATCTGAGAAGACTAGGCATCCGATGTCTCTACCCAAGAGACAAGGGTTATGTGCAGTATCACTGGTTCTTGGAAAGATTACCAGCCCTAAGCAATGAATTAACCCTGCACCTTTTGAGCCTGAGACCCAAAATAATGTAACCACTCAGTCAAAGCCATTACCCCGAATAACAATACAAAACTAGAATCAAAGTCTGAGAAAGATCCCGAGAGCAAGTAGACTTGTCCAGCTAAACTAAAACTATTAAGTAAAATAAAATATCTTGGAAGAGCTTAAGGGGATCTCAAGGTATGAGCACTGCTGAATGAAAAGACATGCTAGCACCATGATGGCAGAAACAAGGCAACTAATCATCACAATTTCATACCTTCTCATCTCTTGTTAACTTCAACTTCCGTGCCTGGTTCTGAATACGCTTGTTGTAACTGGCATTGCCAGCTTGCCTTTGACATTTCCCACTACTGTCTATCAGACAACAAACTTGGTCACGGTTGGAATGACTATCATCTTCTGTGCTGAAACCATTTAGGCTGTGGGAGGGAAAAAAGGCAAGAATTGTTAATCCACGGCCACATTACAATTGTAAGTTTTATGCTAAGCTTGAACTGATACATGAATAAGAAAATTAAAGATACCTAAAAGTACATAAGAAACAAATGTGACTTCGATCAAGAACACTAATTCCTAACATTTCCTAACAACAGATGATGTAATGAAGTCGGATGTATAAGTCAAAAGGCAGCTCTTCTGTAAACGGATAATAATGCCAATACCATCATATAATAAAAACAAAACAACAGAAGTAATGTCAGCCAGTGAACTGAATGACCGAGTCAAAAAAATAAACCCACAACCTTCTAAGATATCCTAATATGTCTCTCTGCAAATGTAAAATTCCAATACCGGTTTAATACACCCAGATGGTTGCTAGGCTTGGGGGTGGGAAGGAGAACTCTGCAACACAATCCGCACGGAGATGGTACTTTAGTACCAGGTTGGTAGAAAATTCCATGCACTCCAATAAATGTCTGGCTGAGCTGAACAGCAATGCAAAGGATTTAAGAGTTAAATCTCTGTCTTCCAGAGCATTCACAACCAACCATGTGCTTTATGGGGGGGGTAGTGATCAGCACATGTGAGTTTGAAAGCAAGTCAATGTGCACAGTGTTTACACATTTAAGTAATATACAATGTGTATTTAAAATATCCTTAGTTTAAACTCTGGTGTTTAACTTTTATACAGTTATCTTATTTCTTTGACTATCTCAAGTGGTACCAATTTTCTTTGTTCCATTGTTTCATTCATATGCGATACTATTATTTTGCTATCAAAACACTATTTATTTTTCATTCAGAAACCCTTGCCCTTACTAAATGTATTTAGTGTCTTTTTGTCCAAATATTACATTTCACCAATCCCCTTTTACATAAATAAATGAGCCACTTTCAAGAGTGCAAGTTTCAAGCTTAACCTTCATCCTCATTCTAAAATCCCTTAACAGAAGATTATTGAGGATACCATTTGGATGGGCCTATCTGCTATAACAGATCAAACTTGTGAATTATGTCAGAAGCCAAGTAATAATGCACACTACTTAACTGGAGTGTAAGAAAGTGTACTACAAAGAAAACCACTCAAAATCTCTATATGTTAGTGGAAAATGTATTGCAGATAGGTAGATGGTCCCAGAGAGATGAGGGGATAGGTTAAGCAATAATATAAGCAAACCTAAAATCCATATATAGGAGGAGATATATATGAGAAGTATAATATGACACTTTGAAAGCTATTAATAAGTTTTAGAAATTATACTAATGCTTGCTTATTTCATAGAAGGTGTGTCAGAGCCTAGAGTAGTGCAGTGATGCAGTGACATCGTTACGCCCGCCAGGCGACTTAGTTCCCCAGCCGGGATGCCGTAACTTCGTTACGCCCGCCAGGCGAGTAGTAGGTACCTGCCTGCGAGGTTGCTGGCTGACAAGACGGCCAGCGGTCAGGCAAGGACGAAGCAAGACGCACGCATGCCTCGTGAAGCCACTTCAGGTGGGGAGGCACATTGCGAGCTATAGACAGACAGCTCTGGGACGTGGACTCGACAGGACGTATGATGAGAGAAAGGCGTTGTGTGGTTTCTGTGCCCGAAAGTCGAGTGTCTGTTCATCTTGAGAGATTGTGAGCTGTATTGTGTATGTAAGTGTATTGAAGTATAACTTATATCTTGTAATGATCATCGTATCGTATTTGATCTGTAAATAAATCCATTGAACGTTGTGTTGTTGAGTCTTAAGTCAAATCACGTTGTACTTGTACTGTCTCACATGTGTTAGGAAAAACGAGCCAGGTTTAAGACCCTGACAGGTGATATTCTAATAATATATTCAATTCAATAAATAAACACTCACAGCTGTATCATACATAGACAGAACACCGTATACATACATACATTATAAAATAACAAGTAGGTCAGCATGGCAGAATGGATAAGAACGTGTGTTCTTAAACATCCGGTATGCTGATACCGAGTTAAGGGGTTCAACTCCTACACCGGACAGTTGGACTAAAATGTTGAGAACGTTAATTACAAGTACCTCTGAAGTCAGAGTGGGTTCGCCTGATAGCGAGGGACACTGCTAATAGGGAAAGCTAATCAACACACAAAATTCAGTTCAGCACTTAACACTACTACTTAAGAAGTAGAGTAGTGTGTATGGACTACGCTTCAGTTCAAAAGCGAGCGAAGACACACACACAAAATAACAAAAAACGATATCTATATCAGATTATAAACAAAAATGAATACTTAAACATAACATATGTGTATAATATTAATAATATATTATATCCTAATTTAAAAAATATTTATTATACTAATAATAATATTATAACAGAAGTGTTGTACACACAGAATGGATATTGACAATAACAATATTAATATTATTTTAGTAATGTCAATATTCATGAAAAATAAAATGACAGGAACAATGAATAAAAATAATAATATAAATTAATTTTAAGATTAAGAAATTAATAATAAATAAGAAAGAACGCTGATGTTTGGCACTTCACTCGTTAAATCTGCAGATAGTATACTACTGTATACTACAGATCAGTATAAATTATAATACTGATACAGACAACAATTTTTAAGCAATAGTCTGACTACGCTCTCTTCAGAGTAAGAATTTGGGTTGTTGCCTCTATACTGAAACTTCGACTTCTAAACAACACTGTTCTTGTACAGTTGTACTAAAAAGTACTAAAACTAAACATCAGCGCGAAGGAAGGTCCATCTCATGACGACGTTCATCAATCATGTCGTCATGTCATTCATTATTCAATCATCAGTTAGCACCGTCACAGTTACTCGATGCTACACTAGCAGTTTTGTATTCTTACCTTATATTCGACATTTTCAAGAGTGACGAAAATGTTGATTCCATCACTGACGTTTAAATACAAAGTATGAAATATCACAAGTTTTATGCAATGTCAAAATGCCTATGCAAATTCACGTCTGCCTGTGTTTGACCGGTTACTAGTCAAATTTGTCTAATCTAAAAATATACACCTCTTCTGCTTCTGGTGCTATTTCAGTATTTCTGTTTGTTTTGAAGAAAGGAAGTAAGCCTTACTTGGTCAAGAATAAAATGTGAAGCTCCGACCTATTATATTAAATGATGAAAGTAATCTCATGGCAGATAATGCTTAATTTCTCAGGAACCATCTGATATTGGGTGACCAGCTCTTTGTGAACAACTAACTTGTCTTCCAAAAGAAAATCACTAGTACCCATTTGATCTATTATGAAACGAGCAATCCTACTTCATCGTATACCTTCAATCATTCAACACGAATACATTAAATTTTAAAATCAATAATCAATAAGATTGCACTTGGACTTTCACGGGCTCCGGGATGCTCCGAGGCGAAGTGGTGAAACCGTCTGCCTTGTGCTCCAAAAGTTGTGGGTTCGATTCTAGACTACGTCTTTCGGTTCACGTGTGCATTTTTCTCAGAGATTCCTGGGGGTCGTCGCTCGAGCTATGGATTTCGTGCTTTGTGCGACGCTTTTGGCAGGCCGCCCTGTGGACATAGACTGAGCCATGTGGGATAAAACCCGGTGCCATGAAGTCGATCCTCTCGACTTTTAAGACATTCGTGCTCTGTCCCCTTCTTCTGTAGCCAACAGAGACTAAATAGTTCTTTGCTGATGGTACCAGTAGCAGCGTGACTGAACGTCCGCCTGCATTCTATGGGTTGAAGGTCGTCAAAAACCTCTTCTCATGCCTTGCTGAATCAACCTTTCAAGGTGTAAATCTTTTTTTGCTGCACTTTAAACTTGATCCGACAAAGCCTTCACCCCCTCATTCTTGTCATAGTCGACACTCGCCACACAAAGAGGCAACAGCGGCCAGTTTGTCAATCGTTCGTTTCCACGCATATCCGTATGCCCTAGGCAGAAATTATACGCACTTGACCATCGTCTTTTCAAGCTGAGAGGCCACTCCACGCGGAACATGCCAGTTTCTATGCTACTTGCCATGCTTTGCGAGTCTGTCACAAACACAGCATGTCGTTCTGTACTCATCGAATCGCCGCCGTTACACCCTCCACCTCCATGCTCATGCTGGAAGTCGTGATATCATACGCCTGACTCTCCTTTTTTTTACACAGCGTCCATTAACTTTTACATAGAGGCCCCACACACTTCGTTTACCTCACACACAGACCCACCCGTGTATATAATTACAGCACCTGGGTGTGTGTTGTCACTTATCAACTAATGATCGGACGCCTCTGTCTCGCTCACTGTCCAGTGCCGACACCCTTGGTCCAACGTGACTATCACTCTCTGTAAGCCTTGCTAGAGGCATTATGGTCCGTTCCTTTCCTTTGTTCATCAGTGTGGTTTTTCTTACGCTGAGACGCTTGGTGGTGGTAGTTAAAGTCACGAAGTCTGTGCTATGTGCGACGCTTTCGGCAGTCCGCTTGCGGCAGAGACCGAAGAATAACGAATAGAAAGAAGTCTATCCTCTTAACTTAAAACTTGTAAATGCATAAAAAAATTAACAATTCTCCATTTTCTTTCGTTACCCATGGTCCATGTTTCCCTCATGATCTCGTAATAAGTCATGTTATTCAATCCTATCTTTGCATTTAGTCGCCCATCAAACTATTGATATTGCAGTTTCTTTGATGCCCTATAGTACTTAGAAGATTCATTTGTTTGCGCTCGCTCGCTTTGAACTCAAGCGTAGTGCATATACACTAATTATAATAGTGGTGGACAGAATTTTGCGTGTGGATTAGCTTTCCCTATTAACAGTGTCCCTCGCCATCAGGTGAACCCACTCCGACTTCAGAGTTATTTGTAATTTACGTCCCCACGTCAAGGGTGATAGGTCAACATTTTAGTCCAACTGTCCGGTGTAGGGATTGAACCGCTTACCACGGCATCAGCACGCCGGATGTTTAAGAACACGCGTTCTTACCCATTCGGCAATGCTGACCTGCAAAAGATTCATGTAAAATGTATCTTTAAAAGATTAATTATTTCTTGGTGCGTAACAATAGATCGCTTTCATGTTAACTTTTTATATGGCTCTAAATGTTGGTCTTCTTCTTCTTCTTCTTCGTTCATCCGGAGTTTTTTTTCGGATGTGATTGCGTTGTGCCTGTTTACAGCAGAGCTGCGTTCTTGCGCCGTTAGGCCGACACATCCGACTTCTGCGGGCATTTGTTGACCGGGTTAACCTTCCCGGGGGTTTCTTAGGACGTTTGACTCTCACTGTTGTGGTGTTATCTCCCATCCTAGCTGGCCCATATAGAACAGCCTAAGAGATCCTGGTCAACCCTCAAGGGAAGGCAGGGGCAGACCATGGGCATTCCCCGCCATCCAAGGAGGCTTCCATACTTGCAGAGCCAACACACAGCGCTCTGGTACTGGGCTCACCCAAGGAATCGTCACGTCCTGCACATGGCTGCTTAGCCTCACTTCCGTATATTGGGCCTTCCGTTCACCATAGGCTGTTCTACCGGAAACCAGAAGAATGCAGTGTGCAGATGACATCCACACAGTGAGCTTTCGATTCGGACTTTCCGCACAATGGATTTGCTATCCGAGCAATATTCCATTTCGTGCCACTAGGACACTTTTCCACCTTTTTTGAAAGCCCACACAGTGAGCTTTTGACTCGGACTTTCCACATAATGGATTTGCTATCCAAGCAATATTCCATTTCGTGCCACTAGGACACTTTTTCCACCTTTTTTGAAAGCCCACACAGTGAGCTTTTGGTTCGGACTTTCCACGTAATGGATCTCCTATCCAGCAATATTCCATTTCATGCCTCTGGGAGGCTTTTGTAACCGACATACCTGTGGTATGAAGTGTGGCAGTCTGAATACTTCTTCATACACCTTTAAATGTCAACCTGTATGTAGTTAAAGTAAGCTACGGTCAACTTGAGCTTGTTGATATCTCCATAGAGCTTGTCCTCAAATGAAGCAGGTGTGGGCCAAAATATCTTTCTCTGTTCTGCATATATTGGGCAATCCTGAAGCAAATGTTTTGCTGTCATTTTTCCAGTTCGACAATTACATTCATCGGTATCTCCTATCTTTAGTTTATTGAACAAGTGGTATTTCAGCCTGTTATGTCCTGTGCGGAGTCTGAAGATTGCTACTTGTTCTCTTCTGTCGAGTTTGTAATATGCATCATCCTTCTGGTGGCCTGGATGCTCTGATTCCCATTTGGTTCTATAGGTGCTTTTTATCAACCTCTTTGCCTCGTTATAGGTTATGTCTATGTCAGGCTGTGGTAGTCGTCCGCCCTCTTTTGCCAGTCTGTCAGCCTCTTCATTTCCAGGTATACTGCAATGTGATGAGATCCACTGTATTACAACTTTTTTGGATTTCTGGCATAGACCATGGAGTGCTGCTCTTAGGTCAGCTATTTCTGTGCTGTTTTTGCTCTTCAGTATTGAGACAGCTGACTTTGCATCTGTGAAGATAGCTATTTGCTTCTCTTTATTTTCCTCCATCAAGAGCATTTCTGCTGCAGTTTTCAGAGCCTCTACCTCCGCTTTGAAGTTACTTGAAAACTTTCCAGTTGCCACTGAATGTGTTTTTTTCACTCCATTTTTTAAATTTAGGAGAATTCCTCCTCCTCCATTCTCTATTGAATTTTTGGCTGATCCATCTGTATATGCATGGGTCCAATTGCTGCTTGGGTAATGTTCTTTTATGTAGTTTAGGGTTATTTCTCTTCTTTCGGTTTCATGCTGAGTGTTCTTTTTCTCAATACCAGGAATGTTTTCTATCATCTCAGGCAGTTGCTGCTGTCTCCAAGCTGGGAACTTGTCTGCATTGTAAATAGGTTTGACTGTTGATATGTTAAGTATGGGATCTGCCCTAATTTTTCGTTTTGCAGTTTCTACAAAGTTGCTACGCTTCAGTCGTCCCTTTCCAAAACCACTAAACCTTTTATAAATAGGGTGGTCTGTCAATCTTCTAAATTTTTCTGCTTGTTGCTGGGCTCTGCTATCTCTTCTATCCTGCATTGGTTGTAAACAAGTGATCTGTTCAAGTTCATTAATAGGCGTAGTCTTCAGGCTTCCAGTTATGATTCGCATTCCTTGATTTTGGACTCACTTATTTTGTTAAAGTTTGACTTAGCTGCTGTTGCCCAAGCTGCAATGCCATATTCCAGTACTGGCCTCACCCGTCCAGTATATAACTTCTTGAGAACTTTCTCATCTGCTCCCCACGTTGAACCAGCAAGCTTTTTCATGATTGCCATTCTTTGCCTTGCTCTTGTTCGATTTTTCTCAACCTGTGTTTTCCATGTCAGGCGACGATCAAAGGTGACTCCGAGATAGTTTGGATTTTCTTCATGGCGCAATATTTTTCCATTCAATACCAGCTTAGGTTGTTGAGTTTTATTTGAGAGGGAGAACACTGTGCATGTTGTTTTCTCCTCACTTATCTTCACTAGACATGATTTTGACCAGTCCTCTAGTGCTAATAAGGCTTGCTGTATTCTGCTGTTAGCTGTACTAATATATTCTTCAGATGTCCATATGGCTAGGTCATCTGCAAAGGATGATGTGTGTACTCTGGCTGGAAAATTTTCTGTGATGTCGTTTATATATGCTAGGAATAATGTTGGTGAAAGAACTCCTCCTTGGGGGACACCTTGCCCCAACAGCATCATTTTGCTGGTTTGTCCTTGTACTTTTGTCCTGGCAGTTCTGTTCTCAAGGTAGTGGCTGATCCATTTATACATTTTTCCACAAACATGCATGTTTTGCAGTTTTACTTTCAGTCCTTCCTTCCATACTTTATCAAATGCTTTTTCTAAATCTATCCAGACTGCTAGTGTGTGCTTTTTCTCTTGGAAGGCATCCTCTATTTCCTGAGCTATATAGGTTATTTGATCTTCAGTGGATCTGTACTTTCTGAATCCTGCTTGGTGTGGTGTTAAGAGTTTGTTTTCTTCCAGATGCCATGTTAGCCTGCCATTGATAATGCGTTCCATTAATTTTCCTACACAGCTAAGTAGACTGATAGGTCGATAGCCATTTGGTTCTTACAGGTCTTTTCCTTTCTTTGGGATTGGTATTAGTATAGCTTCTTTCCATGCCTGTGGGACTATTTCCCTCTTCCAGCTGTAATTTAGGACTGCTAGTAGTTTCTTTTTTGCCTTAGTGCCTAGTCCTATTAGCATTTCATTTGTGATTCCATCCTTTCCTGGTGATTTCTTCTTTTTTAGGGTATTCATTGCCTGTTCCATTTCTTCCATTGTTAGATTTGCCATCATATATTCTGCTGCTGTCTCTGTATTTGTATGATGTATCTGTTTATCTTTGATTGCTTTCTTCTGTTCGGTTGTAATATCAATGTGGTTTGCATTTGCATAGTGTTCCATTAGTGCATTTGCAGCCTTTTTTCCTGTAAGCAAGGCATTTCCTTGTTTAATTGTTATTTGTTTGTTGCTAGGTCCTTCATTGTTCATGGCTTTCACTAGTTTCCATAGTTTGTTTCCATCCCTGTCAAAATTCAGGTTTTCTGTTTTTTCCCTCCAACAATCTCTTGTTGTTTGATTTACTGTTCTTTTATATTTTGCTGAGATGGCTTTGAGAGAGATGTTCGCTTCAATTGTTTGTTCTCTCTCTGCTGTCTTCCTGGCATCTTCAACTTTGTCCTCCAAACTTTGTAGTTCTTCAGTCCAGTATGGTTTGTAATTTTTCCTCGCTCCTCTTGGAATGGACTCCGTGGCTGCCTGTATTATCGCTCTGTTTAGACTTTCCACCATTTGCTTTATGTTGCCATATCGTGTATTTATGTTTTCACAATATTTGTCTGTTAGTATGGCAAATCTGTCCCAATCTGCTCGTTTGTAATTCCAGCGGGGCAAGGGCTTTTGCTCCTGTGGAACATACTCCATATTCATTACAAGCTTGATTGGTCTGTGGTCACTACCTGCTAATTGGTCCAGCACATGGCGATCAATTTTGTGGAGGATGTCTCCTGTGCAGAAAGCTAAGTCTGGAGTAGAAGTGGTAAGCCATCTTCTGGAGTAGAAGCTCGGTGTGTCATCCGCTTTGTTGAGTAGATGGAGATTTGAGTCTATTTCCCAGTCCTCCAATTCTTCTCCTCTTTTGTCAGTATCTGGGTATCCCCATCTTTCTGAACGGCTATTAAAGTCTCCGACAATAATGCAGTTTGTGTCAGTTATTTTCATGTTTGAGAGTGTAAGGTCCTTATCTGCTGGGCTATACAGATTGTAGATTCTTATTTTCACGTCCTTTATCATTATATCAACACCTATAATTTCCGTTTGGTTGTCAGAGATCACAGATACTTCGCTGCAAGGTATTGTATTTCGTGTAAGTATTAGAACTCCTCCTTTGTGTCCTTCACGGTCGAAACGTGTGGCCTGATATCCTCTGACTGAGAATTTGTGATTGGCGTTGAGGTGTGTCTCTTGAATGCATGCCACATCTATTCTATCTTTATGAAGACGCTGTGTTAGGGAGTCTTTCTTCTTGTAAACTCCTTCGGCATTCCACTGTAGTATGTTGAGTGTCCGGGGTATTTGGTCAATAGCTCTTAACCTACTCCTCTGTGCCTTGACTCCACAGCACAGGGGAAGGTGACCACCAGTAGTCATGGGTGGACCCCCTCGAGGCAGGGGGCCCGGCACTATCGCCGCCTGATGGGACTTCACGGGATTAGCACCATAACGATTAATTTTGATTTGTGACATCATGAATTAAGTTACGTTGCACTGCTTTGTCAAGCCTGTGGCTCAGTACATCCGATTTCGACAAGCATTTATTCGGGATGCTTTCCCTAGCCTTTGACTGTCCCCAGTCTACCTACAAGGCAGCAGGTTTTACGTTGCACTGCTTTGTCAAGCCTGTGGCTCAGTACATCCGATTTCGACAAGCATTTATTCGGGATGCTTTCCCTAGCCTTTGACTGTCCCCAGTCTACCTACAAGGCAGCAGGTTTGTGTGTCTCTTCGTCTGGTCCCTCTCCCTTGACCTGTCCGACATGGGTGGCCCTACCAGTAGCTGTGCTACTGTCGGCATAGCTCTTGGGGTCATTGGGACGCACAAGCCCCTCTACCTCGTCACGGTGGACACACAGCAGAGGGGAAATGTTGGTCTTATTCTTATTATTCTAGAATTCACTGCTTCTCACTATGTTAGAAAAAAAAAAGTTAGTTGCGTATCCTGTACAGGACATTGCAGTCAACCCCAGCATTTGTTGGCTGTTCGTGATGTCTTGGCAAGTTTACGTTCAGTAGTTTGCCATTGCTTTCTGAACGACCGGCACTCATGCCATTTCATAAAAAACAACGTAAGGTGGTCTGCTGCCAAATCACCCACAGCTGTGTTTCGAACGAGGATATGCTGGATTACAAACTGTGTCCTAACTCCATTGCCACGGAGCCGGCTGTTAGAAGGCTTTAATACCACTCATTCACTGTGAGGTCCACTTTTTCTGAATGCCCTGAAATCAGCACTGCTTTTACCTGTTCTTAGAAGCTGTTTTGCCTACTCATATGAACCTTGTTTCCCATACTCCCAAAATGCTAATATTAAAATATATCGTTTCTTCGGCCACCAGCGATGCCCCCCCCCCCTTCCCCCGAATACATTGTTCTGTTGTTTTTTCATACATTGGTCTAACACTTTAGGTGCAAATTCTAGAGATTTTCCTGTGTGAAATCAAGTAAATCGGCGATCCAGACTCCTTGTGGCATCTCGCCTTTCCTCTTCTAGAAGAGCCTCTTCTACTCTTGGTTGGCTAAATTATTCTTATCTTTAGAATTGTTAATAGTTGGAATTTGCAGCTAAAGTTTTCTACAAGATGGGGTAGCGAACCGTCGCCCTTAGTGGCCTCCCTACGATATGCAGGTAACTTACGGTGTTACTATTCTTTGATTTCCTGAAAAACTCCGGTAAAACTCGGCGGCTGTATACTCATGACAATTAATTGCAGCTGATAGCAGGTGTGAAGAAAATATAAGAAAGGGAGTAGGCGTTCAAAAGTAATATTTAACCATATTTAAAAAAAAGCTACTGAAATTTAAACAGTGTAGTTACCAATTAAGATTAAGAGTGATCAAATGGGTACTTTTACTCTGCCGCAGACAATGATTCAGTCCTAAATAACAAGTAAGTTTAGACCAGACATTGTACACAATTAAAAGAAAAAGTATTATAATGTAAATTTATGTTCAATGAGCACTGAAACTGAGGAAGATACACGTAACAAAACAAATAACACGGAAACCCTACTGTGTCGGTATAGCGTCCTTATGTCCCAATGGGAGGTCACATTAGGCGATACATTATCCTTTGGCATTGAATAAGTTAAGGTCGGCAAATCATAATGTTCGCACAAGGACTGGTGCTCCAGACTGCAAATCATACACCCCATGATTGGCCTGAATATGGCATATTCAGGCAAACCTTCTGGTCTAGCGAAACAACAGTTACCAACCACTGTGTAAACTAAAAATAAACTGTTAAGTTTATACAAGAGACTGTATTGAATATGTAGACAATCTATTTCAAGCCACCAAAAGAAGAAGAGAAATCACTTGATGTTGTCCATCCAGATGTAACGCCCTTCTCCTTGCATGTTTGTCCTCCACTTTTCCCTCCAACACGTCCTCCAAGGAGTTGTGTCACTTTAATCGATCCTATACAATATTATGCCGTTCTCCCTGGCACAGGCGTTAGCGACTTTCTCCGTAATCCCATTTATCCACGTAAGCAAACGCAGCTGCGCGAGAATCAGTAGCGGTTCTCGCCGGGTCGGTTACTAACGGGATATGTGAGCTTGCCGCTCAGAAAGCAATGGCAAACTACTGAGCGTAATCTTGCCCAGAAATCAACAACAGCAGTAAAATGCTAATGTTGACAGCGATGTCCTGTAATAGGATATGCGAGAAAAAAAAATACAATATTATGCCAGTCTCCCTGGCGAAGGAATTAACGACTTTCTCCGTAATCCTGTATGTCCAAGTGGGTAACGCAACTGCGAGGGATTCGGTAGCCGATCGAGTCGCGTTGGTTACTTACGGGGGTATGTGAGCCGGTAGCTCAGGAAGCAATGGCAAACTACTGAGCGTAATCTTGCCAAGACATCAACAGCAGCTGAAAAATGCTGGTGTTGACTGCAATGTTCTGTCAAGGATATGCGAAAATAAAATATAATATTAAACATTCATCGTCTGATATTGATGTCATGTAATAGTTTTCTTCAACCCCAGTTTTCAGACTACACTTTTGTTTGCTTTCTTCTTCTGCCATGATATAGCATATACTCTTTCTATTTTACTTTACAATGTAAAATAACACAAAGTAATGTAGCTTCACAGAACACAATTACGAAAAACAGGACATTGCAGCGACTAGCCTTCATTAGCTAGCAAATGCACAAAACACAACATTTAAATAGGGGGAAGACACTGCATTGACTATATTTAAGGCATAAGAATGAAATGAGAAGAATGGAAAGATGAAAAAAAAATTAGAACTATGAAAAAGTGAAAATGAATTATGTGCTGCTTATCTCAGAATCCCAGACTGTGATACTAACATACTTTAGCAATTTTGTTATATTCTATAGAACGACGTGCAAAAATTGTCGGCGCTACCCTTACATTGATTACATTTTGTAAACATGCGGCTGCCTAATCGACTGCTCTCTTTAGGCATAATTATTAGTTAGGGTCTGTCCATATTATGGTCATTGTCTTGTGCTTTGTGGCTGATTGTTTTTCGTTTAATGGGATGTAACTAGTACATCAAATTACTTTTCTTTTGTACATCCCTTAGTTGATCAATTCTCTGGTTTTAGCTCACTTCAAGGTGAGATGACATTCACTATATGGCGATCTTACGTTCAGGAAAGTAATGTCCGTAGTGTTGGCAATTTTCAGAACAGAATGCCTGAAATATTGATGCTGCGCCCGTCAGTACCTAAAGAGATAAGCTGGAAGAAGTCTGTGTGAGTGAACTGTGAAGACGCAGGGCAGTAGCCTATGTGTTAGAGATGCAATACAGTCGACCTTCAGTGTGGAAATGGAACTTGTCGATGACGTATATACCGCGTGAGATTAGCGAATACTAAGTTAAATAAGAATGAAAGATGTAGTTTGTAGAAAATTTTATTCGAGACACACATATAAATACACGCTGATACTCCCATAAGCACTCCAAGAGGGGATTTTACCATCCTTTGATTTCTCCTTATGAAATAATCCAAACAGCAAACACCGAGAGACGAACTCGTTGCGAAAAGAACCTCACACAAAAATGCTCGCGAGCGCGCTCGCATACACACACACTTCTTCTTCTTCTGCGTTCTTCCTGAATATATTTTTGGACGTAATTGCGTTGTGCCTGTTTACAGCAGAGCTGCGATATCTGGACCTTTCGGCCGACACATTCAACTTCTGCAGGCATTTGTTGGCCGAGTTAAACTTCCAGGGTGTTTCGTAGGGCTGTTAACTCTTACTGTTGTGGTGTCATCCCAACTGGTCCATTTAGATCAGCCGGAGACATAACGGTTAGCTCACAAGGGAAGACAAGGGCAGACCCTGGGCATTCCCCACCATCCAAGGAGGCTTTCGTTATTGCAGAGCCGGTACATAGCGCTCAGGTACTGGGCTCACCCAAGGAATCGTCATGTCATGCACATGGCTGCTTAGCCCCACTTCCGTATATTGGGCCTCTCGTCCACCACAGGTTGATTCTCAGGAAGCCAGGAGAGATAGTTTGCAGAAGGCACCCACACAGTGAGCTTTCGATGCAGACATTCCACGTAGGCCTAATGGATTTGCTAGCCACGCAATATTCCATTTCGTGACCCTGGGACGTTTTTCATCTCTGGTTTTCCCTTTGGAATATAGGCTAGCAACATTGGTGTTCAAGTTTTAATTTCCTCTTCATTGTTCTAATTTATTTTTCATTCTTCCCAATCTATTGTATGCTTTAATGTAGTCACTGGAGGTCTTCTCCGTGATTATGTTATGTTTTGTGTATGTATTAGTTCGCTGATTAAGGCTAGTCGCTGCAACGTTCTGCGGTTTGTGTAAAGCTGCATTACTTTGTGTTATTTTATATTGTTTTAATGTTTACATTTCTTCATCTTTACCGCAGTTCCACTAATTTTAATCATATTTTTACGAAATTAGGTAGCATGCCTTACATCAACCATCCTTAATTACCTCTTATGACATGTATGGTATGTTACAATGCTACTATTTTTAGCTTTCCTCACGGGCCTAGGTATCTATTGAGTAAAAATACTGTTAAAAGCAAAACAGACAACAACATAACAAATATAAATGGGATGTATGCAGTTTTGATCACCGCTAAAAAAGCACAACAAAGTCATATGACTTCTACAACGATTCTCATTTGTTTGGATTCTAGACGGGCTTTGTGTACGTCAGAGGTCTACAGTTTTGATTGGTTGAGTGTGACCCGCGAATTCGAAACCAACCAATGAGATCTCATAAAGTCGCTTAACTAGGCCGCTGCTAGACACCAAACGCTCTGGCGTGGGTCGATTTCTGGGCTGTTCACATAGGGAGAGTGTATAGCATTTGTATTAGCGTAAGTTGCGTCTGTTTCCTTCATGTATATTTTCTTAAACTAGTTTAATAATATGAAAAAACGTATTGTTAATAATAATGTACACGTTTGTTTAGGCTACTTCGTTTTAGTTATTGTTTTTAGTGCCATAATCGAAAAGACAAATTGACACCTGGAGTTCATTTTCACAGAGAAGGAACGCCATGATTTTGTAATGGACAAGATGTCAAAAATTGACGTCCGCTAATATTAATTTTTGACAACTTCGGCAACGCCGCACTCCTTACAAGTATAACAGTTGTAATCTTTAACCATTCTGTTACAAAATACAACAGTTTATAGCTAATATAGTGGTAGAGCTTTGTAATAGTTAAGCCGCAAAACATTCTACCCTGGTCCGTTATTCCTGTACTGTGGATAAGCCTAAGTGAATGCGGCAAGGCAGGCTTCCATTGCCGTCTGCTGTACGTCTGCCCAATATTGTAACTTTCCATAGCAAATCATAGGGAGGTAGAGCTGATACATTGCGTTTTATTTATTATATTCCTTACAGTGTGGTCAATGGCTAAACTTCAGGAAAATAATAATGGATGATTTTTGTATATCTTTTCATAAATAGAAGTGTGATTATCCGACATTCGAAAGCTTTAAGTTAGGAGTTTGTCGTGGTTGATGGTTCTTGCCGCCATTCGACGTAGTGAAATAGTGGTGTGGTTGCGGTGCTGTGGTCTATCGCTCGGTTTGTAAATCTGTTCTTAACGCGCGTGTTGACTGGTTTACCTTTCTACTATACTATATATTGTTGGATTGAGCCGGTAGCACTAGCACAGTATTCTATTTTATTCAAGTTATGTCAAGCTAGTAAAGATATACAATAATGAAGCCCTCCTTTGACCTAGTTTGTTTAAAATGAACGTCAATTTAACTTTAAAAAAAATATTGTGAATATTTATGACATCATTAAATCATAATGCTTTTTTTTTCTTTCTGATCGAAAACGCCCGATTGTTGCGTTTTCTGCTAACTGAAAACTTTATGAAAACAAAGTAGGATGAACAAAATAGCTGATCTGTGCAATTATAATAGTGAACATTATTGCTTGCACATCTTCCTTGTATGAGATTGAATGTATCCTGCTAATTATTATTAGCAGTAAGTAATAGTAATAAACCATTTTAATTATAATTAATGAATGATTAAAATAACAGTAGTCAGTAATAACTTTTTCAGGCGAAGTAGGACTAGTGAGTGAAGCATAATTATATTTAAATTTCAGATGACTGAGTGTTTGTTAATAAAATAAACGTTTAATAAATAAAGTAGCACAGTCTCTGTGATACTCTGCTAATCTAAATCTGCTATACTGTATACATTACTAAATCAGGATTGGATAAAATGTTTCAAAAAAAGCCCCATCAATTTGGTACTTTTGTGGTCACAATTGTTCTAAATTTCTTATTTACGCCAGCACATCCAATGAGAGACTAAAAACTAAAAATGCTTTCCAGCGGGGTGGGTGCCTCATTCATGAAAGACTAGCAAGCATATAATTAATGAGAAAGATCCAGCCTTCAAAGCCCATCCCATCAGTATCATAAAATAAAACAAATTAAAAATTTAAATATAAGAAACCCTAGATGGAGATATACAAATGTTGAAAATAATATATTGTTTAATGCCTTACCATGAAATATGATACCTGTTGAGTTGACTGTTGTCAGTTGCGAATGAATAACTGATGGCTTTACTTTTGATCATCACCAAGACAGAATAATGTGTTGTCTTGCTAAGTAATGTTTTGTAAGTAATCAATACTTCGTGCATATTATTACTGGGTTCCATAATTTAGTGCAAGCAAAAAATAGTAACAATTAGCCTGTGATGTAAGCAAGCAAGGAGGGTTGGCTGTTGATGAAACTTTAGCTGCAAATTTCAACCATTCATGAACAACTCTACAGATGTCTTGGTATGAGTTGGTTGTAGGCCATTGATCATTTGGGGGAAATTAGGCAGAAGAAGAATGTATGTAATAAGGAAAAGGACCCAACTCCTATGCTATTATTATTGTAGGAATAATGGGAATTGTTTGCAAAGTCTCGGAGAGATCCGAAGTGTGTAGTGTACACTGCTTATGCTAGATATCTCTGATATCTAGCTCCGATTCAGTCAACTTCGTGCATTTCAATGGCACTTACATTGAACCCAGTGAAATCTCCACTATCACTTGAAGAATTGTTGAAATCCATTTTGAAAAACAAAGCATAAAAACCCCCAAAACTATTTTAAAAATCCGATAAAATTTAAAGAAAACGCTTGGAAATGGCGCCCACATTATCAAGTTATCGACAACACTGAACGTAAACAATGGGAAGTCTCGCAAAGTCTCATGATTAGTTGTCACGATTGCTTTCGGCCGTTTTGCCAGTTCGATACTAAAGACGTTTTCGGCCGCTGTGCCTTGTAAAAGGTTTTAAAAAAAAGCTAGGTGGTAGATTTGAACATGGTCCTTTTCCAACTTTGCAGGCCCTGCCTGACAGATGAGTATATCTGCACTATGCAATGATGATTCTGCAGTAGGAAGAATAACTGTTAGCGCTTCGGTGTCAGCAGTTAACATAGTGTAGCCTCAGTTAAAAAAAAACACAAAAACTTACAGAACCCATTTTGACCCCTTTAGGTTATTGGGAATATGGTTCTAGCCATTTTTTTTTTTACCAATCAGCACTTGATGGGTGATGTGGTAAATATATGCGGGATGCCTTTACTTCCCAGAAAATTGTTTTAGTGCCCATTTTAAATTGGGTCAACATGGGAACCCAGGTAAAAAAAAATTTGGCATCAAAGGGGATTCAAATGAATGTGTTTTAATTAACAACAAAGGGAGAATCATTTAAAATAAGTGTAGTCTAGAACTGACAACACAGTACTCAGAACATTCCCATACGTGTGCCATTCTCACCTTCAACAGCCAGTGACGAGTCCCAATAATAATAGCACAAACACCTGCTGCCTTCCTGGTTGCCTGAACAGCCAAAGATTAAATTGTCTTGTCGACTGGTGTGATGATCATGCTTCTCCACATTTTGCGATCTCCAAAAACATGTATCATGACCAAGGACTGCCATGAATCTTAAGACTAAGACAGGAAAACATGTTTGTAGAAATCAGATGTAAGGGCCATAAACCCGACAAAGTAGTGCAAAGTAACTCCTTTTATGATGTTAAAAATTTAAAAAGGTAATTTGTAGTTAATAGTCCCCAATTTATAACCATGGCTGTTCTGACAGAAAATGGGAAAAAATCCTATGAGAATCAAAATATTTCACTAGTCACTCATAGTTTAAACAAATCTACTCATCTATGAGTGGTTAGCACTTCTCTGTTTGCTACTTTCTCTTTCTTTTTATGCTAAGCAATATGATGCAGATTATCCATTGTTTGTGTCCACAGCCTCCTGTCTCGAGCATTGCCATTAATTCTAAAGATATTTCTCCATGTCTTAACAGTGCATCATTTTCTCTATAGATCTTCCCCATGGCATGTTCAAAGAATGAATGTTTTTCTTTTTTTTGCGCTCGCTTGCTTTGAACTCAAGCGTAGCCCATACACATTACTAGGCGGGTGAACTCACTCAGACTTCAGAGAAACTTGTAATTTACATCCCCAAATCTAGGACGAGAAGTCAACATTTTAGTCCAACTGTCCAGTGCAGGGGTTCAACCCCTTGCATCAGCACACCGGATGTTAAAGAACATGCGATATTATCCATTCAGCCATGCTGACTTCCTGATGGTCTTCTGATACTGTGTTCTTCATTTACTTAATGTGCTCTGTTTAGATGATAAATCACCTTTTTGTGTGTGCTCGCTCGCTTTGAACTCAAGCGTAGTCCATACATACTATTTATAGTCGTGATGGACTGAATTTTGTTTCGATAAGTCACTAAACATGTCACTTTTGCTTACAGAGTAATAATCAAGATCTTTGTCTGAAATCATGGGTAAAAAAGACAATGACGGAAAACCTAAAGGCAGAATGTCATCTTATGCATTCTTTGTGCAAACGTGTCGGGAGGAGCATAAGAAGAAGCATCCCAATGATACAGTTGTATTTGCAGAATTCACCAAAAAGTGTGCAGAGAAATGGAAGGTATGTTTATTTATGCTCTGTGTCTTTGTTCTTGTTTATAACACAATTGTATTAATATGATGTTTTTATGCTTGTACAAATCTGCAGTTACATACATGACTGGGGTAATGTGATCAGGGTTTGAGCAGATTTTATGTAAACTGTACTCTAGTTAACAGCTGAAATTAAATACCACATGATTGCATCAAGGTCTATTTAGACTGCCACACTTCATACCACAGGTATGTCGGTTACAAAAGCGTCCCAAGGGCATGAAATGGAATATTGCTTGGATAGCAAATCCATTACGTGGAAAGTCCGAATCAAAAGCTCACTGTGTGGGCGTCATGAAAGGTAGAAAGTGTCCTAGTGGCACGAAATGGAATATTGCTTGGATAGCAAATCCTTTACATGGAAAATCCAAATCGAAAGCTCACTGTGTGGATGTCATCTGCAAACTGCATTCTTCTGGTTTCCGGAGGAACAGCCTATGGTGAACGGAAGGCCCAATATACGGAAGTGAGGCTAAGCAGCTATGTGCAGGACGTAACGATTCCTTGGGTGAGCCCAGTACCAGAACGCTATGTGTCGGCTCTGCAAGTATGGAAGCCTCCTTGGATGGCGGGGAATGCCCATGGTCTGCCCCTGCCTTCCCTTGAGGGCTGACCAGGATGTCTTTGGCTGTTCTATATGGGCCAGCTGGGATGGGGGATAACACCACAACAGTGAGAGTCAAATGTCCTAAGAAACCCCCAGGAAGGTTAACCTGATCAACAAATGCCCGCAGAAGTCGGATGTGTCGGCCTAACGGCGCAAGAACGCAGCTCTGCTGTAAACAGGCACAACGCAATCACGTCCGGAAAAAAAACTCCGGATGAACGCAGAAGAAGAAGAAGAAGCATCAAGCTTTCCAAGAGCTGACATCAATTACAAGAGGGGTGGAACAGATAAAAATGTTAGTTGCATATCCTTTACATGACATAGCAGTCAACTCCAGCATTCTTTTGGCAGTTGGTGATCCCCGGGCAAGTTTATGTTCAGTAGTTTGCCTTTGCTTTCTGAACGACCGGCACTCATACCATTACATGGAAACGAGCGCAAAATCCAAAATCCAAATCGCCCACAGCTACGTTTCAAACGTAGTATGCAAGATTACGAATTGCGTCCGTAACCCCTTCGTCACTGAGTCGAACAGATAAAGATATCTGAATAAGAATACAGAAGGCTAGGAAACCTTTTATAACACTGGGAAATTTGTAGGAATTCAAAAGAAATTAAAACCTAGCACAAAACTTAGAATCTGTATTCTAATGTTAAATGAATACTGCTTGTATGTATAGGAAATAGGGAGAACAACAAAAAAGATTACAAACTACAAAGATGAACTCATTGGTGCTTGTGCAAAATAGAAGGAAGAAAATGGTATGACAAAATCACCAATGTGGAGCTCATGGAGAGAACTAGAGAAATAGCAATAAACCAAGAGGTGAAGAAAAGACACTGATGCTGGTTAGACCATACATTCAGAAAACTTGAGAATAGTATAACTAGAAAAGCCTTAGTCAGGAAGTCCCAGGGCAAAAGAAATAGAGGAAGACATTAAAAACTCATGGAGAAGAGAGGTAAGCAAGTCCTTCAAGAAACAAATGAAAAGCGTGTACTGATTAGAGAAATTAGACGTAGACAGTTAATATTTTTTGGCCACGTTATGAGAAGAAATAAATTGCAGAACTTGGTGACAACTGGCAAGAGCAAGGGGAAGGCAGAGAAGTAAGTACCTGGATGGCTTTGCCACATGCTTTGGTCAGGACAAGAACACTGAGCTGATCCACGATTCAGGTGATCGTGTGAGATGGCCGCCCACGTTTATCGCGCCCACGTTTATCGGGATGGCACATGATGAATGAATAAATATTTATTGTGTCCATTTCTGTCAGTCTCTTCCCACAGTGTCCATGAAATGCAGCTAACAATTGCATTTATATGTTTGTTAAATAGTCAGTGCAGAGGTGACCATGCACATTCTTTTTTGCAGGAGATGACTCCCAAAGAGAAGAAACGATTTGAAGACATGGCAGAAAGAGATAAAGCCAGATATGAAAGAGAGATGTCATCCTATGTACCAGTGGGAGGTCAGACTAAAAAGAGGAAAAGAACAAAAGATCCAAATGCACCAAAAAGAGCTTTGTAAGTTTGTGTCTTACTGTCTTGTCTAATCACTTTGATGTATACCCTAGTAACTTTCTTTGCATTCTGTTTCTGATGACCATCTGTCATCATGTTTTGTTAGTTTTTATAATTTATCGTGTTCTGGTTTTGGACTGTTGTTACTTCCCATGTCTTGCTGATCTTTGTCTTTTCTTACTCAACATGAGCATTGTATGTTGTACATTAGGGCTACTCTAATTTTTAGTACCCCTTTACATCCTTACTGAGGATCTCCCCACATAAGCTTTCATTCATGTACCATTGTTTACTTGCCATGTAGCCTTTAGCAAATATTCTAGAATGGCAGCCTTGAAAGGTTCAATGGAATCACCAGAGGTCCGTGACCCCCACTCTTTGACATTATTGTACAAATGATCATGCCATAATGTTCTGCATTTGGGAGCTGCGTTAGCACAGTGGCTAACTCGCTTGTCTGCCAGCTCTGTGATCATGCGCTCAAATTTGTATCAATGTGTTCTTTAAAAATGAATGGCCAGGGATCCGAGCTCAACCCGATATAACCCTGTGTGCCAGGAGATACCCTGGGATGTAAGGGTGGCAGGCAAGCTATAGGCCACATGACCCATTGAGTGCTGTTTGATGTGTACAAATATGGAGCTAGCTATTGGCCACATGACCCCATGAGTGCTGTGTGATCTGTACAAATATGGAGCTAGCTATTGGCCACATGACCCCATGAGTGCTGTGTGATCTGTACAAATATGGAGCTAGCTATTGTCCACATGACCCCGTGAGTGCTGTGTGATCTGTACAAATATGGAGCTAGCTATTGTCCACATGACCCCGTGAGTGCTGTTTGATCTGTACAAATATGGAGCTAGCAATTGGCCACATGACCCCGTGAGTGCTGTTTGATCTGTACAAATATGGAGCTAGCTAGCCTCAAGGGTGGCAGGCAAGCTATTGGCCACATGACCCCGTGAGTGCTGTGTGGTCTGTACAAATATGGAGCTAGCTATTGGCCACATGACCCCGTGAGTGCTGTTTGATCTGTACAAATATGGAGCTAGCTATTGGCCACATGACCCCGTGAGTGCTGTGTGATCTGTACAAATATGGAGCTAGCTATTGGCCACATGACCCCATGAGTGCTGTGTGATCTGTACAAATATGGAGCTATCTATTGTCCACATGACCCTGTGAGTGCTGTTTGATCTGTACAAATATGGAGCTAGCTATTGTTTACGTGATCCCGTGAGTGCTGTTTGATCTGTACAAATATGGAGCTAGCAATTGGCCACATGACCCCGTGAGTGCTGTTTGATCTGTACAAATATGGAGCTAGCTATTGTCCACATGACCCCATGGGTGCTGTGTAATCTGTACAAATATGGAGCTAGCTATTGTCCACATGACCCCATGAGTGCTGTTTGATCTGTACAAATATGGAGCTAGCTATTGTCCACATGACCCCGTGGGTGCTGTTAATCTGTACAAATATGGAGCTAGCTAGCCTCAAGGCATGTGGGAAACAAGGTCCTTTACCTACTGTTTTTTTTTAAAAGAGTATTTCTACAGATATCTGTGACTGTCTGTATTTGTAAAAAAATGTGTCTGTTATTACACTGTTTTAAACAAATGTAAATCTTCCACAAAACATTGAAAAGGTCACAAGAGTTGCATATTTGTGTTATTTCTTTTCAGGTCAGCCTTTTTCTTTTTCTGTGCTGAAGAGCGTCCAACTGTACGTGCAGCCAACCCAGGCATAGGTGTTGCTGATGTTGCCAAAGAGCTCGGCAAAAAATGGGAGGTGTGTCCCAACAAACCAAAGTTTGAACAGTTGGCCCTGGAAGATAAAGCCAGATATGAAAGGGTCAGTCGCTGATTGTATTTGTTGTTCAGTTTCAGACATTTATTTAACCTGAACATAACCCAACCACAGCTCACTGCTTTGTACATATCCTGACAAGACTGTTGAACCTGAGTGTCCAGCTCTCTGTGTATGCCTTATTCAGTGCCAGCGTCTTTTCTTCCTCGTGGTTCACTGGTATTTGTTTAGTTCCTGTCCATGACATTGGTGATTCTGTCATACCAGTTTAGTGTTTGTAATTTGCACAAGCAACAATAAGTGAATGTTTGAAGTTTATTTATACTCCTTTAGTCGTTCTGTGTTTGGATGCACATAGTGGTACTTAGTCAACATTAGAATTGAATATAAGGTTGGTGCTAGATTTAATTTATGTTAAAAAATTAGTTGCATATCCTTTACAGGACCTCGCAGCCAACCCCAGCATTTTTGGGCTGTTTGTGATTTATTGGCAAGTTTACGTTCAGTAGTTTGCCACTGTTTTCTAAACGACTGGCACTCATACCATTTTATAAAAAACCCAACGCACGGCAGTCTTCTGCCTAGTGCTATAAAAGCTTGTCTTGCCTTTTAGATTCTTAATTTCCTATATCTGTTCTCCAGTCTTTGTCTACATTGCTATCTAAAAAGGTAGGTACCTAAATAAATATCCTACAGATATCTGGATATTGTTACTTTCACCAAAGTGAGATCAGGAAAAAAAAAGCAAGTTGATGAACTCCATGTACCACATGAAGTAATGATGACAGCTGGAGCCCCGGCTCCTGTAATGTCAGTGACATTTGTTAACATTCAGTTTAGCTTGTTTTTGCATCAGTTATTGATTTTCGTGACCAGTTTTCAAGTGGGGGTCATTATTGGGTTTGTTTCATGGTGAGGGAAAACTAAGATATGCAGACTTTACATGGTGGATGTTATTTCAGCATGAACCAAGAAGAAATTTAAGGGAAGGTAATTGGTCATCTCATGTAATCTTGGGGGTGGAGTGACTTAGTTTATGTTGCTCGCCTCAGACTGTTTTGATTTATGTGGGGGTACAAAATGAGAACAGGGCAGTATACTCATTGATTTTCAAGTAGTGGATTGCATATCTAACCTTCTGGAAGGATGACAAAAACCTTGGAGCCGTGTACACAAGGAAGTTGAAAATATCAGACTGATGAGGCCGCTGCCCAGGCTAATTTCAAAGTTAGAAAACTACCCCACACATGGTTACTTATAGCAAGTTTCTGGTAAACACGCATTTACATTCCTGCAGTGCTAAGAGTTATTCTCCTTGTCTGATGTATGGCAGGGAGACTTGTACCAAAAACAAAAATATCTAATCTTCTTCAGTCTTTTATAGAAAATTGCCTCCATCCATTTGATGTCAAGCCTTTCAATGCCTTGCTATCTTGTTCTTCCTTCAATGTTTTTCACATATATTATTCATCTGCCGTCAGCCAAAAGTGAGAGGAATATTTGACAAGGAAGATCAGAACAGTGTGCAGCGCAGAACAGCCACTCTCAGCTTCCTTGATGAAGAATACCCACAGGACCTCTGGATCCGAGTCTACACAGATGGGTCAGCACAAAATGCTGTTCGAAATGGAGGAGCGGGAGTGTACATAGAATACCCAAATAATACCAGGGACACAGCTAGAGTACCGACAGGAAAGTACTGCCATAACTATGATGCTGAAATTGAGGCAATCAAGATAGCAACAGAGAAATTACTAAATACCAGCAATGGTACACAACCTGTGGTGCTATTGACAGATGCAAAATCAGTACTCGAGGCGCTCCTGTCTGGGAAATTGCCAGTACTAAGGACACTACTTTCTGAACTTAGCAGTCAGCATAAGGTCACCATACAGTGGATACCATCCCACTGTGGAGTACCCGGGAACGACAGAGCTGATCAATTGGCTAAGGAAGGAGCCAAAGAAGAACAGCCTGATGTGCCTGTAACATACCACCAAAAGAAAAGAATGATCAAATCAGTCAGAAAGCCACCAAAACCTGCTCAAGATGACTACCACGTTATGGATAGACCAGAACAAGTCATTATTCTGCGCCTCAGAACAGGGCACAATAGATTACGCAACCACATGTATACAAAATTCAAAATTGGTGAAACAGCCATGTGTACATGTGGATTGGCGTCGCAGACAGCAGAGCACATACTCCAAGACTGCCCAAAATATAACATATCTAGGCAAACCTTCTGGCCTAGAGAGACTACAGTGGAAGATAAACTCTATGGACCGCTGTGTGAACTGAAAAAGACAGTTCAATTCATACAAGAGACAGCACTGCAGTTATAGACATATTTCAAGCGAACGAAAGAAGAAGAAGAAGAATCTGCCGTCAGCTTTTATCGCTAATATTAAATGAGCATTGTGCAGAAGCTTGTGTACACATTATAAAGATTTCTTTCTGTAACTTGACAGGACATGGCAACCTATCGCGGAGGCGGTGGGGCCAGCTCTGTCCCCAAGGTGTCTCCAAAGAAGGCAAAAGTAGAGGACATTGACGATGACGACGATGAAGAGGTTGATGATGACGATGAAGGCGATGACGACTAAACTTCACGGTGCCATGTTTGCAGATGTACAATTTCCATTATGTTTTTAAATGATCTTGTACTACAGATGTTCATTCTGTACATAGAGCATTTTCTTTACTAATATTTAAATCATGATTATATTGCTCATGAGACTTGTGTGAGGTACAGATCATTATCTTTTTCTGTCTGCATATTTGGTTTTTATTGTAAGTCTTGCTATTTTATTTGTATAGTTAACTGCCAGCTGCACACCTGCAGGGCATTATAGCGCCCTAAACAAGAAAACTGTATTTGGCTCATTTCTAGTTGAGAATTAATGGTACCAGAACAGTCTCCACACAGACACAATCCCCACACAGACACAATCCCCACACAGACACATACCCACTTAGTGGTTGATCGTCATGGACATGTTTATACATTTTGAACTGTGTGCAGTACTCAGAGTACACCAAATAGAACGTTGACCAGGCTAAATTTAAACAAGAAGAAAACTTGGAGATAGGATAGGCAACGCCTAGTAACGGTTTTGTAACTGGACGTACTATGTTGGTTAGCCTATACTGAGCTTTGGTACTTCCATCTTGGTGCCTCTGGTCCACGATGGAATATGGGATGACTTGATTTATAATAGTTTTTATTTTTTTCTGATTTAATCCTTCATTTAAAAAAAAGGAACTGACTTATTTTGTTTAAGAAAACAAAATGGGTGAATATGCCTTAGTTTATTTAACTGAAAAACTATTATATCTACAAATGACGCTGTGGTATTTAGTGAACAGGCATACTAACAGTTATCCTGGGTCTGGTTGCTAGTAGTGCATGGTTGAATTTATTCAGACTAGCGGTCTCCCTGGCCTAGGGGTTAACATCTTTCTCTGTAATCCTGTATATTCTCGTAACACAGCTGCGCAAGAATCAGCAGCGGTTCGAGTCGCATTGGTAACTTACGAGGGGTATGTGAGCCGGTTGCTCAGAAAGGCAATGGCAAACTACTGAGCGTAATCTTGCTTAGTACATCAACAGCAGCTGAAAGATACTGGTTTTGACTGCAACGTCCTGTAAGGGATATGCAACATTTTAAAAAAATGATTTTGGATTACATCCAGTTTCATAAAAGTGGTGTCAGAGTGCCGAAGATGCCTGACATGATGCTAACCATACTACGTTATGTATACACTCCGGTCAGGGACAATATGGGCCTACCACCATCTTCTTCTGCCTCCTCCCAGTAGAGGATAAGACCACAACCAAGTGAGGAAATGTTTCCTAACTTTATATTCCTCAGAATTAATCCACTCTTGTCATTTGTGCACCAGAGTTCTTTCTGCACTAGATAAATGTGGCAAGGAAGGGGCCATTCCCCCATCTCATGATGTAACCTAGTATGTACGAATTATATCACTGAATACTCCATGTGACTTGCCATGTTTTGTTTTATTTTGCTAGTTGTATGCTCTGTGTCCTCACACATGTGTAGAAATTTGGAGACTGGCATAACTAGACTTTCTGCAGAGAAAATGAGAAGCAATACTATCTGGAGAGGCAGAGTATAAGATCTGCAGAGACGGTGAGAAACTATACTATCTGCAAAGAAGTTTTTGAGAAACCAGACTTTCTGCAGAGATGGTGAGAAAGTATATTTTCTGCAGAGTGACAAACTATACTTTCTGCCCATGGTGACCATAGACATGTTGTCATGTACGTGTGCACTGGAGCAGAGTTGCAAGTTGACACACGGATACAAGCTGAGAAGTGATGGGCGTTGTCTACGACACAGTCGCAAGCTGAGAAGTGATGGGCGTGGTCTATGACATGGACACAAGCTGAGAAGTGATGGGTGTTGTCTGCGACACAGTCGCAAACTGAGAAGTGATGGGCGTTGTCTACGACACAGTTGCAAGCTGAGAAGTGATGGGCGTTGTCTACGACACAGTCGCAAGCTGAGAAGTGATGGGTGTTGTCTATGACATGGACACAAGCTGAGAAGTGATGGGTGTTGTCTACAACACGGACACAAGCTGAGAAGTGATGGGTGTTGTCTATGACATGGACACAAGCTGAGAAGTGATGGGTGTTGTCTACAACACGGACACAAGCTGAGAAGTGATGGGCGTGGTCTAAGACATGGACACAAGCTGAGAAGTGATGGGTGTTGTCTATGACATGGACACAAGCTGAGAAGTGATGGGTGTTGTCTATGACATGGACACAAGCTGAGAAGTGATGGGCGTTGTCTATGACATGGACACAAGCTGAGAAGTGATGGGCGTTGTCTATGATGTCAACCAGACATTGCTACAGGCAGCAGCTGCTGTTACTGCAACCTGTGGTGCTGTGACTTGAAGGTGAAACTCTTTCAATGTGCCTTTTCTGTGATGGCTTGTAACCCCAGATTCTGAGTGGATAGACTGTACGTTTGTTTACCTTTGATCTTGTTTAGCATTTCTGTACATAGCATCATGAACGTTAGTGCTGTTTATTGGTTTTGTTTTTTAAAACCTCACAAATGTGGGGTTCAAGAGTAGAATGTCATAGATTTGCATTGTTGCACTTGCTTTTATGTTGTCTTTACATTTGTAATTCTTGTAACCTTGAATGTCAGAAATGTGTCAAAATTTCTGACACATCTGAGTTTTCTCCTGAAGCAGCGACCGTTATTTTAAGTTTCCTTGTTTAGAGAACAAACAACGGTAACAATATATGCTCTTTGGTTTAAGTGAATGATGATTTTATGATGACCACAAAGCAAGAATTTCACAAGAATGTAATGATGCTGTATGTTCATTGATGTCTCTTGGTAACATAATGTCATGCACCATTTTAGTTTTAAATAAATTGCATTTGACACATTTAACTGCCAGTAATATACAGAGTTGTCAGTGTTAGCTCTTGAACAGGTTTCCTTATTTACAGAATTATTTTTCTTTAGAATTCTAAACTGCAAGGTCCACATATCTGTGACAGCTTGATATTTTTTTCCACTTTGTTCAGCTAGTGATCTTTTTTGTTTTGTTTAGGTAAACAATGGTCAGTCTTGAAATAGATCACTGTACATTATTGGTTATTGTATTACATTCTTGTATATTTTGTGTCTCTTGGACCAAACATTGTTTTGGGAAGAATAAACCAGTTTGAAGCTGTATTTGCTGGTTGAGATTTGTCATGGCTTTGGTGTTCAAATAGCTATTCACATTGATCAGTGTTGTTCATATTTGTGTAGAAATATTGGGATTTTGTGTGAACTGGACAGTTTGAAGTTCCTGTTTATATGCAGCTTGGAGTTTAATGCTGCTGCTGATTCACTGGGCCAGTATTTCTTTATTAATTCGCTGTGCAGAAGGTAAATCTGTAGAATGTTCAGCCACTGATTGTTTTCAATGCTTTTCTTCCAACTCCTACAGCGTCAAGTGTTAGTCCTACTGAATGACAAATCTGTTCAAGTGTCCATTGACTGTTCTACTGAATGACAAATCTATTCAAGTGTCCATTGACTGTTCTACTGAATGACAAATCTATTCAAGTGTCCATTGACTGTCCAACTGAATGACAAATCTATTCAAGTGTCCATTGACTGTTCTACTGAATGACAAATCTATTCAAGTGTCCATTGACTGTCCAACTGAATGGCAAATCTGTTCAAGTGTCCATTGACTGTTCTACTGAATGACAAATCTTTTCAAGTGTCCATTGACTGTTCTACTGAATGACAAATCTGTTCAAGTGTCCATTGACTGTCCAACTGAATGACAAATCTATTCAAGTGTCCATTGACTGTTCTACTGAATGACAAATCTGTTCAAGTGTCCATTGACTGTTCTACTGAATGACAAATCTGTTCAAGTGTCCATTGACTGTCCAACTGAATGACAAATCTATTCAAGTGTCCATTGACTGTTCTACTGAATGACAAATCTGTTCAAGTGTCCATTGACTGTTCTACTGAATGACAAATCTGTTCAAGTGTCCATTGACTGTTCTACTGAATGACAAATCTGTTCAAGTGTCCATTGATAGTCCTGAATGACAATTCCCAAGTGTCCATTGACTGTCCAACTGAATGACAAATCTGTTCAAGTGTCCATTGACTGAGAGTCCTATCTACTAAATGGTAAATCGGTTCAGATGTCTATTGATCGAGTCCTACTGAATGACAAATTGGTTCAATGGACCATTGATTGAGAGTTGTCAATGACAAATTAGTTCTTCTTCTTCTTCGTTCATCCGGAGTTTTTTTCCGGATGTGATTGCGTTGTGCCTGTTTACAGCAGAGCTGCGTTCTTGCGCCGTTAGGCCGACACATCCGACTTCTGCGGGCATTTGTTGACCGGGTTAACCTTCCCGGGGGTTTCTTAGGACGTTTGACTCTCACTGTTGTGGTGTTATCCCCCATCCCAGCTGGTCCATATAGAACAGCCAAAGATCCTGGTCAGCCCTCAAGGGAAGGCAGGGGCAGACCATGGGCATTCCCCGCCATCCAAGGAGGCTTCCATACTTGCAGAGCCGATACATAGCGCTCTGGTACTGGGCTCACCCAAGGAATCGTCACGTCCTGCACATGGCTGCTTAGCCTCACTTCCGTATATTGGGCCTTCCGTTCACCATAGGCTGTTCTTCCGGAAACCAGAAGTATGCAGTCTGCAGATGACATCCACACAGTGAGCTTTCAATTCGGACTTTCCATGTAATGGATTTGCTAGCCAAGCAATATTCCATTTCGTGCCACTAGGACACTTTTCCACTTTTTATGAAGCCCACACAGTGGGCTTTTGATTCAGACTTTCCACGTAATGGATTTGCTATCCAAGCAATATTCCATTTCATGCCTCTGGGTCTTCATGCACCTTTAAATGTCAACCTGTATATAGTTAAAGTAATCTGCGGTCAACTTTAGCTTGTTGATATCTCCATAGAGCTTGTCCTCAAATGAAGCAGGTGTGGGCCAAAATATCTTTCTCTGTTCTGCATACGTTGGGCAATCCTGCAGCAAATGTTTTGCTGTCATTTTTCCAGTTCTACAATTACATTCATCGGTATCTCCTATCTTTAGTTTATTGAACAAGTGGTATTTCAGCCTGTTGTGTCCTGTGCGGAGTCTGAAGATTGCTACTTGTTTTCTTCTGTCGAGTTTGTAATATGCATCATCCTTCTGATGGCCTGGATGCTCTGATTCCCATTTGGTTCTATAAGTGCTTTTTATCAACCTCTTTGCCTCATTATAGGTTATGTCTATGTCAGGCTGTGGTAGTCGTCCGCCCTCTTTTGCCAGTCTGTCAGCCTCTTCGTTTCCAGGTATACTGCAATGTGATGGGATCCACTGTATTACAACTTTTTTGGATTTCTGGCATAGACCATGGAGTGCTGCTCTTAGGTCAGTTAGTTCTGTGCTGTTATTGCTCTTCAGTATTGAGACAGCTGACTTTGCATCTGTGAAGATAGCTATTTGCTTCTCTTTATTTTCCTCCATCAGGAGCATTTCTGCTGCAGTTTTCAGAGCCTCTACCTCCGCTTTGAAGTTACTTGAAAATTTTCAAGTTGCCAGTGAATGTGTTTTTTTCGCTCCATTTTTTAAATTTAGGAGTATTCCTCCTCCTCCATTCTCTATTGAATTTTTGGCTGATCCATCTGTATATGCATGGGTCCAATTCCTGCTTGGGTAATGTTCTTTTATGTAGTTTAGGGTTATTTCTCTTCTTTCGGTTTCATGCTGAGTGTTCTTTTTCTCAATACCAGGAATGTTTTCTATCATCTCAGGCAGTTGCTGCTGTCTCCAAGCTGGGAACTTGTGTGCATTGTGTATGGGCTTGACTGTTGATATGTTAAGAATAGGATCTGACCTAATCCTTCGTTTTGCAGTTTCTACAAAGTTGCTACGCTTCAGTCTTCCCTTTCCAAAACCATTAAATCTGTTGTACATAGGGTGGTCTGTCAATCTTCTAAATTTTTCTGCTTGTTGCTGGGCTCTGCTATCTCTTCTATCCTGCATTGGTTGTAAACAAGTGATCTTTTCTAATTCATTAATAGGCGTTGTCTTCAGGCTTCCAGTTATGATTCGCATTCCTTGATTTTGGACTCTACTTATTTTGTTAAAGTTTGACTTAGCTGCTGTTGCCCAAGCTGCAATGCCATATTCCAGTACTGGCCTCACCCGCCCAGTATATAACTTCTTGAGAACTTTCTCATCTGCTCCCCATGTTGTACCAGCAAGCTTTTTCATGATTGCCATTCTTTGCCTTGCTCTTGTTCGATTTTTCTCAACCTGTGTCTTCCATGTCAGGCGACGATCAAAGGTGACTCCTAGATAGTTTGGATTTTCTTCATGGCGCAATATTTTTCCATTCAATACCAGCTTAGGTTGCTGAGTTTTAGTTGAGAGGGAGAACACTGTGCATGTTGTTTTCTCCTCACTTATCTTCACTAGCCATGATTTTGACCAGTCCTCTAGCGCTAATAGGGCTTGCTGTATCCTGCTGTTAGCTGTACTAATATATTCTTCAGATGTCCATATGGCTAGGTCATCTGCAAAGGATGATGTGTGTACTCTGGCTGGAAAATTTTCCGTGATGTCGTTTATATATGCTAGGAATAATGTTGGTGAAAGAACTCCTCCTTGGGGGACACCTTGCTCCAACAGCATCATTTTGCTGGTTTGTCCTTGTACTTTTGTCCTGGCAGTTCTGTTCTCAAGGTAGTGGCTGATCCATTTGTACATTTTCCCGCAAACATGCATTTTTTGCAGTTTTACTTTCAGTCCTTCCTTCCATACTTTATCAAATGCTTTTTCTAAATCTATCCAGACTGCTAGTGTGTGCTTTTTCTCTTGGAAGGCATCCTCTATTTCCTGAGCTATATAGGTTATTTGATCTTCAGTAGATCTGTACTTTCTGAATCCTGCTTGGTGAGGTGTTAAGAGTTGGTTTTCTTCCAGATGCCATGTTAGCCTGCCATTGATAATGCGTTCCATTAATTTTCCTACACAGCTAAGAAGACTGATAGGTCGATAGCCATTTGGTTCTTCCAGGTCTTTTCCTTTCTTTGGGACTGGTATTAGTATAGCTTCCTTCCATGCCTGTGGGACTATTCCCCTCTTCCAGCTGTAATTTAGGACTGCTAGTAGTTTCTTTTTTGCCTTAGTGCCTAGTCCTATTAGCATTTCATTTGTGATTCCATCCTTTCCTGGTGATGTCTTCTTTTTTAGGGTATTCATTGCCTGTTCCATTTCTTCCATTGTTAGATTTGCCATCATATATTCTGCTGCTGTCTCTGTATATGTATGATGCATCTGTTTATCTTTGATTGCTTTCTTCTGTTCGGCTGTAATATCAATGTGGTTTGCACTGGCATAGTGTTCCATTAGTGCATTTGCAGCCTTTTTTCCTGTAAGCAAGTCATTTCCTTGTTTAATTGTTATTTGTTTGTTTCTAGGTCCTTCATTGTTCATGGCTTTCACTAGTTTCCATAGTTTGTTTCCATCCCTGTCAAAATTCAGGTTTTCTGTTTTTTTCCTCCAACAATCTCTTGTTGTTTGATTTACTGTTCTTTTATATTTTGCTGAGATGGCTTTGAGAGAGATGTTCGCTTCAGTTGTTTGTTCTCTCTCTGCGGTCTTCCTAGCATCTTCAACTTTGTCCTCCAAAAATTGTAGTTCTTCAGTCCAGTATGGTTTGTAATTTTTCCTTGCTCCTCTTGGAATAGACTCAGTGGCTGCCTGTATTATTGCTCTGTTTAGACTTTCCACCATTTGCTTCATGTTGCCATATCGTGTATTTACGTTTTCACAATATTTGTCTGTTAGTATGGCAAATCTGTCCCAATCTGCTCGTTTGTAATTCCAACGGGGCAAAGGCTTTTGCTCCTGTGGAACATACTCCATATTTATTACAAGCTTGATTGGTCTGTGGTCACTACCTGCTAATTGGTCCAGCACATGGCGATCGATTTTGTGGAGGATGTCTCCTGTGCAGAAAGCTAAGTCTGGAGTAGAAGTGGTAATCCATCTTCTGGAGTAGAAGCTCGGTGTGTCATCCGCTTTGTTAAGTAGATGGAGATTTGAGTCTATTTCCCAGTCCTCCACTTCATCTCCTCTTTTGTCAGTATCTGGGTATCCCCATCTTTCTGAACGGCTATTAAAGTCTCCGACAACAATGCAATTTGTGTAAGTTATTTCCATGTTTGAGAGTGTAAGATCCTTATCTGCCGGGCTATATAGATTGTAAATTCTTATTTTCACGTCCTTTATCATTATATCAACACCTATAATTTCCGTTTGGTTGTCAGAGATCACAGATACTTCGCTGCAAGGTATTGTATTTCGTGTAAGTATTACAACTCCTTTATGTCCTTCGCGGTCGAAACGTGTGGCCTGATATCCCTCGACTGAAAATGTGCGATTGGCGTTGAGGTGTGTCTCTTGAATGCATGCCACATCTATTCTATCTTTATGAAGACGCTGTGTTAGGGAGGCTTTCTTGTTATAAACTCCTTCTGCATTCCATTGTAGTATGTTGAGTGTCCGGGGTGTTTGGTCAATAGCTCTTAACCTACTCCTCTGTGCCTTGACTCCACAGCACAGGGGAAGGTGACCACCAGTAGTCATGGGTGGACCCCCTCGAGGCAGGGGGCCCGGCACTATCACCGCCTGATGGGACTTCACGGGATTAGCACCATATCGATTAACTTTCATCTGTGGCATCATGACATGATAAAGTTACGTTGCACTTCTTTGTCAAGCCTGTGGCTCAGTACATCCGATTTCGACAAGCATTTGTTCGGGATGCTTTCCCTAGCCTTTGACTGTCCCCAGTCTACCTACAAGGCAGCAGGTTTGTGCGTCACTTCGTCTGGTCCCTCTCCCTTGACCTGTCCGACATGGGTGACCCTACCAGTAGCTGTGCTACCGTCGGCATAGCTCTTGGGGTCATTGGAACGCTCAAGCCCCTCTACCTCGTCAAGGTGGACGCACGGCAGAGGGGAAATTAGTTCAAATGTCCAGTCTGCTACTAAGCAGCAAATCAGTTAAATTAAGTGTCCTGAAGCAGTCAGCACTATAGGTCTGTAATGCAGTAGGGTCAGCATGGCCGAATGGATAAGAATGCGGACAGTTGGACTAAAGTGTTGACCTATCGTCCTTGATTTGGGGACGTAAATTAAAGTACCTGTGAAGCCAGAGTGGGTTAGCTTGATGGCGAGGGACACTTTATAGGGAAAGCTAATCCACACGCAAAATTCAGTACAGCACTACGCTTGAGTTCAAAGCGAGTGAGCGCAAACAAATTATATATATATATATATACACACATGTAGGTCTGAATGCATCGAGGAACAGGTGGCCATACTCTTCCTCTACTAGCAGACGTATGCACACGTTCAGCCCTCATCCGATTGCACTTGTGACATTATCAGAATAGCCCCATATCAACTTTTCTATGTATGTGATAAAACATTACTGCACATGCAAGTTCCTCAAAACTGGAGGAGAGATCTTGACTGCCCCAGACGTGTGGCCCTGGGGGTGCTCTGACTATCAAAAACCTGTTACATTGAGAGGTCAGAGTCATTTATGTGACAAAAATGTCTCTTTGGTCGTGGAAAGAAATTGCCATTCTCTCATAGCATCCTGAGCATTATACTGACAGTGACCTAGGCATGGGTGGATTCGTGTTTCTTCTTCTTCTTTGCAATCATCCGGAGTGTGTTTTTTTTTTCAGATGTGATTGCGGTGTGTCTGTTATGCGCCCTTGGGCCGAAACCCGTAGGCCAACACATCGACTTTAGCGTGCTTTTTTGACCAGGTAGCATTCCTGGGAGACTCTCACTTTTGCGGTGCCGTCTGCTGGCCAGGATGGAACGGTCGAAGACAACGGTCATCCCTCAAAGGAAGGCAGGGACAGTCCATAGCATTTTCCGCCATCCAAGGTTGCTTCCATAGTTGCAGGGCCGACACATAGCGCCCTGGTTCTGGGCTAGCCGAGGGAATCGTCACGTCCTGCTTATGGCTGCTTTAAATCCTCAGTTCAATATATTGGGCTTTCCTTCACCACGGGCCGTTCCTGCACAAACCAGACAAGTCTGCAGATGGTATCCACTCAGCGAGTTTTCGGACATGTGCTTGTCCTTGCGCCCTTCAGAGCTGTTCCAGGCACGGCGGACATTCGGAAAACTACCTAGTCAGAGCTGTTCCGAGCAAGAGCGGCATTCGGAAACTAGGTAGTCAGAGCTGTTCCTAGCACGAGAGACAAAATGGACGAGACGTTTCACTCGGACGTAAAATGCGTAGTGCTAGTTTTTATTTTGCCACCCGTAGGCCAGCACTGCCGGCTTCGGCGGGCATTTTTTAATGAGGTTAGCCTTCCTCGGGTTTTGAGGCACGTTAGACTTATTGTTGTGATGCCGCCCACATCTCAGCTGGTCAGGATAGAACGGTCAACGACAAAATGGTCAACCCTCAAGGGAAGGCAGGGACAGATCATGGGCATTCTCTCGCTATCCAAGGAGGCTTCAATAATTGCAGAGCCGGCACATATTGCTCTGAGACTGGGCTCACCCGAGGAGTTGCCACGTCCTGCTCATGGCTGCTTTAGTTCCTCACTTCCATATGTTGGGCATCTCGCTTGCCACTGGCCGCTCAAGCACACACCAGAAACGGTCAGACTGTGGGCGACATCCACTCGGTAAGCTTTGCTTTTGACTTCGGACCACGCAATAGGTTCGCTCGCCATGCGTTCCATTTCGCGTCATTGAGACGTTCTTCCACTTTTGTCTACACTCTCTATGAGTTAGATACAGACAGTTTGCATAACCATTTCCTTCGACTGGGGGACTTCTGACTTTTTGTGCTCGCTCACGAGGTAGGCTACATGTGCTGCCGGTTCAGCACCTTACCTTCGTGCAGCAGTGAACGAGAAACGGCCTGGCCCTCTCATCTGGGAATCTCTCATATCCCCCAGCTGAGAGCCTTCGAACATGTATCAGACCTGAGCATGTAGCTTGCTCAGAATCACGCCTCTATTTTTCGGTAGGTGGGTATCAGCCTGGCTCTCAGATCCGAGGGTTTGTGGCTTAGAGGCGTTCAGCCACAGCCCTCGACAGGGAGCCTTAAGAGTTTTGTCCGGACCAAGAACTTCTTCCTTCGTGCACCTGATTTAAATTTTTGACTGCTATCCTCAGTCTACCTGCAGGGCAGCAGGTTGTGTCTCTCTTAGTCTGATCCCTATCCCATAAGCTGTCCGATATGTAGTTTTTCATCCATCGGCAAGCAAATGGGGTCGATGGGACACGCAAGATCCCCCACCACGTCAAGGTGGAGACACATCGGGGGAGCCATCGATATTTGATAGGGCAGACATTTGAAAGATGCGTCGCCGGCACGTAAGGCCATGCGATCAGCACAAAGTTATCCAGAGTCACCAGTGGGAACGCCGCGCCCCGCGAAGGGCAACGATGATTGGTTTTGAACTAATAAAAGCGCTCTTTCCGCGAGGGTCGGAGCTTGGTAAGCATGTATTAGCTCTAGAATTGCCACAGTTATCAAAGTAGGATCGTGTCATCTAAGGAACCTCGACTGATTTAATGAGCCATTCGCGGTTTCACCGTGAGACAGTGTGAACTTAGACATGCATGGCTTAATCTTTGAGACAAGCATATGACTACTGGCAGGATCAACCAGATATCTATCGGACAGACGGACTATTCACGCACACGCAAGCCAAGAGTAGCATCGCTAAAGCGCGCCCTCCCGGTACAAGGTGATACATGCAAAACCACTGGACGCCTACCTACGAGCTTTCAAGCTACGCCGGCAGGACTGACCGAAAAAAAAGCTATACCAGCTTACTGACTGCAGGCCCACCACTCATCGAGAGAGAGTGGGCGCTTATCGAGACTTTGTGGAACGGTCGTATAAATTTTGCTCTTTTGCCCGCTCAAACCACGACCCTGGCTGCACGATGCGGTTACATTCTTGAAACGCCTGCCTCGCTAACTTGCGTTGGCTGGGAAGATCCCAGTTTGGTGCACCTCACACAGCCATCCGAGACAACGAACGCTAGACGCGGAACTGATCTAGTGAACCAGACCAGCCCCGGATTCGTGTTTGATGTCAGCTCTTGTAGGAAGGAAAAGACTGACCACCCACCGTTTACTCAAGCTTATAAAAATATGATGGCCCTGACACTTCACAATCCCACAGCGGATTCATACTACAGTACTCGTGTTTGTTTATGTGCAGTGCTGAGTATACTCATCTCATCTCATCATGTTCCTCTTGTACCTTGCGGTGTCGAGGTGAAGTATAAACAGCGGGAGAGTGCCCGATTATGGGCTTCATGTATCGATATTCCCTGCGTCCATCGTTTATGTGGTCGACCTCTTCCTCTGCTTCCCTCTGGTCTGTACATCATTGCTTGTGGTATACTATTAGTTGGTAACCTACTTGCATGGTCAAACCATTTAACTTGCTGCCTTCTAATAAAATCTAGTGCAGCTATAACCCCCACTTTAGTCCTGATTTCTTCATTTCTGATATCTCTTCTTGATACATTGAGTTTTCTTCTGAGGAATCTCATTTCTGTTGTGATTTTTCTTTTCTCTTTTTCTGTCATTGTCCAGGTTTGGCATTGGTAACATAGAGTTGGTAGGAAGATTGTGTTGTAAAGTGTTTTCTTAGTAGTTATTGATACATGTTTGTTCTTTAGTGTTGGTGCCATTTGTCAAATGAGTTGGTTTGCCTTATTGCATCTATTTTCGATCTCCTCTTCTGATTTGCCATTTGATGATATTATACTTCCTAGGTGCTTTAAACACTTGACTTGTTTCAAGGGATGTTTGTTTGGTGAATCGTTGTTGCGTTTTCTTCTTTAGTTATAGTCAATACCTCTGTTTTACTTGTGCTAATTTTCATGTTATGTTCCCTACACATTTCGTTTAGACTTCATGTGGAGCCCTAGTCAGATGGCTTGACCACTTTGCCACGGAGACTTCCGATGTTCCATGATAGAGAACACAAAGCGTAGGGTAACTTTACAAAATACAGTTAATGAAAACCAGGAAGTTGCAGCTACGAGCCTTCATTAGCAGACAAGAAGAAAACACACGAACATACAAACCACGGAGATGACTGAATACAATAAAGTATAAAAGGCAATATGAAAAAAACAATGTGTGGTACTTATTTCAGAGGCTCTGAATATGAAATGGGGTGAATCATAACGGAAATCAGTTTAAACGGCAGGCAGTTAGAGGATGTGTAATTGTGTAGTGGGAGAGAACAGTTCAGTGAACAATATAATGGATGCAATGTTAATGAGTAGTATCCTAGTGCATGTATCTACAACGAGGGGTGAATCATGACGGAAATCAGCTTAAACAGCAGGCAATTACGAGGATGTGTAATTGTGTTGTGGGAGAGAACAGTTCAGTGAACAATAAAATATGATATTGGATACAATGTTAATGAGTAGTATCCTAGTGCATGTATCTACAGTGTGCGAGTTCAGGGTATTGGTCATGGTGCAGTCAATCGATGATGCACATACGCAGGATTGTAATAATAGTATAACAGTAAAGAAAAAGGACAAAAAAGAAGCTGGGTAGGGATATTATGGCAACATTGTCTTACATATATTGTATATAGGTCATGTGAAATTGAGGGGGTCTAAAGATAAGCCACTTCATCTTACTGTTCCATATCAAATAGTAAGGTCCCCGGGAAGGTTAACCCGGTCAACAAATGCCCGCAGAAGTCGGATGTGTCGGCCTAACGGCGCAAGAACGCAGCTCTGCTGTAAACAGGCACAACGCAATCACGTCCGAAAAAAACTCCGGATGAACGAAGAAGAAGAAATAGTAAGGTTGGTTGCCGCGTCTAGTGTTCGTTGTCTCGGATGGCTGTGTGAAGTGCACCAAATTGGGATCTTCCCAGCTAACGCAAGTTAGCGAGGCAAGCATTTCAAGAATGTAACCACATTGTGAAGCCAGAGTCGTGGTTTGAGCGAGCAAAAGAGCAAATTTGTTTGACCGTTCGACAAAGTCTCGATAGGCGCTTACTCTCTGATGAGTAGTGGGCCTGCAGTCAGTAAGCTGGTATAGCTTTTCAGTCAGTCCTGCCGGCGAAGCTTGAACTGTATCACCGGGTACCGGGAGGCCGCGCTTTAGCGATGCTACTCTTGGCCTGCGTGTGTGTGAATAGTCTGTCTGTTCGATAGATATCTGGTTGATCCTGCCAGTAGTCATATGTTTGTCTCAAAGATTAAGCCATACATGTCTAAGTTCACAGTGTGTGTCATGGTGAAACCGCAAATGTCTAATTAAATCAGTCACCCCTCTGATGTGTCTCCACCTTGCCGCGTTAGAGGGGCTTGCGTGTCCCATTGACCCCAAGAGCTATGCCGACGGAAGCACAACTACATGTCGGACAGTACTTGTGTTAGGGACCAACCAAGAGAGACACAACCTGCTGCTCTGCAGGTAGATTGATAGTAGTCAAAAGTTCAAATCAGGCACACGAAGTTCTTGGTACGGACTGAGGGATATGGCCGAATGCCTCTAAGCCATTAGCCCTCGGATGTGAGAGCCGGACCTATACTCACCTACTGCAAAATGAAGGTGAGACGCTGAGTACGCTGCATGCTTGGTTCAGATACTTGTTCGAAGGCTCTCAGCTGGGGGATATGAGGGATCCCCTGATGAGAGGGCTTAGCTGTTACTCGCTCCCTGATGCATGGACCTAAGGTGCTGAGCCGTCAGCAAAGTAGCCTACCTCGTGAGCGTTACTTAGGGTGGAAAAGCGTTCCAATCGATGCAAATTCGATGGTTACGATGCAAGTCTGCACCGGAGCTCACTGAGTGAGCATAGTCAAGGGTGGAAAAATGTTTCATTGACATGAAATGGAACGCTTGACTAGCGAATCCATTACGTGGTGGTCCGAAGTGAAAGTTTGCAGAGTGGATGTAATCTGCAAATTAATGTGAAAAACGTCTCATTAACACAAAATGGAATGCTTGGCTAGCGAATCCATTACGTGGAAGTCTGAGCGAAAGCTTGCTAAGTGGATGTCGACCGCAGACTGACCGTCCCTGATTTGTGCGGGGAGCAGCCAGTGGCGAACGAAATGCCCAATACATGGAAGTGAGGAATTAAAGCAGCCATGAGCAGGACGTGGTGATTCCCCGGGTGAGCCCAGCCTAGAGCACTATGTGCCGCCTCTGCAATTAAGGAAGCCCCCTTGAATAGCGGGAATGCCCATGGTCTGCCCCTGCCTTCCCTTGAGGGTTGACCTTATTGTCTTTGACCATCCTACCTTGACCAGCTGACATGTGGTCGACACAACAGTAAGAGTTTAATGTCCCTCGAAACCCTGGGAAGGCAAACCCGTAAAACGCCCGCTGAAGTAGGATGTGCTGGCCTAAGGGTGCAAATAAGTCAGGCACAACGCAAAAATGTCAAAGTGAAATGTCCTTCGTGCCCGGAACAGCTCTGACTACTTTGTTTTCCGGCCAGAACAGCTCTGACTTTAGTTATTCGGCCGGAACAGCTCTGACGATCTAGTTTTCCGGGTACAGCGTCCATACACGTCCGAACCGAAAGCTCGCTGAGTGGAAGTCATCTGTAGACCGTTCCTGGTTTGCGCGGGAGCGGCCTGTAGTGAACGAAATTTCCAATACATGGAAGAGAGGAATTAAATCAGCCATGAGCAGGACGTGACGATTCCCTCGGTGAGCCCAGCACCAGGGCGCTACGTATCGACTGCAATTATGGAAGTTTCCTTGGATGGCGGAAAATGCCATGGACTGCCCCTGCCTTCCCTTGAGGGCTGGCCGTGAAGTCTTTGACCGTTCTAACTTGACCACCTAGGATGTAGACGGTACCACAACAGTGAGAGTCCTCCCCAGGAATGCTAACCTGGTCAAAAATGCATGCTAAAGTCGGATGTGTTGGCCCAAGGGTGCCTAACTAGACACACCGCAATTACGTCTGAAAAAACACTCCGGATGAATGCTGAAGAAGAAGTAAGGTTGGTTGTTGCACGATGTTCTCAGCATTCTTCAGAACCACATCTTTCCCTAATCTGCTTGTTCATTATTTCACACAAACACTGGAGAAGCAAGACAACAGAAATGAATTCTACACAACTGCACATGGCTTGATATAGATTTATTTATTTAGATATTTTTTATTTCATATTAATGTAAATACAAAACAAGCAACCAAAAGTTCTGAAAACAAAAATAAACGAATGATATTGAAAAAAAAACTGTGAATGTAAAAGCACATCACACACAGACCACAAATGCTGTTATTATCAATAATCTGTATCAAAGAAGAGACGACAGGACAACTTGAAGCCACCATATCTGCACAAATCACATGGCACTAAAACACTGGTAGAAGAAACGCACAGGAAGCAAAGTGTACAACAACCACTGATAAATTGTTATGGACATCAAAGTGAAATTTGTCATCACCAAACACTGATAACATCGATACCAAGTTGACTATTAAATATTAATTCACAGCAAATATGAGTATTCAGCACAAGATGTTATGTATCAATGTCCTTACACCCCCCACCACAGCTATCCACTCTTAGCATACAGAACATAAACAATTATTCAGGCCTACACCCGCTCCATTTCAGAACAAGCTCTAAGGAGATGTCCACAAGGTCAAGGTGACTGCTGCTTTCTGTAAATATATTCAGGTTGACATCTGAAGGCAGTGAACGGAAGAAGAAGAGGGAGACATCTGAAGGTGTACACAGAAGAAGAAATATGCCATTGTATTTCAAGTGGTGCCAAGTTTCATCCAAACTACTAAATCTGTTTATAGAATGAGCAGATGTAAACTTACTCCTGCAGTAAACGGTAATCCTGCTTGTACAGGGCACATCTGGGACATGATGACAGGCCCATATTTTCTGTGACCGAGGCTGATGCGATCAGTACCACACTGGCTGCCTTTGCTTTCCCAGAAATCTGTGGTACTCATGAGGTTGGGGGAGACCCTAGAACTTGACTGGTCAGGAGAAAATTTATCTTGGCAGGACTGGTGTCTGAAGCCTCATTCACTAGGTTTGTAGGCCCTCACAGATCCAGTCAGTAAAAGAGCAAAGGATCCTTTATAAACCTCAAGGTATATGGTGCCTGATGAATATTTTTAGACCAGTTGGCACATGATGAGTGACGAGCAATATACTAGCAGACTTTACTGGTCAGGACATTTACTGAACTCATTATAGACAGTTTAACTGGGAGCTGTAAAGCACACTGGACATATAGTGTTAGATGCATGTTTATATAGATCAATCGGCACCCAGTGGGTGATGTGGTCAGTTAACACTGGTCGCCTTTACTACTGATATTGAAGAAAACCGTGAAAATAAAAGCACATAAAACAAACTACACACCACAAGTACTGTTGTTATCAATAACCTTCATCAAAATATTTCCTAGTACCAAATTTAGGCACTCCTCAAAAATTAATGCATAAATATACCTTCTTTAAGCCAGTAAACTAATAGTTAAAGGATTTAAAAAATGTTTACCCTTGGAGTCTTATCAATATGATTGGACATATAAAGACATCTGCATAAAAGTTACAATTGCCAATGCAAAGTGGTTTAACATAAACAGCTATGTTTAACATACTGAAGTTTAATATTATAAATGCAGGAATACAACGGATAATGGAATGACACTAAAAAACATATTCCCCAGATTTGAAATAAGTGTTAATGTGTACAAATTCACAGAGTTGTAAAACGACAAATTTAAGAAATGATGGCTTCAGACAAAATTACAGTGATCACGAGACAGGGAGAATGGCTGCATTGCAATGTTGACATCATCAGGGAGAATGGCTGCATTGCAATGTTGACATCATCAGGGAGAATGGCTGCATTGCAATGTTGACATCATCAGGGAGAATGGCTCCATTGCAATGTTGACATCATCAGGGAGAATGGCTGCATTGCAATGTTGACATCATCAGGGAGAATGACCATTGCAATTCTGACATCATCAGGGAGAATGGCTCTACTGCAATGTTAACATCATCAGGGAGAATGGCTCCATTGCAATGTTGACATCATCACCAATGAAATTACACTTCTGCTTCTGCCTTTCCCCAATGGAGCATATTCTAAATAAAAGTAATACATTTGTCCGGAAGCAGTTTCCTGCTGTGGATCTTTGATGTGATAGGGCCGTCACATTTAAAGACCTGAATGCATGGAGGAATAGATGGCCAATCTTTCCCTCACTTAGCGAGATGATGAATGCAGTTGTTCAACTCTTGTCTGACACGCTCAAGACATTATCAACACAGCTTCTTATCAACTATGCTAAAGTCTCCCTTGGAGCATATTTTAAGCCATGGCATAATGGGGTAGCCAGTTCTCATCCTTGCCAACTTTCTGTCTCAGACAGTGTCTTTCAGTGCCTATATTATGAGGCTGGATCAGAAAATGTCTTTCAGTGCCTATATTATGAGGCTGGGTCAGAAAATGTCTTTCAGTGCCTATAGTATGAGGCTGGATCAGAAAATGTCTTCCAGTGCTTTTATTATGAGGCTGGATCAGAAAATGTCTTTCAGTGCCTATATTATGAGGCTGGGTCAGAAAATGTCTTTCAGTGCCTATAGTATGAGACTGGATCTGAAAATGTCTTTCAGTGCCTATATTATGAGGTTGGATCAGAAAATGTCTTTCAGTGCCTATAGTATGAGGCTGGATCAGAAAAGTCTTTCAGTGCTTATTTTATGAGGCTGGATCCGAAAATGTCTTTCAGTGCCTATTTTATGGGGTGGATCAGAAAAGTCTTTCAGTGCTTATTTTATGAGGCAAAATAAAAAAAACTAGAGAAAACAGCAGTTCTACAGATGAACTAAAAATGAAAAAAGAATTGTATATAACAAAAATGTCAAGAAAGAACTGTATATCAAAGACTTAAAACAATGGGTAATAGAATGAAATAAATATCTGAACAACTGTTTCTCTTATTGTTGTTATCATGACTCCTGTACTATATACTGTATTATATAACAACTGTTTCTCTCATTGTTGTTATCATGACTCCTGTACTATATACTGTATTATATAATAACTGTTTCTCTCATTGTTGTTATCATGACTCCTGTACTATATACTGTATTATATAATAACTGTTTCTCTCATTGTTGTTATCATGACTCCTGTACTATATACTGTATTATATAACAACTGTTTCTCTCATTGTTGTTATCATGACTCCTGTACTATATACTGTATTATATAACAACTGTTTCTCTCATTGTTGTTATCATGACTCCTGTACTATATACTGTATTATATAACAACTGTTTCTCTCATTGTTGTTATCATGACTCCTGTAGTATATATACTGTAACTACCACACATGCAAGAGACAACAAAGAGGGGTTGGTGTGAGACTATCTCATCTTGTAGAACACTTCAGCTGCAAAACTGATCCAGTCATGAACAAGTCAAAAAGGGCTTCGGGTCAGTTGGATGAAGGCTTTTGCTCCATTGGGAAATGAAAGGCAGAAGAAGAAGATTAACACATACACTTAATTGTTATTGTGAAGAGATGTACTTTGTCACATAAACACACAACTTTGAATATGATAGAAGTGGCAAGGACAACATTTCTAAATGTTATATTAGTTCATGCATTTAAGGTTACAATTTAAACAACCATGTATGCAACTCAAAATAAGTGTTTATTACAATTGCGGCTGTTAAGGAACACAGTAGATGAACACAAAGTGAACATAAAACATACACAATGAGGACACCAAGCATTTTTAGTCATAAATCAAATACATTACAAAAATACACACAAATTATTTAATAACTTTTTGCCAAGAACAGATTTAAAAAAAAATACCAATGAAATCATAAACAGTGTGCTTGCAAGAGATCCTGTCCATATGCTTATATGATGACAGAATTCTTCTTCACTTGTTTTTAAACAAAATAATTAAGTTAAACAAAAACAGCAGTGGCAACCTGGCATACTTTTGGGGAGATACAAAAAAAGGATGAACATGTGGAAACGGACATCCATATATTGTGGTTGCGAGGACTCTTAAACAAACAAATGGACTCGCCCAGAATACTCATGTGGTAATTACACAAGAACAAAACACAGAGAAAGCTAACTCTCAAAGGATGGGAGGTATTTAGGCCCGACATGCCAAAGTGAGGTTGCTGGTTAACACTTATCAACCTGTGCAGTTCAAGAACTATGTTGAGTCTGGAACATGTGTTGAGATTCTTCTTGTATGAACTATGAAAGGAGACTGAACATGTGTTGAGATTCTCCTTGTATGTTCTATGAAAGGAGGCTGGAACATGTGTTGAGATTCTCCTTGTATGATCTATGAAAGGAGACTGAACATATGTTAGGTATCTCCTTGAATAATCTATGAAAAGAGACTGGATAACTGTCGAGATTATCCTTATATGATCTATAAAATGAGACTGGAATAATGTGTTGAGATTCTCCTTGTATTATCTACGCAAGGAAACTACAATGTGTTGAGATTCTCCTTTATTATCTACGCGAGAAAACGCAAATAATATGTTGAGATTCTCCTCGTATTATCTACGCAAAGAAACTCAAACAATGTGTTGAGATTCTTCTTGTATTATCTACGCAAGGAAACTCAAACAATGTGTTGAGATTCTTCTTGTATTATCTACACAAGGAAACTCAAACAATGTGTTGAGATTCTTCTTGTATTATCTACGCAAGGAAACTCAAACAATGTGTTGAGATTCTTCTTGTATTATCTACGCAAGGAAACTCAAACAATGTGTTGAGATTCTCCTTGTATGATCTATGGCAGGAGATTGGAGTACACACAGAGATATCCACTAGCATTGAAGGCAATCCATTATAAACCCCAAACTTAAATCAACCTGTGTATGGTTCATTCATCACATCAATCAGTCTGTAGGCTGGTGTTGAAATCGTCTGATCACATCTCTCCACTGTCTTCTATTCTCAGCAACTCTTGTAAGATCAGCTTTCTTGCATGCTTGTTTCATAAAATTTTTCCCTGGACATCCTCTTTTCCTATTTCTCTCAATCTTCAACATGATCATAAACAGTGTAGGGGCTACTGTATCCACTGGAATCAATGGACAATTCTGCCCACGATCATTGCAAGGGTAATCCCTTGTCCTGACAACTGGAAATTGCTGTCAAAGACCATAAACTATGTGGAGGGTAAGGAGAAACCACCATATTACCTTTCAACATTATTCAATTTTGCTGAAGATATATGTTACTTGCAAGTTTTTTTTATCCTTCTTCATAACCATATTATTATAAGTGGGTATAATGGAACTCTACAATATATAATGAGGACTAATAAAATAAATGGTAGCCAAGTTACCAGTCAGGATAACTAACACAGCATCATGAGAACTTTACAAATGTCAGCCCTAAATGCAGGTCTACATCCTTTGAGAGTTAATAATAAATGCCATATTTCTTGGCCCGCGTATTAGCAAGGCTTATTTAGAACACAAAGAACAGTAACATAAGGTGAATCAAGAGGGGTGGCACTGGGTACCTCATCCCATAGAAACCTAGCTGCAAAACCCAACCAATCATGAACAAGACCATGAAAGGTTTGGTGTGACTTAGCTGCGGACCTATGCTCTAAGTCTATTGGGAGAGGACAGCTCAAAAGAAGATGTCATATATCTTCACTGAATATCTCTGAAGTTGGAGTGGATTCGCCTGATGGCAAGGGACACTATTAATAGGTAAAAGCAAAATTCAGTCCAGCACTACTGGAAGCAGTGTGTATGGATTACACTTGAGTTCAAAGTGAGCGAGCACAAGAAAAAATCTTCACTGAATATTATAGATATTTTCTCTTAATAACAAATCTATGCACTTGGCGCACTTTTACAATACAAAGAAAATAATGTTTTCTGGTTAGGTATTCAGCGTTCACATATGAACAATTCAGAAAAACAAGGCGGCTCATGCTTTTCTTTGCTGCATTTCCTTTCCCAAGGATTCTCTGGTGTCAATTTTATGACGTTAGGCCTTATGTTAAGATGTACATTGAAAGCTTAAACAGCAGATAACAAATATTTAGGCCATAAGCAAAAGACAAAAAAAGCACACCAAAAAAAAAAAAAAAAAAAACAAAGATCTTTTTTCTTCACAGAAGGATACATTTGGTCACCCAATGTGTGGTCAGTCCGTTATAATGGATAAGCAACAATGTGTGAAACATGTGAACATGTGAAACTTTCCTGTATTTGTCATATAATGCTGATCCAATCATCAGCTTTAAGATATCTGTCCCCTGCTTATTGATGAAGAAAACCGTTTCTAACTACATGGATAAACTGTCACTGTTAATATAGATGCTGATTACAATAATACAGGCATGAATAACACAATGGAATGCACAACTGTATTTGAAAATATATTTTTAAAAAAAAAAGCCAGAAACATTTAAATCTCTGTACATGCAGATAAAATAAAATATCACCATACATCGTATTTTCTACATGGAAACATCAAGAACAAATGGAGAAACCTTGAGGTTAACAAATTCAATGAGTGTTGATTATTACTCAGCGTGAAGAAACTCTTGTGGCTGGCCAGGTGGCTAGAATGTCGGGTTCTCTTTGGAAGACCCAGGTTTGAATCCTTGGTAAGGTGTGGATTTTTTTCTGTTGGGGGAAAAAAGAAAATCCTAACCTGCACAGTTCATGGTGACTGCACTAGCCAGATGGCATTAATTCCTTTCCTCAGGCTCAATACCTCACTAATGTTCAGTCCACAATTGACCAAACATATGCCAGTCTTGCAGGATGATGTAGGGAGTAAGTGAACATGTGTTGGTCATTTATTTGTTACAACGAATAAATCAAAAACGAAAAATGGGAAGGTTTAACATAATTACAAATGACAGAATGGGCAATTTATTCATCTTTTTTTTTTTACAGGGTTACTGCAGTTCCTTCAATCTTATTTATTTGTTACAGAATTATTTATGTATTTTGTTTCTTCTTTTGCCTTTGATCCCCCATGGGGATACAGGCCCTGAACTAACACACGCCCAGCCATTCTATCTTATACCATCTCCTGCAGCTCCCTCTATGTAACCTGATATTATTAATCTCTCTCTCTCTCTTTAATTCTCTTCTCCGTGTGGTTTTAGATCTCCCACTATTTAATTTAATTTGTGGGTTCCAGACTAGTTACATAATCTCCAGGGTGTCTTAATGTATGTGCTATCCAGTAAAAGCATATATTTTTTACCTCTTGATTCACTGGAATTTGCTTAGTTCTATCCTTGAGCTTTACATTAGTGATTCTGTATCCTTTCTTAACTGTACCAATAAATGACCATACATCAACTGCTCCCAGCATCATCTGCTCCTACGTATTGTTGGAAAACTAAGAGACTATGTAGTGAGCACCATATGCTAAACTGCTTGGTATAGAATTCACCAAAAAACTTACAATGTTGGTAAACATCTTAAGACAATTGTTTTTTCAGTCCCAACAGACATCTGTTAGAGACTACACATGTACACTAGGTCAGTGCGCAGGAACACTGGATGACCAACTGTTTTATGTCAAGCCTGAGAGCTAAGCCGTATGGAATTATTTTGTAGAAAATCCTCATTACCCCAATCATCCACCAAAGTGCAGGACAGCATTGTCAAATTGGTAAGAACATGTGTTCTTAAACATCCGGTGTGCTGATGCCAAGGTAAACGATTCAACACCTACTCCAGACAGCTGCACTAAAATGGTGACCTGTCATCCATGATTTCTGGACGTAAATTAAAAGTACCTCTGAAGTCGAAGTGGGTTCGCCTGATGGCAAGGGACACTGTTAGTAGGAAAAGCTAATCCACACGTAACAATTAAGTCCATCACTGCTATAAATAGTGTGAATGGACTACGCTTGAGTTCAAAGCGAGCGAGCGCAAAATAAAATACAAATCCACCAAAGTCCTGTAGCAGCCACCTGCTGTGGCTATGTGAAATGTTCGGACCATCACAGTTTGAAGTCTAAGTACAGGCAGGAAAACGAAGCAAGCACTGTCATCAAACCTTCATCTGACAATGCTCATACCATTCTCAGCATAATGCCCCGACTGCTACAATAATACGAGCATCTTCATTTGGGATTTGTAAATAAGTACATTGAATATTTTCTGTGACTGGTCAGTGGTGGCCAAGCATCTTCATTAGGGATTTTAAATAAGTACATTGAATATCTTCTGTGACTGGTCAATGGTGGCTTACCAGTCAGAAATTTAGTGTATTCAGTACTGCATTGATTACTCAGTCTTTCTCTTTAAGAGTACCACTGGATTATCTTTGGCTCTAATACTATATACGCTGGCATAAGCTAAAAGTGTTTCCTATAAGAAGATGGCAGGAGTACATACAATATACCACCTTTCTGATATCTGCCAAAGGTTATGTCGGCCGCCTCTGGTTTTATGCAGACCTGGTTCAAATTACGACAAGGACAGTCGAATTTTAGAAATTAAGGTAGTGACCTCCCTGTTCTTGGGATAGTGAATAAGAAGTCTAGTCTTCTTGGACTATTTGGACTAAGGTGAAAAACTAGGAGGACTCGGGTGCACAGTGCACACATTACACATCCCTCAGCAAAATCGATGACACCGCTGACCAGGCTAACATTTCAAAGTGAGAGAACCCGCCCACAAAGGAATATTTAAAGCATGTTTTATTCTTGTATACAGAAACATTCAGATCTCATCTGTGCTTCAGGTTTTGTGCACTGTGCTAAGATTCTCTGTGTGTGGTCTATGGGATGAGACTGATGCACTTAGAAAGATATCTGTGTGCAATAAAAATGATTGACTCAAAATTCCGACACTGACTAGACCATAACCAAGATTTTATCAATGGAATCAGACAGACATGCCAGACCCTAACCAAGATTCTATCAATGAAATCAGACAGACATGCCAAACCCTAATCAAGATTTTATCAATGGAATCAGACAGACGTGCCAGACCCTAACCAAGATTCTATCAATGGAATCAGACAGATGTGCCAGACCCTAACCAAGATTCTATCAATGGAATCAGACAGATGTGCCAGACCTTAACCAAGATTCTATCAATGGAATCAGACAGACGTGCCAGACCTTAACCAAGATTCTATCAATGGAATCAGACAGACGTGCCAGACCTTAACCAAGATTCTATCAATGGAATCAGACAGATGTGCCAGAACTTAACCAAGATTCTATCAATGGAATCAGACAGACATGCCAGACCCTAATCAAGATTTTATCAATGGAATCAGACAGACGTGCCAGACCCTAACCAAGATTCTATCAATGGAATCAGACAGATGTGCCAGACCTTAACCAAGATTCTATCAATGGAATCAGACAGACGTGCCAGACCTTAACCAAGATTCTATCAATGGAATCAGACAGATGTGCCAGACCTTAACCAAGATTCTATCAATGGAATCAGACAGACGTGCCAGACACTAACCAAGATTCTATCAATGGAATCAGACAGACGTGCCAGACCTTAACCAAGATTCTATCAATGGAATCAGATGGACATGTCAGACAGTGGTCTTCAGGTGTCCACCTCTAGCTCAGAAGGTACAGGGTTCGATCCCAGCATAGGGCTGGCAAATTTCCCAAGAACCAATGGTATTTAATGATATCACACGTCCGCCAGATCTCATAGAGAGTTAGATCGGATACCTTGTCGCCTTGGATAAGTAATAAAAACAGGAAGTCCAGCGCAAACTGTACATTTAACAAATCCCCAGGTAGTTGAAAATGGCAAAGAGTAGGCCGTAAGATCTCTGCCCAAACAAATTTGTTAGGACAAGTAAACATATTCAAGGGTCATTACTTGGGATGAAGTGTGTCTAGAGGACGCAAACCAGACACAAGTGCATGCCAGTCGGATACACTGACCTTTGAGATACGTAACTAGGTGTAATGCACTCCCTTCGAAAGAGGAACCAAGAAAAAGAAGATAGCACACTTAATGACTATAGAGGCATGGTGGGAGGCAGACACCACCCACACCCAGTTGAGCATCATCTATGAATATACCTTGCTCTCAGGGAAGTGTGACTGCTACTCTTGCTATGCAATATAACAATGAAAACTATAGTTGACAGATGTCATTATCTGCTTCTCTGAACTGTGTATTACACAGAGATGAAATGATTCTCAACAAGGGAAAGGCAAGAAAAATATGAAATAGGGGAAGGAGGAGGAGGAGGAGATGAAGGGGCTGGAGAAGTGATGGGGGACGCTGAGAAGAAAAAAGTAGTGACAGTAGTAGTAGTAGCAGATGAATGTTGTCTAAAAAGAATACTTTGTCCTCAAGTAGATGTCAATTAAATGGAATAAACTGGTCAGATCTTAAAAGTATCTTTCTGAATTGTTTAGACTTTCCAAGTATCTTTCTGATTTGGTCAGGTTTCGCATACATCTTTCTGATCTGGTCAAGTTTTTTTGTATAGTTTTATAATATGTTCTATTTGTCAAAAACAGCACGTGTGTACATGAGTTCTAGACATTTACACTTATTGTACACTTGGTGATGAACAACTTGCTGACAATGGTCTTCTCATGGATGTATGTATGAATATAATGTAATACATGTCTGTTAGTGTTTCAATCCTCAGCAGAGGCAGTAACACACACATATACACTCTATTTTGGTCTTATCATGGATGTATGTATGAATATAATGTAATACATGTCTGTTAGTGTTTCAATCCTCAGCAGAGGCAGTAACACACACACATACACTCTATTTTGGTCTTATCATGGATGTATGTATGAATATAATGTAATGCACATCTTGTTAGTGTTTCAATCCTCAGCAGAGGCAGTAACACACACATACACTCTATCTCCTCTCTCTCATACAGATCTGAGGGAGACCCAGTCTCATAAAAATGATACATTTCAGAATCTGCTGGGGACTCTCTGGGAAGGAAAGGTAACAAAAGGAAGGACGGCCACCCCTTCTCATTAGGTCATGATCTAGAATATATGAAGGATTAATAAGTCACACCCCAAAGGCAGTTTCTGCCATGGTGCTACCTTTTTGTGTATGTTTGTGTGAGTGTGTATGTATATATGCATGCATGTATATATTATGTATCTGTGTGTATACATCTATCAATAAATCTATATATATATGCACATACACACACACTGCAGATTCTGCACCAGTTTCAATATAATGACATTCTCACACAGATCACCAACTAGCTTTCCAATGACAAACTTAGAATACAATCCATATACAATTCTAATTACTAGTATAGAAAAATAAGTAACAAAGAATACAGACCTGTGCATTCACAAAGAAGCCCACACAGTGTTAAAAACAGCTAAGTATGCTCACAACAATATATGCAACTTTTGTTTGCAATATGCAACAAAAGCTGTTCTGGGTAAGTCCATGTGACTGATAGCGTTTTTCTCTCCATCATATCATTATTTCATTAATGATTGCAGAGTAGAATAAGCACGATCATTAAAGTTCATTAAGTTAATGAGCAAGTGTACCTGATATATATGTAAATATATTTTTTTTTCAAAACAAAAACAATCAACAATAAATTTAATGAATACTAATAACATATGAACTGAGGTGGCGTTAAGAGAACACTTGCACAAATGATCAAATAACTGGTAAAACAAAACTGTAAGGTTCTCAGTTCTCTCTGTCCCAGGTAGCTGTTACTTTCAACCAGAGGTTTTCTAGCATTTGTAAACTCATGACACTCGGAATAAGGATTCTAAAAGTGTCTTTGATAAGGTCTGAGCTCTTGTCCCAATTACGTGATTTGGCCAAATAATCTAGGTATTATCTCTTTGTTATCCTTTTACTCTTTTCTCATTAACTTAGCCAACTGTCACTAAGTTTTAAAGCTTGTTTCCTCTCATAACATGCCCAAGAAATCTTCTCTATCTACATTTAACTTCTCTAATCAATTTGCAATTCTTAAAAGCTTCTTAAAGAATTGCCTCACTTGTTTTTCTGTTTGTCCAGCATATCTGTGCCTTCTCCTCAGAAATGATATTTCTGCTGCCGTTGGTTATGTGTAACTGACAACTAAAAACTACCACTACAACACTATTGTTGTTGTCTGCCTGGAGGTTTTTGTTGAGGTTGATTATCCACTATCTAAGGCAATTTCCACATAGTGTGCAGGTGAGTTTTAATTCATGCATGACAGATGAAATCCATTATCTTCCTGGGTTCTTCTTCTTACTCCTTCTGAGGGGAGTGTGTCACACTTAATTACACTTCTCAAAGATCAGCATTTCTGACCTCGGCACGCATTTGTGTCAGGTTTGCCTCCTCTAGACAGATTCTATCCAAGGTCAAGGGCTCTATTTTCTATGGGTAGGTTTTCTTTTCAAACAATTCTGCCAGGGCAGTGGAAAATCAATGAACTAGCAACAATGCCACCACTGATGCTGACATCCTTTTATGAAACTATTTCAAAACAATTATTATAAAAATAGAACAATATTTTAAGTATGGTAAAATAACATCAACTAAGGATAATATAAAACTCAGTTAAAATAACCAGAAATAAACCAATACAAAACTTGCTAACATAAAATGCTTTTCATCACAAAAGAAAAATAGCAAATACAAGCGGGTCACATCACAGTTCTGTTTAAGTGCTTTTATTCGGCATGAGTTGCTGGAACAAGCAGCACCATCCTGAACAAAGTCTGTACAAGTACAATTAGTCTAGCATAGTTAGAAGAAGAAGAAGATTCAGTAACTACAGTCAGTAATGGACCCTTGTACATACCCTAATGTGCATCTGGCGTACAGTATTAGACCTACATTTGTACAGATGAATCAGCACTCTGTGGGTGATGTATCATGCTGGACAGCTTTACTTCCCCAAACATTCTTAGTACCTATATTAGGTTGGGTTGATCTCAGAAGCCAGGTCAATTACAAACAATTTGAATCCATGCAGCGGCAGATTGAAGCCATGACCACCAGGTTAGCAGGCAAGTGCTACGCTATCATGGCCTCAAGAAGAAGAATGGACTTGCATATGGGCTTGGGTCACAGTATCTAAAACAAACAGAGCGCATCTCTCAAGTAAAAACACTGGCCTAAGAATAATCACAGGAGGCGTGAGACTAATCAATGCAGCCAATGGAGAAATACATCAGCATACATTCTCTTACACACAGATACGATGAAATAGCGGCTTTCGCTGGAAGAAACTTCTGTGCACACCTTACCACTCACTGAATGCTACATGCACAATTCGGTGAACAAAAACATTACAGAGAAACAGCTGTATCCATATCTCATTAGCCCACATTACAGACACACAAATCTACCCCCCCCCCCCCCAAAAAAAAAAAAAAACACACACACACACACACAAAAACCACCACCTAGAAATACTAATGGATGTTGATGAGCCTGGTTCCATTTCCATATTTAGAATGTCTTTAAACTACCGTAGAATGCAGTCTTGTTGGACATGTATATCATCTCAAAGCATTCAACGCAGGTGCATGTCCATGTGGGAATGGAGTACAGAATACTGAACACATCCTTCACGAAAGTCCAAATAAAGAGATCTACGACAGAAGAAGATGCATAGCACATATGATGGGGCTTCCACATTGACCTGGAAAAGAAGATAGACTTGGCAACAGAGGTGAAGATATAACATGACCAATGATATGAACACTGAAGCTCATTAAGAATGCTATTAGCCAATATATTCTTAAAAGGATCATTTAGAACATGCCTACAGTACATGCTCATTTCCAACAACAAGATTTAAATGATTTACTGAATCCATTCATAATTTTATGATTTCTGGCCAATCAATTTAATTATTTTGTTACGGCAGATTTCTTTTTTTTTTTAGGCTGTTGAAAATCTGTTTAAGAGCATATCACTGTAACTGAAAAACTGGATATATTGTAACTTTCCCTCCGATCTGGGCCAACATTTCTGCTTTGTCAATTAATGAACAGAATAATTACAGAAGATAAACAGTATCATTATATTAACTCACATTTTACCAAGCAACTAGCCATATATAAATTATTGGCTAGTTACCCTGTATATGACATACTTTCCTTAATTCCTTCAGTCACAGACAATCATCGCATTAACCCATTTCAAGCAAATTGTTAAATACAAATTTCTTCTGAGCCACTTTTGTATTATTTTAACTCCTCCAGACTGTGATGTCTAATATAATGTAACTACAACTTATGTGGAAACAACAGCTGTTGGGGACAGAACAATTTAAAAGTATTATATTAATGTGGGAACAAGAGAGTTCATCTCTTAGTTTCAAGGTTACCTACCAGTTCGTTGAGACACTTAAGATGGTTAAAGAAGAAACAACACACATCAACCGTGATGGGTTGCTGGAGACAAACATAGAGACTCATGAACCAACACATCTAAGACTTTTGGTATTTGGCACGATCACAGGCAGGGACAATATAGGCATATCCAACACCAGTACGCTTTGAAAACAGTTTCCTTCACACTGCCCCCTGCTGAGTCAGAGCATATATGGGTGTGCCTGAGTGTCATGACATCGATTCTTAGTCTAGTGAACTAATCAATCAATAAAAGGGAAGAAACAAATCGTCTCAATCTGAAAAAGTGGGAAGCATTTAACATGCACACAAGGTCATCCATCACCTAACTTTCAAGATAAGATGAAATGATAAACTGACATTATTCTAAGTTAATATGTTTGAGACAGTTATTTTAATCAATTATATTCCTATTATTACTTTAACTCCTGACTCAGACATGCATTACAATAACCCATTCTGTCTTAGTAACAATTTCCTGGGAGAGAGAGAATTGATGAAACCTCCTTAAACTGAACTAATCAATCATAGTCAAAACTGAACTCATAAATCTTAGATCCACATGCTAATCTTGAGCAACACATTTACAAGCGTGACATATGGAAAATAAAAATTAAAAAATATATATCACAGTTTTAAGAAACAACAAGACTATTACATAAACTGAGGCAAAATATTTGGTTTGTTTTTAAACTACAGTCAACGTGTGAGCAATGCATGCCACCTGCGATAGTAGTCAGTGTAGTTGGGTCCCACTACAGGCTACTTCAAGTGGCTTACACTACACTAAAAGAGAAGTGTGCTGCAGCCAACAGGAAATTTCCTTAAATAACTGTCAGGTTTCAGATGCTGTGGCAAATTCGCAATTCCACAATCAAAACACAGCAGTGGATGATTTGGAAGCAGACTACCTTGCGTTGGTTTCATACAGGTATGGGTTCTGGTAGTTCAGAAAGCAATGGTAAACTGAATGTTAACTAGCTAAGAAATCACAAACAGAAAAAAAATTTTGGGGTTGACTGTGAAGCCCTGTAAAAGGATATGCAACTAACTTTTTCAGACAGAATAAGAATGAGTACATACAAGTAATCCTCAGGCACATATTGCCACAGTGTTGTGAAGTGCTTGGTCGTCACCTACACTCACTCACGTCAACATGAAGTAGAGTGACCAGTTCCTGACCTCACTGTTTCTGTTAATGTATTTTACAAGGCTGCGCCCACTTTAGAGTCATAATCTTGTGGGATTTTGGAAGAAATCCTGTCACTACTTGGAAATAAACTGTTGACCACGATACTGGTAAGCCCATCCACAATCTTTGAGCTTTCTTAAATGTATGAATGTATAATAAAGCATGATAATGTTCTTTAATAACCTTATACCTAGTATCACAAACTGTGCTGACACCTACTTACATAGATATTGTCTTTTCTCCAATCTACACAGATAATCTTCAACATCAACATCTCTTTATCTGCAATCATCCCATTCTGGATACAGTCTGGACTGTGTATGAATTATATAACACAATGTATCCTGGATTTTGTAATCTGATCCAAATGGCAGTGTTTTATGTGTTAGTTTGGTCAGACATCAGCCTCTCAGGGAGCTGTGATAGCAGTGGCAAGCACACTTGCCAGCTGGCCATGTATTTGATTCCCCATCTAGGCTGTGATTAAAACAAATGGCCAGGATGTCCAGGTTGATGCAGGCTAGAATGGGTATCTGGAAATGTTCTGGGAGATAAAGGTGATTGGTGTGAGATTTTAAAAACTCACTTTGAACACGTGATCACAGGGCTGGCAGGAAAGGATGCTAGCCACTGCAGCTCCATTTGTCATTGATGGGCAAAACAACCAATGTGTAAAATTGCATATGATGAAGCCAAGAGTTGCATAAAAAGCAGCTATACAAAGACATTGGAAGGAGAACATTCAGGTCATCAGATCCCAACTTCACAAATGTAAGGTAAGAAAGTAGTAGTCTTTAGACACTGGGCCTAGCAGACTGAGATACCATCTTTTCATCAAACTCAACATAAGAGCTATTAATGCATGTGACAGTGGAACTGATCAAATGACAGCTAAACATTTGCTGCTAAAGTGTATAACAAATGAAGACTGTAGAACACACTTAAGACCTACACACTTCTATGTGGATGTCATCAACAATCTCCAGATGCTTTCTTGAATATATTCAGGCTGAGGTCTGATGACATTTGAAGAAGCAGCAGCATCTTCAGTCAACACCTTCATCTACTCACTGTACTTTCTGGTTTCCTTATTCTATTTTCTGTACATGACTTTTAACAAACAAGGTCAGCATGGAAGAATGGATAAGAGTGCTTGTTCTTAAACATCCGGTGTGCTGATGCTGAGGTAGCGGGTTCAACACTGGTAAGTTGGACAAAAATGTTGACTTCTAATCCTTGACTTGGGGACGTAAATGATGAGTACCTCAGAAGTCAGAGTGATTTGCCTGATGGCAAGAGACACTGGTAATATAGAAAGCTAATCCACACACAGAAATCAGTCCAGTGCACTAGAAGTAGCAGAACATTATGGACTATGTTTGAGTTCAAAGCAGAGGGGGAATAACAGTTTTTAAATAAATGTCTGGGTATGCTGAAGCAGTCACTCAGCTACATATTTGGTTTTTCTTGTCTGACTGTATTTCATTGCTGTTTATTTCTTTTTTTTGCCACCAGCATCAATGAAAGATATAGTTGGACACTGATTATCTCATTGTTTCTTGTTATGATTACGGACTGCTAGTTTTCCATGACTTGTCACCCATCCCACGGCATAATCATTCCATCTTGGAACATTACATGTCAACAGTCAATAGTAGATATTGCCATTGGGGTATGAAGTATTAGATTTCTACATATCCCAGACCAAAACCTATGAGGTAGTGTGACCAGTTATTTTCTCTCCAAGAGAATTCCCACACAGTTCTGAAGATTGTCTCCAAGTTGATCCTGGTTGGAAACAGTTAATCCTGTCTCTGCTGGAGACTGAACCCAGATCACTGTTGTGGCAATCAAGCACACTCACCAATATGCAAATGCAGCTTCCAATATACATATACTAATAGTAAAGTAAAGATGGTACATTTCCCACTAATTTTCACTCATGTGTCAAACTTTGTTTGAAATTTTCTGTTACAAAATAATGATAAACATAATGACAATGATAATAATAACAAAACAAAGATGATTAATTTCTTAAGTCATCACCCATGAGTCTAGTACAATATGTACTATGTATATAATATAATATGCACTATGTATATAATACAAGTGAGTAATCATATATTTCCCTCGTCTCATAAGATGTGAAGTTTTCTTTTCATCCCCCCAGTTTCTATATGCACATAAAAATAAACAGAACAGAGATTTTCCACATGTCCACAACAGCGGTTCTCACCCTGTGTGTTGTGTGTGGGCATGAATTACATATTTTGATATTTAGATGTAAACTAAAACCTACTTTATCTGTGTGATTTTCTTTTTTATATTAAGGGTTTTCAAAGGCAATTTGTGTATATTTTTCTAGAAATATTTCAGATTGCCCAAGTGCAGTATTTTGAATAATTACATTAACAATTCACAGTTTTACAAGGCCTGTCAAAAGTTCTCTTACCAAGTGTTAATATTATCCCATAGGGAAGCTTCAGAAAGAATGTAGTTGGTTATGGGAGCCACAGACTCATAAAGTTGAAAACCTCTGCTGTAAGGTTCTTCAGTCTGTATTACAAATCTATAATCTTGAACCATATTCAAGATATACTCTTTAAAAAGTCTTAATATGAGAGATGCCATAAATCAGACAGAATAATACATATATAAGACGAGGAAAAGAGAACTGTGAACTAAACTGGTACATGTGTATGACAAAACAATGCAATAAGTAAAATACATCATTCCAATGTTGAATACTGATAATCACTGCATATGACAAAAGTGACAGGAAGTTTTACCAGATGTTCTTGTGCTGCACGTGTCAAAGTGTAACACTCAAACATAATGGACAACTGGACCTTTTCACTCAGAGTTAACGGAAACAAAATATGGGCTTTAGGTATTTTGATGGAACTCTCATAATTGTCACCACCTGATAAAGACAGCAATTTAATGAAAACATTGTATGTGTAACATTTGGATTTTAAGAAAAAGATGATTAAACTGGCCAGATGATTAAATATATATGAAAGGAATACTTCTTCCATAATCAACAAAAGCTTATCTCTGTCTACAGAAGTGGTTCTCAGAGGGTGTGACATGCTTTATGGAGCAGAATGAGAGGTTTTGTGTAGCATGCTTAGCTGGTGAAATGTGTCAGTGTGGGTTTGTGTGGCATGCCTCACCATTAAAATGTGTGGATATGGGTTTGTGTGGCATGCCTCATTGGTGAAATGTGTGGGTATGGGTTTGTGTGGCATGCCTTACTAGTGAAAATGTATGGGTATGGGTTTGTATGGCATGCCTCATTGGTGATATGTGTGGATGCCTTATTAGTGCATCATGAGATTGCAGTGGGTTTGGCATGAAGATTCAAGGACAATCACCAAATTCTGAGACATTAAAGGAAATGTAACACCAAAAAGTTAAAATTTATTTAGACACGATATAATATTGCAAATACTGACATAGCAACCGGTTGAATTTCCCAGCTTTTACCCAGTAATATCATTATTATATGAAATGCATTTTAATAATAAAAGAATGATGACAACAATTTCATGTAACCTCTTACGAATATCCTGTGTATATCCTGTGAATCAATTAAATGTTTATGTGGCTGTACTGTTGTATAATATGTTGGACCCCTGAAAGTCCGACCACTTACAAGTCTCACTAGTATAACCAATGAGCCTGAATATGTGATTCAAAAGCACAACAAAACTCTAAAATTTACTAAGCTCTCATTAAGTTGGACTTCAAGTTTTCATTCAGTTGGACCTCAAAATTGTTTGGTGTATATTGATTAGAATTGATTCATGAATATTTGCCTTTATATACAGCAACATCTGATTTATAACACACAATGTGAAATGTTACTTTACATGCAAGAGAAAGGCTATGCTTGATGTCAGACCATGTTTACAGTTCGACAATGGTCTGGTCTCTAATGAATAGACTTTCATGGGTCTAATGTACTTTCTGAACATAACATGGTCATATGATAAATTGCTGTGTTATGTATAATGAATAAGCTGATGATGATCATAATGTGCCTTGCAATTGATGTAGGCGTTCATGCATCTCCATAGAGCTCTTCATGCATCTCCACAGAGCTCTTCATGCATCTCCACAGATCTCTTCATGCATTTCCAAAGATCTCTTCATGCACCTCCCTAAATCTCTTCATGCATCTCCCCAGAACTCTTCATGCATCTCCACAGACCTCTTCATACAGCTCCACACAGCTCTTCATACATCTCCCCAGATCTATTCATGCATCTCCTAGAACTCTTAATGCATCTCCACAGAGCTCTTCATACATCTCCATAGATCTCTTCATGCATCTCCCCAGATCTCTTTATGCATCTCCACAGAGTTCTTCATACAGCTCCACACAGCTCTTCATACATCTCCCCAGATCTCTTCATGCATCTCCACAGATCTCAGTCCCTGGTGTACTGCATCAATACTATTTATGATATTCCGTCAGATGATCAAGATTGCACTCTGGACATGTCCATGGGTTCTTTGATCTCCTTATAGTAAACCCAACAGCATCCATTGACTGACTGTCCGTCCAGTGTTGACTGATTTGTTTCCTCACACCCTTTGTGTGCTGCTCCTTTCTGGCTACACTGATCTGAAGATTGGTTCATTCAAAACACCTGGCTTCCGATTATTGATAGTTTTATTCAGCTGAAGGTCATCACTTCGGCCAACCTGTCTAAGGGCGTTCATAATATCAGTTCAATCAAATGGTTGACCCTCTGATACAATGGCAGTGCTTTGGGGGCTGCAGTAGTGGAGTGTCTAGACACTCACCTGTCAGACAGTGGTCATGGGTTTGATCTGTATTGAGGGCAGATTTGAATTTAGATCTAGGCTTCCAGGTTGATCCAGCCTAAAAATGGGTACCAGGAAATGCCTGCAAAAGTAAAGGTGGCCGGCACGATACTGCCTACATACCCAAACGAATACTGATTGGTCTGTAAAAATACAAGTCTAGCACCATATGTACAATGCACTTTAAGGTGTGTATAAGGGTGCTTTACTTATTGTACTTACTGATATAGAGGCAGTGCTGGCCAGCATATCCGCTCTCTCATTTCCCACAACACCTGTATGTCCTAGTACAATAATAAACACAAACTGGGAACCTCTGTAGGAATTCAATGCATTGCCCGTGTGAAATACCTGCCTCAACTTTCTGTTTTCATAAAAATTCCCAGCCCTATCCTAATGGAAGAGTAAACCAGGTGACATCTGATCTAAATGTGGATGCCAGGACCTCTCAGCCAAGCTGCCCTGCCGTTATCACAAATGACCCAAATCAATTACCCCCACCGTCATCTGATCTTGTTTACACATGTATATAATGAATTGTCTAGATGACCAAGTTGTGGCGATCAATGAGAAGAAAATGGGTAATGCTGGAATCAAGAGCTAAGTGTTGCATGTACACGGCACAACTGTATCATTATTCTAGAAACACAACATAAAATTGTATCTCTCTCACAAACTCCAGATAAAGTTTCCATTCACACCCATCCAAGTGAATTTCAGTGTTTGACAAGCAAGGGGAAGAATGTAACATAAACATGAATTATCATCAAATTGTACATGACTAGAATAAAACACGCCACTGAATTGGATTCACAATGCAGATGTTTCTTTCCATATTTGGCTTCTCATATGTAACCGGACTTCATTGTCAAAGGGGATCAAGGAACTATATAAATACAAATAACGTGTATCTTATAACATCATCAATGAGAGATTTTAGTAATGATACTGGAAAAACTGCTATACAGCTGACAACAGAACAGCAGTAAGTGATCAGTTTCTCCAATATAATCAAGTTTGCTAGTTGCCTTCTGGCTTCTCTTGTCGTGTGTCGTAAGCTCGGATGTACTGGGTCTGAAAGTGAAACAAAGAAGATTTTACAGCATTTCACATAGAATGAACAGTACGAACAGTGTACAATTATAAACAAAGAAGATTTTACAGTATTTCACACAGAATGAACAGTACGAACAGTGTACAATTATAACCTTATATGTTTCTATTTGTGTGCTTGCTTTGAACTCAAGTATAATCCACACACTTGCTACTAGTAGTTAGTACAATGGTTTTATTTTTGCAAAAGGGTTAATTTTCCTATTACCAGTTAACCTTGCTATCAGACAAATCTTCTCCAACTTCTAAGGAACTTGTAATTTACATAAGTAAATTCAGGATGAGAAGTCAATATTTAAGTCCAAACTGACTGGCATCTGAAATTAACCCATTAAGCCACAATCTAACTGGGAAAGTTTAACCTCTCAGTCAGGCTGACCTCCACCATCTATGTTTTATTGAAATAGATTTATTGGAATTTACTTATTTGTTGTTCTCGATATTTAAATAAAATATGGAAAGCAACAAAAAACACAGAGTAATTTAAAAACACTCATGAACAAGTACTTGTGCAGAATAGAAGGACCAAGACGGGCTGTGAGAATCCTCAAAGTGGAGCCCATGGGAAGACCAGGCATATTCTAGTAAAACAGGTGAGTTAACCATGTTAGTGCTGGACTGAACACTCAAAAATTCAATCTGATCCTAAGATGTGATTACAGCTAACAAACTACAAGGAGAAACAGAAAATGGTAAGTGTGGCTCGGTCTATCTGATTCTGAAACGCATTCATTTGGGTTTGCCTTCTCTAGCCTGTGAGTGTCACCTCTACTTGCAAGTTAGCAGGTGATCTCTCTCTCTCTCTGTCTAGTCCCTTTGTGTTGACTGTCTGACACGACCTGCCAGTAGTTAAAGTTGGCATAACTCTTGAGGTCATTAGGGCATGTGAGCCTTCTACTTCATCAAGGCAGAAGATGAGTTGGGAACTGTATTACCTGTGACTTGTTGGAAATATATAAACTCTTAACTTGTTTGAAAAATGTATAAACTCTGGCTTGTTTGAAAATGTATAAAGTCTGACTTGTTTAGATATATACATTAACCCTTACTTGGAAAATGTATAAACTCTGATTTATTTCAAAATATATAAAGTCTGACATGTTTCGAAAAATATAAATTCTTGACTTCTTTGAAAATAAATAAATTCTCTTTTTGTTTTGGGTGCGTAATCCCTAAATGCTAATTGTGTATTATTTTATTTTCCCTACCGCTTGCGCCGTCTTTTCCAGTTCATACACAGTTCTAACATAACAGGAGAGAGAACAGCATCCTTTCTTCTTTATTACTTTATTACCTGAGTTTTTCCTTTCCTTTACTTTAGACTAGACATGATTGGTTGGATTTTGCAGCTAAAGTTTTCTACAGGATGGGAAAGCCAGTCTCACAACAACCCTTCTCAGTTGTCTCTTATGACATGCATGGTAGGTTACAGAGTTACTGTTCTTTGCCTTCCTTAAGAATGCTAGTTAGAGAGGCATTAATATTCTGGACAATGTGTAAACTATGATACAAACCATGGGTTTTGACAACTGACCTCGGCTTTCAGGTCAACCCAGCCTCAAATGGGTAGCAGGAAATGTATTGAGAAGTAAAGGCGGCCAGTAGGATACCAAATGTTGGCTGGTCTATAAAAACTGGTCTAGCACCAAAAGCCTTAACCCCTTTACCGTGTGTCACGAGTTAACTCGTCATAAAAATTGTTGGCTTTAACCGTGCATCACGAGTTAACTCGTCATCAGATGTAAAAGTCTTCTGTGTGCCGTGCGTCCCGAGTAAACTCGTGTTAATACAAAAATAGCATAGGAAATGCATAGGGCGGCTAATCCAACAGCCAGTTCAACAGCGGAAGATAAAAGTAGGTCATCACGTGATGCCAAAAGTGAAAGTGGACAGTAAACAAGAAAAAAAAGGTACGAAAGAACAAAAAACTTTTTATTGTGATTTTATTATGATTATAATTTATAACTTTGTAGTATGATTATAATTTATGCATAGTATAGCTTGTGTAGATGTATGCGTACATACATGTATCCTATGGGCATGTATTTGCATAGTTTTTATTAGCAAGCTTGGAATCTACAGAGTACGGGCTTGAACAACTTGGCTGGGTTTTCATATTTTTTTTTTTTTTTCAGATTTTTTTTCTCCGGATTTTTTCAAATTTCGTAAAGAGACACGATACTACTGTCCGGAGTGTGACACAGCACTATGTGCAGCTCCATGTTTTGGTGTTTACCACACCAAGTATAATTACTAAAAACAATTGACATCTAATATACGTATCAGTTTAGTTTGTTATTGAACAGTACCATTTAGTACAGAACATTTCTTATTTTCCTCACAATTTCTAAAAGACAACTCATTTTCACTTAAAAAAACATTTTATTTTGCCAGGACAACATAACATATCAAATTATGAAAGAAAAAAAATACAGTTTGCATAAAAAAAAAAAAATTTTTTTTCCACGGTAAAGGGGTTAAGGCATGTGAGATGGTCCTTTACTGTTAATGAACTCACTGCAAAATGTGTAAACTCCGAACTTCTGGGAAACGTATAAGTTCTGATGCTAGGAAATGTGTATAAAACCTTTTAATTTGTTAAGAAATATGTAAACTCTGACATTAACTTGGTGAGAAATATGTAATCTATGACATTAACTTGGTGAGATATATATACACAATGACACTAACCTCCTGGGAAATATGTAAACTATGACATTGTTGGTGAGAAAATATGTTAACTCTGACATTAAATTGCTGGGAAATGTGTAAACACTGACACTGACTTGAAACACATGGAAACTCTCTGAAACTATGCTGTTACAAAATATGTGAACTCGAACACAAACTTTACCTTTCTTTACAAGTGTGTTGATTTTCAGACACCTACACAAATGTTACCAAAGACTGAAGAGAACACTGTCTAGTTTCAATCAGTTTACTTGAAGTGCTGTTATTATTGCTTGCCATTTGTATTTCCATGATACCTCATAGGTGAGTCCCAAATTAGGTTTTCAGTTATCACACCTCAGACACCAATTACGACACACACCAACAGTTCCAATTTTCATTGCATTCATCACCTGATTTGTCAGATCTGACCTGCATGTCTGAAGAACATTGCATGTTTTGCACTTCAGAGTTGACAGAACTGATAAACTATAGCCATTTTGTTTTGGACAAACACCTTTCCATTAGTAAATGTATGTATGTTTAACTTGCACTGACATCTATGTAAAGGAATGGCTTTGGGAGTAAACCCTGAAGAATACTGAAGTCAGAGGCCTTAATTATTCACATTATTACTTTGCTGTACAACAGTAAAATGACTAAGTCACTCTGTAGTATGACAGGTTCTTTGGTAATGAATTCATCGTCCTTTTTCAGTTTCTGGAATTCAACAAAGCAGTGGAAGTTATTTCATCACAGCTTGTTTGGGTATTTCTGAGCAATCATCAAGTCTATTTCATCTCAACTTGTTTGAATATTTCTGAGTGACCATCAAGTGTATTTTATTAGAGCTTGTTCACCCATTTCTGAGTGACCAATAAGTGTATAGGTTGAACAATTTTGAGAAACTACTGAGCGTATTTCATCAGTTTGTTTGAAACTTATGAGACCAATGAGTGTATTTCTCACAGCTTGTTTGAATATTTCTGATAGACCACTAGGTGAATTTCTCATAGCTTGATTGAATATTTCTGAGAGACCACTGGGTGTATTTCTCACAGCTTGTTTGAATATTTCGAAGCAACCACTGAATGTATTTCATCACGGCTTGTTTGAATATTCCTGAGAGACCACTGGGTGTATTTCTTACAGCTTGTTTGAGTATTTTTGAACGACCATGTAGTGTATTTCTCACAACTTGCTTGAATATTTTTCAGCGACCATCAAGTGTATTTCATCACTTCTTGTTTGAATATTTACCAGAGACCATCAAATGTTTTTCAGAAACTCATTTAGTTCCTTCTTGGTGATTATATGGGGCATTCACCACTGACTGTACACAAGTGATATGAATATGTGTGAATCAACAAGGCTTCTGAATGCATGCCATTACTCTGATTGCTTCAGCCTGCGGCTGGTGACTGTCAGAGAATTGCTGTTCTGCCACTGTTGCTTTCAATCCTCTTCAATTCATAGACTGAGGTAGATTCATCCATTTGCAATTCCTCCATTTGCAACTGCATAAATTGCCGAGCCTGAGAAAAGTATAAACTTTGGCATTAACTTTCTGAGACAAGACTTTCGGGAAAATGCTTGGAATACAACATACTTTTATCATCCAACATCACCTTTCCTCATACAATATCGAGTAGTAACAAATTTCAACACGTTCTTTTTTTTTATTTTTTCGTTAACTCACCTTGAACTCAAGCGTGGTCCATATACGTTCTACTACTTCTAGTGCAATGAAGTGATTTTCGCATGCTGATTAGCTTTCCGTATTACCAATGTCCCTTACCTTCAGGCGAACACACTCTGACTTCAAACGTACTTGTAATTTATGTCCCCAAGTCAAAGATGAGAAGTCAACATTTGAGTCCAGCTGACATGTATAGGGATTGAACCCGCTATATCGGCATCAGCACACAAGGTGTTTAAGGATGAACGCTCTTATCCATTCTGCCATGTTGACCGTGAGGCCGAGGTAGTCTTCCACCATCCTTTGTAAATCTGTCATCCTCTACATTTCCATGTGTGCAGCAATATGATGAGACCAACTGTATTACAACTCTTTTGGATTTCTGACATCCTGTTTTTGCTATTCATTATTGAGACAACTGACTCCACATCTGTGAAGAGAGCTATATTTTTCTCTGTCAACAGCATTTCTGCTGCAGTTTTCAAGGCCTCTTCCTCTTCACTGACTTACTTGAAAATTTTCCCACTGCCACTTATTGGTTAAAAAAAACTAAAAAAACTCCACTTGTTAATTTCAGGAGAATTCCGCCACCTCTATTTTCTGTTATAGTTTCTTTTTCCTGTGAATTGTCCATAAATGTATGCGTTCAGGTGTAAGCTTGAATGACTGCTGACTATTAGCTTTCAATTGCCTTTTTTACTTATGGGACTTTTACTGCAAATCTGACTGACAATGGGAGGTCCAATCACTGTCTTCAATGTGATGAAGTCTGCCAAAGATTAAATATTTTGCAAGCTGCGAAACTTCAAGAGAGTCACAAAAATTCCTCATGGATAACTCAAGATCATGCTCTGAATAAGTGTGTTGCTTGCCAACTAGAACAGAGTCAAGTCATCACACTGTCTCAAATTTGTCAAGGTGTACGAGAGCACACAACTTGAAATCACTACTAGCCAACAATGGCATCAAACTTGTTATCTTCTAAATTAAAGGTAGACACCACACTTTTAAATCACCCTGGCCTATATCCTTGTTCATGCTAGCTTCAAAACTTCACACTATGAGCACAGTTTTTGAAACTCCTACAGAGAATAGCCTTTCAATACGTAGGTGGGCTACTTATCTTTTGTGATTACAATATTTTAAACAACATGTCTTTTATATAGACTGCATCTTTTGTATAGATTGATTGTGTCAGCAGTAAATCTGACCTGATTGTACTCTCTGGTTTTGGCTTCTTTTTTATCACCTACTTAGTGTAATGTAATATTAAATAGTATATCAAGCTTGTAAAGGTTTCACTCTTGTAAAGGTTGCACTCGAAATCAATTCAAGTGGTGCAGTAGGGGCATGGCACTATACATAATCTGGTACATAAGTAAGTTATGAAAGTTGTGTAATTTAGTTTGCTGAGAATTGTGAGAAATCTGGCAAGAGAACCTGTTATGGTTTTAAAATAAGGATGCATGTGAAAATGTATGAAGTTTGCACTAACATGTTGGGGGATGGCATTAATATGTTGAGAAATGTGTGATGTTTGCACTACCATTTTGAGGGATGGCATTACTATGTTGAGAAATGTGTGATGTTTGCACTACCATTTTGAGGGATGGCATTACAATGTTGAGAAATGTGTGATGTTTGCACTAATATGTTGGGGGATGGCATTAATATGTTGAGAAATGTGTGATGTTTGCACTAACATGTTGGGGGATGGCATTAATATGTTGAGAAATGTGTGATGTTTGCACTACCATTTTGAGGGATGGCATTAATATGTTGAGAAATGTGTGATGTTTGCACTAACATGTTGGGGGATGGCATTAATATGTTGAGAAATGTGTGATGTTTGCACTAACATTTTGAGGGATGGCATTAATATGTTGAGAAATGTGTGATGTTTGCACTAACATGTTGGGGGATGGCATTACTATGTTGAGAAATGTGTGATGTTTGCACTAACATGTTGGGGGATGGCATTAATATGTTGAGAAATGTGTGATGTTTGCACTAACATGTTGGGGGATGGCATTAATATGTTGAGAAATGTGTGATGTTTGCACTACCATTTTGAGGGATGGCATTAATATGTTGAGAAATGTGTGATGTTTGCACTAACATGTTGGGGGATGGCATTAATATGTTGAGAAATGTGTGATGTTTGCACTACCATTTTGAGGGATGGCATTAATATGTTGAGAAATGTGTGATGTTTGCACTAACATGTTGGGGGATGGCATTACTATGTTGAGAAATGTGTGATGTTTGCACTAATATGTTGGGGGATGGCATTAATATGTTGAGAAATGTGTGATGTTTGCACTAACATGTTGGGGGATGGCATTAATATGTTGAGAAATGTGTGATGTTTGCACTAACATGTTGGGGGATGGCATTAATATGTTGAGAAATGTGTGATGTTTGCACTACCATTTTGAGGGATGGCATTAATATGTTGAGAAATGTGTGATGTTTGCACTAACATGTTGGGGGATGGCATTAATATGTTGAGAAATGTGTGATGTTTGCACTAACATGTTGGGGGATGGCATTAATATGTTGAGAAATGTGTGATGTTTGCACTACCATTTTGAGGGATGGCATTAATATGTTGAGAAATGTGTGATGTTTGCACTAACATGTTGGGGGATGGCATTAATATGTTGAGAAATGTGTGATGTTTGCACTACCATTTTGAGGGATGGCATTAATATGTTGAGAAATGTGTGATGTTTGCACTAACATGTTGGGGGATGGCATTAATATGTTGAGAAATGTGTGATGTTTGCACTAACATGTTGGGGGATGGCATTAATATGTTGAGAAATGTGTGATGTTTGCACTACCATTTTGAGGGATGGCATTAATATGTTGAGAAATGTGTGATGTTTGCACTAACATGTTGGGGGATGGCATTAATATGTTGAGAAATGTGTGATGTTTGCACTACCATTTTGAGGGATGGCATTAATATGTTGAGAAATGTGTGATGTTTGCACTAACATGTTGGGGGATGGCATTAATATGTTGAGAAATGTGTGATGTTTGCACTAACATGTTGGGGGATGGCATTAATATGTTGAGAAATGTGTGATGTTTGCACTAACATGTTGGGGGATGGCATTAATATGTTGAGAAATGTGTGATGTTTGCACTAACATGTTGGGGGATGGCATTAATATGTTGAGAAATGTGTGATGTTTGCACTACCATTTTGAGGGATGGCATTAATATGTTGAGAAATGTGTGATGTTTGCACTACCATTTTGAGGGATGGCATTACTATGTTGAGAAATGTGTGATGTTTGCACTAATATTTTAGTGACTAGCATAGCACCACTTTCAACCTTGACTCCTATTTATGAAATGGTACGAAGGTGCCAACCCATATCTTTTCTTGCAGAGAGATGATCTGAAGTTGCCAACCAATACCTCTTCTTGCAGAGAGATGATCTGAAGCTGCCAACCCATACCTCTTCTTGTAGAGAGATGATCTGAAGCTGCCAACCCATACCTCTTCTTGTAGAGAGATGATCTGAAGTTGCCAATCCATACCTCTTCTTGCAGAGAGATGATCTGAAGCTGACCACCAATACCTCTTCTTGTAGAGAGATGATCTGAAGTTGCCAACCCCTACCTTTTCTTGTAGGGAGATGATCTGAAGTTGCCCACCCATACCTCTTCTTGCAGAGAGATGATATGGGTTCTCCACATCTCTTCTTGCTGACAGATTGTGTGTCTAACTTGTTAGAGAAACATGTGAACTCTAGCATAAAGCTTGCTGTAAACAAGACACTGGGTTTACCTGGTTTACAACACCGTGTTCCTCTTGGGAGAAAGCAAATCCATCTGAAAGTAACGTAAAGATATGGATAACATTAAACCACCCACAAACACAACTTAATTATCAATAACATAGCTACTTGCACACATCTGTGTAAATTATTACACAATAAAGGCAACCAGCCATCTTTTTTGTTTTGAACATTAGAACAAAGAGATTTAACAGTCATGATAAGATAGTGGTCTTGTGGAAGACATTAACAAAAGTTTCAAGCTTCACATTAAACGGGTTACAGCATTATGAGGTAGGATGATCAACTCCCTTTTCCACCACCTGTCCATAGCAGAGAAATCTCTGTTGAATATGTTATGAGGCTGGATTTACTCCAGAGCTGATTATGGCCAGGCAAATAACCCTTCCTCAATTAGGGACTGAACCTGGAAAGCTTTTGCTGGAGGTCAGTGCTCTATTCCATTATATCACCATGGCTTAAAGGGTGAGAAAACCATCCAATCAATGTCAATTTATAAAGTGGCCCATGCCTACCAGCACAGCAAATGATGATATAAGGTGGACTGGTCTACAATGACGTCATTCCGTTGTTCTACACATAAGGTCATTTCAGTGGTCTACACACGACATCATTCCCAGCTGATTCATTTCACTGATTAAGTGCCATGGGATGATTAATGGTCTTATGAAAATTCACGTATCTGCCATGGGCTTTTAGACAGTAATTTCCCCTATACAACCCCTTTAATTTGATATATAATACTACATGTCTGCTACCATATTAACATCTAAGTCCATACCTACTTTTTTTGGAGGGGGTACTAAATCTGTTAAAAGCTTCTGAAATTAGTTTGCTAGCTGAACAAATGCACCATGCACACACATAATGCAGCATGTTTAATTCACTAAGAACTATAATGCAATCAATTAATCAGGTGCAGTCTGCACAATGAAGGCTGGTTGCAATACTTTAATGGGAGAAATTGTTATATTTATAACACTTCTTCTTCCAAACAAGAATTCGCACCTACTTTTCAAAAATAAATTAACATATGTACAATTACAGAAATGCAAAATACTGTTTGTAAATTGGATTGAATCAAGATTAATGTAAGCTAACCGTATTCCCACCTTCTCCCTCATATCTCGCTTGGAGATAAGATTCTCAGCTGTCTTATATCCTATACACAAATTATTGAATACATGATGAGATGCAGCACATCTGCCTGATGATCAACTGTCTCAAACGAAACCCATATAAGGTAGTCAGATGACACTTGGCCCAGATGGTTCCAGCACTGTTTACATTTAATTGTCAACAAAACAAACTAGGCAAACTGTTTCATGTGTGGAAAAAGCTTGGAGTAAGCAAAGGAGACCACAGCATGTACAGCTCACTGCATGACATGAAATTAAGTAGCTTATATAAACAATGGTACTCAAATAACTGTAAATGGTCTTTAAATGTGCTCTTTCTTTCTTTCTTTCTTTCATTCTTCCTCTCTTTCATGTTGTTCTGACTATTTTTATTTCTTTCCTTCTTTCTTCCTTCCTTTACTAATTCCCAAGCATTGAGCCGAAGAAATGATAACCTGTGGTATTGCATATTTGGCATAAAAACATACACGTCTAGATTGCTAGACCCAGACCAGTGAGGAGAGATATGGAACACCCAGACACATATGGTGAATAAGCTATTACTCTACCACGAAGCCCTCATAGAGTTTAATGTCTAATATAAAACCAAATAATAAATGATTCCTAGGATAAAAAATATAAAAGAAAATAATGCCCATATACAACACAATTTAATGCAGAAAGTATAATATTGATGATTCTAATTATCCTGTTACATAACACAGGTTTTCTGTTTCCTTCTGTTACTGACAATTGCTATCTTCAAATAATAACACTTTGGGTCAGACTGGATTAAATTAATCATTTGTTACAAAAGGAGTAAAAAAAACAAGGACACTGTAGTTATAAGTAATGAGTGGGACTAAAGCAGCTAAATTAACAGCTAGGACAAGGTAAGTAAAGTAATGAATGAGGCTGAAGGAGTTACATAAATAACAAATCTTTTGCTCATTTAAGGGTTATGTGATCAACCTTTGCAGAGTTAATTATTACAGGATGTGTTAAAACAAAAACTATCATGGCACTTCTGCAGTACTGATAGGGCGCTGTTAAGAAGATGTGTGAAACTTAAAACTCTTTAATATAAATTCTATCTCATCTATTTCACATGGCATTTGAATGCAACATAAACCGAATGTCGTCTTGTGAATGCTCGTTTATATGTATGAGACACATTTTCTGATACACTGCATCAACATTATTTACAGTTTATGCCTAACTACACAGATATAAGTAACAAATAAATATTATTCTAACAACTCTGATAAATCACAACCAGAAAAAAAAATATATAATTTTCAGTTTATGGAGTACTTTTGTCTTCAAATCATAGCTGAGGTAGCACAGTGGCTAGTATGCCTGTCTGTCAGCCCAGTGGTTATGTGTTCAAATCCTCTTCAAGGCGGGAATTTTTTTTCAATGACATACATTCCCAGGTTGACCCAGCCTAAAACTGGTACCAGAAATTGTGTGGAAAGAAAGGCAGCAGGCATGGTACTGACTATATCACCCAACGAGCACCGATCGGTCTAAAATTATGGGGCTAGCACCATATACCCAATACACCTCAAAGTGGCCTTTACTTTTTTTCTGGCCTTCAGTTATGATTCTACAGCAGCAAGTTAAAATCACAAGAATTTCCTTATAAATATGTATGCTTGCATGTACATTAACATTCAACCCAATGACTTATAAATCTCTCAAGAAATAAATATAAAATTAAGTGTTATTAAATTAAAGAAGGTCCTTTTAAACCAATGGTCTACTCTTTACAACTATATGATTAGTAATATAATGAAGCCATATTTGAAGTTAGCCTGTTAATTGATAAATATGGAAAAAGGGGTCTTCAATATACTTGTACAAATAAATGTTAAAACGTTATGACAGACTTAGAAAGTAATGCACCAAAATATTGTTTCGGAAACTATTTCTTCAGAATGAATGAAATTTACAAACAATATATATGAATATTTACTCTAAACATACTATTTTTCTACATAATCCCCATCAACTAGTATGGCCTTGAACCATCGTGACATAAGTGTCTTCATGGCTTGATGTTACCAGGTGTTGTCCTGCTCACATAGCCATTTCTTCACTGCATGAATCACACCCTCATCATCATCAAACCTTGCCCCATGGAATGTGTTTTTATATGAACCAAAAAGATGACAATCAGAGGGCGTCAGATCAGGGCTATAAGGCGGATAACGGAGTACAGTCCAGACTAATTTGGCAATTGTCTTCCGTGTTTTCTGATTTGTGTAAGGGCGTGTATTATAATGTTGGAGCAACAGTTCTGCTGGATTCTTGTTAGTTCAAACTCTGAGGAACCACTTCCACAAGAATCACACCATCACTGTCCCAAAAAACAGTGATCAAAACCTTTCCTGCAGATGGAGTGTCTTCAAATTTTTTATATTTTTTTATGACTGTGGATGGATGATAATACTGCATTGATTGCATTTTATTTCAGGCTCAAATGATGCATCCAGTTTTCATAACCAGTAATGATTTCTGACAAAAAGTTCTCTCCCTCAGCATCGAAATCCTCCAACATTTCAGAACAAATTGCTTTCTTCTGAAATCAGTGCTCGATTGTGAGACATCATGGATGGAGCCCATCTTGGGCAAATCTATTAATATGTGAAAGTTTTGACGGTTTTAAATGCACTTTCCTGGCTGTCTGACAGCTGCAAGGCCAGATGTTGACTTGTAATGTGCCTACCCTCATGAATTATTGCATCAGTGTGGGTTCAACATTTCTCAGCAGGTAGCCATGGTAAAAAGTCCAGAGCACAGAGGATCATGCAGCTCCATCTCTTCACTGAATGCAGTGACTGGCGATGCTCCTTTAACAGCACAATTTCCATACACAGCCCACAAATGTTTGTGAATGTTCACCTCAATTTCTTTTTCCACAACCAGAAATTGTATTACAATTTGCTGTTTGTATAGCAAGTTGTTCACACACGCTATTTTAACAGATTACTATCATCATCATCAAGTGCCGTGCCGGCTGGCATAGGCGTTCATGGCTCTCCATAGATCTCGGTCTTTGGTTTTCTGGATCAGCTCTGCTGCTGATATTCCTCCATGCCACCGTCTGAATCCATCCAGCATCATTTCTCTTGGTCTGCCTTTGCCTCTCTTCCCCTCGATCTTTCCAGTTGTTATGATGTTCTCCAATGCTTCTCTTCTCATTACGTGGCCGAAGAAAGATGTTTGTCTCTGTCTTATTATTGGATTACTATAGCTGTTGTAATTGTCCACATGTGGTGCAGTTTCCTACAAACAAAAAGAGTTATTCCAAATTTGAAGTGCAAAATTTCATTTTTCAAGTTTTATTATTTGCTGAGAAAAAACATGTGGTGCTTTACTTTCTGACTGACACTCTTACACACACACACACATATCTATTTATATCTGTACATAAAATTGCTATAATCTTACATACATACCTACACCTTTACATTCAAATGTTAACATGTTACATATATAATTATAACTGTACTTAAAAATCTTAAGAAAATAATTTCAGCATGTTCATAAAATAAAAGAAAGTCAAACTTGCTTGCATGAAATATCTTTATAAAAATGTCTGCTTAGGAAAGGCAGTCTGTTTATAATGAATCAAAGAAAATAATGCTGGAAAAAAAAAGCAAATGACAATGCACATGTGAGAACACTGTTTCAAATACTGAGTATGAAATGGTAATTAAGCATGGTTTATGATGAAGAAATGTGAAACAATCTGTATAAATAGTGAAACATATGTGAGAAGAATTTTCTGTGCAAATATGGGTATGTTAAGATATCATGTACATGTGAGAAGTGTGGTTTATGGGTAGTTAGCTGCATATATTTTTAAAGGACATCGCAATCAATCACATAATTTATTGGCTGTTTATGATTTAATAGTTAATTTTATGTTCAGTAGTTTGCCAATGCTTTCTGAACAGCCATGCCTCATACCATCTAAATCAATGCAAAGTTATCTGCTTCCAAATCGCATGTGGTTGATTTTGAACCCTCCACTCGGCATGACATGGAATTGTGAAACTGCTATCACTAAACTCCAAGCGACACAGACATCGATGTATTTTATGGTATACTATGAAAATGGTAATTTATTATGTAATTATTGAGAATGGTATTTTATTATGTAAATATTGAGAACAGAAGTTTATTATATAAATCTTGAGAATAGCTGTACGCTACGTATATGTTCTGAACATTTAATTTATTATGTTAATGTTGAGACAGTAACTGTTGGAAGGAATAATTTATTACGTAAATGTGTGAACATTTAATTGTTTTGTAAATAATGGAAGAATAATATATTATTTTAATGTCTGTTAATTGTTATGTAAATGTTGGACCAACAGTAATTTATTATTTCAATGTTGAGAAATTAATTATCATGTAAATATGGATTTTGAAAACAGCTGTGTACTGTATATGTATATAACTAACTGCAACTATAGAACAAGAATTTACTGTATTTCTCATACTTGTCATTCAGTGTTTACAGTGTGATAAACTAACAGAAAACATAAAAATGGATCTGATCAAAGGATGAGGAAAAAAAAAAGCAAAGAATAAAAATGAGAAAGTCAGTGTACAATTAAAATAATGTTTCACCAGCTATGCTAACAGCTGCTTGTTAGTCGTGATAGAATGTTTCAATGAAGTGGATTAAACAGGCGGGAAACCCCACATATGTCATGATGTTTCACAGTTTCTAATGTTGAACACAGTTGAAGGCCTTAGTTGAAGGTCTATGAAACAAGTATGAAGATCTACATTGTATTCTAATATATAAAAGAGTTAAGACATTATGAGGGTTGGTGCCCTGTTCCATCCTCATAACATTTCCGTCCCAGAAATAAATCTGGTACTTGTGTTATATAGCTAGAAGGATGCCATAACAGCTGTGGTTGGTGTCACTACTGGAGACCTGAAGCCTTGACCACTATGACAGTAAGCCAGTTGACCAATGACTACAGCATTGCTGATGGCTAAGGTAGCATAATTTATAAAACAAATTGTGGGTCTTATTATCATTCATTTTATGTTTGCTGTGATCAGGAAGAAACTCTACAGTGATAATGTACATTTTAGCTAACAAGTATATAGCACATGTGCGTGTATGTGCGTTTGTGTAACATTAACCCACTCTATCGTAAACCCATTCTATTTCTGTTATTTTAAATATACAATTTTTGTCCCAGAAAATCATTACATCAATCCACTACACTCTTGTCGTTACTTTAAATTCTTCAATTTCAGTTGGTAAATTAACCCACTCTATCATAAACCTGCTATAATAATATTTCTTGTTATTTAAACTCTTTCTGTTTAAGACAATTGTTACACTGATACACTTTATAATTGAACAGTATATCCATGTTGTTGCTCCAACACCCTGCTACATTCTTTCCCAGGATGTTACTTTAACTCTATCTGTTTGAGATAGTTGTTATGCTGCTCCACTCTATCATCAACCATTGTATCCATGTTGTTACTTTAACTCTATCTGTTTGAGACAGTTGTTATGCTGCCCCACTCTATCATTAACCATTGTATCCATGTTGTTACTTTAACTCTATCTGTTTGAAACAGTTGTTATGCTGCTCCACTCTATCATTAACCATTGTATCCATGTTGTTACTTTAACTCTTTCTGTTTGAGACAGTTGTTATGCTGCCCTACTCTATCATTAACCATTGTATCCATGTTGTTACTTTATCTGTTTGAAATATTTATGCTGCTCCACTCTATCATTAACCATTGTATCCAGGATGTTACTTTAACTCTATCTGTTTGAGACAGTTGTTATGCTGCCCCACTCTATTATCATTAACCATTGTATCCATGTTGTTACTTTAACTCTATCTGTTTGAAACAGTTGTTATGCTGCTCCACTCTATCATTAACCATTGTATCCATGTTGTTACTTTAACTCTATCTGTTTGAAATAGTTATGCTGCTCCACTCTATCATTAACCATTGTATCCAGGATGTTACTTTAACTCTTTCTGTTTGAGACAGTTGTTATGCTGCTCCACTCTATTATCATTAACCATTGTATCCATGTTGTTACTTTAACTCTATCTGTTTGAAACAGTTGTTATGCTGCTCCACTCTATCATTAACCATTGTATCCATGTTGTTACTTTAACTCTTTCTGTTTGAGACAGTTGTTATGCTGCCCTACTCTATCATTAACCATTGTATCCATGTTGTTACTTTAACTCTATCTGTTTGAAATAGTTATGCTGCTCCACTCTATCATTAACCATTGTATCCAGGATGTTACTTTAACTCTTTCTGTTTGAGACAGTTGTTATGCTGCTCCACTCTATCATTAACCATTGTATCTAGGTTGTTACTTTAACTCTTTTCATTTGAAACTGTTTATGCTGCTCCACTCTATCATTAACCATTGTATCAAGGTTGTTACTTTAATTCTTTCTGTTTGAGACAGTTGTTATGCTGCCCTACTCTATAATTAACCATTGTATCCGGGTTGTTACTTCAACACTATTTGTTTTGTGACAGCTGTTACACTCCTACTCTTTCTCATAAATCATTCTTACCCTGCTGTTACCTTAACTCCTTCTGCTGGAGATGGCTGTTTTATTAACCCACTGTTTTTACCCTATTAATTACTATAACATCTTATACCTCAAACAGTTGTAGCACCAACCGACTTCCTCCTTATGTAGCATTAACCCATGCCATCCCTGTTATTTCAAATCCTGTCCTAGACAGTTATTATTTTAACTCTCCCTAACCCAGATAAATATCTCATGAAAGTAACAAATCCCTGGCATACACAGTTATATTGTAACCTTCTATACAAAAAGTTTCATTTTACATCTACTGAATAGTGTCATAATTTTGTGTAAGTCTCTGGAACTAAACAAACTGACAAACAAATAAATGTGTAGGTGTCAAAAACACAAACAAATCAAAAGGAATAAAAATAAAGCTTCAAAGCAATTGCTGTGAGCAATTGAAAACAATGCAAACTGAAAATCTAATGGCTGTTATAATCTAAATTACTTTTCTCTTAAACATAACAGTAATGTAGGGACATCATTTTCTTTTAGCTGAAGGGGCCTTAGTGGCTCAGCAGTTAGTTCATTCGCCTGCCAAGTCATTTGTCAGGGTTCTTCTTCTTCTTCTTCTGCGTTCAACCAGAGTTATTTTTTCTTTTTCCGGATGTGATTGCGTTGTGCCTGTTTACAGCAAAGCTGCGTTCTTGCACCGTTAGGCCGACACATCCGACTTCTGCGGGCATTTGTTGACCGGGTTAACCATCCCGGTGTCAGGGTTCAATCCCCAGCATGGGCAGGTTCTTTTCTTTGACCAGTACAGCTCTGGGATTGACCTAGCATTGTGAAATGGGTACCGAACAATTCACAGGAAACTTTCTGAGAACGAAAGTTGGTGAAGAATGGAAATGACTTTCCCATCTCATCATGCTGTGGCTCAGAATATGTGAAAGCCTAACAGTTCATACTTCTACAAGTGTATCTGCCATGGAAGTACCTTTATCATGAGCAATATAAGGAAAGACATGAATGCCTACGCCAGCTGGCTGGGTGCATGATGATGATGATTTATAAAGGAAACATTATGTTGTTGTGTTCTGATTCTGAAATATTGCTTTGTTCCTTTAATTCTCCTATGGTAGATTGGTGTTTTTGTACTTTTGCTGGCTAGACTGATGTTTTGTATTTTTACTGGCTGTGTGTACTGATCCCTCATTGTTAGACTCATCACAACCATACAAAAATATAATACTGCTAGAGGTCACAAATACATGAGGCTCTTCACTTAATACCATCGACCTCCAGGAAATAATTGGGTAAATTGAACTACACTCTAGAGTGAAACCTGCACAGGAAGGGTATAATGGACGACACAGAATTCAGATTCAACAAACACAGAATTCAGTTTCAGCAAACACAGAATCATGATCAAGTTAATGCAGTTACAAAATGATAACTGACAATAAACATGAATGGCTAGTGACCATAACTGATAAGTAGTATCATGGACAGAAAAGGATGAGACGTCAATGATGACGATTACAACTTACATCTGACAGTTTCTACAGGAGCGAGACTGAGTACTTGAAATGTTGCCCCAAAAGGAGTTAGACCCCAGAAATAAATAAACTTACGTTTTCAATAAAGACTCCATAGCTGTTTCACAAATAATTTAAACGGGCACATATACATAATAATTTACCTGAATCATTTATAAGCGCAATTGCTGAAAACTTAAGATACGAAATGGATCATGTAAACGTGAAGCCTTATCATTCTGTAGCTGCACGCTGTGCACTGTTCATTACTTCATCAAAAGATTAAATTCTGTTTACAAAGCTGTGGAAGTAAAAGTGCTGGGAGAAAAATGGCAAAAGGGAGCACGTATGACCTTACCTCAGTGGGATCATCAACCTCATCCACCGCAACAACCGTGGGGTAAACAACTCTGGCTGTGACAGAGTACCAGCACAAGATTTTTAGTTAGTAGACAGAACACATGCGGACACACACAGCAACACAGGTGGGGGAGAGATGCCTCACAACCAACAGTGATACCTTACTCACACACACCATATGATAAATAAACTCTATGCCAGAGTGTATCCAGTTATATTAAGGCTAGGGAACTATATGGGGTTAATTAGGAAAGCTTGGTGACTGTTATATTACGTGTGTACAGAAGGATTCTGGCTTGTTCAGTCAAGATGAAATAAGCTACACTTTAATGATGATGTGAAAACATTTCTATTCTTTTCTTCAAGCTCTCTCTCTCTCTCTCACACACACACACACAAGAAAGAAATACTATTTTTTAGTTTGTGCTTTGCAAACTGAAAATACGCCATAAAAAAAAAGTCGCTTAAAAGTTGACAGGGTCGACTTCATTGCACTGGGTTTTATCCCATATGGCTCGGTCTCTTTCCGCAGCGCGGAAAGCGTCACACAAAGCACGAACTCTGTAGCTCTAGCGACGACCCACAGGAGTCTCTGAAAAATTTAACTCGTGAACCAAAGGACGCGGCCTGGAATCGAACCCACAACCTCCCAGGAATGCTACCTGGTCAAAAAAACACGCTATAGTCAGATGTGTCGGCCTACGGGTTTCGGCCCAAGGGCGCATAACAGACACACAGCAATCACATCTGAAAAAACACACCACTTCACCACGAAGACTCCCGAAATACACCATATATGTTTCCAAGTATTCTCTTCATATCTTCTTGTCTCTCTCTCTCTCTCTCTCTCTCACAAAGAAAGAAAAATTAATATTACTTACAGTTTATGCTTTTCCAACATAAACCCATCATCATTATTTCCAAGTAAAGTTGGAAAAGTGCACAATGTGAAAAATATTTCCTCTGTGCACGCATGAGAGAGAAAGAAAGAGAGATAGATAGATAGAGAGACAGAGAAAGAGAGAGAGAAAGAGAGAGAGAAAGAGAGAGAGTGATATATATATAGAGAGAGAGTGAGAGAGAGAGAAGACGAGGGAGAGAGAAAGTGAAAAAGAACAGGATTTTCTAGTTTACTTCATTGTGAGTAAACAGGCCAGATGTCTCCTACACACAAGTAACTACATTAGTTATTGATAACATCACCAAAACCATAGTGTGGGGGTTGGAGGTGAAATATGTATCTAGACACATGCATTAGCTACCTTTTTACATCCGGGTTTGCTCTGGATATGAAGAGGTTAAAAAAAAACACCAAATTAATAAATCACACTATTCTGTATGAAAGTAGAATAAACAGCGTAACAATCCTGTCACAAAATTGACTGCCTAGGTAAAGTCCTTAAAAACATAACAATTAAATCAGAATAAATGTATGAACGGATAATAAAAACAGCTTCAAGAGAATTATAATCACACTGAAGCAAAGTAATTTAGTGCTTTAAAAGATGATATAAACACATACAGGTATAAATTAAGACAAAGTAAATTATAGACACATGAAAACAAAGAGTTGCTTTCACTGAGTTAACAAACAACTTATATCATCTTATCTTGTTACTCTTGTACCTTGTGGTGTCGAAGTGAAGTATAAACAGCGGGAGAGTGCGCGTTTATGGGCTTCATGTATCGAGATTCCCATGGACTCTGCTATTCCCTCTGTCCATCATTAACAAACATATTTTTATAAAAAAATAAAATGATTGTGACAGCACTTAAAAGCACTGCTGGTATCTGCCAGGTATCTTAAGTTGTGAGGAAAGTAAGGCCAACTGTGTCCTGTAGCTGCTTCACAGTGTTCACACATCGGACTACATTTCATCTCTGATAGAAGAATAATCCCTTGACTTTGTCAGGAACAATGTTTATATGTCTGTTTAATTTATTAAGTGCCATGGGATGATAAATGGTCTTATTAAAACTTCCCATAACTGCCATGGGCTTATAAATCAAACTATAGTTAAAATACCAATACAGTAGTTTTCCCTATACAACCCCCTTTTAATTGGATATATAATATAAAATGTCTGCTTGGATATATAATATAAAATGTCTGCTACCATATTAACAACTTTTAAGTCATAACTGACACACCCCTACTTCCCATTGTCCTCCATCCATTTTTGTTTGGTTGAAACCTATTTTTATTTGGCACTGAATCTGTTGTTACAAAAATAGTGAGAACCAGTTTCCATGCAATCTGACATTCTGTCAGGACATGGGGACTGGAGCATATTGTTAATGGAATACCTCAAACCCATAACGCAAACATGACCAACCCAGGCCTAATCCCAGCCTGTACGTATATGCGTTGGGCAGAATCATGACCCGCTTACATTCTCATATGCCCCTCTACAGATGAGACATTCCAGTACTGATCTTACACATCCCTCTGGTTTCTGGGCTTGGAGAGGGAAAGGTTAGCCCTGCATAGAGATGTACTTTGGTACTGGGTTGGGAAGAAAATCTCAACACAAACCTCACCAATGCACCAAACTAAAATTCAATATTCTGGGGGATTCACAACCACCCATGCCATCTGGTAAGTTTGTAGATATGGTGCTAGATTCACATTTCTAGACCACCCAGTACTCGATGGATGACATGATCAGTATAATGTTGCCCTTCTTTAACTTTCCAGACAATCTTTGATCTTTATGAGGCTAGGTCAACAATAGTGTCATGTAATCCATAAAGTAATCACCGCCTTGAGGGAGATGTTAACTCAGGAAAACCAGGCTGGCAGACAAATCACAATTCTATATGCTTATCTTCCTGACATCTCCCAGTGGAGCAAAGGCCCTTAATCAACTCATGCCAAGCCCTTTGTTGACTTGTTCACAGTTGGTGAGGTTTTACAGAAAACATTTTCTAGTGGATGATGAGGTAGGTAGTCTCACTCCACACAAAAAAAAAAACACACACACACACACAGCCCCCCCCCCCCCCCCCCCCCCCCTCTCCATACAATATTCATGGATGGTTACAGTGTGGTGACTATTCTATGCATCGCTTAGAAGTCCTGGTAACTTGTGAGTGATATCCTTGTAACCAGATACAAGTCTGACAACATCATGCAGACTGTCCACCCATTCTGAAAAAACTGCATGTGTCAAACCTGAAAATTATGATTAGTCAGCATATTTTAGAACTCTACACATAAAACAAAAGCATGCAAACAATGATCTTGTTCATTTAGGAAATAAACTATGTAGGCACCTGAAATAATCCAGAAACATCTACTGTAGAAGAACTGTTGTTGAATACATTAATTCATTAATTACTCTGAAACACAATAGCCCTATTAACAAGCTTATTTAAACTAAATAAAACCTGCAAAAACTCTAAAAATGTGAATAAAAGAGAATGATGTAAAGCAAGACAATAGAAATATGTTGGTCATAAACAAACACAAAATATTCCGCCATAAAATAATTTTAAACATGTGTAAGCATGAAGAAAGACCTATGGTACAACAGTGCAGTATATACTCAGATGACGCTAACTTGCAGTCAAGGAACAATTACTCAGCGTGAAGTTTCAAGTCAGGGACCCCCTTTCACATCACGCAACACACTGGGTTCTTGGCCCCTATTTTTAGACAAATGTGAACATAATGGGCGATATGATGAATGTCATGTCTGACACCTTTACTTCCCATGACGTTTCCTGGTACCCATTTTAGATTGGGTTGAACTGTGAGCCCAGGTCAGTGTAAAAAATCCCTGCCTTGAAGGAGATTTGAACATATGACCACTGGCTGGGAGACAAGCATGGTGGCCACTGCTCTACCTGTGGTACCCCAACTATCAAGTCAAAACTCAGAAAACAATAGTGACACTGTGCTCTATTCTCATCTATCAGCATCCAGGCCAAATGAAAGACTGTGCACTTCTGAATCCACACTTGCTGTTAAGTATAGGGGGTATTAACTTAGTGTTAAAAGTCCATATGTGTTTCATTGGTTGTATTGTTCTGTGTTTGTTTAGTATACCCTCGGGGTTGTCACAGATAGAAACAGGAGGTCTGCATGGTTGAAAAATAAGAGCACTTGTTCTTCAACTTCCGGTGTGTCGATGCCGATGTAGCGGGTTCAACCACTACACTGGTCATTTGGACTAAAATGTTGACTGCTTGTCCTTGACTTGGAGACGTAAATTACAAGTACCTCTGAAGTGGAGTGGGTTAACCTGATGGTAATAGGGAAAGCTAATCCACATGCAAAAATCAGTCCAGAGCACTAGAAGTAGTAGCACTTGTATGGACTATGTTTGAGTTCAAAGCGAGCGAACGCCCATTAAAAAATACATAGAGACACATACACATCCACTCAAAACATACCAAACAACCCTACATACCAGCCTACCTACATATGCATATAACCTAGACATTAACATAATACATACATATGTATGTATGGATGCACGCACGCATGCACACACAGTATGCTTTTCAACCTCCATGCTTCATATACATTTTTAAAGCTGTCTGACACATTTACAGAGATATCAGGTATGAGAATAAATGTTCAGGCAAGCTTGATACATCCTGATACATTTTGAGTGCAAAAATACTGTCATTACCAAAAATGTAAAATTGTGAAGTACAGCAGCATGCCAGCATGCTAAATGCAAGTACGCAGCAGACTTGCCAAGACTGCCTTTTCCCGGACAGATGAGTGTGTAACTTGGACACATTCCCACATTAACAATACTGATCACATCATACACACAGTTCTGTCTGGCTATGAAAATATGGGCCTAGCACCATGCTGCAAATATGGCAGCTTTGACATAGAAATTGAGTTGATAGAGAGTCTTTGCGTTGACTCTTAAGTCCGATGCATTGGCGAGAGGTCACTTGAGCCCCCAAAAAGTGTTTGCATCTATCTAGTTAGTCATCAGGTTTTTCTCAATGCAGATCAAACCATTCAGTCCATAAATGCTAGGATCCCCTCCTCATTTACACCCACAACTCAAGTATTCTTCTTTTATCCTCCCAGCGTAGTGCTCTTGTTTAACTTTGCCCCTTTAGACTTGATGTTCTTGCAGTCAAGGTTGCTGATTTGCAATTGTCTCTTGATTCATTTAATCACAATGTATCTCTCATGACATTTACAATATCAGCCCAGTTGTTTGCTGATCCACTTTCCACAGTAGCCTGGCTGGCAGGCCTAGCAGTTTATTCATTTCCAATCTCACTTGTGTGGTCTGGCACAAAAATAAACCTGACTCCACCCATTGTCTTTGAGCCCAGTCCATCTCAGTCTCCCTGAGCAAGCTCACTGAGACACAGAGAAAGAGTGCCTGGGTGCAAGTCTGTGTCTCCAGCCAGGCTGAGCAAGCTCACTGAGACACAGAGAAAGAGTGCCTGGGTGCAAGTCTGTGTCTCCAGCCAGGCTGAGCAAGCTCACTGAGACACAGAGAAAGAGTGCCTGGGTGCAAGTCTGTGTCTCCAGCCAGGCTGAGCAAGCTCACTGAGACACAGAGAAAGAGTGCCTGGATGCAAGTCTGTGTCTCCAGCCAGGCTGAGCAAGCTCACTGAGACACAGAGAAAGAGTGCCTGGGTGCAAGTCTGTGTCTCCAGCCAGGCTGAGCAAGCTCACTGAGACACAGAGAAAGAGTGCCTGGGTGCAAGTCTGTGTCTCCAGCCAGGCTGAGCAAGCTCACTGAGACACAGAGAAAGAGTGCCTGGGTGCAAGTCTGTGTCTCCAGCCAGGCTGAGCAAGCTCACTGAGACACAGAGAAAGAGTGCCTGGGTGCAAGTCTGTGTCTCCAGCCAGGCTGAGCAAGCTCACTGAGACACAGAGAAAGAGTGCCTGGGTGCAAGTCTGTGTCTCCAGCCAGGCTGAGCAAGCTCACTGAGACACAGAGAAAGAGTGCCTGGGTGCAAGTCTGTGTCTCCAGCCAGGCTGAGCAAGCTCACTGAGACACAGAGAAAGAGTGCCTGGGTGCAAGTCTGTGTCTCCAGCCAGGCTGAGCAAGCTCACTGAGACACAGAGAAAGAGTGCCTGGGTGCAAGTCTGTGTCTCCAGCCAGGCTGAGCAAGCTCACTGAGACACAGAGAAAGAGTGCCTGGGTGCAAGTCTGTGTCTCCAGCCAGGCTGAGCAAGCTCACTGAGACACAGAGAAAGAGTGCCTGGGTGCAAGTCTGTGTCTCCAGCCAGGCTGAGCAAGCTCACTGAGACACAGAGAAAGAGTGCCTGGGTGCAAGTCTGTGTCTCCAGCCAGGCTGAGCAAGCTCACTGAGACACAGAGAAAGAGTGCCTGGGTGCAAGTCTGTGTCTCCAGCCAGGCTGAGCAAGCTCACTGAGACACAGAGAAAGAGTGCCTGGGTGCAAGTCTGTGTCTCCAGCCAGGCTGAGCAAGCTCACTGAGACACAGAGAAAGAGTGCCTGGGTGCAAGTCTGTGTCTCCAGCCAGGCTGAGCAAGCTCACTGAGACACAGAGAAAGAGTGCCTGGGTGCAAGTCTGTGTCTCCAGCCAGGCTGAGCAAGCTCACTGAGAAACAGAGAAAGAGTGCCTGGGTGCAAGTCTGTGTCTCCAGCCAGGCTGAGCAAGCTCACTGAGACACAGAGAAAGAGTGCCTGGGTGCAAGTCTGTGTCTCCAGCCAGGCTGAGCAAGCTCACTGAGACACAGAGAAAGAGTGCCTGGGTGCAAGTCTGTGTCTCCAGCCAGGCTGAGCAAGCTCACTGAGACACAGAGAAAGAGTGCCTGGGTGCAAGTCTGTGTCTCCAGCCAGGCTGAGCAAGCTCACTGAGACACAGAGAAAGAGTGCCTGGGTGCAAGTCTGTGTCTCCAGCCAGGCTGAGCAAGCTCACTGAGACACAGAGAAAGAGTGCCTGGGTGCAAGTCTGTGTCTCCAGCCAGGCTGAGCAAGCTCACTGAGACACAGAGAAAGAGTGCCTGGGTGCAAGTCTGTGTCTCCAGCCAGGCTGAGCAAGCTCACTGAGACACAGAGAAAGAGTGCCTGGATGCAAGTCTGTGTCTCCAGCCAGGCTGAGCAAGCTCACTGAGACACAGAGAAAGAGTGCCTGGGTGCAAGTCTGTGTCTCCAGCCAGGCTGAGCAAGCTCACTGAGACACAGAGAAAGAGTGCCTGGGTGCAAGTCTGTGTCTCCAGCCAGGCTGAGCAAGCTCACTGAGACACAGAGAAAGAGTGCCTGGGTGCAAGTCTGTGTCTCCAGCCAGGCTGAGCAAGCTCACTGAGACACAGAGAAAGAGTGCCTGGGTGCAAGTCTGTGTCTCCAGCCAGGCTGAGCAAGCTCACTGAGACACAGAGAAAGAGTGCCTGGGTGCAAGTCTGTGTCTCCAGCCAGGCTGAGCAAGCTCACTGAGACACAGAGAAAGAGTGCCTGGGTGCAAGTCTGTGTCTCCAGCCAGGCTGAGCAAGCTCACTGAGACACAGAGAAAGAGTGCCTGGGTGCAAGTCTGTGTCTCCAGCCAGGCTGAGCAAGCTCACTGAGACACAGAGAAAGAGTGCCTGGGTGCAAGTCTGTGTCTCCAGCCAGGCTGAGCAAGCTCACTGAGACACAGAGAAAGAGTGCCTGGGTGCAAGTCTGTGTCTCCAGCCAGGCTGAGCAAGCTCACTGAGACACAGAGAAAGAGTGCCTGGGTGCAAGTCTGTGTCTCCAGCCAGGCTGAGCAAGCTCACTGAGACACAGAGAAAGAGTGCCTGGGTGCAAGTCTGTGTCTCCAGCCAGGCTGAGCAAGCTCACTGAGACACAGAGAAAGAGTGCCTGGGTGCAAGTCTGTGTCTCCAGCCAGGCTGAGCAAGCTCACTGAGACACAGAGAAAGAGTGCCTGGGTGCAAGTCTGTGTCTCCAGCCAGGCTGAGCAAGCTCACTGAGACACAGAGAAAGAGTGCCTGGGTGCAAGTCTGTGTCTCCAGCCAGGCTGAGCAAGCTCACTGAAACACAGAGAAAGAGTGCCTGGGTGCAAGTCTGTGTCTCCAGCCAGGCTGAGCAAGCTCACTGAAACACAGAGAAAGAGTGCCTGGGTGCAAGTCTGTGTCTCCAGCCAGGCTGAGCAAGCTCACTGAGACACAGAGAAAGAGTGCCTGGGTGCAAGTCTGTGTCTCCAGCCAGGCTGAGCAAGCTCACTGAGACACAGAGAAAGAGTGCCTGGGTGCAAGTCTGTGTCTCCAGCCAGGCTGAGCAAGCTCACTGAGACACAGAGAAAGAGTGCCTGGGTGCAAGTCTGTGTCTCCAGCCAGGCTGAGCAAGGCTGGTGTAGACTCATCCGACCTTGAACCAAAATACCATCATTATGGTGACTCCCCCTTCCCCTCTCCAAGAACAGAAACCAGAGGAGTGTGCAACACAGGTACTGGAACTTCACATCTGCATAGAGGCACCACAGACTGTAACCAGGCCATGCTTCAGCACAGCACACATGGAATACCTAGGATTAGGCCCAGGTTAGTCATGTTTCTCCCATGAGTTTTAGTTATTCCATTGTCAATAGACTCCACAACTCAATGGCCAGAGGGAACCAAATTCAAAGGCCAAAGGGAATGAAATGGGATGCTACCTTATTTACAATCCTTTCATCTCTGATAGATAAAACCTTTTATCCCACTGGACATGTGCCTCGATGTGTCATATGGCAACATGTGAACAAGTAACTCCATATCTGCAAAAGGAGTTTCTAACACTTTAGCTACTGACTCTTCTTCCTCTGCCTTTCACCTTCCAATGGAACCTAGATCCTTAATCATCTCCTGCCAAGCCCTTTGTAGACTTTCCCCTTAGCAGCAGCTCAAGTTTTGCTATGGGATAAGATAGCCAGTCTCACGCCTCAGTCGTCTTTTAAGGTGTTACTATTATTTACTTCCTGTAATGGGATCGTTACCAATCAGTTGGACTTCAACATTGACTTCTCATTCAGAAAGCAATGGCAAGCTAGTGAAAACCCCTAAGCCCCTGCTAACACACAACATAAGTGACATATAAACTTGGCAGTCACACAAATGCGAGGCGTGTGCTAAGTCAACATGACTAACAAAAAAAAAAGTTGGATATCACGTTCTTCAATGGAAGCAAAGCGCAAGTGTATGAACTATGCTGTAAGCTTATGTTCGGTGAATCATACAGCCATTACAATTATGTATGTAAAGAGTTTACCATTTCATCGTCGTCTGTTTCAGAACTGTCTAATATTTTGATAAAACAAGAAAAACACCTTTTGTGAACAAATGAGAGGAAATGCTAAACAAAGACTGAAAAAAACATACCAACCCACCCACACATATGAAACCTTGCTAAATAACTGAAATATTGGACTATCCAAATATTGCTATCCAAATATTTCACATGCTATAAATAATGAGATTAAATATTTCCATAGACATATGCACTGTGAACTAAATATTTAACATGGCACACATAATATATTTCACATGGAATACATATAATTAGCCTGACACTGTTACACACTTCTTGCATATAATCTAAATAGTTCTCACTCAAACATAATATGCAATATGTTGCTAAAAGATCTATTAGGTATGTTTCTAAAATTGCGTGACTTTGCAGCACGCTACAATCACATCCAGCCCTTATTGGCTATTTATGATTGACTTGGCAATTTTATGTTCTTTAGTCTGACTTTGCCGGTCTCCCTGGCCTAGGAGTTAGCGACTTTCTCCGTAATCCCGTATATCCACGTGAGGAACGTAATTTTCGCAAGAAACGATAGCGGTTCTCGCTGCGTTGGTGACTTCTGGGGTATGTGAGCCGGTCGCTCAGAAACAATGGCAAACTACTGAGCGTAATCTTGCCAAGAAATCAACAATCAGCTGAAAGATGCTGATGTTGACAGCGATGTCCTGTAAAGGATATGTGAAAAGAAAAAAAAAAAGCCTGACTTTGCCGGCTCCGTGGTGAAGGTGTTACGGACACGGTTTGAGATCCCACATACCCGTGTCTGAAACACAGCTGCACGCAATATGGCAGCAGACCGCGTTGCGTTGGCTTTTTACTAAACAGTATGGATGCCGGTCATTCAGAAATCAATGGCAAACTACTGAACATAAACTTGCCAAGAGATCACAACAAGGAAAAATGCTGGTATTGACTGCAACATTCTGTAAAGGATATGCAACTAGCTTAGTCTGACTGCCATCTGAATGAGAAATCAACACTCAAGTCTAAATGAGCTGACCAACATATGGAACAAACCCACTACCCTGCTACAAGAAGAGAAAGTTTAAGCTTGTTAAACCTCTCAGCCCACCTGCTAATATGTCCCAAAATATACAAGACACCACTCAACTATTCAACTCTTTCACATGAAACACACAATGTGCACTGTGCTGCTCAATGAATTAACAATTTCACAGGACACACAAAATGTGCACTGTGTTATTCTATGACCTAGTTCATCTGAGATTTGTATGTGGACCATTGACATGCAACCTATCTATTTACAATAAAAACATTCTGCACTGTGTTTCTCTGTGATCTCAATATACAAACAAAAAATTCAATTTCAAATGAAACTTTCATCTCATCATAAGACTGTCCACTCTGCTGCTTGAAACAGTTACAAGTATCCGCCCAGCTGCCTGAAACAGCTACAAATATTAACTTCCAAATACAACCAGAAACTCAAGTAGGCAGAGATGTTCTAACACAATACTAACACCAACTGCAATACACCTCTGAAATACAAAAAGTCCATGAAATGCCACCCCAAACAAAAATAACAAAGTCAAGATGCAAAACAACAGAAAAAATACATGGCATGGTCACATATGCTCCGTCACTTACGATCATGAATACCCTCTTGTGTTTGTTCAGAGCTCCCTTTTGCTTCCTCTTTGGCTTTAAAGAATGAATAGGAACAATAAAACAGAAAGACACATGCACACATAACTCAATGTAAATGACTGCTAAAAAATGTCAGTTGGGTCACACACACAAATTGTGAAACAAAGCTGCAGTTATAATCTACCCCTTTTCATGATATTTACCACATCATCCATCAAATGCCAATTTGTTTATACAAACGTGGGGCTCATATGCCTCAAGGCATGGAAACGCGTCAATTGCTATCTTTCTACTTTTTATAAAATAATCTACTAGATTTACTTTATAATGGTCAGATAGTCAAGAGGAGCCTGTATGTATGAAAGGCTATAAAACAGATGGCTGGCTATTTTCTGGATTCGAACAAAATCAGTTGTTATCTACATATACACTAAGACTTTCTATGATTTTGATATATATTTTTAGCTTCCGCATTGTGTGTTAAAACACAGATGCATGACAGCGCTGTACTAATTAATATGAATACTATGATATTTGACATATACATACAAGAAAATTGCACACAAAATATAAATATAAACACAAAAATACTCATTTAAGAACCCATCATTTTTTGAGGGTTCAGGCCCATTTTTTTAAAGTTTAAGTGTTGTGTGTTAACTTTTATATGCCAGAGGGCCAGTATTTGAGACCAATAATGGGAAGCCAGTAATCATGACAAGAAGCTTTCATAAACTCTTTGTTTCAATTTCCTCTGGTTATACCTCTTAAAGCCGGTCTCTGTGGCTAGGGCTTACGAACGCGATTTGTGAGCCCGCTTACCTGAGTTCGAAACACAGATGCGACCGATTTGGCAGCAGACCACGTCACGCAGGATTTCAACTTGTTGGTATGGGAGCTAGTAATTCAGAAAGCAATGGCAAACTACTGAAAGTAAACTTGCCAAGACATCAACACCAGCATTAAAATGCTGGTGTTGACAGCAATGTCCTGTAAAATAGGATATGCAAAAAAAAATGTTTCTCAAAGGTTTCATTTATAACTGCATTACCCCAGACTGGGAGACACAGTGGCCAGCAAGTTTGCTTGCCAACCCAGTAGTCATGGGTCTGAATTTGCACTGAGGCGGATTGTTAAGATACACTTGGGCGCCCAGGTCGACCCAGTCTCTAATGCATGCTAGAACATGTATTGAGAAGTACAGGCAGCCGCTAGGATGTTAACATCATCCCTTCAGTGCCGACTGGTCTCAAACATATGTAGCTAGCACCATAGTCAGTTAAGCTTCAAAGTGTGTAGAAGGGGTCCTTTAGTTTACTTTGTTTAAAACTTACACCAGTACAGTTTAAATTTAAAAAAAAGGAAAAAAATAAGGGAAATAGCAAAATAAAAAAAATCAACTTAAGGGTTGAAAGGTGAGAGAATTGAGTTCATTGCACTGAGTTTTATCCCATACAGCTTGGTCTCTTTCCTCAGGGTGGCCTGCCAAAAATGTCGCATAAAACACAAACTCTGTATCTTCAGCGATGACGCCCAGGAATCTCTGGGAAAACTGCACTAATGAAGCAAATGACATAGCCCGGAATCGAACCTACAACATTTAGAGCATGAGGCAGGCGGATTAACCACTAAGGAGACTCCCAAACTTCAATTATATAAGCAAACTCAAAGAGTTAAAAATCCTGCATCAAACATGGGAACATCTTTTCATTTAAGAGTTAAGCATATTTGCATTGTTGCACTGTTCTAATATAGAAACTGTGACACATGTCTCTTTATATGAAAAACATAAAACATACAAATCTACACAGTACATGAAATACATTTTAATAAACCATGTAGTAGACTAGCTGCACTCAGGCAACTGAAAGAAGATATTCAAAGGAAAAGAAAAAGAAAAAAAAAGACTCCTTTCCACATCATGAGGTGTAGTGGGTATGTAGTACTAGCCCTATATTTTTACACCAACTGGCACTAGACAGAAGACACAAGAGCACCATAAATAGACCTCAAGGTATTCTTCTGCTTTCCTGTAACTATACACAGAAGTGAGACAAGGATACATCATGCACTAGTACCGCAGGTTAGATTTGAAAGCTAACATGTGGGTTAAGGTTTCCTATAAACAGGAAATAGGGAGGAGTTGAGAAGGGACAGGGTTGACTATAGGGTAGACAAACTTTCAAGCTGTTAGAAATCATGACAGATTATATAATCCATTGACTTGTTCTGAGCAGAACTTTCCTCCCATAAACAGTCTTTTAGAATTTCTATCCATCCTAGCCAGATGATCTGCCCATGTTGCTGTCTTGTGTAAATTATCTTCATCATCATGTGCCATGCCGATAAGTCTGGGTGGTCATGCTTTGGCATCTCACACGATCACCAGAGTCGTGGATCAGCTCAGTGTTCTTGCCTCGACCATGCCACATGGCCAAGCCATCCACATATTATGAAGTAAATTATCTATCACATCTTCAATCTATCTTTGCTGTGGTCTTCCTCTCCTTTACTTCCCTGGCACACCTCCCTCCTTAGTTATCTTTACCAAACATTCATGCTTTTTATTTGTTCGAAATATTTCATTTTCCTCAATTTTATTTGCCTTAATAACCAATCTTCTTCAATACCGAGTTCTTTTTGGGTAGATCTGTTCTCGTTTTTCATCTAATGAATTTTCAATACTTTTCTGTAATACTTATATTCAAAGGCATACAAGTACTTCTCAGCTGATTTGTTAAATGCCCAAATTTCACATCTGTATGTTGCCATAGGAAATATGCATACCTGTAGTACTCAGACTTTTGTTATTCTATAAGTTCGAATCCATGAAGGCTTTAATTGTTTTAATTTTTGCAGAGCAATGTTTCTTTCTCTTGTAATTTCTGTCATCACATGTTCATCGTTGGCCCCAGCCAACAGTCAACCTAGGTAGTTAAAACTGTTCACATTCTGTAATCTCTTTCTTCAAGTATACTTATACTCCATCAACATCCGAGTCTATCAGTAACTGAGCATGGATAAGAACTGCTCAGTGTCAAACAGTCAGCTGGTGAAACTACAGCACATACAGAATGAAGCCATGAGGGTGACCCTAGGATGCACAAAGAACATGTTGCTAGTGTGTATGCTATAACCAACAATTGCGGACAGGTTCAAGGTGCTACAGTCTAAATCATAATTATGAGTGGCTGCAGACAAGGAACACCCCCTGCATGAAGCCCTGGACACAGTTAATGGGCAGAGGCTGATCAGAGCAAAATCATGGATGGCTCAGGCAGTCTAAGAATGGAGGTGGAGACAGTCACAGCGGTGTTCCTCTGGCTGGAGGACAAAAAGCTCACACATGTGATTGCAACAGACTCACAGAGCATGCCGAAAAAGGTGAAGACAGGCATGCTTTGTGCAGAGTGGCATGTTTCAATTAAACAATCACAGATAGGGAGTATCTGTTGGATCTTTTCCCCTGGTGTGGTAGGAAATGGGCAGGTGAACAGACTGGCTGTGTCTGTACAGTTGGGTGGTGTGTTAGTGCATGATAAGGCAGATATGGTCAGGTGAACAGACTGGCTGGGTCTGTACAGTCGGGTGGTGTGTTAGTGCATGATAAGGCAGATATGATCAGGTGAACAGACTGGCTGGGTCTGTACAGTCGGGTGGTGTGTTAGTGCATGATAAGGCAGATATGGTCAGGTGAACATACTGGCTGGGTCTGCACATTTGGGTGGTGTGTTAGTGCATGATAAGGCAGATATGGTCAGGTGAACATACTGGCTGGGTCTGCACATTTGGGTGGTGTGTAAGTGCATGATAAGGCAGATATGGTCAGGTGAACAGACTGGCTGTGTCTGCACATTTGGGTGGTGTGTTAGTGCAATATAAGGCAGATATGGTCAGGGCCCTTTGGGATCATGTGCATAACGTGAATGAACAGATAAATCACCATAGCCTGGAGAGAATGGAGTGGCAGCGAGACAGAGATCTACCCAACAATCAGTACTCAGAGGAAAGGTCAGACTACAACTGGCACTATTAGCAATAGGACTCTTTGCTGGCTGTTAAAGATGAAGAAGGAGCACACATGGGAATGTCCCAAGTGCTAATGAGCAGAGGCATCTGTATATTTACAACAGGGTGTGTTTAAGCCACTTTAATATCTAGTTATGAATCAATCACAAATGCTGTAATGTAAAACCATTTAGATTATGTAATCTGAATACCCAACACACAAATAAGCAATATGGGAAGTCATGCTGTCTACAATCATGAGGAACATATGTCAGAACACAACATTTCAAGAGTTCTGCAATACTCTATTGTCAGAAACGCGGGCTGACATAAGTCAGCTGTAAAAGCGAAGCAAACATTTGCTGATATTGTTTACAGCATCTCCCTTTCATCAAATTCCCCCAAACAAGAGCAGATACAGGCAAAGCCCTAACAAACTGTGTCAACCAGAGGGCGAGATCATGCATGTATCTGCAAACAGACTAAAATTTCAAATATACCATTTTTGGAGATGGAATTCAGCATAAAGCCGCCAATAGAATGTTACAAATGGAAAAGAAAAATTCAAGACAAGTTCAGCTAAAACTGGAAATGAGCAATATTCCACACTGGAATCAGCATAAATTTCAGCAACACGCAGCAGTTGGATCAAACCACATTCTAGAGAAGATGAGATCAGTGTAGTGGACAACTGAACAAGCTGTGGTGCTGAAAACAGAGCTGGAAATAGTGTTGAAATAAACAGAAGTGGAAAGATAGCAAATAAAAATTATCAGAAAGAACAAAAACACAAACTCCCAAAAATAGCAAACAGAAGATATAAGCATAAACGAAATACCACAAGCTAACAAGAAGACACTACAAGAAATGCAGAAGAAATAGAAACATTGAGGCCAGATAACACATTAATCTAATTATGATCATTAATAAAGATGTTCCAACAAGAGAATACACCAACAGTAAAGAAAAAACAAAACAAAAAATAACTGATCAAGTGACTGTCCCAAAAACAGAAACCAATAGACACAGGGGACAACAAGCATCCAGGCTCATTAGTACAACAGGACTTGACGAACACACTAATGGTCACAACTGTAACTGTACCACTTGTTATGATGGTTGAGCAGAGTTAGGACAAGTTCCAAGCTCCAATACACAGCACCAGATATGGTAAAGGTGAGAAACTATTTCGCCTACACCTATACTAGGTGACAGTTTAATAAAATGGGGTCAGCAGTTATTTTTCTCAAAGCCTTTCAGTTCCAAAAACAATTCTATAAATTATCATGTACCTACTTTATGAGGTTGGAGCAACCCTAGAGCCATAATTGTTTGAAAAACAATCAATACTGCCTCAACCAGGGATTGAATCGTATACCACTATGTTGGTAAGTGAGCATACTGACACCTATGCTGATTCATGATCACACTAACCATTATGATAGTAAGAGAGCACACTAACCATTATGTTGGTAAGAGAACACACTAACCATCATATTGGTAAGTGAGCACACTAACCATTATGTTGGTAAATGAGCACACTAACCATTACATTGGTAAGTCAGCCCACTAATAATTACACTGGTAAGAGAGCACACTAACCATTACATTGGTAAGTGAGCACATTAACCATTATGTTGGTAAGAGAGCACACTAGCCATTACATTGGTAAGTGAGCACATTAACCATTATGTTGGTAAGATAGCACACTAACCATTATGTTGGTAAGAGAGCATACTAACCATTACACTGGTAAGTCAGCACACTAACCATTATGTTGGTAAGTGAGCATAATGACCACTTTGTTGGTGAGTACACTAATTATTATGTTGGTAAATGAATACATATATCATTATGTTGGTAAGTAAGCACACTAATATTTATGTTGGTAAGCGAGCACACTAGCAATTATTTTGGTTAGTGAGTACACAAACCAATGTTACCATGGATTTAAAAAACACAAATAGTAACATACAAGATTTTAACACAGTCCTCAAAAAGGTACACATTACAGAGTCAAATAGGAAAGAAAAAACAAAAACAAAATATTGACTGTCCACAAATTATAAATTTAAAACAGTAACAGGAAACTCCAGTTATACATCAGGAAACTTCTGTTCATCAGAATAGGTCCCACCACCAAAGCACAGAAGACAAGCACAAAACACATTGTTATTTTATAGTATATCAAATTTCCTAACACAGCTGTGTAATTAGAACAGAGAAAAAGCAGCAACTAATCTAAGGAAATACACGGGATAGGTAGATCAGCAAAACAAGGGTGTCTACATAACTTGGAACAAATTCAGTGACTAGACAAGTACAGTGCATGCTGATGACAGAATCATCATAATCATAGTACATACCACTGACTGACTGGAAACATAAAGAGAATGCAAACTTACGTGCAACAACATCTGGTGTCTCTTGGGCTTTAGAAGGAAATAAAAATAAAATGTCTGGTGCAAAAGCAAAAAGCATGGCATGCCTGATGACATGTTTTAATCATCTGATATATACGTACTTTACGAACTTCTAAGTTTTATTTATTTTTGTTAAATAGCCGCTGGCATATTTTTACATGTTGCAAACCCAACCTGTGGGACAATTTATCCATCCATATAAAACTGAAAAGCCATTCACAGGTCACAGGGTTAAATGATGACCATCATAGTATTCCCAGGGGCAAGACATATGTTTTGTTGTGTCCATCTCATCTCCACATATACTTCAAATATTCAGTCACAAATGATCACAGTATTCCCAGGGGCAAGACATGTGCTGTGTTGCATCCATCTCATCTCCACATATACTACAAATATTAAGTCACGAATGACCATCATAGTATTTCTAGGGGCAAGACATGCGCTCTGTTACGTCTATCTCATCTCCTCATACACTTCAAATATTCAGTCACAAATAACCATCACAGTATTTCCAGGAGCAAGACATGTGCTTTGTTGCGTCCATCTCATCTCCACATATACTTCACATATTCAGTCACAAATGACCATCACTGTATTTCCAGGAGCAAGGCATGTGCCTTTTTGCTTCCATCTTATCTCCACATATACTTCAAACTCATGAATGGATGTTCCAGCAGGCTAAGATTAGCTTAGGAGAGTGTGCTAGTCAGCCCAGCCTACTCTTTGCAATTCCGATTGTTGAGCATTTGGATGATCCTGTTTTTTTAAACTCTTGTCTAGGTGTTGACTGTGATGGCATAGTGGTTAGTACACTTATTTATCAAAATAGTGGTGTGGGTTCAGATGTGGCAGGGTTCTTTTTTTATTTCTGGGGTTCACTCTGTCCCTTAAAATTTGATAATTCTCAAAATTTTCTGCTATTTATCTGAGAAGAGAAGGTGGCGAGGAAGGGATTTGGCGAACCCACCTCACTATAGCATAGCCTAGAATGTGTGAAAGCCTATTCACACTCTAATGTCAGTCTCTGTCATGTGAATGCCTTTATCTGAGATGGTTAGGTGTTGAACCCACTAGAAAAATATATTTTTGATCTATTCCATTAGGTGTTGAACCCATTAGAAAAATATATTTTTGATCTATTTCCACATGAACAATAACTTCTGGTCCATATTTGCCATTAAGCATAGGTGGAATTGAAATTGTCTATCTTGAACTAACCCTGTTGAGCTTATCTTTGTGTTAATACTGGTACCTTGCGGTCTTAACAGACTATAGTTTGTTACTAATGTGCTAAAAAAATAGTAGCACAAAGCCTGGGCTGAATTGTAGAGGCTATGTGTTGCCCATACATCATGATCCCTTATAAGGCCACTATAACAAGCCAAGTTGCAGAAGCTGCAGGATCAGCAAACCAATGCTCTAGCTGTCCGTCCCCCTGTCAGAGCTTTGATCCTAGATCAGTTGCCAACCAAGGCTTAAGGGCCATGACATTTAGTCCCTAAATTGCATTTCCTGCACCAGGAACTAGCCATCTCAACACATATGTCATGGCCTAGAATATTTGAAGGGCTACCACTTCATACTCCAACGTCAGTATCTACTATCAGACAACCTTTTATTGTGTACACACTTTAGCAATTATTATAATTCTCTTTTAATAAGCTAATAGACTTGTACTCACTTCACAAATGACCATCATCCTCTCTCTATAACTTATTTTTGTATGCACTTGAGCATTGCAGGCAACACCTCATTAAAACTGTATATTATTTATGAACCCCGGCAAAGGTTTTAATTAATTCTGATTCCATTTGCATATTTTTGTATGCATTTTCAGCAACGACAATAATTCCCTCCTACCATGAACAAGCCTACAAAGGGCATGGCGTGAGTTAGTTGATGATCTATGATTCAGTGGGAGGACAAAAGACAGAAGAAGAAGCTAACTAATTTTGCTTTTGTTTGTTTGTTCATTAATAAAAATGATGCCGAAACTGTGTGTCTGTGTGCGTTTTACTTTTTGTCGAACTTCCCATGTTTACTTTGTTTTCATTCGCTATTGTATATTTGGAGTTAATGCCGATATACAGCATCTACTGCACAGTGAGATCCAGAGGAGAAGTGGTAGCAGGTTGGAAATAGGACAATTATGGATGAGTCAGGCTGGGAATATAATTCAATAAGTCTGTCCTCTTGAGACCATAGAACCTGGTGAAGAATGGTTACAAATGCCAACATACTGTGATATACTTTTCAGTATGCATCAGGCTGGATAGGGGATGCAGATAACATACCCAGTAACTGTGGAAGCAGAAAATGAGGTTTTATTTTTGAGAATTCTTCTGAAGTTGAGGTAGTCACAGATTGGTCAGTTGTTCAACACGTGAGGAGCTCAGGCCAGACTGAGAACTGTGAAAGAGGACTGTGGTGCATTTGCCATGACAAATAGTAGCCTGACTATGAAGTTATGGCAGTAACTAAAACTACATCCTCTCTGGAGACACAGACTTTCACCAAGCTTGCTTCCACAGTGGCTCAATAAGTATGCTCAGGAAGATCAAGATGGGCTGGGCTCCAAAACAGTGGGTGAGGTTTCGTGCTAGGCCACTTAGTGTTAGAGGAAATAAACAAGCTGATAGTCTTGCTAACTGGGCTACTGTGGAAAGCAGACGAGCACTGGGCCAGGGTGATTTACTGAATGCCGTCAGAGAGGTAGTGCAATTAAATGAATCAAGAGATGACTGTGAATCTGCAAACTTTACTAGACTGTAAGAACATCAAGTCAAAAGTGGTGAAGCCAGACAAGAGTGCTATGCAGTGGCCAGTGAAGAATAGTTAGTCAATACAGAACTGGGGTTGTTAACCACCACATGCTGAGATATTGAGGAGGGGATACAAGCACTTACAGACTGAATGGTCCAATGTGCAGTGAGGGTAATTTGATGACTAACTAATAATTGTATATTTTTGTATGCACTTCTGCAATGACTATAATTCCTTTTTATCAAATATATGTTTATTTATGGACTACAGCACTGACTATAAGTCATTTCCTATAAAACTACCATAAAATTATATCACATTATTTCACCCCACCAATGACTACAGAATCACCCCTAACATATCTGTATATCTTTGTAAGCATACAGTACCAATGACTATAATCCTTATATGCTTACCATCAGCGATGACTATCACACTAAATATCAAGATGATTTCTCTTGAAGTCTATTTCCTACTAACAATTCGCAAAAGCAAAGGATTATAATTGATACTTCTTTTATTTCCTCAGTACTTCTTTAGAATGATCCTGTTAGCCCACTAGTTATTTGAAACTGCCAGACTTCTGTGATTAGTCAGCCAAAAAAGATTTAAATAATAAAGCAAATAACACAGAATCCCTTTGAGCCAAACTAACAAGTGATTCATGATTTTTAACTCTTTAAGCTTGTGATTTTTTACATGGTGAAAGAAGATTTGAAAAAAGACTTTCAAAAAATCAATTTTCTCATACTTTGAGGGCCACATGTAGATAATAAAAAAGTGACTTTTGTGTAGTAGAAAAAAATAAGCTGAAGGTAATATTTCAAAGCTGTAAATATATTTCAATCAACACAAAAGGAAGCACCAAATGGTGATGTGAAAAGATGTTAATAAGAAAAACATGCACAAGGGTACAGAATTTAAATATTTGAAATATCATGCTATGTAGGAAAGAGGATTTAACATTCCTGTAGAGTAATGTTTTATCATTCTTGCAATAGCTAATATACTACACTACAATACTAAGTAGTCAATACATCAGCAAATACGGGCATCATCACTACACTTACACTACTGCTGCTGCAATGACTAATTTTTGTTACTGCTGCTGCTACAGTAAGCAGCTAATACATAAGCCAATATATACACATGGTAGACCAAGACACAATTTCTCTGTAGCAAAAACATATCAAGACAGAATGCAAGAAACATATTTCTACTGTTGCCGTGGATTTCCCTGGCCTACCATTTAAGTATGTCGAATCAGCAGATTTACAAGACCAACTGTGTTTTAACCTGAAGCTTAGATAATAATTGTAGGTCATTAACTTTCTTTCCTAGCATCCCCCCCCCCCCCCCCCCCCCCCCCCCAAAAAAAAAAATAAAAATAAATAAATATCTGGGTTCATCTGTCGACCCAGCCTAAAATTAGTACCTCAGTACTAGTGAAACTCTTATGAAGTATAGGCGATTGACTTGATACTAACCACATCACCCATTTGTCTAAGAAAAATATATGACAAGCACCAGATATTTAATATGCTTCAAGGAAATGAAAGGAGTCATTTACTTTTTTAACAATAACTTTCATTCAGTTCTTATATGCCTCATATATGTGGCATTACAAATAAACTTTTAAAATACTGATTATTGTAAATGTACTGTCATTTTTATGCATTAAAACATTTAAAGAACTTTACATAGTTTCCTGTCATAGTTTTGTATGGAGAAAATAGTACACACAAAATCAACTATTTTCTACATATTTCCTGTCACAGGGAAATTACTATGCATTTATTACCTTTGAGAAAGCAAAATATATCCAAAGAACAATTACTTTCTTGTCGCTGTTTTCTATGAAAAACACATTCAAACATAAATTAGATTTGAAGTCCTTCCTGTCTCATTTTCTATGGAAAAAACATAAAAACCTTTCCTTTTACAGCTACAAAAGGACTATAAGCCAACAATAGTGCAAATGTGTGATTTGCATCTGGTACTAAACTAATGATGGATACAAAACTCTAAATCTACACTTACAAGAAGCTGTAGATCTCCGTGTGCCCATCATTCTGTCTCCAATGTTCATCATAAAATTTCTGCTTATAAGTCGAGCCCTTTCTGATATTGGTCTGCAACATGAAAAAATAAAAATAGTCAGGTTATGGGAGTAACATATCAAGGAGACTACAAGCACACACAAGCAACATTTCATTGCATAATGTGACTATTTCTTCACCTCTTCCTCCTTATAGTCCTTCTCTTTTTAATTTTCAGATGGCTGGTCTGAAGATGACATTGGCAATCATAATTCGCTCTCCTCTCTGTCATTTGATATTTTCATGAAGTTGAGGTTGCTTATATTACTATTTGTTGTCCAGCTGTTTAAGCACTCCACACACACCTTTCTCTGTCTCTCCTTACTTCTACTGCCTAGAAGTTTCTCCACGTATGGCTTATTTCTCCATTAAACCTTATCTGTTGATATTCCCCGTAAATTTCACTGCTATATTCTTATACTGGCCTGTGCAAGAAATGTTAGTTGTAAACATTTTTACAGGAAATTACAAATGTCATTATTTAGGTTGTCAACATTAATTTATTTCAATAAAGCTATAATATTCTATTCGTAGTTGTGTGTCATCAATGTTCGATAAATGAAAAGAGGCTGCTAAAAGACCACACCTCAAGATGCTTGAACAAATATTCAATGTATTGTCATACATGTGCTTGATCAACTCACTAAATACACACTCCACAAATTCAGCCCAGTGGGTTGTCATACATGTGCTTGATCAACTCACTAAATACACACTCCACAAATTCAGCCCAGTGGGTTGTCATACATGTGCTTGATCAACTCACTAAATACACACTCCACAAATTCAGCCCTGTGGGTTGTCATACATGTGCTTGATCAACTCACTAAATACACACTCCACAAATTCAGCCCAGTGGGTTGTCATACATGTGCTTGATCAACTCACTAAATACACACTCCACAAATTCAGCCCAGTGGGTTGTCATACATGTGCTTGATCAACTCACTAAATACACACTCCACAAATTCAGCCCAGTGGGTTGTCATACATGTGCTTGATCAACTCCCTAAATACACACTCCACAAATTCAGCCTAATATAGGGGTCTCAGAGGGGAAAAAATGCTGATTAATTACACACCACATGACCAATATACTTTCAGCTCTCTTAACTTATCATGTGGATTTGTATGTGAAGATTTCGTGTAAATTAAGTTGTTAAATTGATAAAAGATAAAACTTTGTGTAATTCCTTAAATTTTAAAACTGATTATTTAAAAAAATATTTTTTCTCAAGAAAAGTATGTGACATTTGGAGTGACGAAGCAGTGTAGACAGATTTGTTTGCTATAGAATGTGTCAAGAAAGTTACTAGTACTTGGCTGTAGTCAATGATCCACATATGATATGTTACTTGCTATAGAATGGATCAAGAAGCTTACATGTACTTGTCTATAATCATTGTTCAACACAAACTAAGTTACTTGTTAGAGAATGGGACAAGAAAGTTACAAGTACTTGAGTACAGTCATTGTTAAAAATATTCTAACTTGTTTAGTATAAAGTGAGTTTATTATGAGGCTAATTGTTTGCATGTTTAATTTCACAAGTTATCTTCAATTATAACTTTATGACTATCCTTATCTTAATTCTTCTTCTGCCCTTTATATCCCACTGGAGTATATGCCCTCAACCAACTCATGCCAAACCACCCTATCTTTTGCCATCTCAGGAAACTTCCTCCATGTCCTCCACATATCATTTATTACATAGATATTTATTATATCTCTCATTCTCTTGTCCATGTATTTGTAGGTTTCCCTCTATTTCATTTGCCCTGTGCATTCCAGAAGGTCTTTCTGATGACACTGTCAACACATCTTCTCAGTGTGTGTCCCATCCAGCACAAGTGTCTTTTCCTTGCCTATTGATTCACTGGAATCTGTCTAGCTCTCTCACTACGGTCCTCAGTGATTTTGATATATCATTTTAGACCTATTCTGTGCAGAAACCTATAAATGAAAATTATTAATTCATTAGAGTTGTTTTAATTGTTCTCCATTTTTCTGATACGTACAACAATATGCACTGATTTAATATTTGAGATAAATACTCTAAGTTTGATACTAGGTTTAATTTCTTTTGACTTTCATACATTTCCTAGTGCTATGAAAGCTTCTCTTGTGTCTGGAAAGTGGAAGATAAAGTCAGTTAAAGTCCAATAATCAGATCAGAGATAACTACAGCAGGACTAAAAAATGTCATAACTGAACTAAAATAAAACCAAGCAAATACTGAAGTAATAATTAAGTATGAAAAAAACACAAAAGAACATATGGTTATGTTGCAAACGCCGATTGCTGTTGTTACTGCGCTCTGTCTGTCTGTCTCTGTGTGTGTGTGTGTCTCTCTCTCTCTCTCTCTCTCAGAATCACCTTAATACATATTATGTGTGATCCTTTATATCTACATATGTTCTGCTGTTTTTATTAATTATTTTTATATATTAAATATATCTTCTTCTTCTTCAGCGTTCCGAGCCATTGAGGTTCTTTGCTGCAGATACAATCTGTCTCCATTCGTCTCTCTGGTTGACCTTCTCTTGCCAGTCGTTGATTCCAAGTGCTTGTAGGTCTGTATATATATTATCTCTCCACCGTCTTCTTGGTCTACCTCGGGGTCTACGGTCATTTATTTCCTAAGTGTAAGCGAGTTTTGTTTCCCTATTATCTTCCATTCTTTCTATATGCCCCAGCCATTGTAGTCTATTAGCCTTCATGATAACAGTGATTAGCGGGGACTTAAACAGATCATAAATGTCTTTGTTACTTCTTTTTTTCCACTCTCCACTTTGTGTATCCCTAATGGGTCCAAAGATGTGTCTTAAAACTTTGTTCTCAAAGGTTTGTAACAAGGCTTTGTCTCCTGTACTCCAGGTTTCAGAGCCATACAGCACAACTGGTCTGATCAGTGTTTTGTATATTGTGATTTTGGTGTTACGAGATAGCACATTTGATTTTAGTAGATGTTGTAGTGCATAGTATATCTTATTTCCAGAATTGATTCTAGTTTGTACGTCTTCCGTTATGATGTTGGAGCAGTTGAAGATTGTACCCAGGTATTTGTATGTTTCCGTTCTTTTAATGGTCATATTATCTATTTGTATGTGGCCAGAGTTTTTAGCTATTCCTTCTCGTGAAATTACCATATATTCTGTCTTATCTTGGTTGATAACAGCCCCATCTGTTGGGCCTTTTCCTTTAAATGAGCCAATATTTCCAATGCCTTTTGTTCATTTTCCCCTATAATATCTATATCATCTGCATAACCAAGCAGCTTGGATGTTCCTCCAATAATACATTCCTCCATTACCTTCCTCACAACTTTCTCTAGAACAGATTGAAGAGTAGTGGCGATAGTGCATAACCCTCTTTCAAGCCAGATGTTATTTGGAAAGGGTCTGATTTCCTGCCATTATATGTTACTATATTATAAGTATCTTCCATGCATAGCTGGTCATGTTGATTAACTTCCTTGGTATTTCAAATTCCTGCATAGCATTCCATAGACTATTCCTATGGACACTATCATAAGCCTTTTTAAAATCCACAAAAATGTTATGGAGATCTCTTTTATATTCCCAATTTTTCTCGGCTATTTGTTGTAAAATAAATATCTGATCTATTGTTGATCTATTTTGTCTAAAACCCACCTGGTAGTCACCTAATATGTCTTCTGAATATGGTTTTAGTCTATTTAGTAATACTGCGGATAGTATCTTTTAGCTTGTGGACAGTAGTGATATTCCTCTATAAATTTCACATTGGAACTTGTCTCCTTTCTTAAAGATAGTTATCAGTAATGACTCTTTCCAGTCATGGGGTAATTCTTCTGTCCTCCAGATTTTTATTATTAGTTTGTATAGCTTTACACGTAATGCATGGCCACCTGCCTTTATAAATTCAGCAGCAATTCCATCAGCCCCAGTTGCCTTATTGTTTTTAAGTCGTGTGATTACATATAGGGTTTCTTCAAATGTAGGTTCTTCAATTTGTGGTTCACACGTTAGAACCTCTTCCTGTGGGAAGGTGTTACTTGGAGCTTCACAATTTAGTAATTCAATAAAATATTCTTTCCATGTGTTGCACATTTCCTCATTGGTATTTATCATATTCCCATTTTTGTCTTTTAAACCATATGTGTTTTGTTGGTGCCCTCGTTTCATTGACTTCAGTTCTTTAAAAAACTTTCTGGATTCATTTTTCTGGTGATTAGTTTTCATATCTTTGATTATATTCTCGCTTCTGCTGTCAAACTATTTTTGTAGCCTCTTTACATTCATTTTTATATTGCTCTTCCTTTTGGATGTTGTTAATGTCATTTAACCATAAATTAAATATATAGATATATTAAAACAATAGCTACAATCCTGAGCCTTAGTCTAAACTCGGCATCAAAACATTTAATAACACAATGCTACAGTTCTATAAGTAAGAAATACACCCAATGAGACACACTTTCACATCACTACTAAACTTAAAAGCAATTAATATATATCTGAATACAAATTTATTAAAAAAATAAACTAGCACTAACAATAGAAAAATAAAATTCACCCTAAGAAAATTACTAAAAGAAAGTAAATGTCAACAAGTATCATGTATCCCACTGATAACCTATTATTTGTAACAATAAAACACTAGAAGCAAGTTAGACTCATTGCGTTAAATGCAGTAACTTTTAACATATGAATGTTATTCTTAAAACCCCAGCACACAAGCATGTAACACTCCCACTTGCAAGCAACTGTTTGTACACAATGGAAAAAAAAAAACTAGAAAGTATGGAGTGAGTTTATAGACTGAACATATACATGTAAATCACTGACAAATAGTAAACAAATATAGTGGATTGAGCATCAGGTTACAATCACATCCATTCTAGTTCAATCTCCAGTTTTGTACTCATCTGAATTTGAATTTAGTGTTGGTTCAATTAATAAAATTTGAACTAAAAATTTTATTTATAAGGAAAGACAGAAAGGAAGGGAAGTGTTCATGCCATCTCATATTTCAACATATTTTAAAACCTAACAGCTGGCACCTTTACAGTGGTATTTCCCATGGGAATGTCTTTAAACACGGACATTACATAAGAACGGGAATCACAGGTAAATGGTAATTTCTGACAATATAACATTCTCTTCTGGCATTTATACAAATTGTTTTCTCATTAAAAGAAATTAAACTTACCACCAAACTTAGAATATTTAACTCTAACTTAAATCAGTACTAGTTTATGGATTCAAAATAACTAACAGAATTACTAATAAACTACAAATATTAATTAATTGGTGCCTGCAACAGAATAGAATATTCAATATGGAACTCGAGGAGAGAACCATATAAAAATCAGTGTATCAAGTTTGAGAAAGGGAAGCTGATGCTAGACAGACCACAGATTGAGAAAACCTTATAACAGTATAACTAGAAAGTCCCTTAACACAACCTTCATGGTGAAAACACAAACAAAAACCAAAGGAGACCTAAACACATGTGGAAGAGAATTTGAGATAGTAGTGAATAATATTTGGATGTCTTGGTATGAGTTGGTTGAGGCCCATGGGATAAAGAGAAGAAAAAGGAGGAGGAGAAGAAGAAGAAGAAAAAAGGAGAAGGTGGAGACAAGCTGCAAATAGCATCAGACAATGTATAAAACTAAAGCTACACACCTCTACTCTAACTTTTTTAGAAGATTTTTATAGATGTCCAAGGCCACCGTGAAAAATCCCAGGTGTACAGCTTTCAAAGAGGCTAAATATACAGTTGTAGTGATGATTTATGTAGTGTGCTTTGACCAAATGTAGAAAGTTATAGAATACATTGTGCGAGATGGATAAGATTCAAAAGGAAGAACCAATCACACATTGATTGGGACTGAAAGAGTTAAAGATTTTGCAGACAACAGTGCCACAAAGCTGACCTGTTTGTTGGTAGCAGTGGAAGACCCTGTCCTCAAACACATGCATTGTGGCAAACAACACATGCAGTTATGGGATGCTTTGTGAAGTTTTAGAATCATTAATACTGGGTACGTATGCTATTCTAGACATCTTTTTCTTATTTTGTTAACTCACTCTCTCCCAGGTAGATGTTGCTTCAACTCATTCTATTCTAAGAAATTAAGATTTTAAAGTTATTACTTTACTAACAATAACACTACAGGATACTAGGAATGAAAGAAATAGTTGGGGTGGACAGGGTTCATGTAGTACCTAAAGAGAGCACATGGATTTAAGAAAAGTATGATGAATAAAATAATGAATAACGAAAGTTTCCTATATATGTAATGAGAATGCTCTATGTCTACATGAATAATGGGGATGTTCTATATGAGTAATGAGAATGTTCTGTATTAGTCAGTGTGAATAATGAAGATTTTCTATGAGTCTTTATGGCTGTTGTTTATGAGATTATATTAGAAATTAAAAAAAAAAAGTCAAGAGGATCAACTTCATTGCCCCGCAGCTTCGGCAACGACCCCCAGGAGTCTCAGAGAAAAATGCACTAATGAACCGAAAGATGTAGCCGGGAAACGAACCCACAACCTTCAGAGCATGAGGCAGACAGCTTGACCACTTCGCCACAGAGACTCTCTTATGAGAAATTAAGTTATTCAATAGGAGTCTTTGCGAGTAAAGATGTTCTATATGAGTCTATATAAGTAATGAGGATATTTCATGAGTCTAATGGCAGAAACTGGTGTAGAGTTGAGAAGTGTCAGGACTTCATATTGATCACAGCAGCAAAAGGTGAGTGGTCAACTCCCTTCTTCATCATCTTCCTTTTCAGAGAAATTGCTGGTATCCATTTTACCAGGCTGAGTCTACCCTAGGGTCACATGTGACTCATCATCATCATCAAATGCCGTGCCGGCTGGCATAGGCGTTCATGGCTCTCCACAGATCTCGGTCTTTGGTGTTCTGGATCAACTCTGCTGATGATATTCCTCCATGCCACCGCCTCAATCCGTCCAGCATCATTTCTCTTGGTCTGCCTCTCTTCCCCTCGATTTTTCCAGTTGTCACGATGTGACTGGAACAATTAATTTCACTTCAGCTGAGAACTGAACCCAGACCACTGTGTTATAAATTGTGGTACTATCCACTGCACGTCATGGCCCTTCAAATTAAATAAATTTGGACTCTATATTCATTATTCTATTATGGCCTGGCAAATGAAATAAATTGGGCATGACCCTTAACAGTAAATAAATTAGTGCATTAACCACTATTCTATTATGGCTCTAGAGATGAAATAAGTTACGGTATAATCCTCAATTACATCATTGCTATGGAAAAGAAGTTGGGCAAACTCCACTATTCCCTCATGCCATTTTAAAGAGACTGGGATTTAATTTACTGTTACATATTAGGTCTTTAAAGAAGTTGGGGTGCAATTCACTATTCTATCATGGCTATTGTAAAAGAAGTCAATGCATCACCCTATATTCACTTATGGCTATTGAAAATAATAAAGTAACTACTATTCACTATTCTATCAGGCGTGAAATGAAGTAAATTGGGGCATTATATTTATAAATCTAGTATAAATGGGGCACTATATGCTGAGCCGCCAGCAACAGCAGCCTACCTTGTTCCAGATGTACTGGTTATCCTTTCCTCTGGAATAACAAGGCAAGGCCGAGAGAGGGATTATGCTGCATGGGCAAACACATGTTCTCTGATTTAATGCCCAGGCATTGTGCTTTGGAATTCTAGCTCTAGTTCCAATTCACATACTTTCGTCTGTAAAGACGGCAAGGTGCCACTCACCCATACATATATATAAATCTAGTATAACTCAAGTATGGACATTATCCACTATTTTATCATGGCTCTTGAAAAGAAATAAGTTAGGACACTATCAACTATTTTATCATGGCTCTTGAACAGAAATAAGTTAGGACACTAACCACTATTTTATCATGACTCTTGAAAAAAATAAATTAGGACATTATGCAGTATTTTATCATGGCTCTTGACAAGAAATAAGTTAGGACACTATCTACTATTTTATCATGGCCCTTGAAAAGAAATAATTTAGGACACTATCCATTATTTTATAATGGCTACTGAAAAGAGCAATCTGAGATACTATTTTCTATTCATTCATGGCTCTTGAAAAGAGATTAACTGGGGCACACTAACTACTATTTTATCATGGCCTATGAAAGAATGTGCACTACCCACTATTCTTTTATGGAACTTGAAAAGAATACATTTAAGATACTATCTATTATTCAATCATAACTCTTGAAAAAACAATTGGTGCTCTATTAATATTTTACCAAAGTTCTTCAAGAGAGCTATATTATGGAACTATTTGGTTTTTGTGAATACCTTGAACTACCAGAGTAACTAACAACAATTGCCAAGAAAGCTAATGAAAGTAGAACATTATACACAACTATAACAAAGAGAGAAACAGTGTTCTTTGCAGAAGAAAGGCCTTGGAAAACACTGTGATGACTGGAAATCTTCTTCTTCGTTCATCCGGAGTTTTTTTCCGGATGTGATTGCGTTGTGCCTGTTTACAGCAGAGCTGCGTTCTTGCGCCGTTAGGCCGACACATCCGACTTCTGCGGGCATTTGTTGACCGGGTTAACCTTCCCGGGGACTGGAAATAACAGCAGCAGAGACAGAGAAATAATGCGGAATAGTCTAAGACAGTGACATGGAGGAGTAGCTTCAATAGAATTGATCCAGAACACCAAAGAATGAGATCTGCGGACAAACATGAATGCCTATGCCATTTAACACATCATCTGAAGATTTATGGTAATGTAATATGTTAAAAAAGCATTATACTCTACTTTCAACTGAATAACTTGATATAAAATCTACAATGTCTAACTAAATCTAACTACTATAATTTTATATCCCAAGTCTTTATTTGAAAGGAAAATGTCTTTTATTTCAACCTTACATGTTTATTAGAATGCAGGCTCATGGGACATGCAAGAAGGCATGTGGCAAGTTAAAGACAACCATAGTGGACAGAATATGAAGCTCTGCGATTTAAAAAAAAATGAATTATCACCTCCTGTACCAGCCAGTTGTTTCAATAACCCCCGCTGTTCTGGCTGTAACCTTTCATGTAAGGACCCAAAGTCTATAGGTTGCAGGCTCATGGGACATGCAGACTCTTGACAGGTAGCATGAAGCAAATAAAAGACCACCATAGTGGACAGTAAATGTAGCTTTGCCATTCAAGAAAATTTATTATCTCCTTGTGTCAGAAAATCAGAACAATGTTTACCCGTAGTGAATTTGAATAACAAAGACACAAACAATAGATTGCATGATTTATTGCTTGGCAAATTTCGCTGCATCTCGTCAGATACATACTGTAGAATTCACAAAACGTAAAGCAAAATAACTAGATAAATCCTTCAAGCTGAAATATACACATGTTCGCACAGTAATGTCAATTGTCTACCACAGTAATTGTAAACTGACTATTATGCCTTTCCGTTTGCAACAAAACTAGCCTATGTAGATTAATCATTACGCTTCAGAAAACTTTAAAAAAATGACTATTTTGTCTAGTTATTTTACTTTATGGTGTGTGAATTCTGCAGTATGTACCTGATGAGATACAGCAAAATATGCCAGGCAATAAATCGTGCAATCTATTGTTTGTGTCTTCATTATTCAAAATCTCCTTGTGTCCCAGCCAGTTGTTTCATTAACCCACTCTGTCCTGGCTATACCACTCTGTCCTGGCTATAACCTTTCATGTAAGGACTCAAAGTCTATAAGTTGTAGGCTGATTGGACATGCAGACTCTGAAAGGTAGCATGTAGCAAGTAAAAGACCACCACAGTGGACAGAAAATGTAGCTTTGCCATTCGAGAAAATGTATTATCTACTCCTGTCCCAGCCATTAGTTTCATTAACCCACTATCCTGGCTTTAAACTGTCACTCTTTATTACTAAAGCTATGTGACTTCCATTCAATACTTCTTCACATAGTCCATACTGGACATGGTCGTGTCTGTCCACAACCTTCTGTCTCTTGTAATATCAATCATTTCTGATGCATATGTTTTCACCATGCCATGATGCCAAACTGTCCAGCATCTGATCTCCTCCTGCCTTTCTTCCTCTTCAACTCTTCTGCTGTCACAATGTACTCCAGCTTTCCCTTTTTCATATATCCTAAGAATGTGGATTGTCTTCTTCTGGTGCGAGTAACCAGTTCTCTCTTTCAATATATTTTCATTTCACTTTTTATCTGTCCTTTGTGATCTCATCATTCTTCTATAAAACCAATCTCTGCAGCTTTAACATAATTCCTCACTAATCTGCTGATTGTCCATGATCCACCTCCATACATTAGGACTGATTCACTATAGCTGTAAGAAACTCTCTTTCTCGCCTCGACTGACAAAGACATATTGCACATCTTATTCTTCATCTAGCGAGATGCTGCTTTTGCCTGGGATATTCTACATAATATACACATGCACACATTTCTACTCTGTTCCGTCACAGTGACAATTCACCAACATGTAGTTTGATTCATTATCCCTGAACAGACCAACATTTTCCCTATACTTTCATTTCTAATTCTATCAGCTGTCACTTTAATCCCTTCTATCTGAGACAGTTATTACGAGGCGAAGTCAATAAGTAATTCACAAATGCCGTAGAAAAATAACTAAATATGATAACAACTTGAAACCAGTTTATTTTTAAACATACATTGTCTCTTTATTTCTCAACATAATTTCCACCAACATTGATGCACTTATCCTATCGTTTTATCAGTCCTCCCAAACTGGCTGCACAGAATTGCGTGCTAGGTTTTCTAAACCACGTTATCACTTCACATTCAACTTCGGCGTCATTCGCGAAATGTCTCCCGCCAAGGTGGGTTTTCAGTGGACCAAAAAGGTAGAAATCGCTAGGGCCTAAGTCGAGGCTGTAAGGTGGATGTTCCAGAAGCAACACTCCTCTAGTCAGCAGACCTGGAAATTTCAATCGATCATGCATTATGCTGTATGCTGACCCATGTGAGCACCCTATTGCAGGTACTACAGAGTCTATTGTAACTCGCCTGTCACCTTTAATCATCTCCTCCACCTGCTGCACGGATGCTTCTGTTGCAATCTCAACAGGACTACCAGATCGGATTTCATCAACAATTTTAGAGCGTCCTTGAGAACATTTTTCTACCCAGCTATGCACCGCTTTACGGGACAAACATTTGTCAGCATAAACAGGAAGCATTTCCTTATGAATATCCTTTGCAGGCAGCACAATAGCTCTTTGGTTGTACACTCCGTAAGTGCAGTCATCATTTTGTTTATGTGCTGCGCATGCGCATGAGACATGTAACAGCACCTGATGAACAGGAATATAAAGTTTGATGTTGCTGTCCCCTAATGCCCCCTGTAGAAAACACCAACTACATTTACCTGCCATCCCACAGAAATGTGTGACTTACTTATTGACTCGCCCTCGTAGTTTAACCCCTTCTAACCAAACATTGATCATTTTGAAGAAACAATCACTTGGGACATAGTGAGTTAATGAAAATATGGGAAAAAGCTAAGAAAATGTTCTAAGTGATAGAAATTTTAACTTTGCAACAGCGAAAGAAGAAAGAAAACAAACTGCAACAATTTTGAGAAACATTATAGCAACTTACAATGATCCTTCGATAATACTGTATCCCCTGCTTTAAAATAAAAGGAGAATAATGATTAAACATAAGAATACAAAATGGCACTATTATAATAAGAAGAATGTGTAGTGAAACAATTAGAGTCGTCTCTCAAATTTGAAGACCAATTTTCGATAAAGCAAAAGTATTTTATCTATCAGAAATAACATTAAAACCCTGGCTCGTTCAATGAATGCTGTTAGAAAAGGCGCACATCACTTAATGTTTAACCCCAAAAATCCTACAAGCCAACACTAGCTATGGCAATAAACTGTTTTAATGATCGGATTTACAATTCTGAGCTAGGTATCTTAAGATCATGACAAGAGACAGAACTCTGAATGTTGCTATTCGTTCATTCAGAGTTCTCATGTAAAATTTACTACTCACCTTAGTTTCTTTTTCAGTGCTAGTTCTATCTTGACTTCCTTATGAGCCAGTTCCAGTTCTTGTACTGACTGCCGATGGGTTTTGAAGAATTCACGTCTAATTCTGTGATGTTAATGATAAAAGCAAATGACCAACGATCTTTTAATTGTTAACTGCATAGTCGCGGGTCAACCTTCTTTTTTTTTTAAAGATTATGTGGATTACACAATAGGGATTTTGACTTTTGTGGTTGCTGTAATCAGGATGACAACCAGATTGTGCCATTGATTTAACACATCCAGCTGAAAAACTGTTCCCTAACCCCTCCATACACATACAGCAATGAGTTAGTATATATAAAACCATTTCATCACAAGGTCTCACTGAAAAGAGGGAAGACACCAACCAAGGAAAAATACACAAACACATAAAACTAGAGAACAGCCAGCAACAAGTTCCATTACAATACTAGACAAAGCTCAGTACACCCCCATGTTTAGACTGCACAGGTTACTGTAGACAAATACACCCATCTCTGCAAAATGAAAGCCACTCAAACTGACCAGTGCATCTGCCCAAATAGCCCTCAGGCTCCAGAACTCTGACTGCAAATGAGCCCTCTTTCTGGTGAATTGAGAGAGAAAAACCTTGTCCAGGAGATACAAGTGGAAGAGAAACCAAGGGCACACATGATGACCAACTTCTAAAAATTGGATTCAATAAGGTAACTCATCTCTTTGTTTAGAATACTGGGACAATTAAGCTCATAAAAGATAATGATGATGAAGAAGCAGAAGAAAAAGAGGAGTAGGAAGAAGAGTGGGAAAAAGAAGATGGAGGCAGAGAAAAAGAAGAAGAGGAGTTGTGGGAGTACTTCTATGAAATTACCATTTTTTTCCCCTAATAGTTTAAAAAAAAACATTTCTAAGAGGCATCTAGAGCTGCTTCATTCTTTGTTCCTTGGTATTCAGCATTTACATTGTGCAGCTCAAAACTACGCCAACTTGCACTGTAGAAAGCCAATCTGCCACAACTGTTACAGATCAGTAGAATCTGACTTATCTCAGCATATGCAGCAGTCAATGAGTTATCACTCAGATCTCCCATGGGGAAATAAAGACTTAGTTTAATTTGTTTCACCATAAAAACAGAATGATGTCATGATGGTTATAAAAAGACATCATGTGTTCTTCTGCTTAATTTTTCTTTTGCTCTTCACCCTCCATTGGTGCATAGTTCCCAACGAACTCACCCCCAGCCATTCTATCCTTAGCTATCCCATGCAGCTCCATCCATGTCCTCCCTATATGGTTAATTTCTGTCTCTATTTCTCTTCTCTGCATGTTTTTTACATCTTCCTTTATTTCTTTTTCCTGTGGATTCTAGACAAAAGAACTTTCTAGTTATACTATTCTCAGGGTTTCTCAACGTATGTTCAATCCATCTTCAGCATCTTTTCCTCACTCTGGGCTAACTGGTATTTGTCTAGTTCTCTCCATGAGCTTCACATTGGTGATTCTGTCATATAATTTCAGTCCTATTTTGTTCAGGCACCAATTAATTAATGTTTGTACTTTATTTGTAATTGTTTTAGTTGTTCTAAATGTTTCTGATCCAAACAGTATTACTGATTTAATGTTAAAATTAAATATTACAAGTTTGGTGCTAACTTTAATTTCTTTTGACATCCACACATTTCCTAGTGCTATAAAAGATCTTCTGTCTTTTATATTCTTATTTTGATATCTTTATCCTCCATCTTTGTCTACATTGCTGCCTAAATAATTCAGTCTGTTGAAGTCAGGTTTTACCAAGGAAGATCAAATTATTATTTGCTTAATTTGTTTTCATTATCTGTCTTTCCCCTATGATAGTGTATTGAGATATATTTGTAATATTTTCATGCAAAATTAAATGCAAATTAACTCTTAAAGAATGTGAGATTTGGTTACAGAATTTTCTCTACAAGTTTTAATTTACTATAAAAGATTAAGGATTAATTATAAATTATTTCTATGGTTTTCAAAAATATGCTGACAGTATCAGTGGCAATAAAGGTGCCATTTTAAATTTATAATTGGGACAAAATGAAAAAAAAAATGTTCATGGAAGTTATCCCATCATGAAGGCTTGAAAATATTAACCCCTAAATGCTAGCCACCTGGTTGTTTAGGAGTTATTATATAAAGTGAATTGTCATGCATTACATACTTACTAAGACCAAATGCTACATTACTGTGACTCATTCTTTAGTAAGACACACATCAAACACTTAAGAATTAATACAAATACAAAATATGTTAGACTCATTCTATACCAAACATTTCATCATGCATTGAACAAAGACTTCGACCAAATGCAACATTGCCTTCACTCATTCTTTGACAATAGTCAACGTACACTGAACAAAGAAATAGATCAACTACTAAATATTTCAAACTTATTCTATACCAAACAATTCATCATTTATTGAACACATCCCATGATCAAATACCAAATTTCCAAAGAGAATTCTTTGGCAAGAGACATGGACACTGAACAATGAATACAATCAAAAACTAAATATTTTAGACCCATTCCGTACCAAACAATTCATCATGCACTGAACAAAGACAATGACTAAACATGATTTTCTTGAATCATTCTAGACCAAGCAACTCTTCACACTGTGAATAAATGTGAAATGTTACTAGAAAGCTTGACAAACAATACACATATGTACAAACACAAAAGTATCGACCAAAGTCTATGTCAACATACAATCTATGGAAAACAAGAACACAGATAAAAATAAGAAATATCCTACTGCACAAAAAGCTATTCGAACATCACAGTGATATCAATTAAAATAAAAGCCAGATGTCCAGGGAACAGGGAAAGAAAAAGAACTAGCAAATAAAACAAACAAGTTTCCACATGGAAAAACAGTCAATAATAGGGTTCATTTAAGAAGAAAAAATAATTTTCAACACTTATATATTCATAAATGTAAAGTGGGAATGATGGTGAAGGGACAGACATCAGATGAAATAAGGCTGAAACTTTGTGCCAACATCTGCAAAAGATGAAACATGGCACACACCTGTGAAACACAGAGGAAGCTAGCAGACTGTTTCCATGAACATCTCAAGGACATCTTTAAGGAGACGCCCAAGCCTGCCTTCCTTCACTGTTATAGTACCAACCATGTAGGTGAAGAGGATATATCTGTCACTGCCTTACACTATTGTTCCAACAACCACACCACTCATCTTATCTTGGAGAACTGACTCAGTGATAGATGGGGCAACCTCCATTTAGCAGGAATTAATGTATTCCTTCTCCATAATTTCCACTTTACATATATGCTTAAATAACAATTATATATACAAAATTCCCCACTCAGCCAGTCTCACACCAACTCTCCTTAGTCACCTCTTTCGAAATGCATAGTTACAGTGTTACTAATCACTGCTTCCTTTATGGGCCCTGGTAACACACAGGTGATAAGCGCTATGATTTTATGTATGGAAACTTTTGCTTCATTTCCTTATTCTCTTCCCCCCAAATCAAGTTTTTTCATTTATTAAACTTCCTAGTCATATTTCTTGTTCATTCGTTTGTAACATCAAGTTGATAATAGTCTCTCCTATTTTCGCTAACTCTTCACACTCAGGATGGAAAAATAACTATGGCCAAATAGTAACTATTCTTGGCTCATTCTTGAGTTGATTTGAGCTAACTCAAGAACCGAATCCACAGCACTCGGAATATTCCCATACATGCTCTGTGCTCATCTTCAACAGCCAGCGAATAGTCCCAATACTAATGGTACCAGTAGCAGTCTGATTATGTGTCCACCTCAGAGTCCTGAGAGTCGGCCGGATCCTCTGGTCACTCCCTGCAGCACCATACACTCTAAGCTGTGATGGTCTATCTGTTATTTTGCACTACACAAAATACGATCCCTAAAGGCCCCGACCACGTCTGCCTCATCAAGCACCAATACCTAACTGAGGGGTACAGACACAGCCAAACTGTAAGCCTGCTCATTTCCCACAATAGCATATCCTGGGGACAAAATCCAACACATGCCCTCCATTTTTGATTGTTCCAATTGAAGCATGCTTGTAGACAAAAGTATGATGGCTGGTGTTACTAACAGCATAATTCTGTGCAAACTATTTGAAACTGTAATTCTGTTACTGGCCACAGAGCTGGCAACTACTGACCTACATGTAGTTGATGTCAGGGTGCTGGTGCTGTGAACATACCACCATTTGAGTAATCCAGTTCAGTGACTGCTTACATATTATAATTTGTGTCAGAAGTGGGAATCTCTTAGATTTTTTGAAAGCATGTAAATATTGAAATTTATTTCACATTATGAAATATCTGGATCACTTATGAACATAAATAGCTGTGTTGTAACATTTTAACTTCATTACCAGTAAATCAGGTACCTGAATTAATGGGTTAAGGCTGCACACTATACTTTCTGAAATTCTATTTTACCCTTCACTTCTGACTACCAATAAAGCCTGCACAATATACTCCCAACACATCATAGTTGAGATTTTAAGTTGATTTCATAACAAAGGCATCACATTAATCTACCCAGGAAACTTTTAAAAAATATTTGTGAATTTGAAGTAATTGATTCTAAAGAAAACAAAATAGTTATAAATGTTAACGATGAATTGTTACTGGCAGATGATAACTGACCATGCAAGAGACAGAGTTATTTTTAGGAGCTACTAAGCAGACAGGAACCATCAATTACATTTCTAAAAGTAATACAAGACATTTGTGATCACAATGTCTTTGACCAAATGCTAACATAAATATATAACACATTCAAACTTACACTTTCCATACAAAATCCCTGAGCAAGGCTGAGCATGGAATGATGATGAGTCCAAACCAGAATAAAGAACAACCATACACGTATTGATCCTGAAATAAAAGAAATACAGTCACGTTGTTGCCATCACCTTATACAAGATTTTCTTTATATTTTGTAAATGTATATTATTTCAGTTCATCACCATCATCATCAGGTACCCTGCCAACTCATTCATGTAGGCATTGATGCATCACCACAAATGTCAGTCCTTGGTGTTGTGGATCAATTCTAATGATGGTATTCCTTTATGCCCCCATCTCTGCCCATCCAGCATCATGGTCTGCCTCTGCCCCTCCTACTGCTAATCTTTCCAGTCATCACGACGTTTCCAGCTTCTCTGTTTGCATTATATCACCAAAGAATGCTGTTTATCTCTTACAGTTGTATGTAATGTTAAACTTTCATTGGCCTCTGCCAGGCAATAGTTGTTTACTTTGCCAGTCCAAGGTATTATTATATCAGTTACTGAAAATATAATCATTATAAAAATCATTTTAATATCTGTGTATGTGGTAACTGTGTCCCAGATGATTGCTATTTTGAAATAACTTTTAGAGGCAGAAGGAGTTAAAAATAACTGCCTAAGACTGAAGAAATTAAAGTAACATCTAGGACAGAAACAACGAAAGGAATAACTGGAACAGACAAAATAAAAGTTATATCTGTATGGGATTGAAGGGATACAAAAACATTGAAAGTAATTTGGTCATGTAAGTCCTCTAAAGTACCTAAGCATATGAGAAATGCTGCCATAATACCAGCTCTGTGAAGAGAAACTTCCAACTGCACCGCACCTCACAGTGGTAGAGGACAGGTAACTCAAGAGTGTGGAAAATGTAACTCATGAAGCTGAGTATCCTCTAGAACAAGTGGATGAGTACTGATCAATGTATGGTGAACTGCTTGATTCGACAAGACTTAATTCTCCCCTACTAGGACCAACATCAAGGAAAGCAAGACTCCATTTTGTTAACTCACATTTGTATATGTATGACCTTGGTATGATAAACCAAAACACATCATCTGCAAAGATTATATCGGGGGATAATCGGGGGGAAAAGAAAAACATAACTGCAAGGTACTTTAGCACCCAGTGTAAAAGAGGAAAGACTGGATGATGGTGATGAATGATGCATGCATTGGCACCTTGCCGTCTTGACAGACGATAGTTTGTGCTTCAAAAAGGCATAATAACTTTTACCCATGGCGGTAGCGAATGTGACTGGTCAGGTCAATATGCGCTGTAAATGTTCGTTCACAGTGGGTGCATGTGAACACATGGTTATTTCCACCATCATGCTTCTCCATAGCACAAAGCCTGGGCTAAAATATAGAGATCATGTGTTGCCCATGCAGCATGATCCCTCTCTCTGCCTGCCTAGTTCACTCCAAAGGAAAGGTAACACCTCTACATCTGGAACAAGACAAGCTGCAGAAGCTGCAGGATCAGCAAAGCAATGCTCTAATTGTCCGCCTGTCGGAGCTTCGATCCTAGACCAGCCGCCAACCAAGGCTTAGGGCCTGGTCTGCCCTGCCCTGACATTTTGTCTTTAGGTTGCATTTCCTCGCACCAGGGTAAGGCTTGTACCTTCCCAATTGCGCTCTTCCGCCCGAAGCCGTTGGCACAATGTGGGGTGTCGGGTTTGGTAAGCGCCGCCCAACGTTCGGCGCTAACAGAAAGCAGGTAGTACCGTCTACTGTTATACGGTAGCTCAGTCATATCTGACTAAGACCTGACATTAGATTGGGTGATTCATTAGGTGATAAATGATGTAGGCTCTGGAAGACTGAGTTTTGCATCTAAAGACTGCTGCTGAGTGGTGTCGAGGTATGGTGTCTGCCTCGAGTGCTGGAGGGTTCAAGCCCTGGTGAGGACTGGGATTTTTTCACGTGGACTTCTAGTAGCAAAATTTCCCTTGGTCTCTGGGTAGTGAGATCGAACGCCCACGTGTATTGTTGTGCATGTAAAAAATCCCTTGGCAGTAGGAAATCGAAAAAGAGTAGCTTAACGGTGCTGCCCGGGCAAAATTTCAAGTTAAAAATCTACCTAAAGTATTTCAGGATCCTCGCCAGTGCTACAGAGTTCGTGCACTAGGCTGAGATTATTCGGACTCAGTCTTGAGGTAGGAGTAGAACGGAGCACTTATGGGTTACACCCATGTGCTGTGATGTTGATCCATCGACTAAACTAAAAACTAAACTAGACTGATGCTTTAATGTTCAGGTTGTTTGTGCCCTGAAAAAGATTTGCATCTATTGGAGCGAGGTGGTGTAAAGACCTCCTCTCAACCCATTACCATTCCACAGGGACCGCTGCAGAGCTCTCTTTTTCGCTCACCAAGCTCCAAAACCTGCGAGATGAGCAAAGCGGGGCTGAAGAGACATATTAGGATGTCACGGTTCAGCACACAGCATGAAGTCTGGCTGAGATTTGGCCTAGGCTGGCCATGTTGTCTCCATGGGATTTAGGTATTTTGTCATCAGATGACAACTCAATGCCAAGAGGAATGAGTCATGAATGAAAACTGAAAAACATCATGAATCTACACACATTTTGGGCAGTAGTTCTATGAGGCAAGTAAAAATAAAATAACATTAAAAAAAAACTATAATACCCTGCCAGAACTATGATACAGGAAAAGGCCGTAGGCAATTGTGCAAGAGGAGATTAATTAAAGGGAAGATACTAGTAAAAGAATGATTGGAAAAAGGATTTTAATTAACATCATGGGGAAAAATAGAAAATGTTAGAGGTTCTTATTCTTTTTAGTTCGCTTAGTGGTTCATAAATGGTTAGCTTCCACTGTTATTTTTCTAGGTCAAAAAGTTTGCCTTGCTATGTTGTATTTAGGGCAGTCTTGGATTATGTCATCTGGTATCTGGAGTGCCAATCCACATGTGCCTTGTTCTGAGGTGTCGAATAATTATTGATTCTGGTCTGTCCATAATATGTTAATCATCTTGAGTGGGTGTTAGCAGCTTGCTGATTGATTTCATGATTCTTTTCTTTTGATCGTATGTGATGATACATATGGTTGCTCTTCTCTTGCACCTTCCGTAGCTCGTTAAGCTCTTGTTTCCAGACACTCCACAGTGTTATGACATCCACTCTATGGTGACCTTACACTGGCTGCCTAATTCAGTCAGTAGTGTCCGTAGTACTGGAGGTTCACTCCTGTTGACCTTTGATGTGAAAATAGCCAATTTTCTGACCTGATCTGATCTACGAAGCATGAAAAGTTACCACGTTATTGAACAAAAACAAACAAAACAAAAGGACAAGTAGGCCTCATCTGCTGGTAAGATAGAAGCTATAGATCTCTGTAAAATCATCAAGTTTAAAAAGTGATAATTATCTCTAGATTCTCTGTCCACAAAATGTGTGCCACTACAAATGGTAATTGGTATTAAAAATACTCTACAGGTAGAAACAGACTGCAAAAGACCAGCCTTTCAAGTGCACAAAGTCAAGACCACTGCAAACAGTCCAGAACTTACCATGCCGACCATCTCTGCAGCCAGACCTGTGAATGAGTAGACATGGCTGTAGATGATCAGGAAGATGAACCAGCAAGCGATGCTTCCCCAGATAGCAAGATGAGTCAGCTGTAATCACCACAGATAAAATAAACATCAAGCACAAATAACTCTGTTCCCATGCCATTAATAGGGAGCTGCAGTTGCGTAGAGACTGGACACTCGGCTGCCGTCCTGTGGGTCAGGGGTTCAATCCGCACTGGGAAGGATAGGAATTTTAAAAAATGACCTGGGCTCCCAGGTCAACCCAGGCTAAAAGGGGTACTAAGAAATGCCTTGGGAAGTAAAGGCAGCCGGCATGATACTGACCACATCAGTCATGAGAGCTGACTGGTCTGTACACATGTGGGTCTAGCATAGCAACATATGCCCAATGTACCTTATAATGTAAGTAAGTAAGCATTGGAGGACGAAACATCAATAACATTAGATATGCAGATGATACAGTATTAATTGCAGACAGTGCGCAGGACCTGCAACAATTAGTAGATGCGGTTGTTGTACACAGTAAGCAACTGGGGTTAGAATTAAATTGTAAAGAGACTCAGGTTATGGTCGTCACTAGGAAGGAAGAAGTGCCACAATGTAATATACAAGTAAATGGAAATATTCTTCAACAAGTGAATCGGTACAATTATCTTGGAACAGTCATAACATCTGATGGGAGATGCCTTGAAGAGATTAGAACAAGAATCGCCATGGCGAAAGTAGCCTTTAGCAAGATGAAAAACATTCTGACCAATAAAAAGATGTCAATTGAAACGAGAAAAAGAGTGTTGAGGGGATACATAGAGCCTGTTCTTTTGTATGGATGTGAAACTTGGACAATGGGCAGTCAAGCTGAAAAACATCTGATGGCTGCAGAAATGTGGTTTCTGAGGGAAATGCAAAGAATACCATGGACAGACAGAAAAACCAATGACCAAGTACTACAGGAGACAAATGAACATCGTAAACTGATTAGAGAAATTAGACGTAGACAGTCAAATTTTTTTGGACATGTTATGTTGTAGATCTTGTGCATTGTCTGCAATCAATACTGTATCATCTGCATATCTAGTGTTATTGATGCTTCGTCCTCCAATGCTGATTCCATTTATATCTTCTACATTCCTGAAAATATGTTCACTGTATAGGGAAAAAAGATCTGGAGACATTACATTTCCCTGCCTAACACCTCTCTTAATAGGTTGATATTGTCAAACTTCATTATCAATCCTTATGGCAGCTTGTTGTTTCCAATATTTGTTTTTTATAAGTCTAATGTCCTTCCCATCAATTTGTAGATCTGCAAGCATATCTATCATGTTGACATGTCTAACCCTATCAAAAGCTTTTGTGTTTTGTGTAGTCAATAAAGCAAAGGTGTATATCTTTGTTTACTTCTATAGCACATTCAATGACTGTTCGCAGCATATACACAGCATTTACTATACCCTTTCCTTCTACAAACCCACATTGTTCTTCCCCTATTTCAGGTTGTATTTTCTTCCTTACTCTTTGCATGATAATTCGTAGCAAAATCTTTGTAATGTGGCTCATTATACTAATTGTTCTATGTTGATCACATTCCAAGGTTCCTGATTTCTTTGGGATTGCAATAAATACAGAGTTACATAATTCAGAAGGTATATCTCCAGTATCATATAATGTGTTCAGCAGTCTGGTGACTTGGTGACCACATTATAAGAAGATAAAAATGGGAACACATTGTGACAACTGGAAAGATTTGTGAAAAGAGAGATAGAGGAAGACAGCGAGAGAAAATCCTTGACAGTCTTGTGTCACGGCATTGAGTTAACACATAAACTGATCCATGCCGTTGGAGATTGCAATTTGTGGAAAAGCATGATAGCCCTTGCCAGCTGGCAAGGCAATTGATGACTGGAGCAACATACAGTCAAACCTCGGTTTTCGTCGATAATCCATCCAAAAACAATCGACGAAATCCAAAACCGACAAAAACCAAGGCAATTATTTCCATACGAATCAATGTAAATCCAATTAATTCGTTCTAGAAACTCCAAAATAAATATCAAAAAACACATTTTACAGAGAATAAATATAGTTTTTAATACTATTTTTAGGCCCAAGACTTGTCCAAACTCACACCTTCGCCATGCCTAGTAACACTGTGTATGTCATTGCAACTCTTGCATTTTTCAAACCATTCTCTGCTGGCCTTAAAATCACTAAGTACACTAGCACTTGATGAGATTGGCACACAACAGTCTGTTTTTTTTTTTTTCACATATGATTGCCTCCAAAACAGAATCACCATCTAAATGGGTTTGATTTATCCAAATTAATTATAACTGTTCAACATCTTCAAATGTTTGCGTTAGCACATTCATGTCTTTTGCTACATTAGCCTCCTTTATTGCTTCCTTTTTTGCCAAAATGAAACTTATTGTCGATGGCGACTTCTCGTATATGCAGCTGATTTCAGCAATCTTAATGCTGCTCTCGTATTTTATTATTAGCAAGTGACGCTCACACAACGAAAAACAACGCCAAACTGAGCAGAAGAACGCGTGGGCCCCTTTGTATTTGCAAAATTAGCAGTGAGGTCATGTGGGCATGCCAACAAAATCCGAGGCAATTGACGAAAACATAATTTTTCGTGGAAAAAATCGACGAAAACTGAAACCGACAAAAACCGAGGTTTGACTGTATTAGACAGCATATTTTTAAGAATTATATTTGCCCTCTCTCTTTTGTCATCATCCAATGACTTGCCCTGGGCAGAATATCTCCCCCATAACAATTCTAAAATGCTCCTTTGTCATAAGCCAGATTTCCTATTTTTTTTACTGTCATATGTAAATTATTTACTCTTATCTTAAGTCCAGTTTCACTGTGTTCTTCCTCTTCTTTACATTGAATAAATATTTTTTTATGAGCAGAATTTATAATTCTGACATTCTGTTAGGGCAGCAGCCTGCATGGCCTACTCTTTACAATTTTAAACTATCACTATTCTGTTCTTACAGAATAAACATTTGTTATGACTTGTCACCGCCTCACCGTTAGATAGATTAGTTAGAGGGCTACAACTCCAGCCCAAGGGAGAGAACAGAGCCCGAGTAATCTAGAGCCTTCTAGAAGGACGGGTCAATGAGTCCAGGGTTCCGTGGACACTGATGTGGCCCGCCTATTGCGGGGTCCACGAGGAACTCGGACAGAGTTACCACCCGTGTCGGGATGGGACACGTGTGGACCGGCAGAGGACAGACGGACTTGAGAGAGGCAACAGGGCCTGCCTTTGAGGGACTCTATAGATATCAATAGATATATAGACATAGGCTAGATAGTTTGCTAGACTGTTGAATGATACTTATGTGTTTGATGTTCACTATTTGGGGATATGTAATATAGCGCGGGTCTGTTTACCCACTGCGCCAACGCATACTGTATATGTGAATACAATAAATATTCGATCTCATAACGAACAGATTTATTGTTGCCTGTATGAACCCAAGTTTAGTTACCTAGATACGAGCAAGACTATGACAGGCTTTTTGGGGGCTAGTTTTCCGGTTTTGGCATAAAATGTTTTGTGAAAATTCTGTTAATTGCCATGTAAAATTATTTAAGTAATCATATCACATTGAGTTGTTTAAACCAAAAGAATTGTTAACTTACAAGTTTACAAAAAAATTAGTAGCTATCTATACTTTTTCTTATTTTCTTATTTATATTTCTTTTAGATTCTTATTGTCTGTTGTGGTAATAAAAAAACAGAAGGATAGACGGAAGGTGAACAAGATATAAAGAGAATCAGTATGAAGGAGCCGAATGGAGCACTATATTATATGTCAACTGTAAGATTATTTCTTTCTTTGCTATGTCAAGTTATATGTATGTTTTTATATGTCAACTGAACTCATTATTCTGCAAAATATAAAGTGGTATATGTAGTTTTGTATGTCAAATGAGCTTGTTAATTTTCCTGCCATGTCACATCAAGTGGTTTGTATTCTTTCATATATCCTTCTTGCGGCACCAGATGTTTGTCACTACTGTCAATTACATAAATAGTTTTCTACTATACATAATAATCTCCATATTTCTGAATTCTTTACTGTAGTCGTGCTTTTAATCTGTCTTTAACCATTCTTATCCCCATAAAACACATGTAAACATTCTAGTGTAGAAGTGATCTGGTCAACTCATCTCATAAAGCAAAACTGTAGTATTTGTGAAAATAATTTCACATCCTTACAAAATTGTCCCTGGGAGCTGCAGTAGTGTAGTGACTAGATACTTGCCTGCTGATCCGGTGGTCATGGGTTTGAATTCACATTGGGGCAGATATTAAAACTGATTTGAGCTGCCAGGTCGACCCAGTCTAAAATGGTCACCAGGAAATGTCTTGGGAAGTAAAGGTGGCTGGCATGATACTGACCACATCAGCCACCCTTTGTTGAAAGGTCTATACAAATATGTGTCTAGTACCAAATGTCCAATGCACCTTAGTGTGTGTAAAAGGGTCCTTTACTTGCGTACTTTCCTTAAAATAGTATCTAGGATGAGTTTTACTGATTCAAAACTGCCTGCACTGACCAATATACCATTCTAAGTAAGTTTAGACTAAGTAAGTTTAGACAACTACTGAATGTAAAACAGCCACCTGCTGACTTACCCATGTCCAAGCTATTGTTTCCAGCCCTGCTTTAAGGCAAACAGTCACAACCACGTACTGCAAGAAACAGGTGAAACAACAGGTAAAAGATAATGTCTGTCTAGCATGTATATCAGTGTATTTGACTCTTAATATAATATCATCATCATTTTGCAGAGCTTTGCTCTCATCATGGCCTGACCAAAAGTTCCTCAATCCGCTGCCAGTTCTCCCGTCTCATGTATTGTCATGGACAAGGTGTCGGAATTGTCTTGTATCCATCTTTGTGCTGTTTGACCCCTGCATTTTCTTTAGGAGCCATTTCATCTGCGTTCTTTCCAAACTAATGTGACATCTGATGTGGTCAAAGTATTTTTGTGTCTGAGACATGATGCTGTTTAGGAGCCAATTTTCTTCAGTGTTCAGATCTTGTAGAATGTCAGTGATAGGACCCATGTTTGGCTCATGTCAGTGCCCAATGGCTCACAATGAAAATAAGGCCCACATGAATGATGAACACCGGAGAGTCGAAAGGACTCAGCAGGGCATGGGAACATAACACACCAAGAACTAAAAAAAGGCTATGGCGAAAACACACTACTTGTCGACATGAATGTATATAGGTTTTATTTCAGAGGCATGTGGTAATAGAAGTATAAATGTGTTACTTTACGATTAAAGAAAGTGTATGTGTGTAATTATGACGATGCTGATGAACTATAAATATGAAGTCAACAGGGAAAGACCCCATCTTGTAAAGCAATCGCTGTTCTGTTGTACATTGTATTCTTACCAGTAATGTTGTTCGTATGTAGACAATCTAGTGAAGAGTGTTAAGCATGGAACACTAGTATCAATATAACACTCTTATCAGGAGTTCCAATGCAAGGCGAGCTGCAAGAAAGGCTGTAAAGCTATCGCTGTGTGGGAACGAAATAAGAGAATATTGCATCCATCCAGCTAGATAAGATTGTGCCAAGGCTCAGCATTCATAACCATTGACAACATGTATTCTCCATCCTAGACAGCACACATCCATATATATCAAAAGATTCCTACTCACGACAATCAGTATTTTTGTTATTGATATTCTAAGAACTTTTCTGTAACATTTAAGTTCTCAAGCCCAGATTTTCTACTTTAATGATTGCAACATGGTTCAAGGCTCACATCTGTATGTTGTAACAGGAAAGATGCATGTTTTCACACATTTTACTTTGATTATTCTTCTTATTCTTCGTTCTTCTTTTGAGGGGAGTGTGTCACACTGAGTTATGCACATTTGTGTAAGGTTTGCTTCCTCTAGACAGATTCTATTCAGGGCTTTATCTACCCATGGGTAGGTTTTATTTTCTAACAATTTTGCCAGGACAGCAGCCTGAAGGCCTGTTTGCAGTTTCTAACTGTTGTGAGATATTTGAAGTGCACAACTTGAACACGGAGCCTCCTGTTTTTCGTTAAGTCTCACTATCCCAAGAGATCAGTCGGACATGTAGCGGTACTTTGATTTGTTTGCTGGTGTTATGCCACACGTTCCAAACTGATTCAATGCTGACGGATAATATATCGCCAAATGTGACATCCTATATGGACAGAAGGACGTTATATTGTCATACTATTATGTTAATTGTTTTGTTTCGTGGTATCTTTCACAATTTCAGTGCTCAGTGAATGGAAATTTACATTATAATACTTGATCATTTGTGTGCCATGTTTGGTCCAAGCCTGCTTTTTGTCTGGCACTGAATCAATTAATATTGTTTAACTTGATAATTGTTATGGCAAATCTATGTCTTCTTGTGAACAGTCACACTGTTGCTCATTTTGCAGCTAAGATATCAAAATGTGTTACATGTGTCTTAATTGCTGACCGACTTTTGTTTTGCATGTAGTTTTGCTTGTGGCCATTATTTCATTTTTTTTTAAAGTTCAGAATAAGATATTGATTTTCGGTGTGTTTCTTGACAGACAGATCAACTCTTTTAATCCATCCCTGAGCCCCAACTGAGTTCTGGAATTGGATTTCAATCAATTATGAATGAATCAAAAAAGTCTCGAGGCTCATAATTTTTGACATTTCTCAAAACTTCTTTAGCATGGATGTTAATCAGATATAAGAAGAGAATGCAGCCCTGTCTTACTCCCTTTTGCACCACAAAACAAATAATTATACCAGGAATTGACTATATTTCGTAGTGTTGTGACAAAGATGTTGGAAAGCCGCTCAAAGTACCACCTTTGTTACGCATCAACAATCACTAAAACAAGTTGATTTAATCTTGTATTATCATGTTGTGATATATTAAATAAATATACTAAATATACTATCCTTTGTAGATTAAATATTATAATAATGTTGTATGTATATTTTGCTAAGACAGAAAGTCCAATTGTTTGATGAACAAAACATACAACAAAAGTCCTTATTTACTGCCTCTGAATATATCTTTATGCTCTGACCCTGCCATATGCCCTTATGTCCTATCACAGTTCTATAACAAAGCTACTTTTACTACGAGTCTTTTATTTAAATAGAACATATCAGAGGGAGAAAAATGTACTCACCGTGTACACAAAGTTTCCCATGAACAGATAGTCACCAACTTTTCCATCTGAAAATGCTACATCTGAGTGGGAATAAAATAATTACAGTTCACAATAGTAACAATTTAAGTATAGAAATAGGTGAATTAAGGAATTAAGTAAAAATACTTTTAAAAAAAACACACACACTTACACACAAACCCAACACAGACACAGTGGGGGGGGGGGGGGGAGAGAGAGAGAGAGAGAGAGAGAGAGAGAGAGAGAGAGAGAGAGAGAGAGAGAGAGAGAGAGAGAGAGAGAGAGAGAGAGAGAGAGAGAGAGAGAGAGAGAGAGAGAGAGAGAGAGAGAGAGAGAGAGAGAGAGGAGGAGCAAAGAATATAAAAGTATGAGCTGGTGAAGACTAAAATAGAGAAAAGTAAAAGACAATATTAACCCCAAAAAAAAAAACAGTACAGCAAGAAACAAATATAGGCATAACATGGAAATCAAAACACTGAAAAACTTTAAAAGCTTATGATGGAATAACAAAATATCTTCATAATGGTTTTTATGTACAATATGTTAACTTTTCTCTGCTAGGCTACAAACTTTTTACTTGTTTTCCAAATGTGAAGAATACAATATGGATGATGTTAAGATTCAACATCTTTTGGACAACGATCATTGAAGAGACAAAAGGATCTTGAGTGACATCATTTTAATATTATTTTTCAGTTTTGGAGAACAATCATTGCAGGGGATGGATGTCTTAGTAAAACATCTGCTTCTAATTTGAGCAGGCCTGATACGATCTGCATAATGAACAGTAAGGATCTTAAGAAAGTAAAAAATAGAATGGTTTGCTCTCCTCCCTTCTCTTATCCCAGGGGTAATGGGTCAGATTAGACTTCATGATTAAGGGCAAATAAAAATAAGGAGGGCCTGTGTGCACGTTAGAAATCATGTGGCAGAGTGAAATTGCAAATAGCATGCAGAATAGGTCTCTGCCTTGGCTAAATTTCAAATTAGAAACCCTATTATTTCAAATTATAAAATAAAATTCAAATTAGAAATCCTACTCAAAACAGAATATTTATAGCTTGTATGATTTTGGCATGCGACACATTTGGATCCTCATCCTTCAATACTGAGTTCATGCACCTTGCTGAGATTCTTCTTCTCTGATACAGGAGAGGAAACTGGAGCATTCAAGAGGTATCTATGTGCATTGTAAGTGCCTTTAGAAACCAAACACACTAATAACTGCGTTTAATAGACAATGTATGACACTGCAAAATATAACAAAGACTCACACACTCATATTTTTTTCCATCTATATAGAACATCAATACTGGAGTGAGGCAGGGATGTGTGCTCTCTCCCCTGCTATTCAACATCTACATGGACAGAATTTCCAAAGAAGCAAGTCTCGACAAAACAGATTCAGAAAATTTAGAACTCTTTACTCCAGATGAAACAACTGACCCACAGGGAATAAATGAACTTCTATTTGCAGACGATCAGTGCCTGTTTTACAGCGATGAGGGCAGACTACAAAATCATATTACTAATCTGAGTTCAACCTGCAGCAGATACAATATGAGTATAAACACAGCCAAAACCGAAGTAATGCAAGTTAGCAGATCGCCAGGCCCACTAAGTATACAGATAAATAACACAACTCTGAAACAAGTTAAAGAATTCAAATATCTTGGAAGTATGATCACAGAAGATGGCAGACTGGACAGAGAAATTGAAATCAGATGTCAAAAAGCTAGTGCACTTACATATCAACTATCACCCTTACTGAAACATCCAAACATACCCATGCCCGCAAAACGACATAATAAACAGCATATTCACACCAACCCTATGCTACCAATCTCAAACCTGTACTTTATCCAAATTACACCTTCACAAAATCAACACCTGCGAAATGAGATGCCTGAGGAGAGCTGCCAACTTAACAATCCGAGACCGAGTAAGAAATGCTATTATCAGACAGACTGTGGGATCAACACCTTGTGCCACATTTATTGAAAGACAGAAGATCAAGTGGTTTGGCCATGTCGTTAGAATGCAACATCAGCAACTACCATCACTGGCCTTACATCAAAGATCATTTGCGATGAGACCACGAGGACGTCCAAGAAGAAAATGGATTGATGACATCAGAGACATTGTACAACCACACGGAATGACACCATCCAGTGCCGCCCACCGGGCGCTGGAACGCAAATTATTCCTCCCCACGACCGACGCTTGACGGCAGAAGTGGAAGATGATGATGATAGAAAATCCGAATATCTATTGCTCTTCAAAGACTAAAACAACTGAATAAATTGTGGAGAGGGACAGATAGAACTACAAAAATTAGATTTTTAATAGCATGCATCTTTCCCATTGGAACATACGCCTGTGAGACCTGGACACTTACTAAACAAGCTGAACAGTGCATAAATGCCTTTGAATATAAATGTTATAGATGAGTTCTACAAATATCTTGTATAAAGAAAATATATGCATCCATACTTCAAGTGCTGAATATTGAAGAAGGTTGGCTATTAAAGATGATAAAACAAAGAAAATTGAAACATTTTGGTCACTTGAAACGTCATGAAAGTTTGGAGACATCAATAATGGAGGGGTATATGCTTGGGAAGAGAGGAAGAGGAAGGCCAAAGAGAAGATGGGTGCAGGATGTGGCAGATGATCTCCAGATGGGTGTATCGGACGCAGGACATCTTGCTTATAATCGAGAGGTTTTCTGGAAAGTTGTTATGAGAGCGAGGTTCCACAAAGGACATGCTACTGAATGAATGAATGAATGAATACAGAACAGTAATGGAAGACATGATTCCTGGAAGAAAAGGCAAGGGTTGACCAGCATGAAGATGGACACAGGATATTGCAGACACCTTAGACATGAAGGTGCAGGAGGCGGGAGAAATAGCCAGCAATCTAGAAACTTTTTGGCAGGCCTTGATAAGAACGGCATTCTGCAAAGGATCTGTGACATGATGATGATTATCGTCTACTTATCATATGGCAAAACCCACATACATAATGAACTCACAAACAGTTACTTATAGATGCATTGCTAAAGGCCTGACTGGCGTCTTGACAGACGATAATTTGTAAAATTGAGTTATATGTCTGTATAGCACAAAGCCTGGGCTGAATTTAGAGATCATGTGTTGCCTGTGCAGCATGATTCCTTTCTCGACCTGCCTAGTTTACTCCAGAGGAAAGGTAACACAAATACGTCTGGAAAAAGACAAGCTGCAGAAGCTGACAGATCAGCAAAGCAATACTGTAACTGTCCGCCTGTCTCAGCTTTTAGCCTAGACCAGTTGCTGACCAAGGCTTAGGGCGTTGTCTGCCATGCCATGACATTTAGTCTTTAGGTTGCATTTCCTCGCACTAGGGTAAGGCTTGTACCCTCCCAATTGCATTCTTCCACCCAAAGCCATTGGCACAATGTAGCGTGTCGGGTTTGGTGAGCGCCACCAAACACTTGGTGCTAACAGAAAGCAGGTAGTGCCATCTACTGTTTAAGATGGCTAATATTTCAACACACTAAACTAATAAAATGTCACACTAACATCAACACGCTGGAGTCTTTGACTTTTCATCCATTATTAATCATCACCATTATCATAAAGTAGCTCTGCTAAGACGGTCAGAAACAGCTATTCTATCCACCTGTTCATTCCATCTGACAAAACAGTGCCATGTCAATCACTTTATAATAATGGGCTGAAGCTTTATAATAATGGGCTGAAGTCTAAGGATCTACATAAAAGAACAGGAATACACAGCTTACCTTGCTTGAGAGATGCAACAGTCATCCAGAACAGCACAATTGAATGGAAGACTGCATTCATAATCCAAAACCAGAACACCTGTTTGTGATATATGTAAAGCAAATCATACGTTACACAGACGGCAATAATGATGTGAACGTGAGGAAACATACATGTGTGAATGAAAATGTACTATTATCAAAAAGAATATAAAAAAGTAAAGTATCCTTTTACATGCAAGGCATATGGTGCTAGCCACATATTTTTAGAGACTACCTGGCACTCAGCCTGCTCCGTGGCGAAGGGGTTACGGATGCAGTTTGTAATCCTGCATACCGTGTTTGAAACATAGCTGTGAGTGATTTGGCAGCAGACCGCCTTGTGTTGGTTTTTAATGAAATGGTATGGGCGGAGGTAGTTCAGAAAGCAATGACAAACTACTGAACGTAAACTTGCCAAGAGATCACAAACAGCAAAAAATTTCTAGGAGTGGCTGTGACGGCCTGTAAAAGGATATGTAACTAACTTTTTAAAACTGGCACTCAGTGGGTGATCTTGTCAGTATCACACCAGCTGCCTTTACTTTCCAGGACATTTTCTGGTACCCGGTTTAGGCTGGGTAGACCTGGGAGCCCAGGTCTATTTAAAAAAAAAAAATCACCTTGATGGGATTCAAACACATAGCCACAGGGCTGGCAGGCAAGCGTGCAAGCCACTTCAGCTCCCAAAATGAACATAAAGAAACAAAACACAGACAGACATCAAATCAAATCAAATCAACTTTATTAGGGTCACAAATTGGGCGCGCAGGCCCGTCTTACATTCGGCCCTTCCAATCACTCGTCTTTAATTCATCAAGAGCATTATACATTTACATAGGAAGAAAAATAAACATTGTGAAATGAATGTTGTAAACATAAACAAGACTTATTACCATGTTATGAGGCCCATCTCCCACTTATCCATACATCACCCCACCCACACACACACACCCACCTACCCACACACACGCACACCAGGGACACATATATACCCCACCAACCGACCCATCCCCCTCTCGCACATCCCCCACCCACACAAACACTGCCCTCACCTGATCCCCCAACCAAAACACACTCGCCACCCACAAACATTCCCCCACTAACCCACACATCCCACGCCCCTCTACATCCTAACCCACACCTCCTCTCCCCACCCACACCTCAAACCACCCATCCCCCAGCTACATCTCCATCAACTACATATTCCCCACCCACGCACACAATCCCCCACCAACCCACATATCGCACATCCACTCACACATCCCCAAACCATACACACACATCCCCACCAACTGACATGTCCCTACCCCCCCCCCCCCCCCCCCCCCCACATCTCTCTAACCACCCATACATCCCCAAACCACTCACACACACCCCACCACCCACACATACAACTTCCACCCACCCACACGTGCCTTAACCCAATCCCCCACCACACAATCCCCCACGTTCTCCAATCAGCCCTGTTTTGAATTATTTCTCCTGTAATTTATTTTGTGTTGGTTCTCAGGATGGCATGCACATGGTAAAAGATCTACCCAATAGTTTGAAAATCTGATATATCTGTATAAGTTGAGTAGAGAAAGAAATAGATAAAGAAAGGGAGAGGAAAAGGGAGATAAAGGAGAAGGGAGGGGGAGAAAGAGGGAGAAAGAGAGAGAGAGAGAGAGAGAGAGAGAGAGAGAGAGAGAGAGAGAGAGAGAGAGAGAGAGAGAGAGAGAGAGAGAGAGAGAGAGAGAGGAGGGTAAAGAAGAAGAAGAAAAAGCAGAAGAAGAAGAAGAAGAAGAGGAGGAGGAGGAGGAGGAGGAGGAGGAGGAGGAGGAGGAGGAGGAGGAGAAGAAGAAGAAGAAGAAGAAGAAGAAGAAGAAGAAGAAGAAGAAGAAGAAGAAGAAGAAGAAGAAGAAGAAGAAGAAGAAGCAGAAGAAGAATAAGAAGACAGAATTCAAGGCAAATGAAAATTGTATGCAGAATGTCCACTAATGAATACATTATGTGTGTTCCTGTATTTGCAAGCCAACAAATCAAGAATTAATTAAAATAAATGCACAACAAGAAAATGCAACATATACAAAGTTATTATACATTAAAAAAAAATGGCCTTTCTAAATTACATCTTTGACATGAATTAATTGGACAGCACAAGAATGTTTTCTCTTACTCTGAAGCTAAACAAGCGCCCAGTTTGAGAATCCTTGTACAAAACTGGGTTCTTCATCATGGTCTCTGCAGAGCAATACCGGTCAAAGAGTCCCATGGCTAACGGTGGTGCAGCAGTGAATATCTGAGTGATTGTTACAAATGTGGTATTAGCTTGACGTACAATATGAAACCACATACACAATTTTAGAACTTTTAGCTTCCCACAGGGACTTGGTCATCTGTGATCTACATTTCATTATGTTTCCTGGTAAAACTAATACCTTTCCACTTTGCTACATCTGTTTTGTTTTCTTTGATACATATCTTCTTCTTCTTTGCGTTCATCTGGAGTGTTTTTTCAGATGTGATTGCGGTGTGTCTCGTTAGGCACCCTTGGGTCGAACCCTTAGGCCAACACATCCGACTTTTAGCATGCATTTTTGACCAGGTTAGCATTCCTGGGAGACTCACTTTTGTGGTACCGTCCACCTCCCAGCTGGTCAAGTTGGAACAGTCGAAGACTGCACGGTCATCCCTCAAATGAAGGCAGGGACAGTCCATAGCATTTTCCGCCATCCTGGGTGGCTTCCATAATTGCAGAGCCGACACATAACACTCTGCTGCTGGGCTCACCGAGGGAATCGTCACGTCCTGCTCATGGCTGCTTTAATTCCTCACTTCAATATATTGGGCATTTCATTCGCCCCGGCCCGTTCCCGCACATACCAGACATGATACATATTATTTATTAACTTTTCTCTTGGCACATTCCCTCTCACTTTTTTCAATTGGTGTAGATTAATTATTCAGTACCTTTTATCTTGGCCACTTCTATATTGCTTTGTTCGTGAGATACAGATTATTTAGTAGCTTTTCTCTTTGCCACTTTTATCTTATTTCATAAATTGATATTATTAAATAGTTAAATATATGCTATTTAGTCTCTGTTTTCTAACAGTTTTAGACACATCCTTAACCGTTTTAGATATATCCTAGTGACAGTTTTAGATATATCCTAGTAACAGTTTTAGATTTATCCTATAACAGTTTTAGATATATCCTAGTAACAGTTTTAGATATATCATATTAACAGTTTTAGATATATCCTAGTAACAGTTTTAGGTATATCCTTTTAGATGTATCCAACGTGTTGCTACAGAAGTTGTAGAAAAGCACATTGTGAAGCATCTATAAGTTGACTATTTCTACTTCTTAAATTACAACTTTTAACTAAGAGACAAGTGCTGTGTCACAACACGCAGAAGAATGTCACAGTTAAAGGGAGATAGTATCAACTCCGGGCCCTTATTTTGAAATTTTTAAAGAAATTCTGGTAATTTAGACTATAGGTTAACCCGGTCAACAAATGCCCGCAGAAGTCGGATGTGTCGACCTAACGGCGCAAGAACGCAGCTCTGCTGTAAACAGGCACAACACAGTCACATCCGGAAAAAAAAATCCGGATGAACGCAGCAGAAGAAGAAGACTATCTTTTCTTTGAAAAGAAATCAGGCAATATAATCAACATGGGTCTTCAACAGAAGTTTAGTTTAGTCGATTACATCACGGCACACGGGTGCAACCCATAAGTGCTCCATTTTCGTCCTAACTCAAATCTGAGTCTGGAGAAGCTCAGCTCAGTACACGAACTCCGTAGCACCAGCGAGGATCCTGTAAATACTTTGGGTAGATTTTTAGCTCGAAATTTTGCCCGGGAAGCGCCGTTAGGCTACTCTTTTTCAATTTCCAACTGCCAAGGGATTTTTTACATGCGCAACAATACGCACAGGCGTCCGATCTCACTACCCAGAGACCAGGGGACATTTTATTGCTAGAAGTCCATGTGAAAAAAATCACGGTCCTCACCAGGGCCTGAACCCGGGACCTCCAGCACTCAAGGCGGACACCATACCCCGAGACCACACAGCCCCCGATTCAACAGAAGAGCCTCAACGATAACCTATGACTTAATGTCCTCAACCTTCAAAAACCCACTGAAACTTCAGCTTCACTGATTTAATGCTGATGATTTGTGACGTGTTAGGCCTTCATAATTTTTTTAGGCCATGGCATAATGAGTTGGGGTGGCCAGTTTCCTTCTCCGTGATCTTTCCTTCTCAGAGAATTTCCAGAACATTCTGACAATGTTTCAGTACCTATTTCATGAGGCTTGGTTGACCCAAGAGCCATCCTGGTTGGGACAAAGAATTCTGCATCTGATAAGGATTGAACCCAGACCACTGTCATGCCAGTGTTCAGATATATCCAGGCTTTTCATTTGTTGGAAGGCTGCAGCTAAGTAGCAGTTTCCTGCTATGGGTCTGCGATGTGTTAGAGCCTTCACAGTTTGTAGGCCTGAATGCATGGAGGAATAGATAGCCAATCATTCCTTTGCTTTTGTAGGTCCAGCAATAAAGAGTTACCTGTGATATATATATATATATATATATATATATATATATATATATATATATATATATATATATATATGTTTGTGCGGGTTTGTGACTGCCTTCATGTGTAGGGAGTTTAGTTGAGTTGAGCTAAGAATCGACATCACTGCACTTAGGACATTACCATACATGCTCCATCCCCTAGTTCAACGGCCAACGAAGAGTCATACTGCTAATCGTTCCCACCGCTATCTGATTGAGAGTTTTCCTGGTCTTCCCTCTCAGTTTTGTGATTCCCCTGCTGATCCCTCACAATATCATTCTTTCCACATACAGGTTCTCAATTTGTTCCTCTGCCTTCTCCACCACCTAGTCCCACAGGCTCACGACCACCTCACCCTTGTTCATAGGTAATCTACCACCAAGAGGTGCATTCCCTGCCAGCCTATCAGTCTGTTCATTCCCCAGCAATCCTGCATGGCCAGAGCAAAAAATCCATACAATTCTCACAATCTGTGACCTCTGAAGCCAGGATAGCCATTCCACATGAAACATTCCTTTTTCCACCTTACTAAGCATACTCATTGAGTCCATAATGAATACAATGTGTGTAACCAGTGGAATGCCACTGTTACTGCTTCTACCTCCATTCTCATGCAGGAGGTCATCGTCTCATATGCCAGACTCTCCTTTTCCAACAAGAATCATCCACCAGCCTGTGCAATAAAACCCCAACCACTATGTCTGTTTCTCACCACAGACCCATCAGTTTAGATCACTATGTCATCTTGATGTGTGTTACTCTGGATATGTGTAGGGAATAACAAGAAGGGTACAGTTTGGATATGCGTAACAATATAATGAAAGAAAAAACACTTACTGTAACAAACTATGACATAAATTTACAGCGAAAAAAACCACTTTACTTTAATGAACAACTACACAAGACTGACATACAAGACGAACATGCAAAGAAATAATATACATCTACATACAACTCTGATAAGACTACAGCTGATATTTACCTTTAGAATGAAGGTATCGATAATTATGTAAACATTACCAAATGGCGTGGATGACTAATTAAAAGTGAATACTCATACAATAAAAACCTGATGAAATTATCAGTCCCAAGGACAACATCTCATTCCACCAACACAGAAACATGCACAAAAGTGCACACACACATATACAGCATTACTCCTCACTGAATCTACATATCATGCCTTGTTCCTATATTTCTTAATCACTTGCCCGATATATTAGTTGTTTGATCTGTATATATTTTGAATATATAGGCACTTGTCAGCTATCATATATACAGTTATAAGAATCATTGGAGATCTGTGGCATTTTGAATACACAGGCACCCATCTATGTATACAGTAATAAAAATAAATGGACATTTGTGACATTTTTAATATATATAGGCACATGTCAGTTATAATGTATACAATTTTAAGAATAGAGATCTATGAAATTTTAAATATATAGGCACCTATCTTTGTATACAATGATAAGAATAAATGGAGATTCGTAACTTTTTGAATATATTGGCATCTGTTATTATATAGGGGTGATTGTCTACAGAGATATTAGTGAGTTACTGTGTATATGCAATTATTTGTGATTATGTGTGTGCAAATCTGTAAGTGATTATGGATACACATCTGTAAGTGGTTATGTATATACAAATCTGTAAGTGATCATGTATACACATTTGTGTGTGATTATGTATACAATTATGTGTGATTGTGTATATGTGAATCTGTAAGTAATTATGAATGCAATTATTTGTGATTGTGCATATAGGAAACTGAGTGATTGTGTATATGATTCTTTGTGATTGTGCATATCAGTGAGTGATCATGTATAAAATTATTTGTGATTATGTGTAATAGAATCTGTGAGTATTTGTATAAACACTCCAATCACTCACATATATCCACATATGCAATTATCCACATATACAATGTTCAATCAACCACATACACAATTTACAATCAATCACACATGCAATCACTCACAGATAAGATATACACCGTCCAATCATTCACATATACCCACTTACAGAAATCACACACAGAAATCCACACACTATCCCCCACTGAGTCCTAATTCACAACTAGTTAATCACATATATATGGCTATGAGTACAGATATAAGAACATATAAAGGTAGTCCTATAGCAGTCCATTAGGGTATGAAAAGTAAGGTCTTCAGATATTCTAGGTCAGGACATAATGAGCTGGGGCTGCCAGTTTCCATTCCCATCACCCTTTCTTCCCAGAACATTCTGAAACTGTTTAGTGCCCATTTTGGAGGCTAGACTGACCCCCAAAGCCGTACTGGTCAGAACAAATAACCCAGCCCCTGCTCAGTATCAAACAGGGTCCACTGTCTTGAGACGCAAGCACACCAACTACCATGCTTGTGCGGCTAGAAATATATACTAAGAACATCAATCAATCAATCAGGTGTCGTCTCCACAATGAAGGTTGGCTGCAATGGATCTCCAACACTGCCTGTCTTTCGCCCTGACTGTACATTCTATCAGACTGATATTTGTCCATCTCTCGATGTTGTTTTTCCCCTTGTTGTCTACCTCTTGCTCGCTTGCCCTCAACCTTGCCTTCCAGTATGGTTTTTATAAGAGTATTATGTCTTTTAACATGGCCGAAATATGAGAACTAAGAACATACACAAATGTATAAACAAAATAGCCAACAGTGGCAGTTGTGTACTGTCCACCTGTGAACACATACATACCACATTGTATAAACCTAGAGTCCACCGTTCATAGATAATCTGACCTGAATAGCCATTCCATAGTTGAAACCAAAACTGTCGCCAGGAAACAACAGAGGTCAAAATGAAAACAGTAAAATAATACTGAAAATACTTGCAAACATAAAAAGCGATGTCTGCCAATATTGACACCATACAACATAAAATATTGTAACTCTTCCTGCCTCAGCTACGTTTTGCATTAATCCAGTAATTAATGTCAAAGTAAATGGCTGGGGATGCAGGGATTTGTACTATGGATAGTTATTATTTTAAATCATTGTGTCCCTGATTGTTTACTTTGATTCCCTCTCTGTTGTTTTTATAATTCTGTTTATTCCAAACAGTTTTTAATTTCACACATTTTGGCTTAGATCAGTGTTGTTTTAAGATAACAACTGCCTGGGACTGAAGAGTTAAAGGGGAGGGGGGGGGGGGGGGGGGGGGTAAACTAGTTCCCAGTTTGGGTTGATAACTTTCAAGAACTTCAGAATACATCAGTGCCAAAAGACCCCAATCTCTTGAGATTCATATGGTTCCAAAGCACAAGTATTCTTTCTTTTTGATTTCTTTCTACCCTATGGAGTACAGGAAAATGAGACTTGAGAGTGTATACAATATGGGAAAATGAGACCCTGTTTTGTGCAACCAGTTATTTTGTACTTGTGGGAAAATGGGACCTATGGTTGTGTACATGTGGGAAAATGAGACCCCGTGGTTGTATACATATGGCATCAGTACACATTACTCTGATACCCCAGACCAAGGTCCCTGTGACAACTCATGGGGGAACTAAATCCCAGACATTCACAAATGTAAATGTATAAGCTACCACTGTTAACAAATTCATCACATAAATATTTTCCCTTAAGCCAACACAGATTTCTGATAGGAAAAGATAGTGTGCCTGAGATATGAAAGAAATACTGGTTGCATGCAACTTCTGATTTTGTTGAACTTCTGTGGCAGAATAAATTCTTTATGTAATTCTAAAAACACGGGATAGTGAAGAAAAAGACATAGCTTCAAGTTAATAAATTAGAAACAACACAGTTCGACTGCACAAAAACTAACACAGCATGCACACAAAGTTGTTGAAGTTGGCCACAAAGTGCTATCCAGATTTAATTAATGACAAAATGGTCATAGTTTACAATTAATTTCCAGCTGTATCTATTACAATTATTTTCCCATGCTATGAGTTATATGAACAGCCATAAATTGTAGCATGTTGCTGGAAAGTTTTACATATTAAAAGTAATAGTTTATTATAGTTAAGTATCACAATGTCTTATACAGGTGAGTTGCGGAAAGAAGGGTTTTCAATAGTCTTTTGTAATTCATTTATTTATCATCATCAAGTGTCCTGACATGGCATGGATAAATATCAGCATATGAATTAATACCTTACGTCGAAGCATGCTTCTTCACATCTCACAATCTCTAACATAATGTATCAATTCACATGCTGACATTTGTTCATGTCATGTTGAAAATCTTTCAACCATATTTCTTCAATGTCTTTTTCTCATTTTCCCATTAATCTTGCCAGTGGGTACAATATGTTCCAGTATTTCTCCTCATAACATGACCATAAAATGAATTATCACATAAATCCACACCAATAGGCAAAGTTGATGATGATGATAATGTCTCAAACAAATCATCTCAGTAGGCACCAAAAATATGACACATGTGTAATTATATTTGAAAAAATAAAATTTACTGTCACTGTGAAGCTAGTTTCACATGTTTATTCTACAGATGAACCCATTTAAACACTGGTTGTCAGAGACTGGAACTCTGTGAGAAATAAATCATGGCAGCAGAAGACAACAAATAAAGAAGTGTTAAAAGAAACTGGGACTGAAGAAAACATTACTGAATGAAATCAAGGTCTGACAATTAATAAAGATATACAGCATCAAGTTAATTATGTACAGGAGGAAAGAGTGGAAGAAGTGTGCAGGAGGAAGACAATGCTATTTTTGCATGCACAACATCAAAAGATGGACTGCAAGAAGTCTGTATTAGTGCACCGTAAAGATGCAGGGCAGAAAGGGGGGGGGGGGGGAGATGAAGAGAGAACCTCATCACAACCAACCTTGAACGTGGAGATGGCACTTGAATAAACGACTGCTTGTAAGAGATTAAACCTAGACAGTTTTACTTTCTTTTGGTGCAAATTGTGTAAGTGTAAGTATCCAATAACCTAAGCTGTATGCATCTAAACTACTGACATTCTCTTTTAAACACGTTGTATGCATATACAAATACGTTTAGACCCAACGATTAGTTCAGAGAGCAGGTAGCACCAGTGGTCCAACTTATAACTGTCACGAAACAAAAACAAAAAAAGTCCACTGAGAAAAATACACCAACACAAAACAATATGACAAGAGATGCTGCTTATTGTCAGAAAAGGGCACATAATGACATGATCACATCTAAAAACAACAGATGTATGGGCCACTTGTGGTTCATATGGCCACATACCACATTGTACAATCCAAGGGACCACTTCTCAAACAGTGCCTGGCCTGAGAAGCCATTCTCAATAGAGAACCAGAACTGAAAGAAAAGTGTGAAATGTCAGATCCCAGTCTGTGTTGAAATGAAAACCATAGAAACAAGTGTATGAGTCTGCAGTTGTTTTTAAGTATCACCTTGCAAAACACACAACAGTATTATTGTCTCCTAAATATATTTCATGAACAAAGGCATCAACAAGTCTCTATATAAACTACTGGGGGTTAAAGAGCATATTTGTTATATCTTCAAAGAACTTGGCTACTAGTACTGGCTGAAAATAATGAAATGAGATGATTGACTGCCAGTAAATATTGCCAAACATACATTTAAAACTCCCCTTGAGTGTCTCCTATACTTTGTCCTCATCATCAGCATCATCTAGCATGTCCTTTGCAAAACATCATTCTCATCACAACCCGTACAGGTCCGCATGGCCGAATAGATAAGAACGCGTGTTCTTAAACATCCGGTGTGCTGATGCAAAGGTTAGCGGTTCAATCCCTACACCGGACACTTGGACCAAAATGTTGACTTGTCGTCCTGGACTTAGGGACGTTAATTACAAGTGCCTCTGGGTCAGAGTGGGTTCGCCTGATGGCGAGGGACATTGTTAATAGGGAAAGCTAACCCACAAGCAAAATTCACTCCAGCACTACTATAACTAGTGTGTATGGACTACGCTTGAGTTCAAAGCGAGTGAGTGTGATGCCACGTGGCCAAGCCATCCAGGTATCTACTTCTCGGTCTTCCCCTTGGTCTCTTCCCTTCGATCTTGCCAGTTGTCACCAAGTTCTCCAATTCATTTCTTCTCATAACATTGCTCAAAATAGTTTGACTGTCTACGTCTAATGTCTCTAATCAATTTACGATCTTCATTTGTTTCTTGTAGGACTTGTTCATTGGTTTTTCTATCTGTCCATGTATTCTTTGCATTTTCCTCAGAAACCACATTTCCACAGCCATCAAATGTTCTTCAGCTTGCCTGTTCATTGTCCACGCTTCACATTCATATAAAAGTACAGGTTCTATGTAGCACTTCAACACTCTTTTTCTTGTTTCAATTGATATTTTCTTATTGGTCAGTATGTTTTTCATCTTGCAAAAGGCTACCTTCGCAATGGCAATTCTTGTTCTAATCTCTTCAAGGTATCTCCCATCAGATGTTATGACTGTTCCGAGATAGCTGTACCGATTCACTTGTTTAAGAATATGCCCACTTACTTGTATATTGCATATCCTTTACAGGACATCGCTGTCAACATCAGCATCTTTCAGCTGTATGTTGATTTCTTGGCAAGATTATGCTCAGTAGTTTGCCATTGCTTTCTGAGCGACTGGCTCTATACTCTAATAAGTCACTGGCACGACTTGAACCGCTTCCGATTCTCGTGCGCTCACGTCAACCACGAGAGTATTCGGGGTTACGGAGAAAGCTGCTAACCCCTCGGCCAGGGAGCCTGGCACTTGTATATTACATTGCGGTATTTCTTCCTTCCTAGTGACGACCATAATCTGTGTATTCTTACAATTCAATTCTAATCCTAGTTGTTCACTGTGTGCAACAACAGCATCTACTAAATGTTGCAGGTCCTGTTCATTGTCTGCAACCAAGACTGTATCATCTGCATATCTAATGTTAGTGATGTATCGTCCCCTAATGTTGATACCTTCCATATCTTCTTTATTTCTGAAAATATTCTCACTATACAGGGAAAAAAGATCTGGAGACATTACACATCCCTGTCTCACACCTCTCTTAATAGGCTTATATTGACCTACTTCATTATCAATTCTTATGGCAGCTTGTTGTTTCAAATATATGATTTTACAAGTCTAAGGTCTTTTCCATCAACTTGTAGATCTTCAAGCATCCTTATCATGTCGACATGTCTCACTTTATCAAAAGTCTTTGTGTAGTCAATGCAGCAAAGGTGTATATCTTTGTTTACTGCTAGAGAACGTTCAGTTACTGTTCTCAGTATATACACATAATTTACTGTACCCTTGTCTTCTACAAACCCACATTGTTCCTCTCCTATTTCAGGTTGTATTTTCTTCCTACCTCTTTGCATGATAATTCTTAGCAAAATCTTCGTGATGTGACTCATTATATTAATTATTCTATGTTGATTACATTCCAAGGCTCCGGATTTCTTTGGGATTGCAATAAATACAGAATTACATAATTCATAAGGTATATCTCCAGTATCATATATTGTATTCATGAGTCTGGTAACTTTATCTATTCCATATTCTTCTGAAGCATTAATCATTTCTGTTGTGATGCTGTCTGAACTGGGAGTCTTGCCAGTTTTCATATGGTTAAGAGCCGCAGAAGTCGGATGTGTCGGCCTAACGGCGCAAGAACGCAGCTCTGCTGTAAACAGGCACAACGCAGTCACATCCGAAGAAAAAAAATCCGGATGAACGCAGAAGAAGAAGAAGTATGGTTAAGAGCATTCTGAACCTCCATCTTCAAAATTGATAGTCCTTCATTATTATTTTAAATATCATACTGTTCTCTGTTATTATCATTAAGGGCTTTCACATAATCTGACCATACATGTAAAATCTGATCTTTTTCTATCATGATTTTTCCATCTTTTGTCTTTAGGCAGCCTGCTGATGTATGTGTTCTTTGATTAGTAAGCTCCTGAATTCTTTTGTGCATTAGTCTGGTATTTTTACTGTTGAGTTGTTTTTCAATTTCTATGTAATTTTTCTTGAGCCATGCTTCTTCTGCCTCCTTACATAATGTTCTGACTTTTCTGTGAATTTCTTTATATTTGAATTCTTTAACATTTCCCATTGATCATCCACATCTTGAAATAGGATCTCTAGATCAGACAATATATCAAATTTGTCTTTACTTCTATGTTAAAATTATCTTGTATTTCTTTGTCAGTTTTCAATTTGCACAAATCATATTTAGTGTTTCCGGTTGTATACTTGACTTTCTTTAACTTTACCCTCAGTCTGCCTGTAATTAATCTGTGATCACTGTAACAGTCTGCAATGGGGTCTGTTTTTACGACTGTTAGCGCATTTCGAAACCTTCTGCTACTCAGGATGTAATCTATCCGGTTTTTAATCCTGTTGTCTGGACTCCTCTATGTCCATAATCTTCTAGGATGCTGTTTAAACAAGGTGTTTCCTACAACCATTTCTTGTTTTTTTGCCCATTCTACAAGTCTGTATCCTCTTTCGTTTCGCTCTTCCAAACCATGGTTGTCTACACTGCATCCATTGCCTTGATTTCCCACTTCTGCGTTGAAATCACCCATTATAATATTTATTTCTGATTTTTTACATTTCTTCAAAGCACGCTCCATGTTATTATAAAATTCATCTATACTTTCTTCACTGCATTCACTTGTTGGAGCATATATTTGAATGACGTTTATTTTAAAAGGTCTTCCGTTTAATTTTACTAATAGAACTCTTGTCTGACACAGCCCAATATCCTCTAACAGAATTTGATGTTTGCCGATCCAACATAATGGCTACACCTCTTTGCCGTTCTTCTCCTCCAAAATAAATAATCTTACAATCCTCTTCTGTCTTGATCCCTGTCCCTCTCCATCTGTTTGAAGAACAAGCAGATGTTGCTTAATGTAACTGCCACTAATGCAGTCAGACCTTTGCCGCTTTCATAATGATATGCTTGATATGAATTATAAAGCAAATCTCACTCCCATTGAATTTCAACAATTTAATGGTATCTTGTCTTTCTGCTGATAATCATTTTTATTTATTTTTTGTTTTTACAAAAATCATGCTATTCAAATATACAGAGATAAATGATTGACAAGTGCTGCATTTGAAAGATATTCATACTTATTCAGTGAGATGCTGTGGTACGTCTGACAACAGAAGAGACATAAAAAAATATATAATGGACCAGAAAAGATGTGATGAAAAGGAAACTGAATGAAATAAAGCAATAGATATACATAAGTAGCCACACACACAAAATAAAGAAATAAGGTAAGTTATAAGAGAAAGATCATCACTATCTATTTGGTCAGTTTGAATAAAGGCATTCCGAAGTCATCTGATGATGTCACTCACTGTTATCAGCAGTTCTCTACAGCTGTTTCATTCCAAACTTTGATGTTTCTGCAAGCCTGTGTGATGTAGTTATGTCATGGATGTTTTCTGTTTCATTTCTTCTTTATTTTGCCTTCTAGATTCTCAATAGAATACCTCCAGGCCCCACACTGATCAAACTAAGGCAGCTTGCTTTTCTGTATACTATTCCAAACATATTTATTTGCCCCTATGTCTAAAGATCGAGTTCTTTTGATAAAAAGGTTTTTAATGTAACTGTATCAGTCAGTGTCTTTCTGTTTTTATGTGCTGATGAAGGCATTTCAGTCACAATGTCCACTCTGTCACATGTGACTGTGTTCTTGTAACTGACCGACTTCACTTTCCTGTTTTGTTGATTTACTCATTGTAAATTACTTGACAGTAGAAATCTTTGTTTCTCCCAGGTTAAATTTTTTAGTTATTGTGATTCCAGATCTTATTTCATCTTCATGACATCCATCCTCAAGAATAATTTGGTCCAGACAGGAAAACTTCTGCACTTGAAAAGAAAGACAGTTAAATTATTAAAACCTACCTTCTCTTGCCATCTTGACAGATGATAGTTTGTTACATTGTGCTTTAAAAAAGGCTTCAAAACTACAACCCATGGTGGTAGCGAATGTAACTGATCAAACCAATTCATGCAGTAAATGTTCGTTCACAATGGATGCTTGTGAACACATGGTCATTTTCACCATCATACACCATCTGACATTTCACATTCTTAGTGTATGACATATCTGCAATCATTTTCTTCTTTTCTTTATTCCATTTCTTATTAAATCAAACAATTTGAAATGGGTTAAAGCAGTGTATGTTAGTTATAGGAACAATCAGTGTATATTTTAAGAGGAACTGAGTACCTATGGGTTTGCATTGAATACAACAACACCATTCACATTTTACAAAACAATAGAATAGGTTAACTTACCTGTATGACATAGAGACAGATATTCTTGTAAAAGCTGTACAAAATGAGTTTACATATCCTACTATAGCTCCAGGCACCATGGACAAGTAACAACTTCTGAAGGAAACGGAACTGGTAATAGAAGAAATGAAGACAAATAAGAAGGATTGTACATTTCTGTCATACATAGAGTAAGTTGAAACAGGCCCCATTGACATGCCATGAAACATATTTGGCATATAGTTTTAGCCTCATATTTTTTAATAGACCAATTGTCTCTCTCAATGGGTGATGATACAGACAGTGTTGATGCTTATATGATGCCAATACATGCTGTTTCTCTTGATTTCATTTTTATAATGACGGACAAGTAACAACATTGGAAGGAAACAGTGCAAATATAACAAAAGACATTACATATGTATTGTATAAAACATCATATCTGCCACAGGTTGTTTATACATAAAACCATTGCAGCTGTTTTAAGTGTGAATGGTAGGTATTTGCAAAAATATACTAGTTTAAAATTAATTATTATTCATGTTGCAAAATTAAAGATTCTACAATGAACGTGGAGTAGTCAAAGTGTCTAGAATGAGAGAGGACTTCCAAGGTTATTCTTTGGGGAAAAAAATGGATGTGGACGAGAAGAGTCCGGTGCAATACGGTAGGGGTTATGGTGTCTGGTATTAGACAATGGTAGAAGAGAGCTGGTGGCCTTAAATAGAATCTTACATATGGGATACACATGTTTGTAAGAGTGCAGAGGATACCACTTTTTAGTGTATCTGTATTGGCAGAGAGAGATGCTATGCGATTAAAAAAAAAAAAAAAAAAAAGATGCCATGTGATTACAGTTTGATGAGATTCAGAAAAGAGCATGTTACAAAATGCAAGTGCATGGCAGGAAGTTTAATTGTGTTTCAAAAGTTAACATTTGCAGCAGCTGATATTCATAAAATTAACAGTGTGCTGTAGGTAAGGATAATTGATTTTTCTTCAGTATTCTCTGAACCTGTAGGTAAAAAAAATGTTAGACAGCATTTATATCTCAAAAGTTATGGAAAATGAGCCTTGCGACAATGTCCTTCAAGTTATAGCAAAGTCTTGGTGTGTCTCTGTGTGTCATTCAAGGTTGTACAACTTTCTTATTGCAGCATAAATAAGGAATACATTGTGAAGGAAACTGAAGTAAATATACATGACTAAAGTCAATCTGGCATTAAATCCTCCTGTCCTACTTCATCACTTTAAACTTCTACACATCGGAGGAGAAGAAGACAGGTTAACAGCTTTAAGAATCAACAGAATAGCATCCCAGGCAAACCCATATATGCTCGCTCCATTTCCTTTAGCAAATGTTAGGATGCGTAGACATTGATTGTTCTAGTAACACACTAGTTGTAAGCATGCCATTTTCATCCTCTCATTTCTTGCTGGAACCATGCTTACATCCAAATTCATGCATCCTTAAATATGCTCTTTCATCTGTTACTGTATCTTCACCTTCTTCCATGAGTCATGGAAAGTCTTCAGAAAGTCTGTCTTGAACTTTATGAGAGTTCCAACTACTGGAACTCTTGAAGCTAACAGATGATCTTGTGCTTCATCTCACTCTAGTATGACCCGGACTGTATGTCCATGTAAGTCTTTAAAATAGAAGAGTCTATGATTGGTACCCACGACTGTCACAGCTGTCCATTTTGAACTGTATGCAGTAGGACAAAGAATCACAAGACAAATATCATACTTAATCAAAACCATCAGTCATACACGAGCATAAGGATTAACAAATACCTGGGCTATAGAATAATCAGATGCACATGCAGCCTGCAGGCCCTCTTCTCCACTAATACCAACACCAACATGGGCAGCCTGTGGAATAAAACATGCTTTACCATGTCATAACCATAATTGTTCACATAAATGTCAATTAATTAGAAACGAGTGACCAATTTTGTAGAATTGCGGAACCATAATCTACTAGGCATCTGAAAAGAACTAGCCTGCCTTTTGTTCTTGGTAGTGACCACTCCTGCAAGTGACTATAATCATTGTCTCTATAAAAAGATCTTCTGCCTACCACCACTAGCTTGAAACTATAACCTAATGCTAATGGCAGTGGAAATGTGGTTTATGAGCAAAATACCATGGATATACAGATAAGTGATTGAGACAGTTCTTTAATAAACAGATGCAAACTGAACATTGATCACAGAAATTAGACATATACGGTCAAGATTCCATGGGAACATTATGAGTAGTAATACATTTGAAAAAATTAACGAGAACTGTCAAACTTGAAGGGAAAAAAGCAAATGGAAGATGGACAGATAAACACCTGGATGGTCTGGCAATATGACAGAAAGAAAATACTGACATTCTGCAACATTACTGAAGAAAACTGGCTCATAAGCAATGTCATGTCTTGGGGACTGAAATACTTTGGCTATAGTAAAGCATAAAGGTGGCTTGGAAAAAAACAGATAGAAGCCATATTTCCTGGAAAATGAGGAATGGTCAACCAGCAAGGAGATGGACACTGGTCATTACAGACACCTTAGGCATGAAGATGCTACATGATGATGATTTCAATTACTTACGAAGAACATATTTCATATTATTTTTATATTTCCCATAGATGTCTGAAATGATTTCATGGTCTCATTTGCACTGTTTCCATACACAATCCTGGACACACAAATCAGTAAACTTACCTGGATCATACCCACATCATTAGCTCCATCTCCGATGGCTAAAGTAATTGCTTTTTGAGATACTTTAACCAAGTCCACCAACTCAGCTTTCTGCAGAGGTGAAACTCTGGAATCATAAAGAAAACATTCAGCATGTAATGGATACTTTGAAAAAATCAACAACAAAATATGTAGTAAACATTAAGAGAAATTTGCCAAGCTAACTAAATTTGGAATATTTACTCCACAGACTTTAGATATTTCATTGTTCAACAGACTACAATTCAATGCTCAAGGAGAAGAGAAAGTATGGATCAAACAAGGAAGGCAAACTCAGTCCTCAAAATGCTGAGCTGAAATGAGATGCAGCAGTTGAATAGCTAATAATGCAGTTTCGTGCTCGATTGACACATCATAACCAGCATCCATTTTAGAGCGACTGAGGAAGAAGGTGTAACTCATTCAGTACAAAACCTCTCTTTGCAGATGCTTATTTTGCATTAATTGTACACAAAGGATCCGTCAACTGGATAGTCTATTGGCTTTTTCTCTATAGAACATCATCCTACAAGGCAAGCACTTAGTCCTCTGGCTTGAAATCATACAAAGTATCTTAGTGAAGACACTAAAGACCCCATGTGAATTTTGGCATCCTAAAGTATAATTTCATCCTGGCCATTATAATTAATTGTGTAGTGAAAAATTACTTAGAAATACGAGGGTGCTTTAATCATGTTAAGCATCACAAAGGCTTGGAAAGGACAGCGATGAAGGGCATGATACCTAGGTGAAGAGGCAGGAGTCGACAGGCAGGAAAATGGACACAGGACATTGCAGACACCTTGGAAATTAAAGTGCATGAGACAGGAGAACTGGTGAGTGACAGAGAGACTCTCAATTGTGCTGTAATGAGAACGACATTCTGCAAAAGACCTGTTCCATGATGATGATGATGAGAGGAAAACTAAACATAGATCATGCCTTCAGTGGCGTATTTGCATTTGACTTACCTACAACAAATGACAGCTCGACAGCTAAGAGCTATGTCCAGAAAGTCCTGTCTGCAATCACATGTCAGAGCATACTTCAGTGACTGTAGACAGACAAAGAAACACCTGTTACTCAGGGCATGAAACAATTCCTACTAGTCATTCAGCAGTACATAGTCTTTCAGCAGTACATAGTCATTCAGCTGTACCGTCTACAAACAATCTCTGCTAATTTGATTGATTGATTGATTGATTTAGGAACCGACATCACAGCATTCGGGGCATTCCCATAAGTGCTCCGTCCCCATCCTCAGCAGCCAGCGAAGAGTTCCAACACTAATAGTTCCAGTAGCAATCTGATTATATGCCCGTCTCGCCTTTCCTCTGAGCGTCGAGCTTCGGTCAGATCCCCTCATCACACCTCGCTGCCTCATTCTTGCCAGACCATGGTGATCCATTTGCTCCTCCGAGGTGTACACATGCTCCCACAAGGCCGCAACCACGTCTGCCTTGTCATGCATCAATACTCCACCAAGTTTTGCAGAGCCAGCCAATCTGTCCACCTGTTCATTACCCAGCACACAGGCATGCCCCGGAGAAAAGATCCAGGTGATGCTTGCCGTCCGTGACCTCCGAAGAGAAGCAGCCACTCTGCATGAAGCCTGCCTGTCCTCAGCATGCTTTCTGAGTCAGTTACAATCACGATGTGTGCATGTATCGTGTTCTCCATCCAGCGGAAAGCTGCACTGACCACCTCCACCTCCATTCTTAAGCTAGATGTTGTGGTATCATACGCCAGGCTCTCCTGCACCAAACGTCGACCATTAGCTTTTTTGTAGTTAAGTAAAGGGCTCTTTCCTATGCCTTGAGGTGTATTGTGTATATGGTGCTAGCCCCATATTTGTACACACAAATTGTCACTGGATAGGTTATGTCGTCAGTTTTTACTTCCTAGAACATTTCCTGCTACCCATTTAGCCTTAGTAAACTTACTTATGAGAAGAAATGATTTGGAGAACTTGGTGACAACTGGTAAGATCGAGGGGAACAGACCAAGGGGAAGACCTAGAAACAAGTATCTGGATGGCTTGGCCTTGTGGCATGGTCGAGACAGAAACACGGAACTGATCCACGACTCTGTTGATCGAGTGAGATGGCAGAACATGACCGCCCACGCTTACCGGCATGGCACATGATGGATGGATGGATTTAGCCTGGGTCGACCTGGGAGCCCAGGTCAATTTCTACAAGATTCTTGTCTCAAAATTCAAACACATGACCACAGAGCAGGCAGTCTGTTAGGAGTGCAATGTAAACTACTGGCAAGTAATCTGTCAGCAATGTGCAACATAATTTCATAATAATCTGCCATTAAGCAGTGCTTAAATCAATCTCATACTGGTCTTTTAGCAGAGCATATTTAAATCTCATCATAACATTATCACTTAGTAGTAGACAATACAATCCATTCACAACTTGTTATTCAGAGTACACAATGTTATCTAATCACAACTTATCATTTAGCAACATACAATTTTATCTAATCACAACTTGTCATTTAGCAACACACAATGTTATTTAATCACAACCTGCCATTTAGCAACACACAATGTTATCTAATTACAACTTGTCATTTAGCAACATACAATGTTATCTAATCACAGCATGGCATTTAGCAACACACAATTCCATTTGATCCCAATAAAAAGTCACACAATTGTGCACAGACTCAATTTAAAACTTGGTTTTCTGTAAAGAATAAATGTACAAAGACATACAAAAGTGCAGGGCAAAATCACCAACAATTGCCCTAAACTATGTACACTCACCTGACCATCTATGATGAATCCTACATAATTTTCTTTTCCCAACTGCTCTCCAAACTGTGTCTTATGTCGTACTAAGGCATCTCTTGTGCTCTGAGAATAATAATATTGTTGAAAGCAATAAAAGAGATCAATTGAAAAAAACAAATATGTCAGCAGAGATTTATCAACAGAGAGAAATTATAGAAAGTGAGCAGTTTTGAATATCTAGGTTCACTGCTGACTGGCAATGGAAATTGGTAGAAAATAAAAGAAGAACAAATATTGCTCTGCCGAAACTAAAGCAGTTAAAACATGGCAATGGAAATGTGGTGGCAGGAAATAAAAGAACAAATATTGCCCGGCCAAAACTAAAGCAATGAAAACATGGTAGTAGAAATGTGGTGGCAGAAAATAGAAGAAGAACAAGTATTGCTCTGCCAAAACTAAAGCAATGAAAACGTAGTAGAAATGTGGTGGCAGAAAACAGAAGAAGAACAAGTACTGCTCTGCCAAAACTAAATTAAATCATGGCAATAGAAATATGGTGGCAGAAAATAAAAGAACAAATATAGCTCTGCCAAAACTGAAGCAGTTAAAACATGGCAATGGAAATGTGGTGGCAGGAAATAAAAGAACAAATATAGCTCTGCCAAAACTGAAGCAATTGAAACCATCATGGACTGGGGCAGGCAGAATAACAGTGTCTGCCTCAGGCTACGAAGGTACCAAGTTGTTCTCAAGACAGGGCTGGGCATTTGTCCATGACCCACAGGTATCCAACGATATCACACCTACCACCCCCTCCCCCTTCCCTCACCCCCTGATCTCTTTCTTGGTCAGTGAGATCAGAGGCCCAGCCTTCTCTGATAAGGGTGAAAAACAAAGAGGTCCTGTGTGCAAGTTGTGCACATTACACATTACATATCCCAGCACTGTTGAAAATCACATGAGTGGTTACACATGTGACCGTCACCCTGCTACTGAGCTGAGTGCGTGGCACGACACTGTGAGATGTGAATTTTATGTGAAATGCTTTTAAATTTGTCCGAATTTGTGGAGCGTGAACTGCATGTTCAGAGCAATGACGGCTGGCTATGTCCCAGAACTGACCAGTTTTTGTGCCTTATGCAGAAATTTATGGCTGCTGGTCTTCTGGTTGACTGTTGCTTCCTTTGACGATGAACTGTGTTTCGTGGAGGACTGTTGTTTTGGCATTCTGGAGACGGCATTATGTATAGTTCTTCTTTCGTTCACTTGAAATATGTCTATAACTGCAATGCTGTCTCTTGTATGAATTTAACTGTCTTTTTAGTTCACACAGTGGTCCATAGAGTTTATCTTCCACTGTCGTCTCTCTAGGCCAGAAGGTTTGCCTAGATATGTTATATTTTGGGCAGTCTTGGAGTATGTGCTCAGCTGTCTGCGACGCCAATCCACATGTGCACATGGCTGTTTCACCAATCTTGAATTTTGTATACATGTGGTTGCATAATCTATTGTGTCCTGTTCTGAGGCGCAGAATAATGACTTGTTCTGGTCTGTCCATAATGTGGTAGCCATCTTGAGCAGATTTTGGTGGCTTTCTGACTGATTTGATCATTCTTTTCTTTTGGTGGTATGTAACAGGTACATCAGGCTGTTCTTCTTTGGCTCCTTCCTTAGCCAATTGATCAGCTCTGTTGTTTCCAGATACTCCACAGTGGGATGGTATTCACTGTAAGGTGACCTTATGCTGACTGCTAAGATCAGAAAGTAGTGTCCTTAGTACTGGCAATTTCCCAGACAGGAGCGCCTCGAGTACTGATTTTGCATCCGTCAATAGCACCACAGGTTGTGTACCATGACTGGTATTTAGTAATTTCTCTGTTGCTATCTTGATTGCCTCAATTTCAGCATCATAGTTATGGCAGTACTTTCCTGTCGGTACTCTGGCTGTGTCCCCAGTATTATTTGGGTATTCTATGTACACTCCCGCTCCTCCATTTCGAACAGCATTTTGTGCTGACCCATCTGTGTAGACTCAGATCCAGAGGTCCTGTGGGTATTCTTCATCAAGGAAGTTGAGAGTGGCTGTTGTGCTGCACACTGTTCTGTTCTTCCTTGCCAAATATTCCTCTCACTTTTATCTGGATTTGTAATGATAATCTATGTTCATCTTTCCATTGAGTTCGCTCTGGAATAGTTGTTAGGGGGATACCAACTGTGGGCAGATTGGTTATCTCTGCAGAGTCGTTTGGCCTGGTGAATAAAACTACTTCTTTTCAACCGCCCCATAGCTAGATTTTCAAATCTGTTCTTCATGGGGTGGCCTGGTAAGCTGAGGAACTTTTCTGCTTGTATTAGTGTTTTCGTATCTCTGCGCTCTCTCAGTGCTTGTGTCCTCCCCATCTTCTTCATTTCCACTATAGGGGTTGATCTCATCCCTCCTGTGGTGACTAAGTGCTTGGTTTTGCGCCTTGTCCAGCTCTTGTAGTGTGGCTTTTGATGCCAAACACCACGCAGTTGACCCGTATTCCAGGTGTGGTCATATGCTCTGTTGATAAACTTTGCTAAGTATTTTCCCACTGGCTCCCCATGTGGTTCCACTTAGCTTTCTCAGGATGGCTATTTTCCTTCTGGCTTTTGCTACTGCTTTGTTGATGTGCTTTCTCCATGTCAGCCTGCCATCAAATGTTACTCCAAGGTATGTTGGTTCTTTATCTTCTCTTAGGGGTGTTCCATTTATCTGGATCATCCCTGCCTTTTGTTTTTGAGAGAGGGTAAATAGGGTAATGCTGCACTTGTCAGTGTTTATGCTGACACATCATCTATTTGCCCATGCAACAAATGTATCTACAGCTCTTTGTAGCAATCTGGTGGCCACTGATGCATATTCATTTGTGCTCCATAGAACCAAGTCATTGGCGTACATTGCCGCTTTAATACCATGCAGTAGATTAGCAACGAGATCATTGATGAAGATTAGAAAAAGTGTGGGGGACAAGACTCCGCCCTGGGGAACACTGTGACGCAGTAGTACTTTCTTGCTCTTGAGTCCGTCTATCTGTACTCGGGCTCTTCTGTTGTGCAAGTATGCTTTCACCCATTTGTACATTCTTCCATTGACTTTGCAGTTTCTCAGTTTCTTCATCAGACCTTCTTTCCAGACTTTGTCAAAAGTTTTCTTCAGATCTATCCATGCCGCAAGCACCAGCTTCTTCTCTTGGAATGCATCCTCAATTTTTTGAGAGAGGTAGGTTGTCTGATTTTCCGTAGAGTAGCACTGCCTAAAGCCAGCCTGCTGTGGCACAAGGATGTTTTTACTTTCAATGTACCATTGCAGTCTGTGATTGATGATGCGCTCCAGTGTTTTGCAGAGACAGCTGGTGAGGCTAATTGGTCTGTAGCTAGAGGTAATGGAACTATCTTTCCCTGATTTTAGGAAGGGTATCATGATTGCTTCTCTCCAGGCTTGTGGAACACTGCCTAAGTTCCAAGTGTTATTGAAGATCTGCAACAGCTTTGCTTTGGCCTCTGTTCCTAGGTTCCTGATCATTTCATTGGAGATACCATCAGCTCATGGTGACTTTCTCATTTTCAGTTTTGATATGGCTAGCTCCAGTTCGCTGATTGTGATGGGTGCCTCCAGAACCTCATGTACTATTTCCTTCTGTCCTGTATGTTGCTGTTTCTCTCGAATCTCTTGTTGTTTCTCTGGACTAATTTTGATATTGTTATCTTGTGTGAATTGAGTCTGCAAAATGGTCAGCTGCTTGCTTTCTTGTTAAGATGTTTCCATCTTTATGTAGTGCATTTTTTGAGTTTCTCCTTGTGCCCTCATCGTTAAGTTGTTTTATAAGCTTTTACAATTTCCTTGTGTCTCTTTCAAAGTTCAGAGAGACTGTTTTCTCCTGCCAGCTTTTCTGTCTAGCCTGCAGCTTCGCCCTTTGAAATTTGGCTTTTGCGTGCTGGAATTTATTGTGGTGCTCTTGGCTGGGTGTGGCCTCTGCTTGCTTTCTACACTTCCACATCATTATGCAACTGTTCCAGTTCACTACTCCAGTAGGGTTTACATTGTTTACGGGCTCCTCTTGGTACTGTTTCTCGCGCTGCCTGTAGTATGCATTTCCCAAACTCTTCAACTACTTTATTTATGTCTTTCTCAGTGTTCAGGTTTCTAACCAGTATGCTGGTGCGATTCTTGTACATTGCCCAGTCTGCTTTCTTGTAGTTCCACCTCGAGAGGGTGCTGCTTTCACTTACAAGCTCATTTTCTACAGTTAGAAAGACTGGCCGATGGTCACTGCCACCAAGTTGTTTCCCAACAATTCGTATAATGTTCCACTCCAGGTCTGGTGAATGAAAAGCCAGGTCAGGTGTAGTTGTAGTGTGCCATGATCTTGAGTAGAAAGTATGTGGGTCAGACGGCTTGTTAATCAAGATAAATCTATTCTCATCCTGCCAGTCTTCCAGTCTCTCTACTATCTGGTCCATGTGATCATAGCCCCAACTCTGCGAGTGGCTGTTGAAATCACCACACACAATCATTTTTTCTGTTAATAGTAGTGTGCCATGTGCCTGTGGGCGTTCACTTGGACAGTAGTAATTGATCAGATGTAGGTCTGTATTGCCTGTCTTAAGTTTAAGTGTCTGATACTCAGCCTCTTCCATGTAGACTTCGATTTGGGAAGCAATGATGTTATTTTTTACAAGGGTCAGTATCCCACCTTTATGTATAGTGACATGTATTTTACATCTTTCCGAGGTATTGTGGCATGAACTGTGTGCTCAGAAAATGGCGAAGCTGGCTAGAAAACATCTATTAATGGAACAACATCTAGAAATATCTGCATGCATGGTGACTGTTTTTTTTGCCTCGTTTTCTAATTACTGCCGTTTCCATCGATGATGAACTGTATTTTCGTAGAGGACTTTTGTGTTGGCTTTCTGGCAACAGCATTATGTACAGTGAAATGGTTTTTTTTACATCTGTTCGAGGTTGCTTTGTTACTTTAACTAAATTTCGGAGAACAAATGGTGTGGCTGGCTAGAAAAATCTAGAAACGGAACATCTAGAAATATTGAGACTTTGTAGGCTAACATCTGGTTGGGATAGTGACTGCCGCTTCCATCAAGGATGAATTGCATGTTTCGTAGAGGACTTTTGTGTTGGCATTCTGGCAACGGCATTATGTACAGTGTGTCAAGATCTCCAATAAGACCTTACAGAGTTAAGGAGAGTAAACACAAGTCTAGTAGGGAGACACCAGACAGGAGAGACACCAAGCACTATAAATAGCCTCACGAGGAGACACATTTGTGTCAGACCAGGGGCCAATGCGTACAGCTGAGCGAGGGCTTTCCCCAAGCCATTGGCAAGCTTGTCCTTGCGAGTAACCGTGAAGTGCCCGGTTACTCGAGCTCACAAGCCAGCATGCTTGCGAGACCATGCACGCAATAATAGCTACTGCACGGAGGGGACAGTGTCCGTGCTTGTCCACGCAATGTGTAGCTGTGGACAGACCCGACTGGAGACGGTAGAGAGCAGACGTATCCTTAACCAATGCTATAGTTTCTAGGCAATAGGCAAACATTAGGCTATTCATTTAGATTGTGATTTCGAGCATCATTTCTCACCACTTCATTGCATTTATGTTGTATAACAATGATGAAGTATAACGCTCGCAGAGCCATTGAAATGTCGGCTCTAAATAAATTGCATTCCTTTCGCAAATGTCACGAGTTGTTATTTCGTGCGGTGCGAAAGTAGGGGAGTCCTGAGAATCTGCAGCGAACAAGTCGCTGACAGGCAGGACCCCAATTGGTGTCAGAATACAGTGAACCAACGCCAGCAAAGCAATTGGTGTCAGAATACAGTGAACCAACGCCAGCAAAGCAATTGGTGTCAGAACACAGTGAACCAACGCCAGCAAAGCAATTGCTATCAGAATACAGTGAACCAACGCTAGCAAAGCAGTCATAGCAGGCATTTGTTGTAATATTCAACGAACAGTTAACGCCAGCAGGCAAGTGGTGTTATAAACCACTAAACGAACGCCAGCTATCGATTGGTATTATAAATTTCTGAACCAGCATCAGTTCATTGCACGATTCAATATCATTACTGTGTGATATATTTCAAAGTAATGTAAATTTGTTTCCATACATGGCATAAAGAATTTTCTTTGGTGAATTATACGATCATACCATTTGTGGAGTGTGAACCACAATTGAGCCAAATTAAATCGCTACAGTGTGAAATTCTACAAATATTAATTTGAAAGTGTGTTATTATACAAAAATCAATAGAAATGTATACAATGATCATTGAATATTACCATCGTAACCACCGTGTACAGTTCATTGCGTGTGATACAGCCATCAATGTCACCATTCTACGAAGTCAATAAATAGATTAGCGATGAACTGAAGCCTAGAACGAAGATACGCCATAGTCAGAAAGTGAAGACAAGATGACATCGACTGTCATACGACGAATCATCTCATATATCATCTAACAATCATTCAGACGATCATATCAATCATCCATTAACACCATTTATCACTATCTATCACATTTTTCCATTCATCATTCGCATGAAATATAAGCTTGTATTGACAACATAAGCGTGTGTCTAATTTTTGCTGCTCTACTAAACAGAAGCAGCCATTTTGTTATCAAGTCAAATCATTTTGTAAGTGTGAAATACAGCGGTGGAACATCCCAAGAACCGTACTTTCAAAAGAATTAGATGAGTATATTTTCAGAATATTTTGGTATGCTCTAAATTAATCATGCATCTTCTTTTCCAGTAAAGATGTATATTTACTAACACATTTTTACAAACTATTGTGTGAATATTATTGTGATACCATATTGAACTAACATTACGCCACAAAATGGCGTCACTAAATGATTGTATCCAGGCAGGCAAGGAAGTGGGCCATACTGGTGAAAAGTTAGAGAAATGGGTGGATCAAAAGTATAAAGAAGAAATAGCTCGACAGAGAGAAGAAACAGAAAGAAAAGCTGCTCTGGACAGAGATGAAAGAGCGTTAGAAAGGCAACATCAAAAAGAAATGAAAGAGATCGAGGAAGTTACCAAACAGAAACAATTAGAATTAGATTATGCCAACAAACAAGCAGAGGAAGCCACCAAACAAAAGCAGATACAAGTAGATTCAGAGACTAGACTAAAGATGAAGGAAATGGAGGTAGATTCTAACATACAAATAGCCTCTAGCAAACAAAAGAGCCAAGAAGAACAGAACAAATTTAGTAAGTACAAGGGCCTTATCAAACCATACAGTGTAGGTGATTCAATTAGCGCATGGACTGAGAACATAGAATTCCAACTAAAGACACAGAAAATACCTTTAGATGATTGGGCAATGATTTACATGAGGAACCTCAGTGGGGAGCCGTTAAAAGTAATAGAATCCATACCTACAGAGCTTAGAAACAATTATCAGTACATACACGATAGAATAATGCAACATTTTCTTTTAGACGCTACTGGGTACCAAATTCAATTTTCACAGATTAAGCCAAAAGCAACTGAAACCTTCTTAGACTACATCTCTAACGTGCAGAGCACATTTAAAAAGTGGACTAGAGCAGCTAAAGTAGGAAACAACTATGAAAAACTAGAAGAGCTGATGGTAATGGACAAAGTGATTTCTACTGTTCCTACCCCTTTTGCAAAGTTTTTACAACAGTCAGACATTGAGTCCATTCAGCAATTAGAGAAACGGGGGTCAGCTAATTTTTCATCTAATCGGGACATTTTTAAAACTACATCACATGACACAGAAATTACAGCTTTTGCAAACAAAGTTCCTGATAGGTCTTACAACCAGAAAGATTACCGTAAGAATGACAAAACACATCAGAAACCACCTCGGTGTAACTATTGCAATCTTTTTAATCCAACTTACTCAATGTGTGATAAGAACCCCACATATCCATCACACTTAGAAACAGTGTTGAAGAAGCAAGAAAGCAGAAGATCATCCTTTAAATGTGCTGTTAAATGTTATTTTTGTTCAAGTTATGGCCATTATAGCAATAAATGTATTGGGAGACAGAGAATGAAGGCAAATAATGCAGCACTCATTGATACATCATCAGATGATGAGAGTGACATTGATCCGGAACTTGTGAATGTGTTGCCAACGAGTGAATGTCAGAGTGTAGCATCAGTAACAGATATTTTAGACTTTAAGAATTGTAAAGTATGCCATCAATTTCATGCGGAGGGTAAATTGGAATGTGGGCACATAATACATTGTTTAAATGAAGATGCTAACGCAGCATGTGCCTCCAAAGGTAAACTTAATTTCCACGATGCACTGGTCAATGGGCAACCATGCCAATGTTTAGTTGATAGCGGCAGCACTCTACTGGGTTTAAGGAGAGAACTTGCTAGACCAGAAGATTATACGGGTGAATTTGTCAAATGCCGTACTTTCTCTGGAACCATCGAGAAATATCCACTGGCAAAAGCGCATATCAATACCCCATTCCTTACAGGCACATTTACGTGCGCTATCCTTCAAGATCCATGCACGGATCTTATTTTAGGATGCCTAGATGCATTGAAAGAATGTACAGAAAACGACATAAGAGCCTGGAAAGATACACACATGACCAACGCTGTAACTAAGTCAGATACAGAAACAAATTATACTGACTTACAAAACGAAATGCTACAGCTATTAACACCAAGTGGTGCATATACCAACACTACTCGACAAAATTTGATCGAGGCACAAAGCACCGACCAAACAATCACACCTTATTTTAACTTGTGTGAGCGAAAGAAAGTGTCTAAAAATGCTTCCTGGTACTTTAGAAAATTTAACGGAATTCTCATGCGTTATTACACATATAATAACCATGAAATTCAGCAGACGGTGTTACCTGTAACATACCAACAAAATGTGCTAAAAATCGCACATGAGTCACCGTGTGCTGAACATTTGGCCTATTATAAAACGCAAGCCAGAGCTCTATCACAATTTTACTGGCCTAAATTCTGTTCTGACATAAAATCTTTCTGTCGATCTTGTACTGTCTGTCAACATCTTGTACAAAAGGGAAAGCATGTGAAGACCGAAGTTCAATGGTCAGTACTAGCATCTAGACCACATGAGAGTATAGCGGTCGATATTACTGGACCCCTAAAGCAGGTGTCGAGGAATGGAAACCACAACTATGCAAATAAGGGTGCTAAAACTACTCACCTTGAACCAAACCAGAAGGTTTTGCTTCTACTACCTGATAAACATAATATGTTACTAACATCTTGGCAAGGACCTTTCAACGTTGAACGTAAAATATCAGATGTAGATTATGAAATATCGATAAAAGGACACTTAAAGATATTTAATATCAACATGCTGAAACCATATTTTTCACGACAAGAACAACAGACAGACGAACAAATTGCACCAACACCAAGCAATGAGACGACAGACGTACACAACACAACTTCACTAGTTAGGGCGACACACAACAGCGACAACGCAAACACACTTAGCCAGATAACAGCACACACAGCTAGCACCACAACAGTATTGAACGAGACAGACGAAGACGAGATGGAATTACCAGTTCCTACGGTAGACACGACTGCGACCATTGACAGCATCAAGATAGAAACGAAACTGACAGACGACCAATATTTCAACTTATATAGATGACATATGCATCCATACGGAAGACTGGACAACATACCTACTGAAACTTCGACAAGTCTTCGACAGGTTGCGATTATTTGGGCTCACAGCGAAGCCGACCAAAGTAGAGTTGGGCATGGAACAAATTGACTTCCTGGGTCATACCATCTGCAGGGGCCAATTAAAAACTGATGACAGAATCGTCACCAAGATTCTGAATTTGACAATGCCAACGACCAAGAAACAGGTCTGAAGTTTACTGGGTCTGGTAAACTACTATAGTAAATTCATTCCAAATCTGGCGGAAATCACCAGTGTTTTTTCTAACATCTTAAAAGCTTCGGCTAAGTTATCTGTACAAGATGCAGGATTAATTAGTGCGTTATCAAAATTGAAATATCTTTTCAGCGTTCCACCTATCCTTCGTATGCCTAATCCAAAACTCACTTATTTCTTACGCACAGATGCGAATTCCATATCCATATCTGGGATACTAGGACAGTTCTACGACGGGATGTTCCACCCCGTAATGTACGTAAGTCGCAAGATTACCCCTGCTGAATCAAAATACTCAGCATCAGAATTGGAGGGCCTCAGTTTGATCTATTGCGTCAAGAAATTTCATAGATTTTTGGCAGGAGCACAGTTTGTAATCCAATCCGATAACTCTCCGTTATCTGTGATGCAGTCTGGACTTCCTAGCAATAATAGAATTTACAGGTGGGCTTTGATTCTCCAAAATTACACGTTTACCATCCAGCACTTAAAAGGAAGATTGAACACTGTTGCAGACATTTTGAGTCGACCATCATCCATTGAAATACCTGATTTACAGGAAGGGATCGACCACAGACCACCAGAAACAGTGACACTGTAATGGTACATAACTCAGTGCAGTATGTGGTCATTATAATACAGTGTAAGTGCGGTATTATCGCCAAATATGTAACCTGTGTGAACAGTGCTATGAGAAGTGTAACGAACAGACGCAGAAGTAACATGCGCTGACACACAAGTAAGCTAGAGGAACATTAAAGTGTTAGCTATGAACCTACATAACTTAGTAGGAAACTATATTTATACACTATCCACGAAGGAGAGCATAAAAGACTTTGCCGAAATGAACTATGTTATAATAGTCTACAAAGAGTATTGCTCCATCTTCACAACGCAAAGGAGGACGTCGATTTAGTGTAATTAGATATAGAAATGTAACTGTGATATATGTATATTATCATTTTATTAACAGTACCTATAACTTCATTTTTCTATTAATTATTGAATTGCAAATTGTTCAAATGCATATATAACTATATTTTGTTATTTGGTAGTTAGAAATCACCATTATTTAGTTAATAACCCATTTAATAGAACACCATTTATAGAAATACGATTGTTAGATATCATATTACTTTATTACCATATAATCATAATCATTTATAAATTCATTTATCTAAAATATCATTTCCAAACTAACCCAACCATTTAGGAATTAATATCATCTTTTTCACAAATAACATTTTAAGGTAATTAACCCAATTCACTTAAATGAAAGTATTTATTAGATTATTTCCCTTGAGGGTAATTTAGGTCAGCACACCAAAATTATGTAAGTTACTACTACAGGATCGGTAACAAACCATCCTCATAACTATGTATATAATGTATAGACATGACGCGTGCTAACAAAACGCAGTCATTTGGCGTGATTACTGTTATAATTCAGCCAATCGTTTAATGTATATATGTAATATTCATGTATTCGATGCTATGTAACATATTTTAATGACGAGAGAATGTTTGAGTGAAAGAAAGGTATGAAAGTGAATGAAAGATGTATGCAAGAAGAATGAATGCGAGGAGAGAATGCGAAAATTAGTAAACATTGAAAGAAAGAGAGCGAGAGAGAAAGACAGCGGAAAATTTTTCCACCGCTGTAAACATATTTTGACTTGTCTGTGTCATCTGTATAGCAATGTGTTGTCGAGTTTTTATGTGTGTTACTGCCATAATTTAATAGAGTATATAGAGAACGTACTTTGAGCTTCAGAAAGCGGAGTTGTGGTCACAAATAAGAATAATGAACGTTTGTAACCACAATAAACCGATTTGCGACGCTCGAAGCAACACACACATTTAGTACACTAACGCATACACATGTTAGAGAGTTAAGAACATTGTAGTTTATTAGAAAACACGCAAACAAACAGGAAAACAAACAGATAAATGATGCACACACTATTCAGTTTAAAGAACAATAACTTAAAAATTCAGGGGACACAATAACTTCTTAAAACCTTAATGTAACAGTGAATATAGCTTTTCACAAGCGGAAGCGAGAAGGTGAAAAGTAGAACTATGTGTATAAGAGTTGGAGGGGATATTAATGGGAACATGAACACTTTGTGCTCATGTGTTGTACTCAGAATAGAGTCAACTTGTATGTGTGTTGTCATTTCGGGCAATTTGAGGACAGGTCAAGACAGAAGTCAATAGGTGAAAGTCAAATGACATAGGGTCAAACGATGGAAGCCAGGACATGAGTCATAAGACAATGGTTCCGGTCTAAAGCAATTCCCAAAGATATCTATAAAGCCAACTATACTGAGACATGGGCTACTTAATTAGCCAAGTGAAAAGGTAAAGCAGTGTAAGTAAAGGAAGAAGAGAGTTGTTCTATCCCCAAACTAGAGAGTTTAACTTATTGGATATCTGACAAAATTGGAGCAACCAATTTTTCTTTGTGACCAGAAGTGTTACAAACAGGAGTTAAAGAGAAGTAACACTTCACAGCGAGGAGGGGCGCCTGTCAAGATCTCCAATAAGACCTTACAGAGTTAAGGAGAGTAAACATAAGTCTAGTAGGGAGACACCAGACAGGAGAGACACCAAGCACTATAAATAGCCTCACGAGGAGACACATTTGTGTCAGACCAGGGGCCAATGCGTACAGCTGAGCGAGGGCTTTCCCCAAGCCATTGGCAAGCTTGTCCTTGTGAGTATCCGTGAAGTGCCCGGTTACTCGAGCTCACAAGCCAGCATGCTTGCGAGACCATGCACGCAATAATAGCTACTGCACGGAGGGGACAGTGTCCGTGCTTGTCCACGCAATGTGTAGCTGTGGACAGACCCGACTGGAGACGGTAGAGAGCAGACGTATCCTTAACCAATGCTATAGTTTCTAGGCAATAGGCAAACATTAGGCTATTCATTTAGATTGTGATTTCGAGCATCATTTCTCACCACTTCATTGCATTTATGTTGTATAACAATGATGAAGTATAACGCTCGCAGAGCCATTGAAATGTCGGCTCTAAATAAATTGCATTCCTTTCGCAAATGTCACGAGTTGTTATTTCGTGCGGTGCGAAAGTAGGGGAGTTCTGAGAATCTGCAGCGAACAAGTCGCTGACACAGTGAAAGTTCTTATATCTGTCCGAGGTTGTTTTGTTGCATGAACTGCATTTCGGAGATAAATGGCGTGGCTGGCTAGAAAACATCTAGAAATGGAACACCAACATCTAGAAACATCAAGACTTTGTAGGTGAACATCTGGTTGGGAAAGTGACTGCCACTTCCATCAAGGATGAACGGTATGTTTCGTGGAGGACTTTTGTGGTGACATTCTGGTGGCGGCATTATGCACAGTGTGCCTGAGTGGGCTGTTGTTTGTCGAGACTCCTGTCTTTTCCACTTTTCACATGAGGCAGTGAGGAACATTTTATGTGATATTCACTAGCACAGGAGCGGAGCATAATGGGGACGACCCATTGCTGTGATTTTGGAACCACGACTGAACTGAACATGTGACCAAGAGGATTTTTTTTCTACACAAGCACTTTATTGGTGCTGGAGGACTTGCACTGAATGCAGTGGTAACTACATAGGAAAATGATACATTTGTTCTTTACTTCTTCAGAATATATAAACCCCCCCCCCACCCCCCCCAAAAAAAAACATGTAAGGTTGTCACATGAAACTCCCTCATATATAGACTAACCAATGAATGCATGGTGAGCTCTCAAGACAAGTTCAGAAGCGATGCTGTGGCGAACAGGTTATGAATGCAATTTGCAATGCCTCATTCATAACACAGCTGTGGGTGATTTAGAAGCAGACTGGCTTGTGCTGGTTTCATTCAATGGCAAAATAAGTATTTTGCTGTGATTGTTATTGAATGTACGAGTTGCTTGGTTTAGAATGAGTTAAGAAACTCATCAAAATGATGGACAATAATACCAAAGAAACTCTATGCAGAAACAGATCAATAACATAAAAAGCACATGTTTACAGGACTTACATCTAGGGAGTCTTCATTGACGATGATCAAGTCCATACCTTGATTCAAGAGTTTACATGAATATCCTGTAACATGGACAACATAAAGATATTATGACAATAATTAGGTATATAATCTCTCTACACCCACATACTTAAATCTTTATTCCTTACCTCTCCTCTTTATCTCTCCCTCCCTCTGCCTACATTGACTCGCTCAACTTTATCTCTCTTCCTCTACTGTAAATCTCTTCTTTCCTCTACTCCCTCCCTCCAGTTTTCCTTCCTGCATACTTTCTACATACATTCTCTCACCCTTAACTCTCTGTTCCTCCACTATAGTGACACCTCTTCCCTTCTTCCATTCAACAAAGTGCTCTCTCTTCCCTTCCTCCACTTCCCAACCTTCTCCCTTCCTTCTGATATTTTCATTTTCTCTATCTCTCCTGCCACTTACTCTCACAGATATAATTATCTAGACATAGTTTAGCCATCCCAATTAGATTTTATGTACCATACATAAAAGAAAACCCTAAAAGGGACTAGAACCATTTACCTTATACACCACAGGCATGTAAAATGGACCTTTACCTTTTTACTATTTATTATAACATTAGAAGACAATGATAACAGAAATTACCAATATTGATGGCTGTTTCTTGTTTGTCACCTGTCAAAACCCAAATTTTGATATCTGCTTTGGCTAAAGTGTCTATTGTTTCTGGCACTCCCTGAAATGTATCACAAATCATTGAAACATGGTTGGTAATACACAACATGTAATAGGGTAATGTTTCTCTGCAATAAGCAAGGAAATCTTAACATTACATTGTGCAACCTCATTCTTAAGGAAAATGTGCAACAAACTTTAAATATGCCAAAATCATTATGAGTTGATGGATTTATCATAGCATCATCAAAATATCTCAAATATGTTTCGAGTGTAAAATTTCTGTGTGACAAACTGAAACACAACCATATCAGCCTTACCTCCTTCAACTGACATCACAATCTAGGGGAGCTGCTGTAAATTTTTATATATGCCGATGACACCAGAGATTAGGGATGCTGCTGATTCCAGAGTGTAGGGATGCTGCTGATTTCAGAGTGTAGTGATACTGATTTCACAGTAGCACACTGATTATGAGTGTGTCAAAGGCTGCCTCAACTGCGCTCCCAATGGAGAATAAGCCCTTAACGAACTCAAGTGAACCCACGCCAAGCCCTTTGTAGATTTGTTCATGAATGGTAAGATTATTCAGTTTTCTATGGGATGAGGTAGCCAGTCTCACATCAACCACCTAGTTGCCTCTGACATGCAAGTAGGTTACAGTGTTACTATTCTTTGCTTCCCTTATGGGCCCTCATAACACAGATATGAGTATAATTGGATTACTTGTACCTTCTTTTCATCTATTTCTGTTTCAAGCTTCTAAGTTTAGCTGCGTGGCTCATAAGTAAAATAAAATATCGGTAACTATATGGAATGGAAGGAATGACAGAAGTACCTGGGGTGGGGGGTGGTGGTGTTGTTGTTGTCCGTCTCTCTCCTATTAGTCCACATTCTTCTTCTGCCCCAATGCTGTTCTGCTTGTAAGTGTCAGTTTAAGAAGGAATATCTGGAGAGAACTCTGGTGTGTGCTTCATATATGGTGGTATTTATAGAATTAGATATTCCATATTAAGAGCTTCTTTGCATAACACTGTTATTTCAATCTTATTACATGATTAAACCATTTGATTTGCTGCATTTAAATAGTCTAACACTTGTACTGTCCACACTTTCTTCATAGTAGCACTGTTATTGATTTTGTTGCTTCATGCTCCATTTAGAGTTTGACAAAGGTATTTCACATAATCTTGGCTGAAAAACTGTTCAACAGTGCTCGGTTTGTGGCAAGTGTTACATGTTTGCACTGCAACGTTTATGACATCTATATAATCATTTGATTACATTGTTGTATCAATGCTATTTTCTGCTGTAATTCTTCCACTGGATGATATACTCCACAAGCATATGAAATCATTTGTTTGCTTTAATTATTTCTCCATTGGAGGTAGTCATAACCTATTTTGTTGACACTGATAATAATATTTTGTTCTTTTACTGCATTTAACATTGCCATTGCGCTGCTGAAGACCATCTTCTGATTAGCTATGAGGGACTGATAATTGACATAAATGAGTTCATTACACCTATGTCTTCACAATCTTGCACTGCTGCAGATAATGTTCTGAATTTGTTATGGGGGACTGACAATTGACAAGAATGAGTTAATTACACCTAGCTGTTCACAATCTTGCGCTGCTGCAGATAATCTTCTCTATTTGCTATGGGGGACTGATAACTGACAAAAATGAGTTCATTACACCTATGTCTTCACAATCTTGTGCAGCTTTACTGATCTGCTCTAAGCAGGTGATAAACATTAGGGAAGACAGACCACATTTCTGTTGCACTCCAGCATGTAACTGGAACTTTTCAATATCTCCAGCAGTGTTTCTAACCACAAAAAAGCATGAAATAATGAGTAACATATATAAGCTGTATGATAGCAGATTAAATTTAAATCAATATTTTACATCAAATTCCAAACCCATGACAGTGTTTCCGAGTAAAGAAGCTTTATCACAGTTTTACTGACATCTTAAAGTCTAATACAGCTTTATTATAGTTTTACTGACATCTTAAAGTCTAATACAGCTTGATTATAGTTTTACTGACATCTTAAAGTCTAATACAGCTTTATTATAGTTTTACTGGCATCTTAAAGTCTAATACAGCTTTATTATAGTTTTACTGACATCTTAAAGTCTAATACAGCTTTATTATAGTTTTACTGACATCTTAAAGTCTAATACAGCTTTATTATAGTTTTACTGACATCTTAAATCTAATACAGCTTGATTATAGTTTTACTGACATCTTAAAGTCTAATACAGCTTTATTATAGTTTTACTGACATCTTAAAGTCTAATACAGCTTTATTATAGTTTCAGTTACATTTAAAGTCTCAAAAAGCTTTATTTATTCTAGTTTTACTTACATCTTGAAGTCTATCTTCAATGGCTGTGGCCCCAAGTAACTTCAGATCCTGAAAGTTCATCATGTGACAAAGATTCAAGATATGGAAAAACAATCATGATCTGGCAATAATGCAAAAGATGTCAATAGAAGTAAACAAAGACCTACACCTTTGTTTCATTGATTACAAATAAAGAAAAACACACTGCCATGATGCAGATGCTTGCAGATATCCAATTTGACGAGAAAGTCATTATGACTTGTAAAGAACATATATTGGAAATTACAAATTGCCAACAATTGGTAATGAAGTATGTCAATACCAATCTATCAAAAGAGAAGTACGACAGTAATGTGTAATATCTCCACAACTATACCCCCTATATAGTGAAAACATTCTGGGAAATTTAGAAGATATGAGAGGAATCACCATCGGAAAACAAAACATCTACGACATATGACATACAGATGACACAGTATTGATTGCAGACAATAAACAGGATCTGCAGCATTTATGAGGTGCATCATTGTATACAAGTGAGCAACTGGGGTTAGAATTAAATTGTAAGAAAACAGAGATTCTGGTCATTTCCAAGAAGAAATAAATAACACAATGTAACATCCACATAAATTGGACAATGTTTAAACATATAAATCAGCACAACAATCTCAGAATAGTCATAACAATGATGGAAGATGCCTGGTACAGATCAGAATAAGAATTGTCAATTATAGTGAAAAAAAGTTTTGATGTGTTTTATAGAACCTATAATGTTGTATGCATGCGAAACATGGACAATAAGAATAAGCAGACAAGTTACGAAACATCCAATGGCAGTGAAAATATATATGCATGACATGGATGACAGAAATATGAAATAAATAGTACTTTAAAAACACAAACAAAAACATAAACTGATTAGAGAAATTAGACGTATGTAGTCAAGATTTGTTGGGCACATCATGAGACGAAATAAGCTTGAAAATGTAATGACAACTGACTAATCTGATGAGACAAAAGTAAGAGGAAGACAAAGAGATAAATACTTGGATGGCTTAGCCACATGGCAAAGTTCAGACAAGAACAGAGACTTGGTCCAAGACTGGTGACCGTGTGAGATAGTGAACCACGAATGCTCATTCTTACTACCAGAGTACATGGTGGTGCTGATGCCCCATGCCATAAATGTTTGTGTAATCTGAGTGGAAGTCCCTACTAATCTGCATTGCCATATCAAGTATATGTTCCAGGATCACTGTTCAGCATCAAAGTAAATCAAGATTTACTATATGTATACCAGGTAGTTGTGGTAGCGCAGTGTAGCACATTTACCTACTGGCCCAGTTCGAATTTCCTTCGAAGCAGTAATGTTTTTTTCAATGGCCTCGACTCCAAGGTTCACCCAGTCCAAATGGATATCAGTAATAAAGGCAGCTTGTGTGATATTCATCACATCACCTACTGAATACCAATAGCTCAAAAATATAGGGCCAGCATAATGTACGCAATACCTCATTGCATGAAATCACATCCTTTACTTACTTTCATATCACTAGTGTTTGAATTTCTGCTCATCACTTATAACTGTTGACAGGCAGGGCAGCATGGTCGAATGGGAAAGAACGTGTGTTCTTAAACAAATGTTGTGCTGATGCCGAGTTAGGCAGTTCATCCCCTACACCGGACAGCTGAACTAAAATGTTGACCTGTCGTCCTTGACTTGGGAACATAAATTACAAGTACCTCTGAAGTCGGAGTGGGTTCACCTGATGGCGAAGGACACTGTTAAATAGGGAAAGCCAATCCACACACAAAATTCAGCCTGTCACTACTATAATTAGTGTGTACAGACTGCGCCTGAGTTCAAAGCGAGCGACAGCAAAAAAAAATAAATGAGTTTTTTTTCGTTCACTCACTTTGAACACGAGTAGTCAATACATGTGCTACTATTTCAACTGCACTCGACTGATTTTTGTGTGTGAATTAGCTTTCCCTATTAGCAGTGTTCCTCGCCATCAACTGAACCCACTTTGACCTCTGAGGTAGTTGACAGGAGATATCCATTTAGAAACTAACATAAAGCAAAGAGCAATCCCTGGAGGTCAATGACACTTGGTAACTAGAGCAACACACTCTTTGAAATCATACAACAGAAGTTTCATGACTTGAAATAAGTCTGCTGTGCTTGGATAGTTACACATTCTCACCTTCTCAATGAGCTCTGCTGCTTCCTCCAGTTTCTGTTCCCTGTCCACAATGGATGTGCTGGCTTTATAAAAGGTGTCAGCCCAGTCTTTATAACTACTTTCAGAAATTTCAGCCATAGCACAACACAGTGTACGTAAACCTGAAAGATACAAGATACATCACTTTACTATTCCGATAAATGAATACAGAACCAACTTAACTTCAGATATACCTACAGATGCGATCTCCCTTCAACATAAGATATATAGAAGAACATTTATGCAAAAACCTGCATTGTACTCTTCATAACTGGAATCATTTGGACAGTAAGAAAATTCTGTCATTCCTCTCTTCTCCCATAATAAAGCTAGCACCATATACCAAATAAGCCTCAAGGGTCCTTTACTTAATTTACTAAATATACCCTTATTATGGTAGTCGTTTAAGAAAAGTATACTACTGCATCATCATTACTTTTTCATGTGTCAGAGGCAACAAGTTAATGAGAAAACAGGATAAATAAATGACCTCATCTACTAACATTAAGTATGAAAATGAACGGACATAAAATATAACCAAAAAGCTCGATGAGAGTAAAGACACATACAGATGTAAGTGAAAGTTTCAACCAGTCTTTATCAACAAAGAAAATAATAGGAATACTTAAAAACAGAAATATTACAATAATAAGAAGTTTGGGATTTACAGTGGTGCAGTAGCTTGAAATTAAGTCCTTTACTTTTTTACTGTTTACCCAGGAAATCTGGTTTCCTACATTTATGTCGATGTGTCAGTGTTGGTCAGTGGTTAATCCACAATTGACTAAGTATATGATAGCCTTGCAGAAACGACTTTTAAGCGACATTTTTTAAAAGCAGAAACTGCTTGGCTGTCTGTTCTACCGGACCACATGTGCACTCGGGTGTCATGACAGGTTAATGAAAACCACACATGCTGTTAGCAAACAATCACAATGCATCTGCATAACAGAGGACATATTAGTAAACAATTACAATGCATCTGCATAACAGAGGACATATTAGCAAACAATTACAATGCATCTGCATAACAGAGGACATATTAGCAAACAATTACAATGCATCTGCATAACAGAGGACATATTAGCAAACAATTACAATGCATCTGCATAACAGAGGACATATTAGCAAACAATTACAATGCATCTGCATAACAGAGGACATATTAGCAAACAATTACAATGCATCTGCATAACAGAGGACATATTAGTAAACAATTACAATGCATCTGCATAACAGAGGATATAGTTTACCTGTTGTAGCAAACTGCTCCAAATGTGTGACAGTTTCCTCTGTGTAAGCTCTGTTTGATCCTAATCTTTCATATATCACATTATCCTGTTTTTTTTTTTTTTACAGAAAAGTAACAAATAGAATAATAATGCATTTATTTGCACACACAAAAACACTCATAAACACAAAACACGCAGCATGCATTAATAAACCAAACTAATATCTATAACACATATTAATGATGTTGATTTGGAAATAGATATGAAAATGCACTCTGTTATGATTATGCTGAAGAATTGATAGCACTGCATTTAGGACAAGTACTCAGTCCCCTTTACTGAGACAAATGTTGTGAATTCCTTGGACTGCCAGAGTAACTAACAAGGATTTCCTGAAAGAGGTAATGAAACTAGAACATAAATATAACAATAAGAAAGAGATAAACAGCTTTCCTTGGTCATGTGATAAGAAGAGAGGCACTGAAGAACATCATGGCAACTGGAAAGATCAATGGTAAAAGAGGCAGAGACAGACCAAGAGAAATGATCCTTGAGAAATATCATCACATGATGATGACTCAGTCCCCTGGGAGGCGTGGTGGTGCAGTGGCTAGCATGCTTGCTTCCAGCCTGGAGGTCAAGCGTTTCTATTCCACTTGAGGCAATGATTTTTAGAAAATCAAACTGGGCTTGCAATAACTCAACCAAAAATGAGTACCATGAAATGTTTTAGACTGCTGGTCAGCGTGATAATGACCTATTGTCCACCGAGTGACATCCATGATAATGACCTATTGTCCACCGAGTGACTTTGCTCTATACAAATATAGGGTCAGCACCAAATACCAAATATGCTTCAAAGGTTACTTTCTCAACACCCCCCCCCCCCCCACACACACACAGAGTGAGAGAGAGAGAGAGAGAGAGAGAGAGAGAGAGAGAGAGAGAGAGAGAGAGAGAGAGAGAGAGAGAGAGAGAGAGAGAGAGAGAGAGAGAGAGAGAGAATCCAAAAGGTGTGGATGCTTATGGTGTGATCATTATGACCTGTTCTATACACAATTCCCCAATCCAGAAGCCTCAATCAAGATGATTCAAGAGATGAGTCAGCATGCATCAAGCTGTCTCATTTATTGTTTTCAGTATACATCTCTGTCCATCATCAACATTTCATTCATAGATGGCACTGAAGACAGTATATCAGCTCCTGTGTCTCAGCATGACCAAGACAATGGATCCAAATACACTCTGTGGTAGTCAAGCACAACACATTCGAAATGCACAGCCCTACGTGATAGGAATGACACATGATCAACAATAAAATGATAAAAACATCATTAGGACATCAATTATAATGAAGTTTGATCTAGCAGGATAAACCAGACGGAAGCTTTAGATTGGAAGAGGGGAGACTTAACACAAGAAACAGATAAAATATGAGTCACACATTCTTGCCAGATCAATCAAGTATGAACATACTACTCTCTTTTTAACAAGATAATTCAATCAAAGACACTTCCACAATGTTGTAAAAATGCATGCCACATCTAAACACAACTGATAAGGCAGGATACAAACTTACAGCTCCTTTGCAGTATAATACAATCTTGTCTTCTGGGGTCCGAACAATTACAGACATCCTTTTCCTTTTGCTGAAATTGAAAGTAAATAAACATAAAACAAACATATCATGGCCTTTGTAAACATGAATGAAGCAAACATATTACCCAGTGTGTAAACACCAGCTGCAGTGGCAGAGTGGTTTGCACACTTGCCTGCCAAGTCAGGTGTCAGGGTTTAATTGCTTGCTGAGGCAGGATTATGTTTTGCTACTAGTACAACGGCCGGCTTTGTGGCTTAAGAGGTTATGACTTTTCTCCGTAATCTTGTATACTCTCGTCGGTGACGTGATGACGGTGAGAATCAGCAGTGGTTCGAATCGCATCGGTAACTTACGGGGTATGTGAGCCGGCCACTCAGAAAGCAATGGCAAACTAGTGAGCGTAATCTTGCCAAGAAATCAACATACAGCTGAAAGATGCTGGTGTTGACAGCGATGTCCTATAAAGGATATGCGAAAAAAAAAAAAAAAAAAAAAACAAAACTAGTACAACGTGGAGTTCAAGGCGATTAGAACAATGTGACTAGTACAACCTCAAAATAGTGAGTATCAGTTAATTTTCAGAATTTTCATGTGATTGTCTGAGAAATAACGGTGATGAAAAGTGAACTGGCCACCTACCTCATATGTTATGGCCTAGAATATGTGAAGATCTAACAATAAGTGATAATACCTGCTATAATGTCAGCGCTGAGGCAACGGAGCTAGAACACAGTTCGTAATCCACGTACCACGTTCGAAACATGGCTCCAGGTGATATTGAAGCAGACCACTTTGCTCTGATGTTCATACAATGGTATGAGTGCCAGTCATTCAGAAAGCCATGGCAAACTATTGAATGTAAACTTGCCAAGAAATCATAAACTGCCAAAAAATGCTGGTATTAACTGTGACATCCTTAAAGGATATACAAATAACCTATCTGCTATAATACCTTTAAATATGAACCTGTCAAGTGTCATAAGACATGAATATACAAGTACATCATGGATATTTGTAAATCATTTACAAAGCTTGTCTATGATTAAGTCTGTTGACAATGAAATACCTGAAAGCTGTGGGGAGAAAAACATGATTAAACTAGGCATAAATCAGCCAGTCTACTTGTGATATGCTGAATCATTACCTAGCAACATTCTAATGTCTTAAATATATAACTGTTCTTGTCATAAAGTTCTACAAGCTGCACATTCTGAGGAAACTCTGACAATCCTTATTATTGTCTCTGACAAGAATTCCCCACAACCTAGATAACTTTTTGGTGGCTAAGCCGGGATCTGCACATCTCATTCTTCACTTGACCTCCCTCCCACTCTATTCCCTTGCTTTATTTCAGACTCCTTTCTTCACAAAATTATATATGGCTCAAAACTATCCATCCATCCATCATGTGCCATGCTGGTAAGCGTGGGTGGTCATGATTCGCCATTTCATTTGATCACCGGAGACGTGGATCAGATCAGTGTTCTTGTCTCGACCATGCCACGTGGTCAAGCCATCCAGGAATCTACTTCCCCTTGTTCCCTTCCCCTCGATCTTGCCAGCTGTCACCAAGTTCTCTAATTTATTTCTTCTCATAACATGTCCAAAAAATTTTGACTGTCTACGTCTAATTTCTCTAATCAGTTTACTATTTTCATTTGTTTCTTGTAGGACTTGGTCGTTGGTTTTTCTGTCTGTTCATGGTATTCTTTGCATTCTCCTCAGAAACCACATTTCCATAGCCATCAGATGTTTTTCAGCTTGACTACTCAATATCTACGCTTCACATCCATACAAAAGTACAAGCTCTATGTAGCACCTCAACATTTTTCTCGTAGCAAATCTTTTTATTGGTCAGTATGTTCTTCATCTTGCAAAAGGTTACCTTCGCCACGGTGATTCTTGTTCTAATCTCTTCAAGGCATCTCCCATCAGATGTTATGACTGTTCCGAGATAAATGTACTACTGATTCACTTGCTTAAGAATATTCCCATTTGGATTTCCGGTCGCCAACATGGCGGTTAGGCATTGAACCGTTAAGGCCTCAGGCGTGTTTATGTTTGCAGCTACGGTTTGCAATCGCATTTTCCTCATGTTGGACTGGTAGTGCATGGTTCCGTCGCCCAGCTACTGAGTGAGTGCATGGGCGACACTGTGAGCTGTGAAATTCGCTGGGAATGCTTTTACATCTGTCCTGTACAGACTGTACAGTGGCCTGCATGTTCGGAACAATGGCTACCGGCTGCTGCTGAACTGACTGATTTGCCTTATCGGTTCACGAGTGCATTTTTCAGGAGGCTCCCGGGAGTCGGCGCTGAAGCTGCGGAGTTCGTGTTTTATGAGACACTCTTGGCGGGTCTTTTGGCGGGTCGCCCTGCAGTAAAAGATCGAGCCATGTGAGAAAACCGGGTCAATGAGGTCTTTCTGGTGACTGCCGAGTCCATCGACGATAAACTGTGGTTTTCGTGGATTAATTTTGTGTTGGCATTCTGGCGGCAGCATTATGCACAGTATACCTGTGAGCTAGACCTATATTTTTATAGACTAAGCGGCACTCACAGGGTGATATGGTCAGTATCACGCTGGCTGCCTCCACTTCCCAAGACACTGACTCTTCTTTTTGAATTCCAAACCATCGCATAATGTGTTCTTTTAATTTTGTTTTACATTTGGTTAGAGCATACTTTAAAAATCTGACTTCCCCAATGTTCCCTCCTCTGTGTATTTGGCCTCTTTGAAAGTAATGCACTGATTATTTTTTTCATAGTAGTTATTTTCCTTTGCTGGGCATTAACGGTGAAACCTTCTGGGACTTACGTTTAATTCAAGTGTATGAGACTTTTATCACATTTGCTGTAGGATTTTTTCTCTTTAATTGTTATTTCGCTGGAACCTTGCCGTCTTGACAGGCGATAATTTCTTACATTGTGCTTTAAAAGAAAGGCATAGTAACTACACCCTATGGCGGTAGCGAATGTGACTGACCAGACCAATTCATGCTGTAAATGATAGTCCACAATGGATGCATGTGAACACATGGTCATTTCCACCATCACGCATCATCTGAAGTCTCACACGCTCAATGTGTGACCTATCTGCAATAATTTATTCCTGTGTCTTTATTCCATTTCTGATATTTGCCCTACATGCAATGTGATCAGCAGCGACTTGTTCCCAAGGTGCAATATCAATATCAGTATCAATCATGTCTCCCCTACACACATCTTTGTACTGTAGTAAAGGCCGACCCAGAGATCTTTTACCCATCTGCAATTCACCAAATTCGTCCATCCTCCTAATGTGTCCTATCCATCTATGTCTACATAGACTGGGCATGGAACAAACTGTTTAAAAAAAAAAAAGTTGCATATCCTTTAAAGGACGTAGCAGTCAACCCCAGCATTTTTTGGCTCTTAGTGATTCCTGGGCAAGTTTATGTTCAGTAGTTTGCCATTGCTCTTTGAATGGCCAACACTCATACTATTTAATAAAAAACCAATGAAAGGCAGTCTGCTGCCAAAGCACCCACAGCTGTGTTTCGAAAGCGGTATGCAGGATTACGAACTGCGTCTGTAATCCCTTCACCACTTCGGTATTTGTGATTTTGTCTTGCCACTTAATACCAAGTATTCTTTGCAGACACCGCATATGAAAGCTGTTTAAACGTTTCTCTTGGTGTAAGTTGACCAGGCTTCACTGCCATAAAGAAGAGTACTAAGGACACAGGCTTGATAGACAAGTACTTTTGTTTTGGCAGTAAGCTTCCTATTCTCCCAGACTCTTTTTGTTAACCTGTTCATTGTTGTTGCTGCCTTACCAATCCTGCTGTTGATTTCCTGATCTAGGAATAATTTGCTATTCCAATTCCAATTCTCGAATAAAAAAATTCTAAATTTGGTCTCGTCTAACCTGCCTCCTCAGCTTTGGTTATTGTTGAGATCCATGGTTTTTCTGGGTATTTTTACCCTCTTTCTTGTCTTGTGCGCTCTTATGAGTAAGTCCTATCTTGGACTGGTTATGTAAGCGTTTGTGTCTGTGACGTCAGCTGGGGGACTGGTCGGCGGCTGTCCTTTGTTCCCATCTCCTCTGGTGGTTTATTTTGTTACTGAAGGCTCTTGGCTCGTTTGGCGTGACTGGTTGCAGTCCTTTTTACTATTTTTGTTTTTTTATTTACTATAATGTGCTATTTACCTCTGATCCTATATATGTGAAATGGTCTACTATCTCCAGCTCTGCATTGACAATAAAGATTGATGGTACTTCATTTGTACATTGTGTCATAATCTGTGTCTTCTTTTTGCCAATTGTTAAACTAAATTCAAAACAAGCATTGGAGAATATAGATAGTAGATGTTGTAATTCTTCCTCAAAGTGGGTCGTAATTTAAGCACCATCTGCAAAAAGCAAATCTCTCATCAGTACCCTCCTAATTTTGGTCTTGGCCTTTAATCTCAGAGCATTGTAGGGGTCATCATCTGAGCTTGAGTGAATGCATATACCACATTTACAATGACAGTTTAAAACTCAATTTGTGTGTGTGTGTATGTGTGTGTGATGTGTGTGTGTGTGTGTGTGTGTGTGTGTGTGTGAGAGAGAGAGAGAGAGAGAGAGAGAGAGAGAGAGAGAGAGAGAGAGAGAGAGAGAGAGAGAGAGAGAGAGAGAGAGAGAGAGAGAGAGAGAGAGAGAGAGAGAGAGAGAGAGAGAGAGAGAGAGAGAGAGAGAGAGAGAGAGAGAGAGAGAGAGAGAGAGAGAGAGAGAGAGATTTATGTTTTATTCAGGTGCCAGAGAGAGCCTTGGTAGCATAGTGACTAGACACCTACCAACTTGTGGTCACAGTTTGAAAATCTCAGTGTAAGCCATTTTCTGTAAGCCACTCTGACCTTCATTGTCTTTATGTTAATGGCAAATGATATCTTGATATTATTTAACTAAATTCTTTAACTAAACCTACCTAGTAAATTCTAGTACACTCAAGACTTGGTACTTCTTTAGTTTCCCCATCTGAAATTAATAAAAGAATGCATATATATTTGTTAACTTCACAAAACTAGGATAATAGTATACTACAAGGGGGAGTCAATAAATAAGTCACACAGTTCTGTGGGATGGCAGGTAAATGTAGTTGGTGTTTTCTACAGGTGTCATTAGATGACAGTAATATCAAACTTTATATTCCCATTCGTCAGGTGGCAGTAAGTGTCCCATGCGCATGCACAGCGCATAAACAAAATGGCGGCTGTACTTACGGAGTGTACAACCAAAGGTGCTGTTGTGTGTTTTTTGTGGGCTAAAGGACTGCTTGCAAAGGACATTCATAAGGAAATACACTTCCTGTTTATGCTGACAAATGTTTATCCTGTAAAGCGGTGCATAGCTGGGTAGAAAAATGTTCTTCTTCTTCTTCTTCTTTCGTTCGCCTGAAATAAGCCTATAACTGCAATGTTGTCTCTTGTATGAATCCAACAGTCTTTTTTAGTTCATTCAGCGGTCCATAGAGTTTATCTTCCACTGTTGTCTCTCTAGGCCAGAAGGTTCGCCTGGATATGTTGTAGTTTGGGCAATCCTGGAGTATGTGCTCTGCTGTCTGCAACACCAAACCACATGTGCACATGGCTGAGTCACCAATCTTGAATTTTGTATACATGTGGTTGCGTAATCTATTGTGTCCTGTTCTGAGGCGCAGAAGAATGACCTGTTCTGGTCTGTCCATAACGTGGTAGTCGTCTTGAGTAAGGTTTGGTGGCCTTTTGACTGATTTGATCATTCTTTTCTTTTGGTGGTATGTAATAGGCACATCAGGTTGGTCTTCTTTTGCTCCTTCCTTAGCCAATCGATCAGCTCTGTCGTTTCTGGGGACTCCACAGTGGGATGGTATCCACTGTATGGTGATCTTACGCTGACTGCTAAGTTCAGAAAGTAGTGTCCTCAGAACTGGCAATTTCCCAGACAGGAGCGCCTCTATTACGGATTTTGTATCTGTCAATATCACCACAGGTTGTGTACCATGGCTGGTATTTTGTAATTTCTCTGTGGCTATCTTGATTGCCTCAATTTCAGCATCATAGTTATGGCAGTACTTTCCTGTTGGAATTCTGGCCGTGTCCCTGGTATTATTTGGGTATTCTATGTACACTCCCGCTCCTCTATTTCGAACAGCATTTTGTGCTGACCCATCTGTGTAGACTCGGATCCATAGGTCCTGTGGGTATTCGTCATCAAGGAAGCTGAGAGTGGCTGTTCTGCGCTGTACACTGTTCTGTTCTTCCTTGTCAAATATTCTTCTCACTTTTGACTGGATTTGTAGCGATATTCTATGTTCATCTTTCCACGGGGTTCGCTCTGGAATGGTTGTCAGGGGGATACCAACTGTGGGAAGATCGATGGTTTCTCTGCAGAGTTGTTTGGCTTAGTGGATGAAACTACTTCTTTTCAACCGCCCCATAGCTAAGTTTTCAAATCGGTTCTTCATAGGGTGGCCTGGCAAGCTGAGAAACTTTTCTGTTTGTATGAGTGTTTTTGTATCTCTGCGTTCTCTTAAAGCTTGTGTCCTCCCCATTTTGTCCATTGCTACTATAGGGGTTGATCTCATCCCTCCTGTGATGACTCTAAGAGCTTGATTTTGCACCTTGTCCAGCTCCTGCAATGTAGTTTTGGATGCTGAACACCACGCAGTTGACCCGTATTCCAAGTGTGGTCGTATGCTCTGTTGATAAACTTTGCTAAGTATTTTCCCACTGGTTCCCCAAGTGGTTCCACTTAGCTTTCTCAGGATGGCAATTTTCCTTCTGGCTTTTGCTACTGCTTTTTTGATGTGTTTTCTCCATGTCAGCCTGTCGTCGAATGTTACACCAAGGTATGTTGGTTCCTTGTCTTCTCTTAGGGGTGTTCCATTTATCTGAATGCTCCCTGCCTTTTGTTTCGGAGAAAGGGTAAATAGAGTGGTGCTGAACTTGTCAGTGTTTATGCTGATACACCATCTATCCGCCCATGCAACAAATGTATCTACAGCTCTCTGTAGCAATATGGTGGCCACTGATGCATGTTCATTTGCGCTCCACAAAACCAGGTCATCAGCGTACATTGCCGCTTTAATTCCATCGGGTAGATTAGCAACAAGATCATTGATGAAGATTAGAAAAAGTGTTGGGGACAGGACTCCGCCCTGGGGAACACCGTGACGCAGTAGTACTTTCTTGCTCTTGAGACCGTCTATCTGTACTCGGGCTCTTCTGTTGTGCAAGTATGCTTTCACCCATTTGTACATTCTTCCATTGACTTTACAGTTTCTTCATCAGACCCTCTTTCCAGACTTTGTCAAAGGCTTTCTTCAGATCTATCCAAGCCGCAAGTACCAGCTTCTTCTCTTGGAATGCATCCTCAACTTCTTGAGAGAGGTAGGTTGTCTGATCTTCCGTAGAGTAGCACTGCCTAAAGGCAGCCTGTTGTGGCACAAGGATGTTTTCACTTTCAATGTACCACTGTAGTCTGTGATTGATGACGTGTTCCATTGTTTTGCAGAGACAACTGGTGAGGCTAATGGGTCTGTAGCTGGATGCAATGGCACTGTCTTTCCCAGATTTTAGGAGGGGTATCATGATTGCTTCTCTCCAGACTTGTGGAACACTGCCTAAGGTCCATGTATTATTAAAGATCTGTAGCAGCTTTGCTTTGGCCTCTGTTCCTAGGTTCCTGATCATTTCATTGGAGATACCATCAGCTCCTGGTGATTTTCTCATTTTCAGTTTTGATATGGCTAGCTCCAGTTCACTGAATGTGATAGGTGTCTCCATAACCTCATGTACAATTTCCTTCTGTCCTGTATTTTGCCATTTCTCTCGAATCTCCTGTTGTTTCTCTGGACTAATTTCAATATTGTTATCTTGTGCGAATGAGTCCGCAAAATGGTCAGCTGCTTGCTTTCCTGTTAAGATGTTTCCGTCTTTATGTAGCGCAATTTTTGAGTTTCTCCCTGTGCCCTCATCGTTAAGCTGTTTTATTAGCCTCCATAACTTCCTTGCGTCTCTTTCAAAGTTCAGTGACTCTGTTTTCTCCTGCCAGCTTTTCCGTCTAGCCTGCAGTTGGGCCCTTTGAAATTTGGCTTTTGCGTGCTGATATTTATTGTGGTGCTCTTGGCTGGGATTGGCCTCTGCTTGTTTTCTACATACATCCACATCATTATGCAACTGTTCCAGTTCACTATTCCAGTAGGGTTTATAATGTTTACGGGCTCCTCTTGGTATTGTTTCTCGTGCTGCCTGTAGTATGCATTTCCCAAACTCTTCAACTACTTTATTTATGTCCTTCTCAGTGTTGAGGTTTCTAACCAGTATGCTGGTGCGATGCTTGTACATTGCCCAGTCTGCTTTCTTGTAGTTCCACCTCGAGAGGGTGCTGCTTTCACTTACAAGCTCATTTTCTACAGTTAGAAAGACTGGCCGATGGTCACTGCCACCAAGTTGTTTCCCAACAATTCGTGTAATGTTCCACTCCAGGTCTGGTGAATGAAACGCCAGGTCAGGTGTAGTTGTAGAGTGCCATGATCTCGAGTAGAAGGTATGTGGGTCAGACGGCTTGTTAATCAGGATGAATCTATTCTCATCCTGCCAATCTTCCAATCTCACTCCACTCTGGTCCATGTGATCATAGCCCCAGCTCTGCGAATGGCTGTTGAAGTCGCCACACACAATCATTTTTCCTTTTAATGGTAGTGTGTCCAGTGCCTGTGGGTGGTCATTTGGACAGTAGTAATTGATCAGGTGAAAGTCTGTATTGTCTGTCATAAGTTTAAGTGCCTGATACTCAGCCCCTTCCATGTGAACTTCAATTTGGGAAGCAGGAATGTTGTTTTTGACAAGAGTCAGTATCCCACCCTTTCGCCTGTCCTTTCGGTCAGATCGGTAACACTGGTAGCCTCTGATTTTGAAGGCTATATTTTCGTTCAGGTGAGTTTCTTGCTAGCAGTATACACTTACATTTTCATTGGCCAAGATGTTTTCTAGTTCTATTCTTTTTTTGGTGATACCCTCTGCATTCCAGTGCATTATTTTAAGTCTTTGTTTGGTACGGCCAGACGGTCTATTGTCAGGCCCTCTGGCTCCGCTGGACATCTGAGAAGGACCTCCATTATTTGTGGTTAGACCCTTACGAGGCATCAGGCCCGGCGCAGCACCTGTCTGTGGGACCAGAGCAGGGCGAGCACCATAACATGTAGCAGTTGTCGACATAATTCACGGCGTTATTGCGTGGCAGCCTGATTTCTGTGGTGCACCTCCTGGCTGGCTGCCTCCGTCTTCAGCACCTATCTTTTGCAAGAGTAGACTATGGTCTTACTCGACACACGAACACATAAATGCTCTAAAGGACGCTCTTGTTGAGATTGCAACAGAAGCATCCGAGCAGCGGGTGGAGGAGATGATTAGAGGTGACAAGCGAGTAACGATAGACTCTGTAGCATCTGCAATAGGGTGCTCACATGGTTCAGCATACAGCATAATGTACGATCGATTGAAATTTAAGAATGTGTGCTCAAGGTGGTACCCAGACAATTGGAGGAGGAACACAAAATGAACCAGTTTGGCCTGTCCTTGCATCATCTCTGTCGATACGAAGATGAAGGAGAAGACATGCTGAACAGGATTGTTACTGGGGACGAATCATGGGTGCATCACTACCAGTCCAAGTCAAAGCGTGCTTCAATGCAATGGAAACATCCTTCTTCGCCTTGCGTCCAAAAATTCAAGGTTACACCATCAGCAGGAAAGGTTATGCTGACAGTGTTCTGGGATTGTCAAGGAGTGCTTTTAACTAATTTCAAGAAGAACGTTGACAATGTGCATTCTGAATCGTACTGTGAAGTTCTATCGAAGCTTTATGATGCAATTCGAAGAAAACGTCCAGGACTGCTGACTAGAGTGTTGCTTCTTCATGACAATGCCAGACCACATACGGCTCGATTAACTCAGGAGAAAATTAACCAACTAAGGTGGGAAGTTCTGGAACATCCACCTTACAGCCCCGACTTAGCCCCTAGCGATTTCCACCACTTTGGTCCACTGAAAACCCACCTTGCGGGAGACATTTCGCGAATGACGCCGAAGTTGAATGTGAAGTGAAAACGTGGTTTAGAAAACAGAGCACGCAGTTCTATGCAGCCGGCTTGGGAGGACTGATAAAACGATGGGATAAGTACATCAATGTTGTGGAAATTATGTTGATAAATAAATGGACAATGTACATATAAAAATTAACTGGTTTCAAGTTGTTATCATATTTAGTTATTTTTCTACAGCCATTTGTGACTTATTTATTGACTTCCCCTCGTATTATAGTCAAGAAACACCATCAATGAACTTGGGGATACTCCCATACAATTCATCTCCTTCTTCAGTAGCCAATGAAGAGTTCCCATGCTGATGGTACCAGTGGCAGCCTGATCAAATGTTTTCTTACACGCAAGTAAACGAGAATATGCTTCAAAAAGTGAATCGGTACAATTATCTCGGAACAGTCATAACATCTGATGGGAGATGCCTTGAAGAGATTAGAACAAGAATCACATGGCGAAAATAGCCTTTAGCAACATGAAAAACATACTGACCAATAAACAGATGTCAATTGAAATGAGAAAAAGAGTGTTGAGGTTCTACATAGAGCCTGTTCTTTTGTATGGATGTGAAACTTGGACAATAGCAGTAAGCTGAAAAACATATGATGGCTGCAGAAATGTGGTTTCTGAGCAGAATGCAAAGAATACCATGGACAGACAGAAAAACCAATGACCAAGTACTACAGGAGACAAATGAAAATCGTAAACTGATTAGAGAAATTAGACGAAGGCAGTCAAAATTGTTTGGACATGTTATGAGAAGAAATAAATTAGAGAACTTGGTGACAACTGGCAAGATTGAAAGGAATAGACCAAGGGGAAGACCGAGAAGTAAATACCTGGATGGCTTGGCCACATGGCATGGTTGAGACAGGAACACTGAGCTGATCCATGATTCTGGTGATCGAGTGAAATGGCGAGTCATGACCGCCCACGCCTTCCGGCATGACACATGATTGATTGAATAGTTAATGAAACAAGAAGTAACACTGTGTGAAATTGTTTTGATGCAGTGCTGTCAAATTCTGTGCAAGTTTATACATCTTTTCAGTGTCTCTCAACAATTTTTACTGTTGATTGATGGATGGATTCCTAGATCAACTTTATTACATTGTGAAACTATCTACTAGTACTCCAGTCTCCCTCTTTAGATGACAACAGGATGTTCTGAGTTCAGAATACAAATTACAAAAACACTTCTGAGGATCTCAATATGTCTTTACCATAATTCAACATATTATAAACACTATAAACATTCATACAGAACCTATACCATTATATGCATATGAAAAATGGACCATAAACAGACAAGCTAAGAAACATCTACTGACAGTGGAAATGTGGTTTCTAAGGAAAATACAATGAATACAAAGGACGGACAGAAAAACAAAGTTGACAATTCTACAAGAAACAAATGAAAACCATAAAATGATTACAGAAACTAAACGTAGACAGGCAAGATGTTTTGAGCATGTTGTGAGTTAATAAATTAGACAACTTAGTAGTAACAACCGGCAAACTTGAAGCTTAAAAAGAACATGTAGAAGGTAGAGAGATTAAAAAACCTGAATGGCCTGGCCACACAGCATAATCAGGACAAGAACACACACCTGATCCAAGACTCTGGTGATGGTGTAGGATGTCGAACCTAGACTGCCCACATGCAACAGCATGGCACATGATGGTGGTGGTATTATAATCAGGACAAAAACACACACCTGATCCAAGACTGGTGATCGTGTAGGATGTCGAACCTAGACTGCCCACATGCAACAGCATGGCACATGATGGTGGTGGTATTAATCTTCTGCTGTTGGTAAGTTTTCACATTAATTTGTGAAATTTTGCAACAACAGCAGGTCTGTAACTTCCCTTTTACAATTTCCAATTGCCAACAGATTTTACGCATTCAATCCACTAACCCAAAAGCACAGGATACTATCAAATCATCTGCTGCCTTGTTTCTAAAAATACTGTCTTCAGCTGTATAGCATAAAACTACATACACAATTAATAGTTCCTTCTGTTCCCTTATAATATTTACAAAAGTTTATTTATTTTCATATGGCACATGATATTTAATCCATTCCACTGTGGAACTATACCTATTTGTAGATATTTTTGTGTGTGTGCATATCCTTTACAGGACATTGCTGTCAACACCAGCATCTTTCAGCTGTATGTTGATTTCTTGGCAAGATTACGCTCAGTAGTTTGCCATTGCTTTCTGAGCGACCGGCTCACATACCCCGTAAGTTACCAATGCGATTCGAACCACTGCTGATTCTCACCGTCATCACGTTACCGACAAGAGTATACGAGATTACGGAGAAAAGTCATAACCTCTAAGCCACGAAGCCGGCATTTGTAGATATACATACCAAGAATTGTTTATTATGAGCAATTAGGCAGATATAAGAAACATTTTAACAGGTACTTGAATTAGATTGAGTATATCCTAAGGAAAGACACCACCATCAGAAATACTATAAAATGGCCTCAGAAGAAAGACCAAAGGGAGTTCCAGGTTTTGGAGCTTCTGCCCAGATCAAGTAGGGGTCAGTTCTGTGTTCTTGTTTGAAATATGCCTTTTTTCAAAATAATTGTTTTGTCTGTTCTGTCCTTGCTACATTAAACACCCTTTACATGAGTATTGCCCGTGCTGCTATAATGAATGAGTCACACTATGTAAATACACTTACCACATCAACAACGACATAATCAGGTGTGCGGGTTGTAAACACATGCTGCATTTGTTTTGCCGCCTTCACCAGAGCTGCTTCATCTGCAGAAGAGAGGCAACAAACTGCACTCTTTGTTTACAAATAATGTGAGACTATGCTTTTTACTTGGAAAAATACATCTCTTGTACTTGAAAATACTCTGATGGTTAGCTTACACTCAGTGTTGATGCTACCACCTTGGCACCTCTATGATCAACATTTGTGTTATGGGTTGGATTGATTTGATGCGTGTAAACAGTGTGAAAAGTTGTGTGTGGCCTATTCTTGTGTATGGATGTGAATCGTGGACAATAAGCAATCAAATGGTACAATCAAATGGTAAAGAAACTGGAGGCAGTGGAGATGTGGAAGTGGAGAAGTGGAATACAATCGTATTCCTGTACAAATATTGGGCCTTGTCCACGTCAGTGTTGCCAGTAGTGGGTTGTGCTCAATGTTCAAAACCCAAATCAACCAAATAAATCAATGTGATTATTGCTTGCTGGAATTTAGGTGCCTGATGTGCCTTGCCAGATCGAGAAGACCTGATCATTCAGGGCCACATCGACTGACGGATGTCAGTCACGGCGATCGGGCAAATTTTGAGCTATAAGCCTCCAATGGGTGACATAACATTCTATAAGGGGCGTTCATTTGAAATCCGTTCATGCTGCACCGCATGTAATTGAGTACGTTGAACATGATCATGTCATAGCCATGTGATAAGTACTGACCAATGAAAAAAGAGCACGTGCTTATCGTCTCATGATGCATATGTTCTGTTTCTGACCGTTGAGAAAATGGCCGGGTTGATCCAAAATCGACCGTTGAGAAAATGTCCGGGTTGATCCAAAATCCATCCAAAGAAGCTCAAAGAGCGGTGATTCAGTTTCTTTCATTTGAAGGATGTCGACCAGTGGACAGTATGCAATGGAAGCATGCTGAATAACCAAAAGCAAAAAAATTCAAGTTACAGGTGTCCGCTGGTAAGGTTATGCTGAGCGCATTTGTTTTAACCATGAAGGGCTATTGTTGGCCAACTTTAAAGAACCTGGTGTCAACATCAACTCTACCCACTACTTGCAAATACTAGACAAGTTGCAAAAAGCCATCAAGAATAAACGACCCGGCATGCTTTCTCGGGGTGTGATTTTGTTGCACAATAATGCTCGTCTGCATGTTGCAAAGATTGTGCAGGAAGCATTAATAAGGAAGAAGTAGGAAATTCTGCAACATCCAGCCTATAGTCCTGATTTGTCACCATGTGATTTTCGTTTGTTCGGACCTCGAAAAAAAGCTCTCAAGGGGCAACGATTTCACACAGATGCAGATGTAATGAACGTGGTAAACACTTGGTTAAGTGAGCAACCACAATCCTTTTTTGCGGACGGCATTCGCCGCCTACCTAAACAATGGGATGCTTGCCTGAATGCCTATGGCGACTTCTTCTGACCAACCCATGGTGCATAATTCATTCAAAATGAATGCTTTGTTTAATTCTACCACACCTGTTAATGTTTCTTTCATGCTTTTGTAATAAAGCCATTGGAACGGGTTTCAAATGAATGTCCCTAATAGTATGATAATTTGGTCTTGTCTAGCGTGAGTTGCTTGGTCAGTGGTTGTGCACTCGCCTCACACGCCAGTGATCCGGAGGTCGTTCCCGGGTCCAGTCAGGGATATGCACTACTGACGAGCTCAAAGGAGAATGAAACTCAAGTCTAGTGTTTCCATTATCACATGGATAAGGCCCAAGATTCTTCCGGAATAAGATCAGCATTGCCAGTAGTTGGTTGTGCTCATTCTTAAAAAATCAAATCCCGAAACAACCGAATAAATCAATTATTAATATCACACAACATATATTTAAATAGCTGATCTTTAAACAGAACAACATGAAAACAGAAAGTTTATCTAAATATCCATCTTAAAATTCAAATGAAGAAAATGTCAAAGAAGACAGAAAGTACAGATGAAGGCAATGTCATCTGAGACCCCAAAAAATACAGATGAGAGAAATGTCAAAGAAGAAAGTAAGTAAAGATGAAGAAAATGTCAATGGAGATAAAACAATACATATGAGGAAAATGTCAAAGAAGACAGAACATACAGATTAGAAAAATGTCAAAGAAGAAAGAAAGTTCAGATGAGAAAAATGTCAAAGAAGAAAGAAAGTACAGATGAGGAAAATGTTAAAGAAGAAAGAAAGTACAGATGAGGAAAATGTTAAAGAAGACAGAAAATACTCTCATCTCATCTCATCATGTTCCTCTTGTACCTTGCGGTGTCGAAGTGAAGTATAAACAGCGGGAGAGTGCCCACTTATGGGCTTCATGTATCGATATTCCCATGGACTCTGTTATTCCCTGTGTCCAACGTTTACGTGGTCGGCCTCTTCCTCCGCTTCCCTCTGGTCTGTACATCATTGCTTGTTGTGGTATACTGTTAGTTGGTAACCTACTTGCATGGCCAAACTATTTAACTTGCTGCCTTCTAATAAAATCTAGTGCAGCTATAATCCCCACTTTAGTCCTGATTTCTTTATTTCTGATCTTATCTCTTCTTGATACATTGAGTATTCTTCTCAGGAATCTCATTTCTGTTGTAGTGATTTTTCTTTTCGCTTTTTCTGTCATTGTCCAGGTTTGGCATTGGTAACATAGAATTGGTAGGAAGTTTGTGTTGTAACGTGCTTTCTTAGTAGTTATTGATACATATTTATTCTTTAGTATTGGTGCCATTTGCCCAATGAGTTGGTTTGCCTTATTGCATCTGTTTTCGATCTCGTTTTCTGATTTGCCATTTGATGATATTATACTTCCTAGGGACTTGAAACTCTTTACTTGTTTCAAGGGATGTTCATTTAGGTGAATCGATTTTGCTTTTTCTTCTTTAGTTATAGTCAATACCTCTGTTTTACTCGTGCTAATTTTCATGTTATGTTCCCTACACATTTCGTTTAGACTATTCATGTGGTCTTGTAATTCAGCTTCTGATTTTGCTATTAGTGCTTGGTCGTCCGCAAACAGGAGTTCTCTAATGGTTATATTTGCAGATGGTTCTTCTTCTGTGTTCTAGTCATGTGGTGTTCTTGTGGTCTCTGTTTGGCTGGGTTCTTTGCATATGTTGTCTATATATGTTATAAACAAGACAGGGGACAGGATACAACCTTGTCGTACTCTGGATTTTATGGTGAAGGGTTCTGAGTGTCCTCCAGTTGCTCTCACTATGTATTCACTGTTGTTGTACAAGCTTTTACATAGGTTTGTTAGATGTACTCACTCCATATTGTTTAAAGATTTCCCAGTTTGTTTCTATCTACTCTATCAAATGCCTTTTCCTGGTCGACAAAGGCTAAGTAGAGTGTTTCATTGAATTCAATTGATTTTTCTATAAGTTGTCTAAGAGCAAAAATGGCATCTGTGCATCCTTTGTTTTTCCTAAATCCAAGTTGTGTTTTACTTTCACGCTGGGGTTTTATAATAGTTCGTAATCTTTTCTCAAGAATTTTGCAAAATATTTTCCCAGTATGACTCAACAGTGAAATGCCTCTGTATTGTGTGCAGTCTCTTTTGCTGCCTTTGTTTTTCCAAATTGGGATAATTATGGTGTTTCCCCAGTCTCGTGGTGTCTGTTATTCTACCCAAACGTGGTTGAATAGTCTATGCAGCCGTGCTGTTCCTACTTCTCTTGCTGCTTTAATTAGTTCATTTGGTATTTCATCTTGTCCCAGTGATTTGTTCTTTGGGGCTAATCTGATGGCTTCTATAATTTATTCTTTCAGTATGTCTGGTTCTAGTTCTTTGGTGGCATCTGTGTCAGTTTCTTGAATTCCTGTGACATCTGATGGGATGTTGAGAAGTTGTTCGAAGTACTGTTTCCATCTTATTAGGATTTGTTTTTGTTCACTTATTGGTTCTCCATTTTCGTTGTTAATTATTTCAGTTCGGTCAAAGGGTTCTCCTCAGGTTTTCATTGTACTTATCTTTTTTATAGAAGTTGCCTCCTTGTAGTTTTTAATTTAGAGTTTCTCCATACTCCTCCCAGTCTTTTTGTTTTTCTCTCTTTACTATTTTATTCACATGTCTTCTCGCTATTCTATATTCTATGTAATCGCATTCCTGTTTGCTCTTCGACCACTTTTTATATTTTTCCTTTTTGTCTTTTACAGCTTTCTTTACTTCTGCGTTCCACCAACTTGTTATTTTCTTTATCCGTGTTTTGCGTTTTTTTATGGTTCCACATGTTATCTTTGCAGTATTTAAAATGCTTGATTTGAACATCTCCCATTCTTCTTCCACTGTCTTTCTTTCTAAAGGTAATTTTACAAAGATTTCAGTTAGTTCTTTCTCTTAATTTTCCCTCACTGCCTCGTCTTTGAGATTTTTAAAGTTTACTGATTCGCATGACATGTATTTTCCTGGTCTTTGCTTCCTTCTACTGATAATTCTTATTGTGGCAACGACTGCTTTGTGGTCTGTGTTTATATCTAAGTTGGGCACTGCCCTTGCATCTAATATATTTCTCTTTCTGTTATTTCTTGTTAATATAAAATCAATTTGGCTTTTAGTATCTAGATCATTCCATTTATACCAGGTGTATATTTATGAGTCTTTGTGTTTATAGAATGTGTTTGTTATATAGAGGTCGCTTGGCTGCATAGCTCTATCAGTCTACTTCCGTTATCATTTCTTTCATTATGTTGGTCTCCAAATGCTCCAAGATGTTTTTCTATGCCCGCTCTGTTGTGTCCTAGTCTTGCATTGAAGTCTCCCATAACTATAATGTTGTCCTGCTTATCTATTTTATTTAGCACGTCATGGATGTCTTCGTAGAATTCCTTGCATTCTTGCTCATTATTGTTTGTATTACATGGTGCGTATATTTGTGCATATGTTGTAATTGTTTGTTCTTTTATTCTCACTGTTATGATTCTTTCTGATATATATTTTATTTCTAGTATTCCTCTTGCTAGCCATGGTTCAATGACTATTCCCACACCGTGTCTTGCCCTTTCTTGCTGTTCCACTCCAGAGTAGACAAACGTGTAACTGTGGTGGATCTCCTTGCATCCTTCCCCCTTTATTCTGGTGTCCGCTATTCCCATCAGTTCAATTTTCCTCTCTTTCATTGTTTCTATAAGTTCTTCTTCTTTACTATTAAAACCGCAGACGTTCATTGTGCCTATTTTTGAATCGCTGATCTATCTCATAGTCCATTAACATTCATTCATTCATTCAGTAGCATGTCCTTTGCAGAACCTCGCTCCCATAACAACCTTCCGGAAAACTTCTCGATCACAAGCAAGATGTCCCGCGTCTGATACACCCATCTGGAGATCATCCACCACATCCTGCACCCATCTTCTCTTTGGCCTTCCTCTTCCTCTCTTCCCAGGCATATACCCTTCCATTATTGTTCTCTCCAAACTGTCGTGACGTTTCAAGTGACCAAAATACTTCAATTTTCTTTGTTTTATCGTCTTTAATAGCCATCCCTCCTCAATATTCAACTCTTGAAGTATGGATGCATTTGTTCTTTTCTTTACCCAAGATATTCTTAGAACTCGTCTATAACATTTATATTCAAAGGCATGTATGCGCTGTTCAGCTTGTTTAGTAAGTGTCCATGTCTCACAGGCGTATGTTGCAATGGGAAAGATGCATGCTCTTAAAAATCTAATTTTTGTAGTTCTGTCTGTCCCACACCATAATTTATTCATCTGTTTTAGTTAACATTGCCGGGTCTATATCCATTAGGGTCAGTTCGTTTATATTTCTTAGTTTTCCTACAAGCAGTATGAAGATCCCCTGCTGGCTTGCTAGGCCAGTCACATGTTTAGGACAAAAATCTGACTATAGGGAGTCCATCCCCTATGGCGAGCCATATACCCGTTAGCCCATGACCTCGCGGTCATGGTTTCCCAGTCTACACCACATGGAGGAGGGGATGACTTGTATAGTCTGCGGGTCATCGGCAGGCTACTAATTTTCACTTTTCACCCCTCATGGGAGAGGCTAGCCGATCCTAACCCTGCTGGCTGCAGGGCCAGGCGCAGTCCACACCTTGTAGACAAAGAAAATGCAAATGAAGAAAATGTTAATGAAGACAAAATAAACAGATGAAGTCAATGGAGACAAACATTACAGATGAGGAAAATGTAAAATAAGACAGAAAGTACAGATAAGGAAAATGTCAATGGAGACCCAAAAAATACAGATAATAAAAATGTCAAAGAAAACATACCCGGTGATGATGCTAGGTACTGTATCTCTCCTGTTGAGTGGTTTATTTGGGGCACCACTGTATGACAGACGGCCATCAGAGTCAGAAAATCAGAAATGATCGGTGCTGAGGGCTAATGACAACAAAGGCAAACTGAACATGTTTAGCGCAATAATATTAGTAAACCTTCTCACATTTTAGATTCCAAATTACCAATACGTCATAAAATGCATATAATAAACATTATGGTAACAGGTTAATAACTTTCATTATGCATTCCTTGATTGGTAATTTGACAATACTTTTTTCTCCTAAAAATTACAACCTTCAACTTACTGATTTCAATATCAGTTATATTATGTGTTATTATTTCAGTAGTCGAAGTAGTAATAGTACTAGTGGTAGTAATATTAGTAGCAGCAGTAATAGTAGTAGTAGTAGTAGTAGTAGCAACAGCAGCAAACTCCACTGAAAGAAATATATAGCTGGATGGTTCACCAACTATCTTCTAGTAGGTTAGGGCGATTTGGTGGGGGAAGGGGGGAGGAAGAGAGAGAAGATTGAGGGGGGAGAGAGAAGCCACTCGGGTCATGACTCCAAAGCATCTTTCTCCTATTACGTTTTCTTCCTCATGTCCTTAAAATTCAGCCATTTTCATCTATTCGATCTGACGTTAAATTCCATCCCTTTATGCCACTTCTATGTGTTTCACTCCCACACTGTCTACAATAGTAATGACACCACAAGCACATTAAAAACACACCTATATCAATGTTAATTCGACTTAATTAGATGACATAAACATTGTGCAAAAAAATTATTCCTGTTTATCAGTGTTCTATTCAATTCATCCTGGTTATGTGTTCATATAAACAGAAAACAATTATGTGAATACAACAGACAACGAACGAATGAACGAACGAATGAACAATCTTTATTTTCAAAGGGTTAAGAATTGGGCACACAGGTCCGTCTGACATTTTGCCCTTCTTCTCTATTTCTTCTCATACATTCTTTCATTCAACATCACTTATGAAGCTAATCTTTGACAACAAAAGAACAATAAGCATTAAAACGCATGAAAAATAATCAATAATACATGACACACTGAGGCAATGTTTAACATGGGCGTTATGTATCCCTAAGTAATGTGTAGCATGCCATACATATGGGAATGTTTATTGGCTAGTTGACGTTTGAGACAATTTACCATTATTATTTTTTATGGGGGAATGTAGTCTGTACTGAGGTAGTGTTCAAACAGGTTGCAAATGTATGTATAATGATTGGTGGTGTTTTTGATTTCTTGGGGAAGATTGTTCCACAACTGAGCGGCAAAGTATGCTAAGCTTGTTTTATGTAAGTCTATCCTAAGTTTAGGGACGTGAAGTATATTTAGTCGTTCACTATGTCTTGCGTTATATTTAAACAATGGCCAAAGGTAGCTTGGAGCATTTTGAAATAGTATTTTGTGAGTTAGTTTAGCCTTATTAAAAAGTAGGCGTTTGTAGAGTGGCAGTAAATGAAGATGTTTATGAAGGTTAGAATTGTCGGTAACCTTTTCACCATGATTTAAATGGACTGCCCTTTTCTGGAGTAAATAAAGGCATTTTGTTATTAATTTGGAGCATCCATCTCAGATTGTGGAGCAATAATCAATATGTGTTTGCATGTGGGAATTATAGAATATCTTTCTTGTGTTTTCGTCAAGGAAATGTTTAATTTTGGCAAGTTTGTATACTTTTTTGGCTATTTTTTTAACGAGAGCATGAACATAGTAGTTAAAGGTTAGATTTTGATCAACGATGAGACCCAGTGCCTTGTGCTCGGTTACACTTTCTACAGGCATGCTACCAATGTGCAGCTGAAGAGCTCTCTGTGAGTTTAGAGTGTGAAGTCTTTGCCTGGTTGCTATTAACATAGATTTTGTTTTAGAAATGTTAATTTGCATGCGGGTTGCATGACTCCAGTTAACTACACTATTTATTTCCTGTTGCAAGGATGATTCTAGCATATTACAATCAATAGTGTTTGTATATACTGTGCAGTCGTCTGCAAATAGATCGCAGGATGATGAAAGATGTAAGGGAAGATTGTTTATATAAATGGCAAATAACAGAGGGCTTTCTGTGAGAATCAAACAGCTATCAATAACAAATTAAAAAAATTTATGGCCAAAATCAAAACAAATCTCCACATCTAACACCTTGTGCTTGCAAAGAAGTTTAACATTAACTCCACATTGAACTCATGGCAGACAGCAGCTCTGTGCTGTTGTAGATGAGCAGGGGGACCCTTGCCTGTGAACTCTGCATCCAAGTTTGTCTGTCCCATAGGTATTCAATGAAGGGTCCCCCCATCCCTCAAAACACTGTCAAAAACAAAACACTTCATGAAAAGTATACATTGTGTTCTACGCTTACAATCAAAACACTATCACTGTTCGCTGTACTAGATTTTTTGCTGTATTTATTTAGCGTTCAGGTGCAAAAATGACATACTGGGCAAATATATTTTACTCACATGTCCCGTTTTAAGGTTCAACACCACACTGTCATCATTAAAGCACTCTGCACTTTCCTCATTCTCACTGCAGACACAAAAGATAATACATGTCAGCTTTCTACAATATATGCACACTAATGAACAGGTGATAGCGTAAACAAACAAAGGAAAAGATCATCCATAACAGATACTACAGTAGGGGTAGGAAGTGATAGACCATCACACACTAGATCATACTATTAAAGGATGAGATGACCAGCTTTCTTCCAGGCCATCTACCTTCTTATTTTATACAGTTTAGCTGTGCTTCTTTAGAGACGCAATAAGTATGCGCAAGAAGATCGAGATGGGCTGGCCTCTAAGACAGTGGGTAGAGTATCTGTTAAGATCAAAACTGACAAAAATCAGCTTCACTTTAGTGCCATGACACGCAGGTGTATTAGGAAATGAACACGCTGATAGGCTTGCGGGCAGGGCTACTGTTGAAAGCAGATAAGCAATAGACGGGATGAATATACTCAATGCCCTAAATGAGGCAGCACAATTAAAAAATCAAGTGATGTCTGTGAAACTGTCACCTTAACTAGACAGCAAGAACATCAAATCAAAAGCGGTGAAGCCAGACAAGAATGATATGGGGGGGGGGGGGGGGGGAACGACAAAAAGGAATAGTAAACCCCTTAGACCCGGTGTCATGAACTGCTACAAGCTGAGGGAGATACTGAGGAGGGGGATCCCAACACATATGAACTGAATGGTTAAATGTGCAGTTAGGACAATATGTCGATATAACTAAAGCTTCATTAGCACCACAGACATGCTTGTTAGGAAAAGAAATTTCATCACCACTGTACTAGTAAACGAGTTGAGTTGAGTTGAGTTGAGCTAAGAATCAATATCACTGCACTCAGGACATTAATGAGTGCTCTGCCCCCTTGGTCAACAGCCAGCAAAGAGTCACACTACTAATCGTTCCCACCGCTTTCTGATTGAAAGTTCTCCTTGTCTTCCCTCTCAGTTTTGAGATTCTACCAGAACCCCTGCCAATCCCCCACAATCTCATCCTTTCCAAATACAGATTCTCAATATTTTCCTTCACCTTCTCCACCTGGTCCCATAGGCGCACGACCACCTCTCCCTTGTCCATAGGTAACCTATCACCAAAAGATGCATTTCCTGCCATCCTGTTCATTCCCCCACACTCCCCCATGGCCAGGGCAAAAAATCCATACAACTCTCACAATCTGTGACCTCTGAAGCGAGGCGAGCCAAGCCATTCCACACGAAACATTCCTTTCTCCACCTTACTAAGCATACTCCTTGCGTCCGTGATGAACACAATTGTGTTGCAGTGGTCTCCTGTAACCAACAGAATGTTGCTGTTACTGCTTTCACCTCCATTCTCATGCTGGAGGGTGTATCCTCATATGCTAGACTCTCCTTTTTTAAGAATCATCCACTAGCCTTTGTAATGAAACCCCAATCACTCCATCTGTTTCTCATCACTGACCCATCGGTATAGATCAATATGTCACCTTGATGTGTGGTACTCTGGATCAGTTGTTGCACCTCAAAACTCTGTTCAGCCCCATACTCATTAACTGCACTTACGAATGTCTAAGAACTACACCACCACACATCTCCATTAAACCTTCTAGATTCTCTATCAGATTTGGAAAAACTACAAACTTCAGCCATGTATACCTAGTATAACTCACCCATAGATTATTCCAGCAACAGAGCATTTGCTAAATCTCATAATGTTTTGAGTCAATGTTCCAGTTTTGTCTGAGAATATAAACTTGATCTGAGGACAAAATAGGATCTTATAAATGAAGTACAAATATTATGTGCGTTTGTGTGTATTATTATTCATTCAGTTAATCAACATCCTTTCTTCTTCTGCCCTGCAGATGTTAGAGCTATAGCAAGGTGGTGTTTATTTTTATTTTGGTAAAACACGTATATCTATCTGTACAGACAGCCCACAGTAACACACTTACTCATATCTATCTGTACAGACAGCCCACAGTAACACACTTACTCATATCTATCTGTACTGACAGCCCACAGTAACACACTTACTCATATCTATCTGTACAGATAGCTCAAAGTAACACACTTACTCATATCTATCTGTACAGACAGCCCACAGTAACACACTTACTCATATCTATCTGTGCAGACAGCCCACAGTAACACACTTACTCATATCTATCTGTACAGACAGCCCACAGTAACACACTTACTCATATCTATCTGTACTGACAGCCCACAGTAACTCACTTACTCATATCTATCTGTACAGATAGCTCATAGTAACACACTTACTTATATCTATCTGTACAGACTGCCCACAGTAACACACTTACTTATATCTATCTGTACAGACAGCCCACAGTAACACACTTACTCATATCTATCTGTACTGACAGCCCACTGTAACACTTACTCATATCTGTACAGACAGCCGACAGTAACACACATACTCATATCTATCTGTATAGACAGTCCACAGTAACACACTTACTCATATCTATCTGTACAGACAGCTCATAGTAACACACTTACTCATATCTATCTGTACAGACAGCTCATAGAAACACACTTACCAATATCTATCTGTACAGACAGCTCATAGTAACACACTTACTCAAATTTATCTGTACAGACAGTCCACAGTAACACACTTACTCATATCTATCTGTACAGACAGCTCATAGTAACACACTTACTCATATCTATCTGTACAGACAGCTCATAGTAACATACTTATCAATATCATCTGTACAGACAGCTCATTGTAACACACTTACTCGTATCTATGTGTACAGACAGCTCATAGTAACATACTGACCAATATCATGTGTACAGACAGCTCATAGTAACACACTTACTCACATCTATATGTACAGACAGCCCACAGTAACACACTTACTCATATCTGTACAGACAGCCCACAGTAACACACTTACTCATATCTGTACAGACAGCCCACAGTAACACACTTATATCTATCTGTACACACAGCCCATAGTAACACACTTACTCATGTCTGTACAGACAGCCCACAGTAACACACTCATACCTATCTGTACAGACAGCACACTGTAACACATTTACTCATTTCTATCTGTACAGACAGCCCACAGTAACACACTTACCCATATCTATCTGTACTTACAGCCCACAGTAACACACTTACTCATATCTATATGTACAGACAGCTCATAGTAACACACTTACTCATATCAATCTGTACAGACATCCCACAGTAACACACTTACTCATATCTATATGTACAGACAGTTCATAGTAACACACTTACTCATATCTATCTGTACAGATAGCTCATAGTAACACACTTACTTAAATCTATCTGTACAGACAGCCCACAGTAACACACCCATATCTATCTGTACAGACAGCTCATAGTAACACACTTACTCATATCTATCTGTACAGACAGCTCACAGTAACACACTTACTCATATCTATATGTACAGACAGCTCATAGTAACACACTTACCAATATCTATCTGTACAGACAGCTCATAGTAACACATTTACCAATATATATCTGTACAGACAGCTCATAGTAACACACTTACCAATATCTATCTGTACAGACAGCTCATAGTAACACATTTACCAATATATATCTGTACAGACAGCTCATAGTCACACACTTACCAATATTTATCTGTACAGACAGCTCATAGTAACACACTTACTAATATCTATCTGTACAAACAGTCCACAGTAACACACTTACTAATATCTATATGTACAAACAGTCCACAGTAACACACTTACCAATATCTATCTGTACAGACAGCTCATAGTAACACACTTACCAATATCTATCTGTACAGACAGCTCATAGTAACACACTTACCAATATCTATCTGTACAGACAGCTCATAGTAACACACTTACCAATATCTATCTGTACAGACAGCTCATAGTAACACACTTACCAATATCTATCTGTACAGACTGCTCATAGTAACACACTTACCAATATCTATCTGTACAGACAGCTCATAGTAACACACTTACCAATATCTATCTGTACAGACAGCTCATAGTAACACACTTACCAATATCTATCTGTACAGACAGCTCATAGTAACACACTTACCAATATCTATCTGTACAAACAGTCCACAGTAACACACTTACTCATATCTATATGTACAGACAGCTCATAGTAACACACTTACTCATATCTATCTGTACAAACAGTCCACAGTAACACACTTACTAATATCTATCTGTACAGACAGCTCATAGTAACACACTTACTAATATCTATCTGTACAAACAGCTCACAGTAACACACTTACTAATATCTATCTGTACAGACAGCTCATAGTAACACACTTACCAATATCTATCTGTACAAACAGTCCACAGTAACACACTTACTCATATCTATATGTACAGACAGCTCATAGTAACACACTTACCAATATCTATCTGTTCAGACCATCCGCACATACCTTACACTTACACATACCTAACTATACAGACAACCAATGACAAAACACTCAATCATACCTGTCCCAGTTCCTCATTCAGGTTTGAAGTTCGAGCATTTGCAGGCGTCTCTGTTTTGCTGTAGTACATATCTTGGTCCTGAGGAACCAAACACCATCACAGATATTCATATTGTTATATGCACAAAGAGGCCCGGCTGTGTGTTGCAGGGCTCTTAGGGAAAGCCAAGAATAGTAGCAATGTAACCTATCATGCATGACTAAGTGGCAGCGAAGAGTTGGGCTATGGGTTGGCTGCCCAGTCCCATAAAAAACATTAGCTGCAAAATCCAACCAACTATGAACAAGCCTAAAGATACGGAAACATTAATAAAACTAGTGTAGGGCTCATTTAGAGAAGTGGTCGAGCACCACAGGAGATTGCAATGGATATGAGGGCTTGATGTGAGTTGGTTGAAGGACTATGCTCCATTATAAGATAAAAGGCAGCAGAAGGAGAAATACATCACATACTGCGTAGATTAATTAATGTGCTGACTTATTGACTCAGTGGTCTGCATTCAATCCTCAGAAATGGATGATTTTCTTCATAAGACACTGCAGAGATTAATGAACGTACTGACATACTGGTCAGCATTCAATTCTCAGCAATGGGTGATTTTCTTCCCTGACTAGAACAGCTCTGGAGTCAACCTACTGTCTCAAAATAGACACCACCCCGGGAAGGTTAACCCGGTCAACAAATGCCCGCAGAAGTCGGATGTGTCGGCCTAACGGCGCAAGAACGCAACTCTGCTGTAAACAGGCACAACGCAATCACATCTGGAAAAATAACTCCGGATGAACGCAGAAGAAGAAGAAGAAAATAGACACCAGAGATTTCTTTGAAAAAATAGAGATGACCAAATTCATATGCAACTCATTCAATGAAAATATGCACTATCTGCTCTATTTGTTTAATGACATATAAGTAAACTAAAGTAAAGTAAAGTAAAGTAATACAAGCCTTGAGGCGTATAGGGTATATTGTGCTAACCCAATATTTTTAAAGACCAATCGGCACTTAATGGGTGATGTGGTCAATATCACGGCAGCCACTTTTACTTAACCAGGACATTTCCTGGTACCCATTTTAGGCTGCATCAACCTGGGAACTGAGGTCAATAAAAAATATCTCACCCTCATTGTAGATTTCAGGACACGACTGCCAGGCAGGCCAGTGTGCTAGCCACTGTGCGTAAAAGTGTGTGTAAATACTTTACTATTTTTTAAATACAAATCTAAATTAATTGATTCGGTGCCGAAGAATAATAAATCGCCAAATGTGACCTCCCATTTGGACAGAAGGTCGATATATTACCATACTAGGGTCATTCATATTATTTGTTTTGTTTCATGGTATCTTCTGCAAGTTTATTGCTCAGTGAATGGAAACTGGCATTATAATGCTTGTTCATTTGGTTGTGTCCCATGTTTGGTCCAAGCCTACATGTTGTTCTGGCACTGAATCAGCTCTTGCAAAAGCACATAAAATACATCACACCTATCTTATGTTTTCTGCTGATCTTGAACCCCTGTCCGTAGGTCAGCATGGCTGAATGGATAAGAACGCATGTTCTTAAACATCTGGTGTGTGGATGCCGAGGTAATGGGTTCAACCCCTACACAGGACAGTTGAACTAAAATGTTGATCTATCGTCCTTGATTTGGGGACGTTAATTACAGGTACCTCTGAAGTCAGAGTGGGTTCGCCTGATGGCGAGGGACACTGTTAATAGGGAAAGGTAATAAACATGCAAAATTCAGTCCAGCGCTACTAGAAGTAGTGTGTAAGGACTACGCTTGAGTTCAAAGCGAGTGAGCGCAAAATAAAAACACACACGCATTAAAAAAAACCTGTCCAATGAGGCAAGCCATCATGTGGCAGGAAGACGGAAGGTTAGAATCCCATAATACAAGCGTCTTCTTGGTTGGATCACGGATCATTAACTGTTTCACCTCCAACTTGTTTGAGGTACTAACAGTTCACAATAAAGTGAGCTTTCTCCCTCATCTCAATAGTCTGTTAGCAAAGCTGATTTGATTTCAATCAATCACTGCGGAACCTTGTTGCCATTAAAATATTTTCAGAAATAAAAGGTTCCGTCAACATTTGAGGGTGACAGAGCACTTATGGCTGTCAGTTTTTCTGATCACCGATCAATACATGTGCATTTATTTCTCAGTGAATATGACTTCACTTGACACACATCATTGTAAATACATCAGCTCACTCAACATACCCAGTTAATAAAAATGGCTTGGATGAACTTGACCATCTCCAAGGTCACCTGCAGGCTGATGGGGATGAGGTTGTTGAACAGGATGATGAAGGTCAAAAGGTTGTAGCCAAAATTTGACTTTGTCAATTCTGAATTTCATGAGGGCAAAAAAGTGTCAAATTAGAATACAAGGTTAAAAATAGTTCACTTAGATTACTAATCATCAACATCAATAGGCTTGCCCTCCAGTATGGGCGATCATGCTTCCTCATATCTGACTATCTCGAACAACATGGGACAAAGTAATTCCATTGGACTACCCATTAACGTTATTAACTAGATCCAATTTGGCAAGAAGTATAAATAACAAGGGATAAATACAATGGTGACTTTTCTTTGACTTCCACTGGTTTGACTCCAAAAACCTTTGTCTAAAAAGACAGACCATGCATTGCAGCAAGGGAGACAGAGAAAAGGTTATTTATAGTGTCTCTTACTCACCAATGACCATGTCACAGTTTTAGTTATTTTATTGAAGACTCTAAAGAGCAACTAATGAATACAAAAAGAGTATTTACTGGACAAAGTAACAGTAATTAAAATTTAAAATAAAGAGGGCAATTATGAACAGAGACAACAGTGGAAGATAAACTCTATGGACCGCTGAATGAACTAAAAAAGACTGTTAGATTCATACAAGAGACAACATTGCAGTTATAAACATATTTCAGGCGAACGAAAGAAGAAGAAGAATGAACAGATAAAATAAAGCAATGAGTAAGACAAGGATGTGTTTTGCCACCTGATTTCTTCACTCTATCACGAAATAATAATGAGAGAGATCAAAGAGAGGCCAAGAATAAGAAATGGATGTTATGATATAAACAATCTACACTATGCAGATGACAGAGCATTGATGGCAGAAACTGCAAAAGATCTACAACTTTTGGATATTTCAGTAAAAAAAAAGGAGTTTCTTTGAATAAAAAATAATGAATATTGTTATATCACACAAAAAACAAGATGCCATCAATATGTGAGATATCAACAAATGGGAACGTGCTTAACCAAGTTGATAAATTCAAATACCTAGGGACAATTATAACATCAAATGGAAGATGCACGACAGAGATCAAAAGCAGAATAGATCAAACAAAAGTTGCATTCCAGAAAATGAAAAGTATCTTATGCAATAAGACACTATCACTGAATGTAAGAAAGAGTGTGCTGAAATGTTATATAGACCCTGTGTTGCTATATGGCAGCAAATAACGGAGTATTAATAAATTAGGAAAAGCTTGGAAGCATCATAAATTTGGTTTCTGAGATGAATGTTGTGAATACCTTTGGATTGCCTGGGTAACTAACAATCATTGCATGAAGGAGACTAATGAAACTAGGACATCATATAAAAATTTTAACAAAGAGCAGAAAAGCTGAAAAACATCTAAGGGCACTAGAAATGAGGCTTCTGAGGAAAATGCAAAGAATACCATGGCCAGACGGAAAAATCAATGAGAAAGTCCTACAAAAGCAAATGAAAGCTGTAAAGTGATTAGAGAAATTAAGACGTAGACAGAAAGATGTTTTGGCCATGTTATGAGAAAAAATTAACTGGAGAACTTGATGACAACTGGCAAGATTGCAAGGAAAAGAACAAAGGGAGGGCAGAAAAATAAATATATAGATGGCTTGGCCATGGAATACTTTCTTACAGAACAAGCCTCTTTGTGAGGTTCATTATTATTCATAACAATCAAAAAGCTAATTAACATAACTATATCCGTCTCTGAGGCGTTCTTATTTGTAAGACCATATTAAAAAGAAAGCCAGTTCCAAAGCAGCAGTCATTTATGGGTCTGTGATGTGACAGGGCCATCATATATAGACAAGAGAGAGAGAGAGAGAGAGAGAGAGAGAGAGAGAGAGAGAGAGAGAGAGAGAGAGAGAGAGAGAGAGAGAGAGAGAGAGAGAGAGACGAGACAGACAGGAGAGAGAGAGAGAGAGAGAGAGAGAGAGAGAGAGAGAGAGAGAGAGAGAGAGAGAGAGAGAGAGAGAGAGAGAGAGAGGTGGCCAGTCTTTTTCTCTGTTGGTGGATGACAAACGTAGGCATCAAACCCTTGTCTGACCACGCCCATGACATTATTGGTGTAGCTCCCTTTCAATGACACTAACATGCCTGATGACCACATGAAAATTGTACACACATTTTAGAATAGATAAACTATAACTGAAAACGTTAACTATTATTACAAGTATCAGAATACTTCAAACTGCAGCAAGTGGCTTACAATGGGAGGCCTATCAGACTACAGATTTAATAAACTAGCAATGCAAATGTTTTAATGTGTGTTATTTCCTTTATTTATCCAGTATGTTTGTTTGTAAGCAGATGTAGTTACATTAATTTGTACATATTTCATAACAGACAGAGTAATTAATTACTTGTTGGTCATGTTCCTATTTATAATACCTTAAAATTAGTGTTAAAATGTGGTTTTTAGCGTATGCAACATTGGCTGAGAATATTTGTTTTCAAAAACAACAAAAAAGGAATATACTAAAATTATTGTAATATAGCTACTACAAGATGCATATTTAAATACAGTACACGATTACTGGGAAATGCCCAATAAGCAGTGATGTTGATCATCATAACATACCATAACATAAGCAGCAGTATGAACTGAATCCACACAATGAAAAAAAAAATTATTTGACAAAGACCCACACAGAAAAACATGCAAGATTCCATGCATTCTAAGCAATGTCCCATTGTGTCCCCTCTAAATAAAGCCCCTTCAATGCAAGAATATTCCCCTACAGCAGTTCACATCCTGAAAGCATTTCAGCTAATTCATTAGTAATGTTTCACATAGCACAAGCATGCCACAAGCAAATAAAGCCAGCGAATGCTCTCGTGTTGGTAACAGACATGCCTTGCCTGAGTTATCCCATTTGCTGAGATATCCCATTTGATGGAAACTGTGGGTAGAATTGCAATTAGAGCCAGGGCTTAGCAAGAAGCCATGGTGGCATATTGGTTAGTGTTTCATTAGCAAGACTGTGGTCCGGGTTCAACCCCCAACAGTGGCAAGATTTTTCTCACACCAGTACAGCTCATGTTGGTTATGGCCTCAAGTTTGTGGTAGTAGGCAGAAGATCTCTTATAAGAGACAATGACCATAGTAAACAATCAGTACAGTCACCACCAAGAAGGAAAGTAATAGCAGACTACCTTCTTTACAGATGCCTAGAAAATTATACCGATTAATGAAAATATGGAGAACATTTAAACAGAGAAAAAAAAAGATTCATTCCCGAGACCTCCAGACCAAGAGGATCTTATTGACCCACTGGGGAAGAGTGTGACACAGGGAATTGTACTAGCAACTGTCATGACATAATCCTTCCCAATTGTCTTGCCAGGGAAGGACCTTGTTTCAAGCTTAAAAGCAAACTAAAAATAGGAACATGGAATGTGAGGCATTTGGCCTAGGATAGAAAGAAGGTTTTTAAAATTTATAAGGACAAAGTTCTACATAGAACAAGCCATTGGATGATGATGGCTTTGAGGTGAAACCAGCCTTAACAAATGGGTGTTAGATCGTTTTCAGAAATATCGTTGGGAAGTGTCTGGGAAGGAAAGGTGACGGGGAAGAGAAACTGGCCATCTAACATCGTTATGATATATATATATATCTCTCTCTCTGTGCGTGCGTGCATGCGAGTGTGTGCGTGCACAGGCCTAGTACCATGGCTGGCTCTGTGGTGATTGGGTTATGGATGCAATTTATAATCCTGCATACCGAGGTCGAAACACAGCTGTAGGCAATTTGGCAGCAAACTGCCTTGTGTTGGTTTTCATAAAATAGTATGAGTACTGGTCATCCAGAAAGCAATGGCAAACTACTAAGCGTAAACATGCCAAGAAATGACAACCCCCCCCCCCCCCCCCCCCCCCCCCCCCCTCACACAAATGCTGGGGTTGACTGCCATGTCCCGTAAAGGATATGCAACTAACTTAACCTAGTACTTCACACACCAATAGCAGTATCTTCTGATATTTCCAAAGCATGGACTGATAGTGAAAAAAAAAAAGGATTCTTTTACACCCTGAATCATTATGCATGGGAGATATGGTGCCAGACTCATATGTTTATAGACCAATGGGCACTGGGTTTGTGACGCGGTGAGTGTCATGCCATCCGTCTTTACAGGTAAAGATAAAACTATGGGGCGAGCACCCCAAAACACATCAAAGTGTGCCACTGATCCTTTACTTTCAAACATAAAAGTTGATTGACTTAAAATGCAGCATTCATGTTAATATGAGTGTGATTATGATTGCATTTTAAGAAAGAAAACAATATACTTGTATGTTCAAAACAATACATGATTCAACTGAAGATACAGGTACCGTTAATGTTTGCAGTTGATGAAATGAAAATATAATTAAACAGGTGAGCCTGAAACTATTTAAAAATAATCCTTGAAACTGTGTTTGAATGACTTAAAACTATTTTAAAATACTCTTGAAACTGTTTACAAGTTCTACTGTGAAACTATTCATTGATGCTGTATGAAACTATTACAAATCTGTCAATGAACTTGTCACATTTCCTTCTTTAAAACCGCACAAATATTTCTTTAAAACTGTTTAATAATGCTTAATTAAATCATTTACAAATGTTTCTTTAGAACTGTTTCTTTAGCTTGGAATTAGCCTATATCTGCAATTGTGTGTTCTATATAAGCTGCAGGTCCTGCAGGTTTACGTGGAGTTTGACATCTAAGGTTGTTTTAGCCGGCCATAGAATAGTCCCTTCTGAGCTGTCATTTGGTAGTATGTATTCTGCAGTTTGCAATGTAATTCAACAGGTTCACATAGTTAGAATCTATCCACAGCTTCAAATAAATGTGACAATTGAGTCTGCTGTCCTGTTCTAGGTTTCAAGATAAGTTACTCATCTAGACCTGTCCAATAGATATCAGACATCCTTTGATTGAGCAGGTGATGAGCATTTTTGCTAGATGTTTCTTTTGATAATATGTAACTAGAAAATTGGGTAGTTGTGCCCTAGCACTTTCTTTGGCCAAATTATCCACCCTCTTATTTCCAGGTATAAGGCAATGGGATATCATCCATTACAGAATAGTTCTATGTCACTAGCATATTTGGGACAGCAGATCTTGCAGTTCTGGGTGCTTGTTGGATTTTAGTAAATGAAATCTGTCTAATGGAAGCACCCCTGACACACATACATGTCGATGTTGGACACACTGACCTCTGAGCTGCATAACCAGGTGTGGCGCACTCCTCTCGAAAGAGGAAGGAAGAAGAAGAAGAAATACCGACTAGATAAAACATACTAAAGTACATACTGCCACTCAAAGAGCAGTATCCTGACATCAAGTAAAATCTAAATTCCATTGCAATTTATTACAACTCAAATGATCTTAAACTTAACACCATGTTTGTTGGTCATTTTGCTCTGGAACACAGCTGAAAATTCCTGACTCTGGACATGCATACATTACCCTAACTGGCACGATGCATCAAAAATGCTGTTAGTCTGATAATTCTAAGTGTAGAAAATATCTTAAAATTGTTTATTACCAATGTATATATTGTTTAATTTTTCTAAAAAGAAACAAAACAAAAAAATCTTATTAAAATTCGAAAAAACATTATACATCACACACAACAAAAATATAGTTCTGACTTAAAAGAAAAGCAACTGAAAACAGTTCAAAAGCTGCATTAATCAATAAGTTGTGACAATCTACCCACACATGGAAACAGAACACCAACAAAGTCAAGTGACTATCTACATGCCACTAAATCACACTGGGGGTGTGCTGTCAGGTTCATTTTTTCTATGACTCAAAGAGTATATGAGAGGTCAGAAATGCTAAGTTCCCTCTTCCACGCTAGAAGGCATAAAGGAAACATGGTGCTAGTCCCACATGTTTATAGATCAACTGACACATGATGGGTGACATGGTCAATGTCACACCAGCTGCATTTGCTCCCCAGGACATTTCCTGGCACCCAGTCTAGGCTGGGTCAACCTGGCAGCCCAGATCAATTGAAAATATCCACCACATGAGTGATAAATGCTGGCAAGACAATCCAATCATCTGTGCAAGTACAGATACAGTGTGCGGCTTCACAGTGTTGAGCTGAATAACCTCAGATTTGGCTTGGTTTGGCTTGTAAATGATTGCCTTCCCTGCATATGGATTCCTTCAAAAGGGGTTTCCGGTCTTCACACATGTTTTCATGACAATGGTGAACTCCTAACACAGCACAGGTCAGGCTAGACATCTGTGCATCCCAGAACTATATATTCCTTCTATAGGGAGGTTTCTCAAAACATAAAGGGAGTTTTAGCATGCTCAGCATGCATTTACCTATCTTTCCCTATCTGAGAAGGTTAGGTGTTTTTGATCCACCACCCCAGAATCAGGAGTGGGAATTATAATTCTACAGTCTGAATTGTGCTCAGTCTTCTCAAGTTGGAGGCAGATACTATACCTTTAAGCCACACCACCCCACAACATGGTATGCTGTTGGCGATCGTCTGAACACTACCTTCTGATTCTAATCATTTGCTTTTAAAGGAATTGTGGTCGAGTATGCCATAAATGTACAATATATGGGAATAAAGAACAACAGAACTTTCAAAAGCAAACTATTGGAATGTTACAGAAATTTACTTTGGCTACCTTGCTCTGGTCATAATCTGGGCTAAGGGGTTAGAGAACACAGTTTCACAATTCCCTGGCATATCAGACAGTGTTCTAAATCAATTGCAGATTGTTTTGCATTGATTTTGATGGTATGAGAGTCGGCCATTCAGAAAGCAATGGCAAATTACCAATCATAAAGTTAGCAGAGCAAATCACAAACAGCCAGTAAATGCTGGGGTTGATTGCAATGTCCTGTAAAAGGACATGATCTAATTTTAACCTAGCTTTGGTATTAACAAAAGTAATATATATATATATATATATATATATATATATATATATATATATATATATATATATATATATATATATATATATATGCAATATAAATAATAATATAGACAAATAAACCAACATTAATTACATAAAAACCAAACACATTTTAATATTGGTGGAGGAGAGAACAAGGCATCATGTAATGCTTCTACTTACTACCAACACATTCACAATGTTGGTTGGCTGGTTGCTTGTGAATCCTCAGCTTCTACTTAACTACCAACAGAAGTAAACTACCAACACATTCACAATGTTGGTTGGCTGGTTGCTTGTGTAAGTGAGGATGTGTTGGTGAGGGATATGTGTGTGTGTGGTGCGTGGGTTGGGAATAGTGCGTGGTAGGGGGTGTATGTGATATGCGGGTTGGGGATTGTGTGGTGGGGGATTAGGTTAAGGCATGTGTGGGTGGGTGGAAGTTGTATGTGTGGGTGGTGGGGTGTGTGTGAGTGGATTGGGGATGTATGGGTGGTTAGGGAGATGTGGGGGGGGGGGGGGACATGTCAGTTGGTGGGGATGTGTGTGTATGGTTTGGGGATGTGGATGTGCGATGTGTGGGTTGGTGGGGGATTGTGTGCATGGGTGGGGAATATGTTGTCGATGGAGATGTGGCTGGGGGATGGGTGGTTTGAGGTGTGGGTGGGGAGAGGATGTGTGGGGTAGGATGTGTATGTGGATGGGCGTGGGATGTGTGGGTTGGTGGGGGAATGTTTGTGGTTGGCGAGTGTGTTTTGGTTTGGGGATCAGGGGAGGGCAGTGTGTGTGGGTGGGGGATGTGCGGGAGGGGGATGGGTCAGTTGGTGGGGTATGTATGTGTCCCTTGGTGTGCGTGTGTGTCGGTAGGTTGGGTGTGTATGTGTCCCTTGGTGCTCGTGTGTGTGGGTAGGTGGGGGTGTTGTGTGGGTGGGGTGATGTATGGATAGGTGGGAGATGGGCTTCATAACATGGTAATTAGCCTTGTTTATGTTTACAACATTCATTTCACAATGTTTATTTTTCTTCCTATGTAAATGTATAATGCTCTTGATGAACGAAAGACGAGTGATTGGAAGGGCCGAATGTAAGACGGGCCTGCGCGCCCAATTTGTGACCCTAATAAAGTTGATTTGATTTGATTTGATTTGAATCCTCAGCTTCTACTTAACTACCAACAGAAGTAAACTACCAACACATTCACAATGTTGGTTGGCTGGTTGCTTGTGAATCCTCAGCTTCTACTTAACTACCAACAGAAGTAAACTACCAACACATTCACAATGTTGGTTGGATGGTTGCTTGTGAATCCTCTGGAAGACTGAGTTTTAACTCTTAATTCTGATGCACTGCTGTAAAGTCTAAGCCCTGAAAAAGGCTGACATCTATCAGAGTGAGGTTGGTGTAGAGATTTTCTCCTGACCCTGTACTGAAAGTATCATCTTCTTGGGAACTGATTTGGAGAGCTTTCCTTTCCCTCTCCAAGTCCAGAAAACTGCAGGGTGTACAAGACTAGTACTGGAACTTCACAAATGTGGAATGCCAGTGGAAAAGTCAGACCTGTGCAGGGTCATAATAACACTGGATCAGGAATGCAGGGATTGACCTGCAGGCTGCACTGAATGGGAGGTGCAACAATGGATCCATGACAATTCGTGTCTAAGCGATGTAATCATCTACACAGATGGCTCTGTGCTAAGAGGTAACAGAAGTGCTAAGAGGTAACAGAAGTGCCTGGGGGTTTGTGGCAAAGGTTGGTGGACTGTGTGAGGTGCAGGAAACACCAGTATATGACACAACACCTAGTTTGAGAAATGGTAGTTCCGGTCAAGATGGTGGCAGACGGTTGTGTTGTCTTGTGACCGCTCCTTTTTTGTGTCTAGGAGATGGATATTTTCATCTCCTGCGTTTAATTTGTGCGCCAGGATGTAAATCAGGAGTTTCTTCTCAAGATCTTCGCTGATGCTATGGAGTTCATGCATCTGAGCGAAGCAATCCTTGAGTGAATTTTTGCAGGGTGTGTGTTTCTGTGATGTTTGGTTTTTCAACATGGCGGTACAGTGTTTGTGCTCTGTACAGAGGGCAGTCAACCTAACAAGGCGACGAGGGCGACAGGGAGGTCATAAGCGACAGGGCAGACGAGGTGGAGCAAGGCGTTTTAGACTCAAATGCAACTGTCTGAGCCTCAAGAATACTCGTATTCTATATTAAAATTCGCAAAACAACGAGGCCCTATTCTGGAAAACCTGGAATACAGGAATGACTCAGCATACTATGTTGTGGGGTGGTGTAGCGCTCCAGGAGATGATACTGGTTGTTAATTCACTCCATATTTCCGGCTTCCAATGTTTCTACAACAGGCGACACCTGGAAATGGCGATTCTCATTCTCAGTATAGTGGTTTCAGAGCTGGACATGTCGAGATGGGACAGTGACGACATACAAATACAGGCGGTTAGAGTTAAGTCCGGTTTACCATTTGTGTTGGTTAATGTTTATGCCTGTAACGTGAATGTGGATTCCCAGAAGTGGCAGTGCTTAAGTGACATATTAGGTCATGAGAGGAATGTTATTTTCTGTGGTGATTTCAACACTAAAGGCAGATCATGGGGAAACATTTCCTCCAACACACAGGGGGAGGAGCTCGAGGCTGCACTTGAAAGCATTGACCTGGTTTGTATCAACAGTGGCTGTGTCACCAGGACAGCAAGTTGTCCAGGTGATGAGGACAGTGTTATAGACTTGGCGCTGGTTTCTCCTTCACTCACTAGTGTGTAGATGGGGTGTCCTAGGGTACCACGGCAGCGACCACCACCCTTACAACATACTGGTGGAGAAAGGCAGAACGAGGCAGCAAAAGTCAACGGTGAAGACTTTCCAGTATGACAGTACAGGGCAAGATGTGGTGAGTAAAATAAGGCATGACAAGCGCAGAAAGCTTTATGGCATGAAAAAAAGCTGGGAGCAGCCACCTTGGTGGAATTTGGAGGTGGAAAAGGAATGGGTGAATAAGCGCAGTGCTGTTAGGAAATGGCAAAACGCCAAGAAGAACAGAGTTGCCCATCCTAGTCCTTGCGTGCACTTAGAAAGAGAGATGCACACAAAAGTAAGCTACTTCAAAAAACTGGTTACGGTGGTTAAAAGTGAAAAATGGGCAGAGTTATGTCGAAGAGTAAGCACAGACAAGTCACTGAACTTGTTCTGGTGACTACAAAAAGCATGAATGGGGTAGTCAAGAATAAGAGTATTCCTGACTTCCAAGGTGCTGACCTCATCTGGCAGAAGACTGACGAGAACAAGGGCAAAGCCCTCTTCCAACACTATCTAGAGCAGAGCAACCAGACAGATATGAGAGGCGAAATCTTGCCAAGGAGATTACCTCAGATAGTTGTAAGGCCCAGAACATTTTGGATGAAGACAGTGACAGTGAAAGAGATCAATGCTGTGCTTCGACGATCAAAAAACGACGCTCCAGGGCCAGATGGCATAAGGCATGACAACATCAATATGTGTACCGACAACGAGCTAGAGGAACTAGCAGTCATGTACAAAAACAGTATAGGGAGTGCTAGCACCAAGGAGGAATGGTTACACAGCTATCTGATTCCCTTGCTGAAGCCTGGCAAAGACCACACAAAAATTCAGGAATATCGGGTAATAACCATGAAGAATACCATAGGCAAGCTGCTGGAGACGTTAATTGTCAGAAAAATATCAAGCCAGCTAGAGGGGCAAGTTTTTTCCCACCTACCCTGGGAGGTACCGTCCAAAAAGATAAACCTGGACCAATGCAGCAGTTTTTGTCCATGATGTCTATGAAGGTTTCCACTCAGGCATTGAAACATTTGCTGCATCGACTGATCTTTGGATTTTTTAATGCTTCAGCTTCCTGAACTCAAGTCCTTTCCTCCTTAGTTGGATCGCTGTAGCCCTCTTCCAACGGAAAGTAGTTTTTAGATGTGGCAGCTGGACTTCGGAACCAACAACAATATATCCTGGCATACCACAGGGATCACCATTATCTCCGGTGCTGTTCAACGCCTACACTGTGAGAATCACCAGCGAGAAAATCATAGGACCGGGGAGGACATTGTCATATGCAGACGATGTGTTAGTGTATCGTCAGGGTAAGGATAGAGATCAGCTTGCTGTGGAACTACAAACCGAACTCAGTTGCATAAGCACTTGGTGTGTTGAAGCTGGGGCAATGGTCAACCCAACAAAGGCAACAGTGACATGGTTCTCTTTCAATAACCATATTGTCAACATCCCAATGCCAACTGTAAATCTGGGTTCAGAGACTGTGGAAAGAATGCAGGCAATGAATTACCCGGGGATACAATTTGATCGAAGCCTCGCTTATACTGCGCATGTAGACCAAGTGATAACAAAGGCCAAGCAGGGTGTGGCTGAGATGCAGGTGATGGTGGCAGCAAACTGAGCAGCGCCATCTGTGTTTTCTTTACGAGGATCTGGTCCTTTCTGTTTTATAGTATGCAAATGCGATCCTGACTCTCAACCATAAGCGGATGGAAAGGATACAGAATGAAGCTATGCATATTATTCTTGGATGTACAAGAGATACTGCATGCAAGGAGATGCGCTACCTTCTTGATTTTCCAACCAAGAAGAACAGAATACAAATTTGCTGAGCACGTGCCTACCGCAGAGCCAACGCAAACACACAACATCTACTGCATAGTGAAATTAAGAAGGTAAAGGGCAGCAGGTTAAAAAGAGGAAAGTTGTGGATGGGTCAAGTCAAAGACATTCTTCAGCAGGTGTGTTCACTTGAGGACTCAGAACCTAGCGAGCAGTGGGTACAAGTGCCAACAGAGTTCTGTACATACTTTTCAGTGTGCATCCAACCAGACAGGAAATGCAGACAAGAAAATTCAACTGCTGTGGAGGCGGAAGTACAGGCTCTGATCATCGAGAATTCTTTAGAGGATGATGCTGTCATTTACACGGATTGGTCGGTCGTTCGAGGATAGAGAAGTTCATGAGCCTTTACGGCTCAGGCTGGAGGGAAAATTGTGAAGGAAGTCTGATGCTTTTGTTTTGACCACAAGTAGCCTGGCAATGGAAATCATGGCAGTAATAAAGCAATAACATGGCTCGAGACAAAGACATTCAATCAGGCATGTGTCCTTAGTGACTCAATAAGTATGCTCAGGAAGATAGAGATGGGGTGGGTCCAAAGAGAGTGGTTGCTGTCTCTGGAGCGGTCTTGGTTGGCAAAGATTAGTTTAATTTTCGTGCCAGGGCATGCAGGTGTACAAGGAAATAAGCAGGCCGACAGGCTTGCAGGTAGGGCTACTGTGGAAGGCGGACAAGCCATGGACCAGGCAGACATTCTGAATGATCTACGATAAGTCATTTACGAGAACCAAGTGATGACTGTGAGTCTACAACCATGGTCAGGCTGCGAGAACAGCAAATTAAAAGAGGTGTGGCCAAACAAGAACACGACGCAAGAAGCCAAAGAAGATTAATAAACCAACACAGAACTGGTGTCGTAAGCCGCAGGATTTGAGGAGGGGATCCGAGCACTTATGTACTGAATGGTTTGACGTGCAATGAGGATGATCTGTCGACTAACTGACTAGTCTGAGAATGGAGGTGGAGGCAGTCACGGCGGCGTTCTGCTGGCTTGAGGACAAACAACATATGCATGTTGTAATTGTAATGGACTCACAAACTATAATGAGAAAGGTGAAGATAGACATGCTTCAGGCAGAGTGGCAGGCTTCCATTCAACAATCAGAAATAGAGAGCATCTGTTAGATACACTCCCCCATCCCTTACCCCACATACTGGCTGGTGCGGTGGGAAACAAGCAGGCAAACAGATTGGCTGTGACTGCACCACTTGGTGGGTTATTGGTGTATGATAATGCAGATGTGATCGGGGCCCTTTGGAATCATGTGTATTGCACAGAAGAACGGTAAATCATCACGGCTTGGAGAGAATGGTGCTGCAGGGAGTGACCAGAGGATCTAACCAACATTCAAAACTGCAAGGAAAGGCCAGATGGACACATAATCAGACTGCTACCATTTGTATTGGGACTCTATGCTGGCAGATGTAGATGAGGATGAGGCACCTGTGGGAATGACCCGAGTGTTGTGACGTCAGTTCTTGACTCAACTCAACTGAACTCATACGTGGAGAGGCATACTGGGATTTAAACATATCATGATACACTACAGCACATACAGACATGGTTTTTGGCATTTAATTATTAACAGACTCCAATGCAGTACTCAGCGGGAACAACTCACCATGATAAAATAAGTACCAATGAGTGTCTTGGTTCTCATCCACCCACACGTGGTTGGCAATAGCACACACCAAGGATAAAAGCACCAGCAGCAGGAACAACAGCAGGATCTGAACAACAAATAAATAAATTAATTAATTAACATATTTCTTCCTCCTACTAATTGTTCTCCTTTTGAGAGGAGTGTATCACTCTTAGTTATGCATTTCAAAGGTCAGTGTTTACAGCTTTGTTTCAATTCACGAGTGCATTTTTCTCAGAGACTCCTGGGGGTCATCACTGGAGCTACGGAGTTCATGCTTTGTGTGACGCTATCGGCAGGCTGCCCTGCAGAAAGAGGCCAAGTCTTATGGTATAAAACCCGGTGTAATAAAGTCAATCCTCTTGACATTTTAGACTTTTTATGAAATGAAATGAAATCAAGAATTAACACTACTGCACTTAGGACATTCCAAAATATGCTCCGCTCCTTTCTTCAGTAGTCAATGATGAGTTACCCATGCTGTTGGCAGTTTGACCGAATGTCAATATGCACTTTGAGTGTCTTCCAGACCCTCTGCTGGAACAGCCTCTCCAGACATTTGTCATTTGTTTGTTTTGCTGAACTTTTCACTTGATCCCAGAGAGCCTTCACCACATAAGCCTTGTCACAATCTAGCTCACTGTTCAAAAGAGGAGGAGGGGGAGCAGCAACCAGTGTATTAGTCTGTTAATTTCCTCACACACCTGCATGCCCTGGGCAGAAAATGCCTTCAGCATACATTTGTGTAAGATTTGTTCCATCCAAGGTGATGAGCTCTAAAAAGCAGGTAGATTTGCTATCCTAACAATGTTGCCAAGACAGCAGCTTTAAGGCCTACCCATTGCAATTTCCAACTGCCGTGAGCATTTTAGCTTGTACATAGGACCTCCTGATTTTTGCCGTTACCTGAGAAGGCTATATATCTTATCTCATCACCCAAGAGATTAGGAGAACCGTACCCTCATGTTGTCTAACCATTGATAGACCATATAGAGCTTTTACCCTCACATTTCCTCTCCATCATGGTTTTCAGTATATTGGTATGCTGTTTGATGTAACCAAAGTACCTTCATCTTTCTCATTTTTATATCCTTCAGTATAAAAAAAGGCTTAAAAGGTAAAAGATAAAGATAACTCAATGGCGGGAGGAGGGTGTGAAGTGTTACTTCACATATACTAGAATACCAGTTTACTGAGAGATAAGATGGTGTCATTTCCTATGCAGAAGCATATCTGAGTATTTGTTTATTGTTCGTCATATAGCTATTAAAAGTAAGCTGCATGCCCTTTACAGGAAGTTTTAAACAAGCTCGGCATTCATTGGTTGTTTGTGATTTACCAGACCATGTAAGTTCAGTAGTTTGCCATTGCTTTCTTAATGTCCAACACCTCATACCAAAGAAATCAATGCAAAGTGGTTTGCTTCCAAAACGCCCACAGCTGATTTCAAACCCTCGACTCAGTATGACAGAGAATTATGAAACTGTGCATCTCACTATCCCCCAAGTCTCAGTTAATGTTGCAAGCCTTTTGCAGGACGCTATGATCAACTCCAGATTGATTTTCTGGGCAATTTTATGTTCAGTAGTTTGCCATCGCTTTCTAAATGAGAAGTCAACGTTTAAGCCCATTAAATGTCACCAAAAACCCCTGTTGTGCAAAGCAAAGACTTAATAGTGAATCTCATCTATGGTTACTGTGCATAAAAGCAAATGCCCCACAACTGAACAGTATCAGTGAGTATGTGAATTATGTGTTTCAGCCAAAATATGGTTTGTCTTTCACTTCATATGATATATAACTCTACAGTGTAAAACCTACTGTTTGTGGCTATTTCATATGATATATAACTCTACAATGTGAAACCTACCGTTTATGGCTTACTGTGAATACACTGTTTTGAATTTATTTGTATATATAGTTTTTGTGAATTCCTTTTGTGAGAAAATGTTCTCACAAGTTCAAACATCTTTCCACACAAAAGTGCCAACAGTAGGTGCAATAACATCACTCACAACCTCTGAGACCATTTTTTTTTTTAAATGTCGCACATCCTTTACCAAACCAAAAATAACCTTAAAAACCAATGACCAAGTACTCAGGAGACAAGTGAAAATCGTAAATTGATTAGAGAAATTAGACATAGACAGTCACAATTTTTTGGACATGTCATGAGAAGAAATGAATTGGAGAACTTGGGGACAACTGGCAAGATCGAAGGGAACAAACCAAGGGGAAGACCGAGAAGTAAATACCTGGATGGCTTGACCACATTGCATGGTCGAGACAGGAACACTGAGCTGATCCAAGACTGGTGCTCGAGTGAAATGGCGAGTCATGACCGCACATGCTTTCCGGCATGGCACATGACTGATTGATTGATATCCCTTACAGGAAGTTGCAGTCAAGTAGGCAAGTTTTACGTTCAGTAGTTTGCCATTGCTTTCTGAATGACCGGCTCACATACCCCCGTAAGTTACCAGCTCTGCGCAAACCGCTGCCAATTCTCGCAGCTGCTGTTTTCCCAAATGGATATACGGGATTACGAACAAAGTCGTTAACCCCTTGGCCAGGGAAACTGGCTGAGACAATTAATTAATTAATTAAGTTGCATGTCCTTCACAGGATGTAGCAGTCAACCCCAGCATTTTCACTGTTCATGATTCCTGAGCAAATTTTATGTTCAGTAGTTTGCCACTGCTTTCTGAATGACTGGCTCCTATACCTTTTTCGAAAAAACCAGCACCGCTGTGTTTCGGACCTGGGTATACGGGCTCACAAACCGCGTTCGCAAGCCCTTAGCCACAGACAATAAATTAGTTAAAATGATGAAGGCAAAAAAGCATAACAAAACCTGGCTGTTTGTTTTCTTCTCAACATTTGATCGCTTCAGTGGAGTTGTGGTAGAGTTGAGCATTAACTTGGACTGTTTGCCAGTGTAGATTACAAGTCCTGTTTGTAGACAGCAAATCATGTTAGTAACAATTGTATGACAGAAACATCAGGTGTGCATTTTATATTTCACTTTGGCTAATTTAGATATCACTGATCAATGCCAGATTAAATGTCATACATTTTTCTCAGGACTAATTAACATTATTCAAAGTGACCAAAAATATTAATTTACACTGTAATATAAAATATTGTCTTGGATAATTAATGTCAATAGAGTTAAATAAAGTGGAAAATTTAAAAAAGATACATAGTTTTCAAAGTTCTAACAGGCACATACCATATATCCAGCTTGTGTTTTTCAAACAGGCACCTCGCAACAAAATCTGGTCGGGTCCTAGAGGTACTGGCCTGAAAAAATGACAGCAAGTGATAAATGATGATCATGTTACAAAACACTTGATCAAAGACAGACATTTACAGCTCAACAATATGTCTGAGAATATTACACCTAATGATACATGATGGTCAATTTTGTAAACACTTGAGGAAAGATGTTGGCCACAGGTTAACAATGTGCCTGAAAATATTGCTATTGATAAATGATGATCAATTAAATTATTCATTTGCAGAAGGATTTTGGATATAGCCCAACAATGTTGCCAGATCTGTTGGACGTATGGTCTATCATCCATTCCAGATGGTCATTGGTGCTCTGATCACCTCCATACAACATGCCATCAGAATCCTAGTGCACATGGTGTTTTGCTCTTTTATGGACACTCTGATCTTCAAGATAAACTATTGCTTTCAAACTAGTGATGTTGATTGATTCAGTTAAAAGTTCTCATTTCAATTTAACTCTTATAAGGTGTTTACAGCTGACACCCTCTGATACATTGACGGAACCATCCAGCCTATCCTCTCTTTCATGTCCCCCAATGCAACAGAAATTGTCACACACAAAAATTAACAGAACAGCTAAAGATAAACGATGGTCGTTTTACTAACAGTGTGTAAAACTGATTACTCCAGCTCCACAATAAGTCACTCTTTAGATTAACTATTTTCTTAAGATGGACATAAATATTTACACAATCTTAAGCAAGTGAGGAAGAGATCAGACAGGAAGCACACTTGTTACCTGGACATGCTGATATCTCTCTGTACAGACATAAGCAACATTTTAGAAAGCAGCAGAGGACAGGCACCTTTGGCAAGATATGATTAGGAAACTTAATTGACAAACTAAGAGTTATGATTTTGAAAAAAAAAATGGACCTTAATTATCAGACATTCAGTATTAATAGGTTGTCAGAATGTATGTAATAATCTTCTTCTTATAGTTCATGCCATGTGGCGCTGGAGATCATGTCTGTCCACAACCTTCTGTCTCGCATACTGCCAATCATTTCTGATACAGATGTTCCTCTATGCCAAGATAGCAAACTCTTCAGCATCTTCTTTCTTAGTTTTCAGAAAGGAAACTCATGACTTTATTGTAAAATTTATCTGCAACTGATAGAGTTCACTTCACAAGAGGAGAAGGCAGGATCTGGTTTAGATTGTTCATCTTAGCTAGCTAATATTCAATATAAGTCAAAAATGATTTCTTTCATGTTTGTTGTTTGTAAATAATAATTAAAAAAGTAAGGGACCCTTTTCCAATTTTCCAAGACTTGAAGTAAAATGGGTATATGGTGCAAACCATACATTTTTAAAATAATTTAATGAGTAATGTGGCCAATATCCTTTAATGCCCTACATTTCCAGATACCCATTTTAGACTAGGTCAACCTGGGAACCCAAGCCAATGTTTAAACAATCCCCGCCTCGAGGAAGATTTGAACACATGACCATCATGTCAGAAGACAAGACATTGCAGCTCCCTATATTTAAATAAATTATTTGTAGATACTATATCAAAATAAAACTTCTTATTATACATGTCTCAGTTATGAATGTTTGTTATTTGAACTTTGTTCAATGAAATATTATGTCAGTATGTTCAAAATTCAGTACATACAGGCAAAAGTAAAAAACAAAACATGTAAAGTATCCTTTCTAAATGCCTGTAGACACTCGAGAGTGTTACTGTTAATATCACACAGGTCACCTTTACTTCTCAAGACATTTCCTGGTAGCCATTTCAGGCTGGGTCAACCTGAGAGCCTAGGTCAATTTATTTAAAACTCACCGTGATGCAGATTCAAACCTATGCCCACCAAAATTCTGAAAATTATCTGGTACCCAGTTTTATGAGGCTGGTCTGACCCCCAAAGCAGTCCTAGTCGGAAAACATAATCCTGTCTCTGCTGTGGATTGAACCCAGACCACAGGCTTAGCAGGCAAGTGCACTATCCATTATGCTATCATAGCAGCCATATTAATATATATAATGCTGTTCTGAATGCAAGCAACTCCACAAACCCAAACTCATGATTTAATAGAAACAATGAAACAAAGACAAATTCCTGCAACTAGCAGAAAGACAAATATCACAACATGAAATGTTCTTTCACCTCCATTTTATGATGTTACATTTGTCATGGGGTTTAACTTTCATTCTTGTAAAAGTCATTTTGCCCTAACTTGTATCAGGCAAGAATTTTTGAGTCTAACGCACATTGTTTCTCTAATACTTCTACAGAAACTATTCTTCTGTCACATAATAGACTTATCAAGTACCAATCCAATAAGCCAACTGTAGACAACCTTAAACACTGGTGTACTTTTTTGCACTCAAACTATATTGTCTTTCTCACTGTGCCTTTGATTCAGGGTATGCTGTTGATACTGTTACTGATCCAGGTGTATTTGGGTTCTTGCCCTTTGGCCACAACTGCTGTGTCAGTATATTTGCAGCATGTGTTTTTGAGCTGTCATTTCATTCCATTTTAAATGTTCCATTCATAGTGTTCTCACTATTTGTGAGTTCACAATTTGGAAGTATGAGTATTTATTGAAATATATATTTCAGGTATAAAATGGCCTTTGCTTTGTGGTTTTGGCCATTCACAAATATACTTCTGCTTCTTCTTCTTCAGTGTTCCGAGCCATTGAGGTTCTTTGCTGCAGATACAATCTGTCTCCATTTGTCTCTCTGGTTGACCTTCTCTTGCCAGTCGCTGATTCCAAGTGCTTGTAGGTCTGCATATATATTATCTCTCCACCGACATCTTGGTCTACCTCTGGGTCTACGGTCATTTATTTCCTGAGTGTAAGCGAGTTTTGTTTCCCTATTATCTTCCATTCTTTCTATATGCCCCAGCCATTGTAGTCTATTAGCCTTCATGATACCAGTGATTAGCGGGGACTTAAACAGATCATAAATGTCTTTGTTACTTCTTCTTTTCCACTCTCCACTTTGTGTATCCCTAATGGGTCCAAAGATGCGTCTTAAAACTTTGTTCTCAAAGGTTTGTAACAAGGCTTCTTCTCCTTTCGTTGTACTCCAGCTTTCAGAGCCATACAGCACAACTGGTCTGATCAGTGTTTTGTATATTGTGATCTTGGTGTTACGAGATAGCGCATTTGATTTTAGTAGATGTTGTAGTGCATAGTATATCTTATTTCCAGAATTGATTCTAGTTTGTATTTCTTCCCTTATGATGTTGGAGCAGTTGAAGATTTTACCCAGGTATTTGTATGTTTCCATTCTTTTAATGGTCATATTATCTATTTGTATGTGGTATTTATATATTCAGAAATATACACTGCCAAAAATATGTGCTCCTCATGGCAGTCAAAACATTGGATTGGGTATCATTTTTGTGAAGGTGGGTGATCTTTTCTTTGAGAATAGGGTTGTCAATTGGTTGCCCACTGAGAACATACACATATTTGGTTAGTTTTCCTTCAAGAACAAAAGTCAATAATATTACTGGTGTCCCTTCAGGAACATACATAAATTTTGATATTTTTATTTCAGCAATAATAGTTTTATTGATTTCCATCTGGAACATACATCAATCTGGTAAGTTTTGCTTCATGAATATATGGTTGTCAATTTTATTGGTTTCCCATTGGAAACACAGACACATTTGATTAGGAGGTCTGCATGGCCAAATGGATAAGAGTGCTTGCTCTTAAAATTCTGGTGTGCGGATGTCCCTGGGGTAGTGGGTTCAACTTCAATACCAGTCAGTAGACTAAAATGTTGACTTCTCATCCTTGACTTGGGGACGTAAATTACAAGTACCCCAGAAGTTGTTTAGTTTTGCCTTTGCTTTCCTTTGAGGAACATAGTGTTATCAATTTCACTGGAATATACATCAATTTGATTAGTTAACCTATATAATATAGTCATCATTCTGAGTGAGGTCACCAGGTTGAACAGGCCATATTAAGTTATGTATGATTACTTACCGCCTCACTTTCAGAAATATATATGTTTAGTTTAGTTTAGTTTAGTTTAGTTTATGGATCAACATCACGGCACACGGGTGCAACCCATAAGTGCTCCGTTCTCCTCCTAACTCAAACCTGAGTCTGGAGAAACTCAGCTCGGTGCACGAACTCCGTAGTACCGGCGAGGATCCTGAAATACTTTGGGTAGATTTTTAACTCGAAATTTTGCCCGGGCAGCGCCGTTAGGCTATTCTTTTTCGATTTCCAACTGCCAAGGGATTTTTTACGTGCGCAACAATACACACGGGCGTCCTATCTCACTACCCAGAGACCAGGGGAAATCTTATTACTAGAAATCCACGAGAAAAAATCCCGTCATCACGGGGGCTTGAACCCAGGACCTCCAGCACTCGAGGCGGACAATATATATATATTGTGCATATATATATACAATAATATATATGTATAAACTCTGAGCTTTGGCTTTTATTGCAATGTTATATGTTGTTTCTGCTCTTCTGACCAATCTACCATTGTGCAGTCAAGTACAATAAAGTTTGGCTGCAATAGATCTTAACACATTCTGTTCCTCATGTTGACTATCCAGTCTGCTTGACTGCTGTTTTTCCATATATATTCTCATGTAAATCATTGTCTATCTCTTGCTTGACTGCCTTCAGTTTCTCTCTCTAGCATTATAGTTTTTACAGTGCATTGTCTATTTATTGTGTATGTGCATGCATGTATGTGTGTGTGTGTGTGTGTTTAAAAAACATTTTATTTGTTTCTGTTTACTTCCTCCATCAGCCTCATTACACTAAACTTTGTCCCATATGTGAAACACAAAAATTAACTCTACAAATACAATTTCAACCAAATAAAACTCCAAAAAAACAACAAACCAAATCTGTTTAATTACTGTAAATACCTTATCACATTGGTTCTTATTTGTTTTACTTAAACTTCACCTTTAAAGGAACAATGTCATTTTGATGTAGCCTGTTTAATACTACTATACATTTTACTTTTCTGGTAAAATATCATTATTGGTTTAGATAACAAAAGACCTAATATATACTGCACTATTTGAATTGCCTTTCTAAAAAAAAAAACTACTTTTATTCATCACAGAATGAATAAATTACCATATCAAAAGTATTTTTAAAAAACATAACAAATAGCATAATCTGATATCATATGAAATAGCTTCAAAAAGTTCCCGAACTTTCTGTTTGTTAGACAATCAGTAACAAAACAATCTCATTTACATCTGACTTCCTTAAAAATAGTTCACTTTGGCAACTACACACTTGTTCAAACTGTCATCTTTCATATGTTGTGTAACATGCTGTTGGAAACATTGCTGAAACTTATTCTTGAATAACTTAGAATTATTCTTGACGGCTGCATTATCTCACTGAAGTTAATGCATAGTGGAGTTGAATCACTGCCCTTGCCCAATTTGAGGAAAGGGAACTAGAAAAATACAAGTGTGCCAGATTGGGAGACTATAGAGGATGTTACAGTAAGATTGTGTGTTGAGGGATGCAGCTTAACCAGAAGGGATTAATGTGTTGGTGCAATGTCATCCAGTTAAATCATGTGATTTTTTTCCATTTGTATGTGCATTTCCTTCATGAAAATGTTTGTGCCAATTAAAAACTTATAATGTATTTATTGCAACATCATCATATGTTTTCTAAATCATCATGTCTCTGATGGTGACTTCTCAGGCAAACCACAAAGGGCATTTGTATATTGTCTAGACAAGATCATTTTCAACATTTCAACAAGATGATATGTGTTCAATGCACACGCTTCTGTCACTTCAGTTCAAGCAGTCCAGTCCAAGAGTAAATGAAAAGGGTACCTCAGCAATGCCGTTTAATTAAGATGACTCATCACCATTATCTCATCCCATAACCCCTGACAATGGTAACTAGGGTGTCATGATGCAAGCTTCAATAAACTGCTTTCTATCCCAGAAGTGTGGAAAAACTACATCAAGTTCACTGTCAAAAACTGCTATCTACTGCCTCTAGTACCTTGCAGTGTATAGGACAGGGGGTCTTGGGCCTGAGGAATTCAGGCCACCTAGCTAGTGCAGTCGCCACAAATTGTGCAGGTTAGGATTTTCTTTTTGCCACCAACAGAAAAAAATCCACACCTTACCAAGGATTTAAAACCAGGTCTCTAGAAAGAGAAGCTGGCATTGTAACCACTGGTCCTCATGAAGTTCACTACCATATTTTAAAACAATCATTTGTAAGGCAGTATCAAACATTCAACCAGGAGTAGATTATTTTGGGAATGTTTTGAAGCTAACTGTAAACTGTCTTGTGTAGAAATATAAACAATGGACAAATAGTAAACAAATGACAAAATATGTCCATCTCTTGCCTAGTGTGACATAAGAATTTAATGGCAGATTCTGCCTTAAGCATAACTCATAGAATAAACATATAAGGGATATGTCTACTTGATGTATATGTCATAGAATAAATAAATAAATAACCACCTTCCAGCACAACCCAGGGAATAAACACTTAAGAGTGTAGTTTACTTCATGTATATATCACAGGATAGATAGACGAAGAAATATATCTGCTTCACATTACATCTGTTGACGTCACAGACACAAACGCTTACATAACCAGTCCGAGATAGGACTTACTTGTAAGAGCGCACAAGACAAGAAAGAGGGTAAAAATACCCACAAAAACCACGGATCTCAACAATAACCAAAGCTGAGGAGGCAGGTTGAACGAGACCGAATTAGGAATTTTTGTTTTGAAAATTGGAATTGGATATTACATCAAAGATTAGACAAAATATGGGAACAAGGCATCCTAACAGAGGCCTTGTTTAGTGGAGGAGGGTAAAAAATTACATTGTTTCTCAAGACTTCTCTTCTTTGACTTGATGATGTAAGTTACAAAGACCTCTTAAATCGAGGTGAGTTCGCCTGATGGAGAGGGACACTGGCAATAGGGAAAGCTAATCCACATGCAAAAATCAGTCCAGTGCACTAAAAGTAGTAGCACATGTATGGACTACGACTGAGTTCAAAGCAGGCAAAGAAAAGAAATGATGTCTTTTCCAGACTAGGCACCTGAAGGCAATGAAAGCACATAACCTAGTCCAGATGATTGTGCTCATCAAATATGCAACAGCTCAGCTGACTTGCCTAGACACTACAACAGTGGTTCTCAACCGGTGGGGAAATCCCCCACCCCACCCAGGGTGGAATTTTAGGGTTTCCAGGGGGGAATTAAGATTATTTCAAGATCGCGTTAATACAAGAACGGATTACTTGATATTGTTTTTCCCTTCATACTTTATGGTTCTGTACGTCTCACCCTTCTAAAATTCATTTTATAAAGTAAGTAGACCCACAAATCACGTTTTATGTGAACGTCTAGACTTGTTTTAATATGTGCTATTAAATTTAGCTTCCATTATTACGTATACTGTGAAGAGGCGGGGCGGGATTTATAGGTAGGAAATACGAAAGGGGGGGAATGACGTTCTGAAAATATGGTGAAGGGGGGCAGGGGCCAAAAAAGGTTGAGAACCACTACAAGGAAACAGATCGGCACATGTTGACCCATCCTCTTTCATCATCATCTTACACTTCTGCCATCAAGTGTCATGGGGAGGAATAATTTGCTCTCCAGCACCCGACGGGCGGCACTGGATAGTGTCATTCTGTGTGATTGTACAATGTCTTTGATGTTACCAATCCATTTTCTTCTTGGACGTCCTCTTGGTCTCGTCTCAGATGATCTTTGATGTAGAGCCGTTGATGGTGTTGCATTCTAATGACATGGCTAAATCACTTGATCTTCTGTCTTTCAATAAATGCGGCACAAGGTGTTGATCCCACTGTCTGTCTGATAACAGTATTTATTACTCGGTCTCAGATTGTTACGTTGGCAGCTCTCCTCAGGCATCTCATCTCATAGGTGTTGATTTTGCGAAAGTGTGATTTAGATAAAGTTCAAGTTTGAGATTGTTAGCATTGGGTTGGTGTGAATATGCTGTTTATTACCCTCTTTTATAATTTAAAAAAATACATAATAGTAAAAGCCCACCTTTAGTATAACTGAATAGACATGATGTGGAATACATCTATCTCATGTATCAATAAATCCCTCACTCTAGTGACAAAAACAGCAATAATACACACATAAGCATACATAAGCTTTTAAGTATAACTGAACAATTATGTATGAAAAGTCCATCACTGGTATAACTAAACGATGTGAAATAGTTCCACCTCTGGTATAATTGAACAATGTGAAATTAGTCCACCTCTGGGATAACTGAACAATGTGAAATTAGTCCACCTCTGGTATAACTCAACACTGTGAAATAGTTCCACCTTTGGTATAAATGAACAATGTGAAAAACAACCCACCTCTAGTATAAATGAATAATTTGGAATAAGTCAACCACTAATATAAATAAATTAACACAATGTGGAATATTCCCATCTCTTACATGAAGCACACCATAAATACACACATAAGTAACTTAACAAATATAAAAAAGAATCAGCCAGTGGCTCATACAACGATGAGTAACAAATCATACTCTAGTATGAAGCATGGGAAAAACACTCAACGAACAGTGGAATAAAGCCCACATCTGGCATACTAACTAACCAAACAATGAAATCTACATTTTATATTACAGCATGGTGCAAGCCTAACAAAAATTAAGTCCAGCTTTTATGTAACTCGACCATGTGTTATCCGGGCCCTTAGGAGAAGCAAAGAATAGCAACACTGTAATCCATCATGCATGTCATTAGAGATGACCTAGAAGGGTTATGCTTGGAGTGGTAACCCTATGCTGTAGAAAACTTCAGCTGCAAAACTCAAATTAACCAAGAACCTAAAGATAATGAAAACAAGAAAAACTCAGCGAAACAAGGAGAAAGGAGGTTCTTTTACTGGAAGAAATATGCCAATGAATAAAAATACACGGAGAAGAAATCTATGGGGAGGACATGGAAGGATCTGGAGGAAATAGTAAAGGATAGGAAGGATTGGTGAGAGTTTGTTAAGGCCAATACTCTATTGGAGGACACAAAGCAGAAAAAGAATAAAATAAATAAACACACCATGGAATAAATCCATATCCAGCATAAAGCATGGGATATACAGACAATGAAATAAGCACACCTCTATTTCAAAACCGCACTCATATAAACACATAGATAAGTGCACCAATGGTTTAACTAAATAAACATACTGTTGAATGAGCCTATCTCAATCACAAAGCATTAGAGAGGAAATCATGGATGAAAGGATAAGAGCTATCGCTTTTAACCTACTTTGTGCTAATGCCGAGGTAGCGGGTTCAACCCCTTACACATGTCAGTAGGACTAAAATGTTGACGTCTCGTTCTTGACTTGGGGATGTCAATTACAAGGATCTCAGAAGTTGGAGTAGGTTCACCTGATGGCGAGGGTCACTGGTAATAAGAAAAGCTAATCCACACACACAAATCAGTCCAGTGCTACTTGAAGTAGTAGCACTTGCATGGGCTACGCTTTAGTTCAAAGCGAGCGAACACACAATAAAACATAAAAAAAGAAAGTATGACATAAAAATATAGTGAAATAAGTTCCCCATTAGTATAAAGAAACAAACACAATCACTTATATGAAGCATGACATAAAGTAAGCCCACTTCTAGCATAAACAAATAAACAAAATGTGTAATAAACTCATCCCTGCTATAACTGAATAAATGTGGCAACAAGCCACATCCAGGTTTCAACATCTTCATGTAGCAGGTCCATTGCAGAATGTTGATCTTATTAATGGCACACCAGAAAGCCTCTAGATCTCTGGCTATTTCTCCTGCATCATGCACCCTCATGCCTCATGTGTCTGTAATGCCCTGTGTCCATCTTGTCCTGGTCCATCCCTGCCTCCCCCTTCCAGGAACCCTGCCCTCCATGACTGCTCTCCCCAAGCCACAGTCACATTTAACATGGCCAAAGTATTTTACTTTCCAAGACATGACACTGTTTATGAACCAGTTTTCTTCGCTGTTCGGATTTTGTAGAATTTCTGTATTTTTCTTCTTCTGGGTCCACAATATTCTAAGAATTATTCTGCAGCATTTGAGCTCGAAAGCCCTAATTTTCTTCTTTAGTGATTGCAAAATGGTCCATGACTCATGTTCATAGCAAGTACTAGTACTACGGAGCAGGGTACTCATTTACCTGGCAACTTAAAAGGTTTCTAAAGGCTGTGGACAAAGTGGCCGCCATGTAGATAAGGAAAGCAAGGGGAAACTACATCATTATGCATCCCAAGACACTCAAAATGGAAGCCTCTAGTTTCACTGAATATAAATAATATGGGATAAGCTCATCACTCAAATGTAGTCTAGAACAACAAACCAAGCCCACCTCTGGTAACTGAACAAGCATAATGTGGAATAACTCCACCTCTAATTTAAAAAAAAAAAGCAAAAACACAACATGGTAAGCCGACTTATGGTATAAGTTCTACAAAAAACACATGATAATTCCTACCTCAAGTGGTGTGAGATACTAACGAATTAAAACAAATACTAAATCAATCAGAAATACTCAGAGTAATGACATATGTTGTCAAGAGGGATGTTAAACATAATTTGAGAATAAATATTTCCGCTCGTTACAAAATAAGAACCACCCACAGAACTCAAAAAATAAACTCAAAGAAAAACCATAATCTCTAGTGTAATTTATGCCATTGATATGGATCTTCTAGAAAGGAAGTTGCCTGGATCTTTATGGAGTGGGAAGCAAAAAGCAAATATGTTGGCTTCTAAAATAACAGTAACTGGAATACACACAATTGACAATGGAAATATTTTGAACATTATCTATGAATGAATGCTAGTTGGAGACACAAATGCAGTTTAACAATCTTATTTAAGGATGCTTCAGCATAGATTTAAGAGCTGCAGCATGGAGGAATGTACGAGAGACTGAATTCAGCATGTTTACAGCCAATGTCTTACTTGAGCAACAAATGTCTATAAGATATTTGCTGAAGGAGATAGTACATGTATCGGTTTACCTGTAGTGCTAAGAAGCTCAGAAGATGATTCTTCATTACTTCATTAACAATTAAAACATAAAGATGAGGAGAGTACCCTAATTCCTGGTAATTATACCCTAGAACTGCTAGTGAATAAGTATCCTAACCATTATGATATTATGGCTCTTTTAAACTAAAAGGGCTCAAAATTTTTAAAAGATATACCTACATACATAAAGACATACTCACAAACACAATCATACAGTGTTGTCTGTTTGGCAAATCACAAGCTAGTGAAAGGTATCATCCAACTATACTGAAGTGCTGTTTCATAGCACTGCCCTAAACTGAGACCACGTGAAGGCACACGCTAACATGCGTCAGCAAATGCAAAATTCCATTAGTATGGCAATACAGACTAGTCTGAAGGATGGTTTGGTTTGGTTTTGTGAAAGGTCACCATCATTGCACATGGAATGTTCATAAGAGTTCAGTTTCTTCCCATAGATCACACATGAAGATTATCAACATGGAGTACGAAATCTGTACCACCGGTTAGGATCCAAATGTGTGTATAGCAGAACTAAATGTGCTATAAATATTCTAAGTTTTCTAATTAGAAAATGAGCTTTGGTAGCTGCCTAACCAGCATACTCTTCTACTTTCCAACTGCTAAAAGATTTAAGACATGTATACTGGATACTTACCGGCTCCGTGGCCGAAGGGGTTAGCAGCTTTCTCCGCTAACCCCGAATACTCTCGTCACGTGACGCGACGAGAATTAGCAGTGGTTCGAATCGCAAAAGTGACATGAGGGTATGGAGCCGGTCGCTCAGAAAGTCGTGGCATGCTGATGAGCGTAATCTAGCCTAGGAATCAACATACAGCTGAAAGATGCTGATGTTGACCGCAATATCCTGAAACAGGATGGAAACGCGGAAAAAAAAAAAAAAATTAATTAAAAAAAAAAAAAATACTGGATACTTCCTCTTAATCCTGGTGTAGTTGATTCATCAGGTTCTGTATTTTATAAAATTTAATAGTTCCACAGGGTAATTCGAACTGGGGCTACTTGAATCAGAGGAAGATATTATATCTTCAAGCCCAGTTAGAAGGCATGAGCACAGAATGACATCTCCAAGAAACACAAGAAAAATGATGCAACAGAATCAGATTCAATAGTTTCTAATAATGAATGCGGTCAAAGAAAACTGACGACTGATGGTATGTTTTTGTTTTGTTTTTTCTATCCTGTATCTATTGTGTATTATTCAATCAAACAGAACTACAAAACAAATCTATAGTAAATATTTCACCTGTCTTATCCTATTAATTACCTTTTTGGGCCACACTATGAGAAGACAGAATATACTGTGAAAACTGGAAATAAGAGGAAGACAGTGAGAGAAGACTCTTGACAGCCTCGTGGCATGAAACGGAAGGATGTCAGCGCATGAACTGATACATGCTGTTAGAAATCACAAGATGTGGAGAAGCATGATTACCTATGAAAGTTGGCAAGGCACTTGATGATGATATATCTTTATAGTATACCTAGAGAGGAGGTTGCAACACTGAGTAGATCTCCTGCCCTTGGAAATATTATGTTGGTTAGCCTACACTCAAAAGAAAGTTGGTTAAACGAGCAATGCAAAGAAATTGAATTAAATTCCATTAAAGATGCAAAAAATATGCAGACAAATCAGTGAGCTCACAGGAAGAAACATAATAAATACAGGATGTCTGAAATCAAAAACAGGGAAGATATTATTGGAGGAAGGTGCTATAATGAAGAGGTGGAATTAGTATATAAGAGAATTAAATGATGGAGAAAGGGAAGAATTAACAGGAGAAAGTAACTTAGAAGGCCCACCTATTCTAAAAGAAGTCGCTGACGCTATGAAACATATGAGGGAGGAAAGGAAAAACAGCTGGGCCAGATAAAATCACAATAGAAGAATTAGAAGTATTGGGAGAATTTGGAGTAGATTTATTAACTAAAATGCTGAATGATATTTACAGCAGTGGATATATACCGAGCGATATGCTGAAATCTGTATTTATAGCTATACCAGAAAGACCAGGAGCCATTGAATGCAAAGATTTTCGTACAATTAACCTCATAAACCATGTCACTAAGCTTCTACTCAGAATCATAATGAGAAGAACAAGTCAGAAAATAAAAATGGAAATTAGTGAAGAACAGTATGGTTTTGTGGAAAGAAAGGGTACAAACAACGCAATATATATATATATTACAAACACTAATAGAACGGTCAACAGAGAAACAGAAAGACAGGTATTTGTGCTTCATAGATTATACTAAGGCATTCGATAAAGTAAAACACAATGAACTGATTAAAATGTTGGAATATCAACATTGATGGGAAAGATTTAAGAATAATAAAGAATATTTAATGGAACCAAGTAGCAGCAATAAAAATGGGAAATAAAGAGGGTAGTTATGAACAGATATAGCTAGGAGTACGACAAGGGTGTCTCTTGTCACTGGATCTCTTCTCCCTATGTAGCAAAGTAATAATGAGAGAGATCAAAGAGACGCCAGGAATACTAATCGGAGGTTATAATATAAACAATATACGCTAAGCAGATGACACAGTATTGGTGGCGGATAATGCAACAGACCTACAACAATTGTTGGACATTGTAGTAACAGAACATCTGATGTAAAAACATCTGATGGCTGTAGAAATGTGGTTTCTGAGGAAAATGCAAAGAATATCATGGACAGCCAGAAAGACCAATGAACAAGTTCTTCAAGAAACAAATGAAGATCGTAAACTGATTAGAGACATTAGACGTAGACAGTCACAATTTTTTGGGCATGTTATGAGAAGAAATGATCTGGAGAACTTGGTGACAACTGGTAAGATCGAGGGGAACAGACCAAGGGGAAGACCTAGAAGCAAGTACCTGGATGGCTTGGCCTTGTGGCATGGTCGAGACAGAAACATGGAGCTGATCCACGACTCTGGTGATCGAGTGAGATGGCAGAACATGACCGCCCACGCTTACCGGCATGGCACATGATGGATGGATGGATGGTAGTAACAGAGTGCAAAGAAAGGACTCTCCTTGAATATCAAGAAAATAGTAACAATGGTGATATCAAAGAAAATGGTGACACCAAAATGTGACACAGAAATAGAAGGGAAAATTCTTAACCAAGTGGATAATTTTAAATACATAGGGGCATTTATACCATCAGATGGAAGATGCACAACAGTGATTAAGAGCAGAATAGGGCAGGCAAAAGCCGCATTTCAGAAAATGAAGAGTATCTTATGCAATAAGTCACTATCAATGGATGTAAGAAGGAGAGTGCTGAAATGCTATATAGAACCAGTTTTCCTGTATGGCAGTGAATCTTGGAATGTAAATAAAACTATTAGGAAGAAATTAGAAGCAACAGAGGTGTGGTTTTTGAGACAAATGTTGCAAATTCCTTGGACTGCCTGAGTAACTAACGATTGCCTGAAAGAGGCTAATGAAACTAGAACACTATATACAACAATAAGAAAGAGACAAACAGCTTTCTTTGGTCATGTGATGAGAAGAGAGACATTGGAGAACATCGTGACAACTGGAAAGATCAAGGGGAAGAGAGGCAGAGTCAGACGAAGAGAAATGATGCTGGATGGAATGAGACGGTGGCATGGAGGAATATCATCATGAGAGTTGATTCAGAACACCAAAGACCAAGATATGTGGAGAGCCATGAACGCTTATGCCAGCTGGCAGGGCACTTGATAATCATGATGAGCCTACACTGGGTGTTGATGCTTCTATCATATTACTCCTACCACTCATGAAAAGATTAAGGGTTGATTTTATTGTTTTTAACATGTCTTCTATACCTGACACACATGAGTGCATGCACACATGCACGCACGCACACACACACACTGGAAACAATTATCAGTATTAAAATGGGAAATAAAGAGAGAAATTATGAACCGATAAAGTGTGTGCGTGTGTGTGTGTGTAAGTACATGCTCTTTAAAGACACTCTGAAGATCTCACTAAAAGCTTTAGGAATTCATCATGACACTTGGGAGACTGCTGCCAAAGACCAAAATTTGTGGCGAACATCATTACGCAAGGGTGTAGTCACTTGTTAAGCAAACAGGACAGCAAGAGCTGTGGGGATAAAAAGGGCTGGACAAAAAATAAACCACTGCAGGCGATCCTCCTCCTGGAACATCAAGCACTCTTTGCCCACATAGTCAAAGAACATTTTGAGCCAATATAGGCCTTACCAGTCATCTTAGAACTCACGGCTCCAAACTTTCAACCCACTGGTTGAAATGAATGGCCATCAATATTCTTAATGGACAAACACCAATGTATGTACATGTGTGTGATTCCCGCAAAGAGAGACATTGGAAGGGGCGAATCTGACACGATTACAACCAGTGTAATATTGGAATGATCAGCATCTACACCTTACAACATTTTCTGAGGGAGACATTGCATCAAGGGGTTTTCCTGGGGTACTATGATGTCTGTTCTTAAAACCAAGAACATATATATATATATATATATATATATAAATAACCCTAAATCCCCTGGGTGATGGTCTATGCTCTGATGGGAAGTCAAAAGGCTCAAGAAGAAGACATACAGAGTAGCTTAAAAAAAAAGCTGGATCCATAGACAATAAAAGCTATAATTTACATAACTTCTAAAGTTACAGCTGCTGCTCAAACTGGTAACCTTTGACCCTCAAAGAAACCAAATAATCTCTTAACACTTTCTAAGATGTCTACACTCACATTATCACATACAAACACAGTTGTCTCTTTAAATGTATCAATTGTCATGAATTCAGACTTTAGGAACAATATACACAGACATCTGCATATGATACTACTATTGTTCTTTATATCCTAGTTCCCTATGCAATAAGGTATTTACATACTTCTCTTTTGTAAACTCTCTTTTGTAAACGCTGTGTATAGTACGCAGCAAAAATCAAACAAAACTTACGGAAGGGTATTTATAGACATCCCCCTGACTCTGCTACGTCTCCAAGGCAAGTTTTTGATTTCTTCTGCCTTTCTTCATTACAAACAAGGCTAGGAATTACTAAAATACTTGCTACTAACTAAAACACAACTGCTGGTGGACATCTTAACAAAAATAAACACACAGGTTCATTCCAATTTCCACAAAGCACTGGTCATCAAATCTGGTCTCAGTTTCCTTTGTACAGCAGTCTAAATACTTGGTCACAGCATATTAAGATGAGGTGATCAACTCTCTTCCTAATCACCTTTCTTTCTCAGGACATTCTCAGAAGAAAATGCAAATTATCTGCTACTTATTGTTTCTTCTTCACTCTTCTGTCAAGGGAAGTATATTAATTAATTGGACAGCCAAAATGAGCAATCAGGATGTTTTAAGGGAAGCTGAGTCGCAAAGACAACTTATCACAAACATATGAAATAGGCATTCATCGGTTATTGGCCAAGTTATGAGAAGAAAAGAACTAGAGAATGCTGTGACAGCCAGAAAAATTTGTGGACAGAGAGACGGAGGAAGCTGACGTGAGAAGATTCTTGACAGTCTTGTGTCATGACACAGAAGGGAGTCAACACATGAATTGATCCATGACATTGGAGATCATAATTTGTGGAGAGGCATGATCACCCATGCCAGCCGGTAAGGCACTGGATTATGATGATATCACACAGTTATTCATTTCTCTAACTCAGGGGACAACTGTCTGTCTTTGGCATGCATATGTAACATGTTGATTTTCTCTAGACATATTCCATCCATGGCAACAGATTCTGTCTATCCTCTGGCAGCTAATCATTAGTAAACAAAAGCAAACTGATATGGAGAAGTACACCACTTATTTGATTTTTGACAGGACAAGGCTGTATGCAGTTTACACATAACTGACATCCGTGGCTTAGGGGTGGTGGCTGCAGTTTCACAATCCTGAGTTTGTAGTCTGCCACAGGCAGTCTGGAAGCAGACCACTCTGGTGATTTTTACAACAGTATGAGAGTCAGCCATTTAGAAAGCAATGGCAAGGTGCTGAACGTAAAACTGCCCAAAATGACATAAACAGCCAAAATATGGTGCGGGTGATTGTGATGTCCTGTAAAAGGACATGCAACTAACTTTTTTGTTTGCTTTTAATTTACACGCTGCATCCTTAGTTGTCCACACCCCCACCCCTATTTTTTCTGAGAAAACTAAGTATCTGATTCTACTACCAAAGAGATCAGAGTGACATCTGATATTAGAAACCAATGATTCTTGCAAAAATGTTCAGCCATATGCCAACAGCGAACCACGTAACTTCTGAGTTTAAGCCATATCTCCTTCTTACTTATTTTATACAGCCGGATGCTGGATAGACTACAGACCATGCTGGATATCAATAGAAGAGGCGAAATAGAGAAATCAGCTTAGGCAACTGTGGTAGAGTTTGACAGAGAAAGAAACATGTGGAAAGCTCAAACAGCTGTGTGAGAAATAATAACAGTAACAACAGTTTAAGCAACCCCAACTGCGTGGAAATCTAAATCCATAAAGGATTAGAGAGTTATGGTCACTGATGTCTGCCCCAGATCAAGCATTGAAGAAAAATCTGGAAAAAATCCACTCTTGCCGCTATTGGGGATTGAATCCTGGACAACAGTGTTAGTAACTGAACACAATAACAACTATGCAACAACAACATTATAAACTGGATATCAATTAAAGATTGAATACAAAAAGCTAGTGGAATGTACACAGTTGTGCTATCCAAAATTTCACAATGAGAGGATATAATCATTTAAGGTTATGCAATTACTTCATTTTAATATTCTTGTATCCTTTTTAAAATTATAATCATCAATATCACTTCATGTGCCATGACAACATTCATTCATCCAGGAGCATGTCCTTTGCAGAACCTCACTCCCATAACACCCTTCCGGAAAACCTCTCGATCATAAGCAAGATGTCCCACATCCGATACACCCATCTGGAGATCATCCGCCACATCCTGCACCCATCTTCTCTTAAGCCTTCCTTTTCCTCTCTTCCCAGGCATATACCCCTCCATTATTGTTCTCTCTAAACTTTCGTGACCTTTCAAGTGACCAAAATATTTCAATGTTCTTTGTTTTATTGTCTTTAATAACCAACCTTCTTCAATAGTCAGCTCTTGAAGTATGGATGCATTTGTTCTTTTCTTTATCCAAGATATTCTTAGAATTTGTCTATAACATTTATATTCAAAAGCATTTATTTAAGCTTGTTTAGTAAGTGTCCAGGTCTCACAGGCATATGTTGCAATAGGAAAGATGCATGCTCTTAAACATCTAATTTTTGTAGTTCTATCATGACAACAAGCGTGAGTAATCACAGTTTTCATCTCACATTATCATAATTCTTAGATCAGGTATGTGCTCTTGCCCTGATTATGCCAAGTATCAAGCCATCCAGGCATTTATCTTTTTTTGTCTTCATTTTGCTATTTTTCCTAGAAGTTGATAGTTGTCACTAGGCAAATGTATGTCTCCTGATAACACTGCCACCAGCTAACTTAGGTGTGGAATCACACACCTATTTAGGTAGCAATGTAGACAAAGATGGGGAAGAGATAAAGATAATAAAATACAAATAACAAGACAACTTTTCAAAGGACTGGGAAATTTGTGGAAGTCAAAGGAAATTAAGCTTAGCACCAAACTTAGAATTGTTTAACTTGACCGTTAAATCAGTAATACTGTAGAGGTCAGAAACATGGAGAACAACTCAAACAATTACTAATAAATATTCATTAATTGGTGCCTGTGCAGAAGAGAAGGGCTAAAATGGTATGACAGAATCACCAAGAGGTTGGGAAAAGACACTGGTGCTAGGTAGGACACACAATGAGAAAACCTAACAGCATTAAGTGACACTCTCTGGTCTCCAACCCACAGGGCCAACAAAATAGGGGGAGACCTAAAATCACACGAATAGGAGATTTACAGACAGAAATGAACAGCATGGGGAAGACATGTAGGGAGCTGAAAGAGATAACAAAGGACAGGATGGCACAGTGCCAGTTGGTTGAGGGCCTATGCTCCAATGAGGCATAAAGGGCAGAGGAAGAAGTTAACTTACTGTGTCTGACAAAGTGTCTTCATATTTCTTTCTATTAATCAAACTTGTATTATTGTGGTTAGCTCTGCAGGTAGGAGATGACTGCATTTCTTTTTCACAGTTTTGTGCTATCTCAATTATTCTGTTTGTGTTGTGGATAGCTAGCTGGTTGTATGTAGAAGTGGCAGGTTCTACACATATACATTTAAATTTTCCTGTTGTCTAGTGTGTCCTTGGACTGCTACTTCTTTTAATGTCTTCTAGGATAACAATCAACACGTTAATTTATTTCTAAAATTCTTGTCACTGTGGTAGCACATCCTCCTACTACAAAGATCAAGAGTTTGGTCCCACCATGAAGTATCTCAATGATGATGCTCAATTAATTCAAAGTGTTTACAACCATTGTGTAACTAGAATGGTTAGTATCTACATGTTGCAACATATGGCTAAAGGAGATGGAGCCTCTATGGATTTGCTCGAAGTAATATGATGTTGATCCTTCTTTAACCATTATTAACCAGAAAATAAAGAGAATGGAACTGTGTCACATTAATCATTCTGAAGACTGGTGTGATATTTAACATGTCACACAACCATAAATCAATCTACGTGACTGCACATATACTTATTCCAGGGAAATTAATGTGCTGTTTTCCCTTGCCTTTCATATCCACATAAGATATTTAAATACCATACATATTCTATTGTGCGTACATTTCCTAATGTTTGAAATGTTGAAAGCACTGGAGCATACTCTATTTGGTTTTGAAATGTTGCCAGCACTGGAGCATACTTTATTTGGTTTTGAAATGTTGCCAGCACTGCAGCATTCTCGATTTGGTTTTGAAATGTTGCCAGCACTGCAGATTCTCGATTTGGTTTTGAAATGTTGCCAGCACTGCAGCATTCTCGATTTGGTTTTGAAATGTTGCCAGCACTGCAGCATTCTCTTAATATTTGGTTCTGAAATGCCAGGGGATCTTTAACATTCACATTAATACTATCAACATATCTGAGAAGATTAAGCATCTGATTCACTACCCTGGTATTCGATGGAGAATAACTTCTTACTTTTCCACTATAATTGAATTCGAAGTAAGCAGTTATCAAATTAAAGGTGAGAAGTAAAAGTAAAGGACCTTTTGACATGCCTTAAGGTGCATTAGGCATATGGTACTGGACACTTAGCCTTATAGTCCAATTGGCACTCGGTGGGTAATATGGGCAGTACCATGTTAGTGTCTAACCACTATACTATGCAGCTCCCTTAGAGATGGATGATGGACTTCTAACCTACTTCAGTCCCAGCATGGGTCTCTAGAATGATTACCGGCAAAACAGACACATGAATCAGACAGCAAAATACCTTCTACTTTGAGAAGAACAAAGACAGAATAAGAAAATTATAAGTTCACCTTTCCAAATGTGGGTCAGCATGTTTGCTCACTAAGCTAGTGGTCGAAGTTCAATCCCAAGTGGAGGCATTCTCTCCCCCCCCCCCCCCCCCCCCCCCGAGCATTATGGACCTGGGGGTGACCCAGCCCCAGAGAATGGGTATTGGGTAATTTTCAGACTTTTCTTGGAATTGCCTGGGAAAGAAAGTAGCAAGGCGGCAAATGGCCACCCTACCACATTATGTACAGCCTAGAAAATATGAAGACCTGACACATCACAATGGCAGGATCTACCATGGAACTACCTTTACCTGCCTTAACTCTTGCCCACAAACTCATACTTTTGGTGTAAGAGGCTGAAGAGCTGATGACAAGCCTCAAATCCATATTGACCCTTTTGTGAGACTTGAAAATAATCGTTATAATCAGATAATTACACTTTGTCCATTATGTGAAATACTGCAGAAAATTAACATGTTAATAAAATAATTTAAAAGAAATACTAATATCCTTTATTAGTGTTAACATCTCATCAAACTGACTCTTATAAATTAGGGGCTGAGACAGGTGGAACTAAAAGGCTTGCACAGCAAAGAACCTTTTGCTATGGGAAGAACAAAGGAAGAGACATTTACTCACCTTTTAGTACCAATCCGAATGTTGCCCACAAACTCATACAAAAACCGATTTGGGTGCTCACACTCCACAACCCCCCGTAGTTCAGCCAAACTGTCTCCACTAACTATAGATGCTGTCATACTACTGCCCTGTGATGAGAAACAGACACAAGATGTGTAGACATGCATACATTTCAAAGTCTTTAGCTTTCTGAAGACATATTTAATGCTTTAACAAATGTATCATTCTTCTGTGTTAAGTTGTAGATATTCAGATACACCTAACTTCCCCCTCTCGCTCGTTCTCTCTCTCGCAAACACATACAAACATACAATGAGGTACATTACTATCCAGGCCCCTTCAAACAAATGTGTAATAACATCATGTCAGTCCAATGGCTGCTATACAATTATGTTTAAACAAAATATATATGCCTTCACTGTCCATATACGAGGGAAAGTCAATAAGTAAGTCACAAATGGCAGTAGAAAAATAACTAAATATGATAACAACTTGAAACCAGTTTATTTTTATACATACATTGTCCTTTTATTGCTCAACATAATTTCCACCAACATTGATGCACTTATCACATCGTTTTATCAGTCCTCCCAAATCGGCTGCATAGAACTGTGTGCTCTGTTTTCTAAACCACGTTTTCACTTTACATTCAACTTCAGCATCATTTGCAAAATGTCTCCCGCCAAGGTAGGTTTTCAGTGGACCAAAAAGGTGGAAATCGCTAGGGGCTAAGTCGAGGCTGTAAGGTGGATGTTCCAGAACTTCCCACCTTAGTTGGTTAATTTTCTTCTAAGTTAATTGAGCCGTATGTGGTCTGGCATTGTCATGAAGAAGCAACACTCCTCTAGTCAGCAGTCTTGGACATTTTCTTCGAACTGCATCATGAAGCATCACTAGAACTTCACAGTACGATTAAGAATTCACATTGTCACCTTTCTTACTGAAATTGGTTAAAAGCATTTCTTGACAATCTCAGAACACTGTCAGCATAACCTTCCCTGCTGATGGCGTAACCTTGAATTTTTGACACAAGGTGAAGAAGACTGTTTCCATTGCATTGAAGCACGCTTTGATTCGGGCTGGTAGTGATGCACGCATGATTCGTCCCCAGTAACATTCCTGTTCAGCATGTCTTCTCCTTCATCTTCGTATCGACAGAGATGATGCAAGGACAGGCCAAATAGGTTCATTTTGTGTTCCTCCTTCAATTGTCTGGGTACCCACCTTGAGCACACTTTCTTAAATTTCAATCGATTATGTATTATGGTGCATGCTGAACCATGTAAAAAACACCAACTACATTTACCTGCCTTCCCACAGAACTATGTGACTTACTTATTGACTCACCCTCATACTTTTCCTCTTTTCCACTTTTCCAATGAGTGAATGAACAAGCGAATAAACTTTATTTTCAAAAGGTTAAGAATTGGGCACATAAGTGCATTCAGTGTGATGGTTACCACTTACCTTCCACTAACATCACACACAAGATTTACATGCTGTAAATATTCTATTGTGGTTAACATTTATAAAGCACAATAATAGGAAAATAAAAATAAGACAGCAAGAAGTTATACACCTCAGGATTAAATATATCAAATGGAAGAGCCCCAATGGCATAGTGGTTAGTGTGCTTGCTTGCCAAGACTGGGGTCCAGACTAAATCCTTAGCAATGGCAAATCCCTTTTTTTTCCGAGCAGTATTGCTTTTGGGTTGGCCCAGCCTCATAAAATTAATACTAGATAATTTTTAGAACTTTCTTAGAAATGTCTGGGAAGAAAAGGTGATGATTTTCAAAACTTTCTCAAAAATGTCTGGGAAAGAAAGGATGATTTTCAGAACTTTCTGAGAAATGTCTGGGAAGAAAAGGTGATGATATTCAGAACTTTCTCAGAAATGTCTGGGAAGAAAGGGCAATAATTTTCAGATCTTTCTCAGAAATGTCTGGGAAGGAAAGGTGATGATTTTCAGAACTTTCTGAGAAATGTCTGGGGAGGAAAGGTGATGATTTTCAGAACTTTCTCAAAAATGACTTGCTGAAAAGGTGATGATTTTCAGAACATTCTCAGAAATCCATCCATCATGTGCCATGCCGGTAAGCGTGGGCGGTCATGTTCTGCCATCTCACTCGATCAACAGAGTCGTGGATCAGTTCCGTGTTTTTGTCTCGACCATGCCACAAGGCCAAGCCATCCAGATACTTGTTTCTAGGTCTTCCCCTTGGTCTGTTCCCCTCGATCTTACCAGTTGTCACCAAGTTCTCCAAATCATTTCTTCTCATAACATGCCCAAAAAATTGTGACTGTCTACGTCTAATGTCTCTGATCAGTTTACGATCTTCATTTGTTTCTTGAAGGACTTGTTCATTGGTCTTTCTGGCTGTCCATGGTATTCTTTGCATTTTCCTCAGAAACCACATTTCTCCAGCCATCAGATGTTTTTCAGCCTGGCTGCTCATTGTCCAAGCTTCACATCCATATAAAAGTACAGGTTCTATGTAGCATCTCAACACTCTTTTTCTCGTTTCAATTGACATCTTTTTATTGGTCAGTATGTTTTTCATCTTGCTAAAGGCTTCTTTTGCCATGGCGATTCTTGTTCTAATCTCTTAAAGGCATCTCCCATCAGATGTTATTACTGTTCCGAGGTAATTGTACCTATTCACTTGTTGAAGAATATTCCCATTTACTTGTATATTACACTGTGGTATTTCGTTCTTCTTAGTGACGACCATAATCTGTGTCTTTTTACAATTTAATTCTAACCCTTGTTGTTCACTGTGTGTAACAACCGCATCTACTAAATTTTGCAGGTCCTGTTCATTGTCTGCAATCAAGACTGTATCATCTGCATATCTAATGTTATTGATGCATCGTCCCCCAATGTTGATTCCTTCCATATTTTCAATATTTCTGAAAATATTTTCACTGTACAGGGAAAACAGATCTGGAGACATTACACATCCCTGTCTCACACCTCTCTTAATAGGCTGATATTGGCTTACTTCATTATCAACTCTTATGGCAGCTTGTTGTTTCCAATATATGTTTTTTACAAGTCTAAGGTCTTTCCCATCAATTTGTAGTTCTTCAAGCATCCTTATCATGTTGACATGTCTCACTTTATCAAAAGCCTTTGTGTAGTCAATGAAGCAAAGGTGTAGATCTTTGTTTACTTCTATAGAACGTTCGATTACGGTTCTCAGTATATACACAGCATTTACTGTACCCTTGCCTACTACAAACCCACATTGTTCTTCTCCTATTTCAGGTTGTATTTTCCTCCTAACTCTTTGCATGATAATTCTTAGCAAAATCTTCGTGATGTGACTCATTATACTAATTGTTCGATGTTGATCACATTCCAAGGCTCCTGATTTCTTTGGGATTGCATTAATCTTTTGCACCTAGTAGCCTGTTGACGGTCTGGAGTCACCTGGTGCGCATGACTATCCCTACCGGGCGAGGCTGCTCCTATGGAGCACCCATTTACGCCGTTTCTCTGATTATCGATAAGTGAACACAACATGATTTTCTTGGCATGTGTAAAGAAGGTAGTTTGCCATTGCTTTCCTTCCCAGCAGTGACCATACTGGTCAGTGACCGTAGCCATTGTCTCCTCAAAAAAGGAGATCCTCTGCCTACCGTCGTGAAGGTGTAGACCATAACCTACAACTATCTGTCGGCTGCTCTCCATCTTCATCCACCACCTGCACCCATGGCTTCACGTAACCCTGATCGGGGGGCTAAACGGGTACTCCACCTTGCCCAAGGGTGTCCCGTAGGCTAGCGGAGGGAAGGAGGCGCCTTACTTCTCCTTTGATAGGGGATACCCCTACCCCGCTACCCAAGAAAATATCTGGGGAAAAAAGGTAATGATTTTCAGAACTTTCTCAGAAATGTCTGGGAAGGAAATGTGATGAGGAAGGGAAGTGGATGTTCTATCTAATTATATCATGGCCTAGATTATGTGATAGTCAAAAACTTCACACCCCTATAGTAGTACCTGCTATTTTTCTGTCAATATGTACCACACAGGGAGCTGTGATAGCGAAGTGAATTGCACGCTATCCTGATGGCCCGGCAGTTATGGGTTTGAGTTTGCATCTAGGCGTATATTAAAATGACCTAGGATCCCTGTTCAACCTAACCTAAATCCATCCATCATGTGCCATGCCGGTAAGCGTGGGCGGTCATGTTCTGCCATCTCACTTGATCACCAGAGTCGTGGATCAGCTCCGTGTTTCTGTCTCGACCATGCCACAAGGCCAAGCCATCCAGGTACTTGCTTCTAGGTCTTCCCCTTGGTCTGTTCCCCTCGATCTTACCAGTTGTCACCAAGTTCTCCAAATTATTTCTTCTAAATGGGTACCATAAAATGTCTTGGGAAGTAAAAACAGCTGTAGTTTAGTTTTTTTAGTTTTAGTCGATGGATCAACATCACAGCAAACGGGTGTAACCCATAAGTGCTCCGTTCTTCTCCTAACTCAAACCTGAGTCTGGAGAAACTCAACTCAGTGCACGAACTCCGTAGCAATGGCGAGGATCCTGAAATACTTTGGGTAGATTTTTAACTTGAAATTTTGCCCGGGCAGCACCGTTAAGCTACGCTTTTTCGATTTCCAACTGCCAAGGGATTTTTTACGTGCACAACAATACACACGGACGTCCGATCTCACAACCCAGAGACCAGGGGAAATTTTATTACTAGAAGTCCACGTGAAATAATCCCGGTCCTCACCAGGGCATGAACCCGGGACCTCCAGCACTCGAGGCGGACACCATACCTCGAGACCACGCACCCCCCCCCCCCAACACACAGCTGGTGTGATATTGACCACATCACCCTTCATGTGTTGTTTGGTCTATACAAATATGGGGCTAGCAGCAGATTTCCAATACCTCATGGTATGTAAAAATGGTAACTTACTTTTATGTACAACACCATATTTCCAATACCTCATGGTGTGTAAAAATGGTAACTTACTTTTATGTACAATATGTTCTGGCACTTTCACAAGCATAGTCATAATCTCCACTACTTTCCACCATGAATGTACATTTCTGAGACACGACTTACCTGCCGTAATTTTAAATTTGTCTCTCCATCCAGATTTGAAGTCTCTATATAGCACATGGCTTGAGGCTCACTGTAAATTGTGTAAAAATAAATTTAGTGTTTCTAACCAGCTCTGACTTCTTCATCAAGGAAAACATTTACAACATAAATCACACACTTAAGATCATCAACAGTGATTTCATACTTCTAATCAGAGTGATTGTTTTTTGCTTTTCAGAAGGTGCCTTAACTCTTTGCATCTCAGTAGTTATTACTTTAATTTTTTAGATTGATGGAGTTACAGTAATAATGCATGGGAAGAGAATGAGTTAAAGTAACAACAAGTATCTAGTTTTTCATCTCCTTCTTCAGACACCTGGTCTGGAGTGGACATTGGCACTCATGACTCTCAAGTTTTCTCTGTCAACTCATAATTTAATGACATCACATTATTATTTGTTTGCTCAGCTGTTTAAGTTGTCCAAAAAAAATTGTCTTTGTTTTCTTGAATTTCTCTATTCCATCTTTTCTGTTGATAAGCTTCATAAATATCATTTGACTTTTCCTTATGGTTGTGGTGAAGTGGTTGCCAACACAATTCGCAATCCTACATACTCCATTTAAAACACAGCTGCAGGCGATTTGGAAGCAGACCGCCCTGCACTGAATTTCATATAATGGTTTGAGTGCCGGTTGTTCAGAAAGCAATGGCAAACCACTGAACGTAAACTTGCCAAGAAATCACAAGAGCCAAAAAAATTCTGGGGTTAATGTCCTATAAACGATATGCAACTAACATTTTTATGGTTGTGAAGAGCAATCTGGTGACATCCAGAGTGACAACACCTCAATATTTGTTTCCTTCTTTTTTGCCAAGGCAATCTTGTCACAAACCACATCTCTACTGCTTCCAGCTTTCCCACAATTACTCACTGTGTATCATTAACCAGTATGGTTCTGGGATCAACCCAGCCTCATAAAAATGGGTTGGAAACAATTTTTTAGAATTTTCCGGGAGTTGTCTGGGGAGAAAGTGATGAGGAAGGAAACTGGCTACCCCATATCATATGTTGTGGCCTATAATATCAGTTATCAGTTGGGGTATTGTCATTGCACTCCGGACAGGTCCATAGGTGCTCAGATCCTCCCCCCAGCATATGCATCAGCGTCCAGTGGCTAATAGTGCCCATTCTGTGTTGGTTGACGAGGCCCTTCATTTTCCCGATGTACCTCTCATGTCTGGCCGCGCCAATTCTTACTCCCAAGTCTCTCATGCTGGACAACGATGTGGATTCACTGACGTCAAAGTCCTCTGTTCTCGACATCTCTTTAAGGATGTTAATAACATCGGCGCGATCCATGGGCTGGCCATCTGCAGGGGATGCAGAGCCAGCCAGTTTATCAGCTTGTTCATTTCCCTCGACTCCTGGCCTATAATATATCAAGTCCTAATACATCACACCCAAACAGCAGAAGCTGTTACTTCAAGGTCAATGATTCACACATATTAAATCCTTTGTGAAAACTGCAATTATTGATCAAACCATAATAAGGGTTCTGACCTTGATGATAACAGTATGAGATCCGCTGGAAAATGAGCTCCGTCAACTATTTTAACAATGTCCCCCACTACAACGTCTTGCCATTTGACATCTTGCCATCTTCCATGGCGATGAACTGAAAAGTGAAAAACATACATTTAAGATGAGTGCACGCTTTCTCATGTCTTTCTTATGTAAATAACAATGTGCCCATGCATTATTACACTTTGTTCTGTAGTAGAAGTTCACAGCACAAACATCAAACAAGTCTGATCTTTACAGGCTGCAAATCAATGCTGGAGGCAGCACACAATACCAGGAATGAATATCTGCTATCTGAAATATGGTTCTAAATAGATGTACTTGCATGGGATAGCTATTATATGTTAAGAAGTCTTTAGCATTCCACATATCTACAGCCTCTTATTATAGGATGACCATTACACAATCTTTTATCTCTTTGAATATCAATGAAATAAAATGATTTCAAATAACACACACATGTAATTAGAGTGTCTTCAGTATCATAAATCTACATAAATAACATTGGAATCATAGTCCTGGTTCACTTAATTTCAGTATAGATTGTCATTACTGCAATCTGAACATGACCAAAGATGCGCCAATCTACTCCATAAATGAATCCATCAGTGTACAGTGAATAACTGTGCCAGAGAGGTACTGACTGACAAACTTCCTCATACACTTGGTTCATCTTCCCGTCTTCCAAAATATTGATCTTATTCTCTTTCAATCCCCGTCCCCTTTTTTTCTTGTGTATATATATATGTGTATATATATATGTGCCGGTCTCTCTGGCTGTGGGGTTACAACACTTTCTCTCTGTAATCCCGTTTATCACGCAGAGTCTCGCAGCGGAGCGAGAACTGAGGTGGTTCGACCCCCGCTCGTGACTTGCGGATACTGAGCCGGCCGCTCAGAAAGCAATGGCAAACTACTGAGCGTAATCTTGCCAAGAGATCAACAGACAGCTGAAAGATGCTGCTGTTGACAGCTAAGTCCTGTAAAAGGATACGCAAAACATTTATTTATTTATATATATATGTGTGTGTGTGTGTGTGTGTGTGTGGTGTGGAGTGTGTGTGTGTGTGTGAGAGAGAGAGAGAGAGAGAGAGACAGACAGAGAGACAGAGAGAGAGAGAGACAGAGAGAAATTAGCTCATATACCTGTCATTAAGCCAGGCTGGGAAAATAGTATTATGCCCACATTGTATGACCAACTGGTACATGCAGGGTCATATGGTCAGTACAACTTTGGCTGCCTTTAACTTCACAGAGACTTATCTAGTGCTTATTTAATGAGGCTGGGTTATCATCAGAACTGCACTGGCCAGAATAAAATCTAACCCTACTACTACAAGGGATTGAATCCAAGATTTCTGTGTTGATAGGCAAGTGCACTAACTACTACACATTGTTCTCTCTTTTTCTCACTCACTCTTTTTTATTGTCACTCTCATTCTCTCTCTCTCTCATTTGTTCTCTATATCACTCTTTCATTCTTTTCTCTCAGTCGCTCTCATTCCCTCTCTCCTCCGTCTCTTTCATTTTCTCACTTACTCTCATTCTCCATCTCTCTCTCTCTCTCTCTCTCTCTCTCTCTCTCTCTCTCTCTCTCTCTCTCTCTCTCTCTCTCTCTCCTTTTCTCACACTCAATTTTTACTTCTCAACACACAATTACTTCTTTGCCACATTAAAGTAATTACTATTTACCAGAAATTTCTATGTTGTTTACATTGCCATCAGCTCTGTGCCTCTTCTGTAATATGAAAATAATGACAAAGAAATGTATTTTTCAAACTGGAAGATAACAAAGAAATAAACACATTCTCAAAATGTTTAAATAAACAAAGAAAAAGAAACAAACAAATTAATAAATCCATGCAACAAAAAGTCACAAAGTGAATTCCATTAAAACAGACCTCAAAGAACTGGTCTCAAAAATTCAATAGAATCCATAACTGTATTAAAAACATATAAGCTATGGGACAACGGGGACTGCCAACACATTGGTCCTGGGCTCAAAATATCAAAGATTCAAAACCAGCCCAAGGGTTGAAGAACATAAGCATTATGAATCATATGTCAGATATAATAATATGCTTTTGATGTATCAGAAGTCTAAATATAATAGGTCACAGCATTAGGAGTGGGAAGTATCTGTACTACAGTGGCCAGAACACTCGTCTGCTGGCTTGGTGGTCTCGTGATCCAGCCTAATTAGGTTACCAGAAAATGTTCAGGGAAGTAAAAGCGGCCAGCATTATAGTAATCATGTCACCCACTGATTGCTGATTGATCTATAAAAATATAGCGCTAGCATCAGATATTAAGTGTGCATCAAGGTGTGGAAAAGGTTCCTTTTCATTTTACTTTACAGCATTATGACATGGGATGATCAATTAGCTTCCTGTATATTACTACAAAACAATGTAGCATTATGACATGGGATGATCAATTAGCTTCCTGTATATTACTACAAAACAATGTGTTTTCAGATAAAAAAGGGCATAATGTACAACCAGTATGAACATACGAGAGGGCTTCAAATGAAAACCTTAAAAGTGTGAGACAAATTACAATAACCTGTCAACATTCCCAGCATGAATCTGCACCGCTACATCACCCAGATAACATATTACAAATCAGAAAAATAATAATTATATTATTTTGCTCTGAGTTGGGAAAGAGAATGCAGTGTGGAATGGAGTTGTCACCTCACTTTGTAAAACGGAAACATAATGTTAGACATCTTTATTATTCTAAGCCTCTTTGATGGGATTACCTTTACCTTTTTTTTAATGAATTTAATATAGCAGAGAAAAAGAATATGTTAAAAAGAATCAAGTAACTCATCTTCAAAAATAAACGTGTATATAAACATGTATTTCCATAGCATCCTGTATTTAGTGACATTTTCACATCCTATTGTAAATGTGTCCCAAACCCTTAAGCTGTGTCTTTCTCTATTCTTGTTATTAATTTCCCAGCTGTCTTAATATGAACACTCCAGGTGATATGTTTATGTTTTCTACTTTAGTAGTTAGCCTTAGTCAGATATGACTGATCTACAATATAACAGTGCTGTCTGCTTTCTGTCAGCACTGAATGTTGGGTGGCGCTCATAAAACCTGTCTTGCCCCAGATGTATTGGTGTTACTTTTTCTCTGAAGTAAACTAGACAGATTGAGAGAGAGATCATTCTGCATGGGCAAAACATGGTCTCTACAATTCAGGCCAGGCTTTTACGCCGCCGCCGCTGCCGCCACCACCACCTCCTCTTCCTTCTTCAAGTGCCTGGTCTAGAGCAGACAATGGCAATCACCATTCCCTATCACCACTCCACAATCCTAACTATCATCTGCTGTTTTAATGAAACCGATGTTGCTTATTGCATTATTTATTGCCAAGCTGTATAAGTTATCTACATACACCCTTCTCTATACCTTCCATACTTCTCGTTTCGTAAATCCTCCACATAAAGCTAATAATTTATCTATTCCGTCCATCTCTTCTGTTGATATATGCCATAAATTTCAATTGTCTTTTCCCTTATGGTTTTGATGATATGAGTGATCCAGTAGCATGTGCAGCTGTCAATATCAAATATTTGTTGTCTTCTCTGTCTACAATATTCTCAACACTTTTCTTAATTTATTAAGTGCCTTGGGATGATTAATCGTCTTAAGCGACTTCCCGTATCTGCCAATGGCTTATATATTGCCAAAATGTTGTCACTGAGTTATAATACAACATGCCTGCGACCATATTAACAGCTTTTAAGTCATAACTGTGACACATCCGTACTTCCCATTGTCCACCATCCATTCTTGTTTTATCCAAACCTACTTTTTGTTTGCCACTGAATCTGTTAAAAACATACCACTTACATTTAAAGTTCAAGACCTTTTCCAAGCCGTGAAAGACAGTGGGTATATAATGCTAGCCCCATATTTGTATAGACCAATTGGCACACGATAGATAATGTGGTCAATATTCATTCATTCATTCATTCAGTAGCATGTCCTTTGCAGAACCTCGCTGCCATAACAACCTTCCGGAAAACCTCTCGATCATAAGCAAGATGTCCCGTGTCTGATACACCCATCTGGAGATAATCTGCTACATCCTGCACCCATCTTCTCTTTGGCCTTCCTCTTCCTCTCTTCCCAGGCATATATCCTTCCATTATTGTTCTCTCCAAACTTTCGTGACGTTTCAAGTGACCAAAATATTTCAATTTTCTTTGTTTTATCGTCTTTGAAAGCCAACCTTCTTCAATATTCAATTCTTGAAGTATGGTCAATATAGTGCAAGCCAATTTATTCTCACGACATTTCGTAAAACCCATTTTTTACTATGAGCCCAGGTCAATTTGAATAATCCACTTCAATGTGGATTTAAAAACATAACCAACAGGCCTGCAGACAAGCATACTAGCCTCTGCACTGCGCTACCACAGCTCTCACGATACACAGAAAACCTTGTAAATAATTAGCTATCATATTTCAGAGAGGTCATATCCCACTCCCTGTGCACTCGCTCCCAAACTGACAGATGACAGTACAGTCCTCTTTTGCAATAACGGACACAAGACATGAACAGTTAGACTGTCATCACAAAAATGTCATGTCATGAACCCTGCTGGACGAGACACATCATCAGATCCCCTGGCAATAATAAATTTTCCATGTTCTGGATAAATTCAACTCATAATTGCCTTCTCTGCTGCTCTGCTTCCAGTATGCTCATCCTCTGATGCCCCATTTTTATTACTCTTGATCCTGTCAGTTGTCACCATGTTGTCCAGTCTTCCTCCTCTCATAAAATGACCCATTAAAAATTACAAAATACAAACTCAAAGAGACATCATTGAGAGAAACATCAAAGTAATAACATCAGTTAGGAGGGAAAACAGTTTAGCACAACAGCCCATTTAAAAACAAAACAAATTACTCACTATGTCTTCAACAATCTCTTTGATAGCAGACACCATTAAAATCAGCAACAGTGGAACTGCAGTTGTGTAACGACCAGTAGGGGATACATTAGGAATTTGCTAAAAGAGAAAATGAAATCACATCAAATGCCAGGTCATTATACTTCTTTCTTCTTCTTCTTCTCCTTCTTTGTACACCTTCATATGTCAACATGAATGTATTGAAAGAAAGAAGCAGTAAACTTGAGGTTATTGACATCTCCATAGAATGTTTCCTCAAATGGAGCAAGAGCAAGGCGCCCAGCGAGTGCCGATTGGTCTATAAAAATATGGGTCTAGCACCATATGTCCAATGCACTTTCAGGCATGTGAGAGGGTCCTTTACTTATTTACTATATGTACTTCTAATGCAAGAATAGAAGTTTTTCCAAAGCTGAGTAATCCTGAAAGTATCATATTATGCACACGCTTCCCACATATCTACACACTTTCCACATTTTTAAACACCTCACAAAAATCTATGCTTTACACACATCTAAACACTTTATGTAATATATACATCCTTTACAAATCTACCCACTGTATATCTAACTAGACACTTTACACATACATATTCCACACATCTACAGACCTTCTACATGTTCTATACACTTTACACTTAACAGTTTACACATATCTACACAGATCCCACACATATTGACTTATCCCATATTACACATTTCCAGTATATAAACATAAATTGCACAAATCTATACACCTCCCACACATCTACCCATATCCCACATATAAACCGATTTATATAAACACCCCAGATATTGACACACTCTCCATATACCTATCAACTTCCCACATGTCTCCACAAATTCCTAATTCAACATCAATCAATCAATCATGTGCCATGCCGGAAAGCGTGGGCGGTCATGACTCGCCATTTCACTCGATCACCAGATTCGTGGATCAGCTCAGTGTTCCTGTCTCGTCCATGCCATGTGGCCAAGCCATCCAGGTATTTTCCTCTCGGTCTTCCTCTTGGTCTGTTCCCTTCGATCTTGCCAGTTGTCACTAAGTTCTCCAATCCATTTTTTCTCATAACATGTCCAAAAAATGTTGGCTGTCTATGTCTAATTTCTCTTATCAATTTACGATTTTCATTTGTCTCCTGTAGTACTTGGTCATTGGTTTTTCTGTCTGTCCATGGTATTCTTTGCATTTTCCTCAGAAAACACATTTCTGCAGCCATCAGATGTTTTTCAGCTTGACTGCACATTGTCCAAGTTTCACATCCATACAAAAGAACAGGCTCTATGCATCCCCTCAACACTCTTTTTCTTGTTTCAATTTACATCTTTTTATTGGTTAGAATGTTTTTCATGCTACTTTTGCCATGGCGATTCTTGTTCTAATCTCTTCAAGGCATCTCACATGCAACATACTTACAGAAATTCCAGTCTATACACCTCCCCTGCACCCAACACATCTACACACACACATTTCCACTCTCTCCAAATATCTACACACTTCCAACACATCCACATAATTCCCACATATTAACTAATTTCTCACATATCACTGCACTCCCCAACTATAAACTTTTCAGACAAAACTGTACACATCACTGACACACTTACCTGTAAGAGAGCGATGAACAAGAAGAAGATGTTAGCATACTTTCTAAACTGTTCAAATAAAAACTTTGGCAGGAAGGTGAACAAGCTGTACTTGGCAGTACTAGAGAAAGAACACAAGAATATGCCAAGATTACAACAACATTACAAAAATAGCTCAGCCCAGGATAAATCATCCAGTTCTGCAACACATTAATCATACCTTGGTCCAGGATAAAAGAGGTATACGTATGAAACAATACAGCACACAGGACATGCCCGTATGTGCTCCATTACTCTCAGATAATATCGAAGAGTATGGATACTTATTTTTTGTTTGCCTTTGCTCGCACTGAACTCAAATGTAGTCCATACACGTGCTACTACTTATAATGCACTGGACTGATTTTTGCATGTGGATTAGCTTACCCTATTAGCAGTGCCCCTTGCCATCTGGCAAGCCCACTCCAACTTCAGAGGTACTTGTAATTTACATCCCCAAGTCAAGGACGAGAAGTCAGCATTTTAGTTCAACTGACCGGTATAGGGGTTGAACACCTACATTGGCATCAGCACTCAAGATGTTTAAGAATGAACCTCTTATTCATTTGGCCATGCTGACCTCCTATGGACACTTATAATTCCAGCGGCCAGTTGGTTATGCATATCTCGGCTTCATCGTCTATCATGGTCTTCCTGCTAGTGCTGATTAGGATTCCTGATTCCATCAGTCGCGGCCACAGGTAGCCACTGATCAGTGTTTATCATTCAAAAAGCAATCAATTATAGAAAGTATCATGTCTCCCAAAATTCCCCTGGATGTCCCATGTAGGCCAGCCGGCTGGGCCCTTTCATTTCCACATACACCAGCATGGTTTAGACAGTAAAGCCACATCAGCTCTTGTAAGAGACATCTGTCTAAATTATCACATTTTCAAACTGTTTAAAGTATATGCAATGTTCTAAAAACCAAAACTGGTTTGAAAAATCAGGTAAAAGACTGCATCTTTCTATTACTGATTTTCTTTGCATTCTTTGCAAAACCAATGTTTCATTCACAGCCGGCCATGTCAATCACAAACCAGATGAGCACTTCCATAGAAAATCTATGATGAATGAGCAATTCCAAAGACAATCTATGATACATCAGCACTTCCAAAGACAATCCATGATAAATCAGCAGTTCCAAAGACAATTTATGATGAATGAGCAGTTCCAAAGACCATCAACCATCAATGATGAATGTGATTCAAGCAAACAAGCTAGCAGTGGGCTGAAAAGGAAATATGAAAAGACACTGACAGCTTCTATGAAAAACTGTGGTGCTGACTTCAATTGCTTTGCTGTGCATCGGAGGTTATAATATAAACAATATATGCTATGCAGATGACACAGTATTGGTGGTGTTTAATACAATAGATCTAAAACAATTGTTGGACACTGTAGTAACAGAGAGTGCCAAGAAAGTACTTGCCTTGATTGGCAAGAAAACAGTAGCAATGGTGATATCAAATAAAAAGGTGACACCAAAATGTGAAACGGCAATAGAAGGGAAAATCCTTAACCAAATGGACAATTTTAAATACCTAGGGGCATTTACAACATCACATGTAAGATGCACAAATAGATTAAGAGCAGAATAGGGCAAGCAAAAGTCGCATTTAAGAAAATGAAAAGTCTTATGCAATAAGTCACTATCGTTGAATGTAAGAAAGAGAGTGCTGAAGTGCTATATAGAACCTGTTGTATGGCAGTTAATCTTGGAATATAAATGAAAAAACTAGGAAGAACTTGGAGGCAACAGAGATGTGGTTCCTGAGACGAATGCTGCGAATTTCTTAGACTGCCAAAGTAACTAACAACGATTGTCTGAAAGAGGCTAATGAAACTAGAACATTACATACAACAATAAGAAAGACAAAAATAGCTTTCTTCGGTCATGTGATAAGAAGAGAGGCACTGGAGAACATCATGACAACCGGAAAGATCGAGGGGAAGAGAGGCAGATGCAGACCAAGATAAATTATGCTGGATGGATTGAGACAGTGGCATGGAAGAATATCATCAGCAGAGTTGATCTAGAAAACCAAGGACCGAGATCTGTGGTGAGTCAAGAACGCCTATGCTGGCTGGCATGGCACTTGATGATGATGATGATGACATTGCTACATTTCCGCTGGCAGAGCAGTCTTTGAGCAGTTACAAATTGAAGCAGCTACTCAAATGTAAAATAAGGGAACCCTTTTCACGTTACGAGGCATACTGGATATATGGTGCTAGCCCTACGTTTTTAGATCAACAGGGAGCCCAGGTCAATTAAAATTAGATCTGCCTCAGCGGGGATTCGACCGCCCACGACCACTCAAATGGCAGGCAAGAATGCTAACCACTGCACTATCATGGCTCCCTCTGAAATTAAGTGCTTAATCAAATTCTCAATATATACTGAATATAAATGTTATAGACGGACTCTAAAAATATCTTGGATACAGAAAAGAACAAATGCATCCATACAAAAAGAACTAAATATTGAAGAAGGTTAGCTACTAAAGACGATAAAACAAAGAGACTTGAAATATTTTGGTCATTTGAAATGTCATGATAGTTTGGAGAGAACAATTATGGAGGGGTGTATGTCCTAGAAGAGAGGAAGAGGAAGGCCAAATAGAAGATAGGTGCAGGATGTGGCTGATGATCTCTAGATGGGTGTATTGGATGCGGGACATCTTGCTTATGACCGAGAAGTTTTCTGGAAGGTTGTTATGGGAGTGAGGTTCTGCAAAAGACATGCTACTGAATGAATGAATTAACATACCTTACTGGAAGTAAACAAGTGATTTCATTAACAGATATACTATTGTTTGCATTATGCATACCTGTTCCCATAATAAAAAGAACAATGTTGCAGTGCTGATTTAATTAACTGTTTTAATCGATTTCTTATCAAATCAGACTTCAAGATGTGGACATAGGTTTTCGTGTGATTAAATGAGAGAAAACTAATGGAGTAAAAGCTAACTATTGAGATAGACTTATTCCTCTCTAATTATGTAAGTCATATTGTATAAAGCAGAATGTGCATAAATTCAACATTGCATGATTAAACAGTTGTATAAATTCAAGATTGCAAGATTAGACAGCTGTATAAATTCGACACTGCAAGAGTAAACAGTTAGTCTCATACAAATATACAATACAAGATAGCTCTTTATTAAACCGCCAGCAACAATGATCAAACATTTAATATTGTTTATTTAAAGGTTTAGGTGACACAGTGGCATTTACTAATGTAAAAATGTAAATGACAGGTCTTTACATATCTTAAGTCAGGCATTATGAGATAGAGTCACCAACTCCCTTCCTCATTACCAACAGATCAGACAACCAGGACCAGTTTACTCAATTTTGGCTAATGCACTAACCATTGTGTTACTGTGGTTACTTTATTAACAATATATCTTGACAAATTATGAAGTTTCCAGCCCACACTTTTCTTGTAATTCCAGATTACCAATAAGGAGTAGGGAGGCCAAGCAATAAGGACAGAGGTCTCTCAAATATTGGTTAAAATCTGTTAAAGTCAAGAGGATTTACTTCATTGTACAAGATTTTACCCAATATGGTTTAGTCTCTCTCCACAGAATGACAAACTGCCTATATGTCGAGAAAATTGCACAAAACACAAAATCTGTAGCTACAGTAAAGGTCTCTGGAAAAATTACACTCATGATCTGAATGATACAGTGCGAAAATGAATCCACAATGCTCAAAGCATGAAGCTGATGGCTTAGACACTTTTCTTTGGAGACACCACTCAAATATACAGATATTGTCTCTATCATCTCTGTACATTACAAGGTTAAAGTCAGCCTATTATCTGCAGTTCATTCAAGCAAATGAGGTAAATTAATGCCTCCATCTCCTCCGTGTTTAAGAGGGACTTAGCCTGTGTAAAAATTTCATAGCATCCTTCAGGATTCTAATGTGTGTATAACAGAAGCATGCAAGCTGTAAATATGTTGTGTGTAGGTTTTTGAATTTTGAAATTTACCCAGTGCAGTGACTGACTTCCTACAATTTCCAACTGATGAGGGATTTTTTAAAGTGTGAAACATGTACACACACACTCCTATTTATGTGTCCTACCAGAGAGAGCATGGCAGCCGACCCACTACTCAAGGATTGGGGAAAGTATAACAGCCTCAGGTTCCTTGTTTGATAAAAATATTCAAGCACAACTGGCTTGCATCTAGTACTTCTCCAGCTAGAGGGTGGTTGTTTGAGTACTACTACTATACCTCGAAGACACTCCACCTCATGACTAGCAAACAATGTAAGTTTTGGTTGATTGGTTGATTGGCCGTTGTTGTGTATTTTGTGGAAGACTGTTATAATTCTTTAGTCTGATGAATTGATATGCAGGTCATCTAGGCCTTGAAGACCTTTCATTTATCAGAGTTGGATTGATGGTGAGACTTTTTTCCTGACCCGGTACCAAGATACCTTCTACATGGGGTATGTGTGTTGCAAAGCTCTCCTTCCTCAAAAAAGTCCTGCAACTAGGGGAGTGAACAAAACCGGTACTGAAACTTCACATATGAGGAGAGGAAATATGATATAACCAGGTCAGCACAGTGCATAGTGAGTGACTGGGATTAGGTTTAATCATGTTTCCTCCACAGGTTTTATGTATTTCCTTGTCAATGGACTGCCTCTTTAATGTTAATGCTTGTGGCTACAGTTTGCTTATGCATTTTCCTTATGTTGGACTGGTAGTACATGGTTCTGTCGCCCTACTACTGAGATGAGTGCATGGAGTGACACTGTAAGCTGTGAATTTTGTGTGGAGTGCTTTTATATCTATTTGCAGTTGTTTGTAGCGTGAACTGTACATTCAGACCAATGGCAGGTGGCCGGTCACTGAACTAATTGGGTTGTCTTATGCAGTAATATGTGGCTGCTTGGGTGTCTATAGTGACTATCGCTTCCATTGACAATGAACTGTATTTCTCGTGGCAGACTTTTGTGTTGGCATTCTGGCAGCGGCATTATGCATAGTATACCTGCGCGAGCTGTTGGTTTGTCGAGACTCCTTTTCACACGGGGCAGTGAGGAGCAATTGAGTGATATTTACTGGCACAGGAATGGAGCATAATGGGGTGACCCTTTGACTGACTGATTGACTAACTAACTTGTCAACAGACCACAAAACTTTGGGAAACACCAAGTATAATCTTGCCAATCAAGTGCAATGTCTTACACATACAGACACAAACAGAAACAATACAATGCTATCACAGACACTGCCACTGATGTGTGACATATTAGACTGACATTTTCTAGGCCTCTGTATAACAATGTGGAGTTGCCAGTTCCCTTCCTCACCACTTTTACTTCTAAACTTCTGAAAATTATCCAGTACCCATTTAATGAGGCTGGGTTGTACCCAGAACCATCAATCAATCAAACAGGAGCTGCCTCCTTAATGAAGGTTCACTGCAATGGATCTTCAAAACTCTCTGTCCTTCAACTAGTTGTATACTCTGACTGACTGCTGTTCATCCATCTCTTCATGTTATCTTCCCACTTCACCTCACAACCATACTGATCTGAGGACAAAATACTGCCACTACTGGGCACTAAACCTGGACCACTCCTTGATATGCCAGTGTACCAGACAAAAATACAACTTTCACATACAAACAAACACTAACCTGATCTTGTTTGAGCAAAATTTCTGCCTCTGGCTACCATTTATAAAAATTAAACGAGAATGTTGAGTTCCCAAGATGTTGCCAGCAGATTCTATTGCAGAAACTGATCCCGGCTGAGTAGGAGTGGGGTCATCCTGATTATTGATATGCTGGTAATCTGCAATATTACAAACACATAAGTATGCTTATTTTCATAACTGACACTGATGCAGAGGTATGAAATTGTAGATGTTTAAAAAATACTAAGCTATGGTATTTGGATATGAGGTGGTCATCTCCTTTCATCTTCTCTTCTCTGCCGGACTCACAGCAAAGTGAAGTAGCTATTTTGTGACTTGGTTTTGTCAAAGCGATGCCACCACTGAATTTCAAACCAATAACTTCACCCATTCTAGTTTTCTGTACTTTCAATTAACTGTCAAGGAAGCTAACTCTAGATCAGATTAGATTAACTGTATCCTCACAGTGGTAGAAATAGGCACTCATGTGTCAGACCCAGACGTGCTAGCTGTGTTAATAACTATCTATCCTCCTGGCCATGTCGGCTCTGCAGCGAAGGGGTTACAGAAGCAATTTGTAATCCTGCATATCATGTTCGAAACACAGCTGCGGGAAATTTGGCAGCAGAACGCTTTGTGTTGATTTTCAGACAATGGTACGAGTGCTGGTCGTTCAGAAAGCAATGGCAAACTACAGAACGTAAACTTGCCAAGAAATCACAAACAGCCAAAACATGTTGGGGTTGACTGCTATGTCTTGTAAGGATATGCAACTAACTTAACATGGTCACATTCTGCGCCAGTGATGGACCTTGAAGCAGAATGTTGATTAGGGTTGTGGAACTAAGATCACTAAAGTTCAATCTGTGGGAGCAATTTTCCCAGACATTCACTTCATCTGTCTTCTGTTTCTTCTGCTGTCTTTTATCTCCCAATGAAGCACAGGTCCACCACTGAGTGAAGACGAGACGTTTGAAGATTTGTTCATGATTGGTTGGAGTCTCCAGATAAAGTTTTCTATGGGACAGAGTAACCAGTCTCATCCCATTCCTCATTAGTTGTCTCTTATGACAAGCATGGTAGGTTACAATGTTACTATTTTGTGCTTCACTTTTGGGCTGTTAAAACACACAAGGACCACATCGCGTAAAAGCTGAACCATTTTGCTTTCACTTCTCATTAATATTTTAAAAAAATTAATGTTTAAACGACTCCTTCCTCCCTCCCTTACCTCTTCCCGCCTCCCTCTTTCTCCATCTACCTCTTACCATGTACATGCATGTATGCTAGCGCATGTGTGTGTATATCCACATAGTGGTGTCATTTGTTTTTAAATTAGTCTAAGTATAGGTTCAAGGAAGGTGTGTGTGTGTGTGTGTGTGTGTGTGTGTGCGTGTGTGTGCGTGGGCGCGCGCGTGCGATAGAGAGAAAAGTTATATATATATATATATATATATATATATATATATATATATATATATATATATATATATATATATATATATAGCCGGTCTCTCTGGCTGTGGGGTTACAACACTTTCTCTCTGTAATCCCGTTTATCACGCAGAGTCTCGCAGCAGAGCGAGAACTGAGGTGGTTCGACCCCCGCTCGTGACTTGCGGATACTGAGCCGGCCGCTCAGAAAGCAATGGCAAACTACTGAGCGTAATCTTGCCAAGAGATCAACAGACAGCTGAAAGATGCTGCTGTTGACAGTTAAGTCCTGTAAAGGATACGCAAAACATTTTATATATATATATATATATATATATATATATATATATATATATATATATATATATATATATATATATATATAAGTGAAGTAAAAGGTAAAAGAAATCGTCCTAGACCCATACTGTTATAGACCAAATGTCACTCAGTGGGTGATGCTGTCAGTATCTTGCTAAAAGCCTCTTACTTCCCAAGAATTGCCATATACCCATTTTAGTCTGATTCGACCTAGGAGCCTAAGAAGATTTTTAAAATCCGCATCAATGAGGATTCAAACCCATGACCACTGGACCATCAGGTAGGTGTTGGGAACCCAAACTATGCTACAATGGTGTGTGTGTGTGCACATTTTACAAAATATATAAACAAAATATAACATTGTAGATACTGATAATCAATTTCAAGCAACTAAAAGAAGAAGTATATATATATATATATATATATATATATATATATATATATATATATATATATATATATATATATATATATATCATGATGAAAGCTCAACTTGTGTCGTGTGAACTGACAAAAATAAAAATTTGACAACTTGGACAGACAATCAATGATCATGACATTCCCCTAATGTGTGAACCACTAGCTAGTGCTTCATAGATCTGGTTTAAAATCAATGACGAAAATCATTGCTTTTGTTGACAGCAACAACAACAACAAAAACCTTTGACATGCTGGACAAAAAACAACTCTGAAAATTCACCTGGGTATAATGGAGTTAGCGAATACAATAAATATGCTGTGTTGTTGCAGGTATAGTGTGTAGTATGGGATCTTCCTGAGTAATATATTTAATGTGCAAAACATCTATGAGAAATGCAGAGAGTACAAATGTAGATTGTCATATTTGTTTCAAAGATTAAATACAGTAAGGTCTTTGGATGTGTTCAACATTGGAAACTGGAAAAACACAAGAGACATGAGGTTTCCAGCACACTTCTGATCCACTTAATTGAAAAATGTATCACAAACAACTGTCAGTTTGGCTGGTTTGAGGTGCAAAGGGGATTTTGATAGGGTTGCATCCTCTCCCCATATCTTTTCAACATCTATGTACAAAATGACATGAGAAATGACAAAATAATGAAAACTGACATGTGTTTCCTCATTCATAATTGGTTGAAATCTGATGAAAAAAATCAGACGAGCAGATGATACATTTCTTCCATCAAAGAGTACATAGATTTTAGAATAGTTAATGTTGACTGTTAAACAGATATAGTGCCAATCAAACACTTTTTCTGAGTTTTCTAAAAATAAATGAAAAAAAATAAATAAATAAAAGATCATGTTCAAGGGCAAAGCTACATAAGAACCAAACATCAGATTCAACAATGAAGAAGTGAATTTTTCACAAATATTGAAAACTTTGGCTGCATAATTAACAGAACTGGTGGTTATGTGAAAGAAGTCATAGAGAGATTGGTCATAGCAATGCAGTAGTCAAATAGTATGAAGACTACGTCACAATATAAGCAAACTAAAATAGGGAAACATCTGAGAATCTGAAACTGTGTTCCTGTGGCAGCAGACACATGTAGATGAAAAACTGATGCTTTTAAACTTAAATGTTACATGGGAATTCTGAGGAATGGGTGGGTGGGTGGGTTGATAGGTAGGTTGGCAGGTAGGTGGGTGGGTAGGCAGTGTGTGTGTGTGTGTGTGACAGACAGAGTGGGAGAGAGAGAGAGAGAGAGAGAGAGAGAGAGAGAGAGAGAGAGAGAGAGAGAGAGAGAGAGAGAGAGAGAGAGAGAGTTTAGTATTCTACAAAATCTGAATGTATACGTACAAGATATGTGTTCCTATGGCAATAGACAAATGTGAATCATGGACCATTTCACAAACAACTGAGATGAAAAACTTATGCTTTTGAACTTACATGTTACATGTGAATTTTGAGGAGTGGGTGGGTGGGTGGGTAGGTGGGTAGTTAGGTTAGTAGATTTTTAGATTGGTGGTGGGTAGGTTGTGTGTGAGATACAGACAGACAGACAGAGTTGGAGATGGAGACAGGCGGAGAGAGAGAGAGAGAGAGAGAGAGAGAGAGAGAGAGAGAGAGAGAGAGAGAGAGAGAGAGAGAGAGAGAGAGAGAGAGAGAGAGAGAGAGAGAGAGAGAGAGACAGACAGACAGAGTTTAACATTCTACAAGGTCTGAATGTGTATGCACAAGATCTGAATGTGTAAGCACAAGATCTGAATGTGTAAGTACAAGTCTGAATGTGTAAGCAAACTGCTCATGAACAACAGTCATCATGTCTCACAAACTCCCCACCCCCACCAGAGCACAATGAAGATAAAGAAAGCTGAAACACCATTAATAGAAGGAAAGACCACATCAGACCATCAGAAAGAAATCTCCCATGTTTCCTTCGCAGTGAAATGTGTATTAGTTATCGATTACTTTCTCTAGATCTGACTTACAAACTGAGTGAGTGTCTTACAGCCCAATATGCCAACCATTTATAAAACACTCACGCAGAGACACAACAACCAACCACACAACCGGTTCTTATTGTTCATGGACACACATTACAAGGCAAAGAATCAACACATAGACGTACACCTTCCGTTACTAGGACACGACATCCCCGTTCTAATCAAAGATGCTAGTGAACTAGAATGGGAAATGTTTGTTCTCGGAGCTCTGTGTGCAAAAATCAATTCACCAAGCACATGACAGCTTCGACTAGCTGGCTATTTGCAATAATTATTCGACAGGCTGAGAAACCACATGCTAGCTTTTAATTTCATATATCGTCATTTTTCTTATTAATACGGATAATTTCAATTGATCCCATTCTGTCTCCTCGTGTCCCGATGACAGATCATAGCCGTCACCATCAGGACTGAGGCTGGTGTTGTGGTGCTAGATATGGTGTCAAATTTGTATTTATTTCAATCATCATCATTCAGATTAGTCAGTCAGAAGACGTGCTAAAGTTGTCTGATCATGTCACTCCACTGTCCCAAAGTCTCAGCCATTCTTCTCAACTCGGTGCACATCTGAACGTCAATGCGTGTGTTACTTGGATGTCTGTGGCGAAGTGGTCAAGCCGGTTGACTCGTGCTCCGAAGGTTGTAGGTTCGATTCCGGGCCGCGTCCTTCGGTTTACGAGTTAAATGTTTCGGAGACGCCTGTGGGTCGTCGCTAAAAGCTACGGAGTTCGTGCTTTGTGCGACGCTTTCCGTGCTGCGGAAAGAGACCGAGCCATATGGGATAAAACCCGGTGCAATGAAGTTGACCCTGTCGACTTTTAAGCGACTTTTTTTTGTTACTTGGATCTCTCTCTCTCTCTCTCTCTCTCTCTCTCTCTCTCTCTCCCTCTCTCTCCCGTATTCACACAAGTGGGGAAAGTCACGGTAGCGCAGTGGCTAGCACGCTTGTGTACGGCCGGGTGCTCGTGTGTTAGAATCCCGCACACGGTGGGGCTTTTAAAAAGAAAACTGACCTGGACTCCCAGATCAGCCCAGCTAAACATGGGTACCAAGAAATATTCTGGGAAGTAAAAGATATAGTTGTGATACTGACCACATGGCCCGCCGAGTGCCAATTGATCTATAAATACACGAGGTTCGCCAACATATACACAATATGCGCCAGGCATGGAAAAAGCCCCTTTCAGTTTCTTTTTTTAAAATTCTAATTAAGAGAGCTGCCTGCATATCTCAGATTGACTGGTCAAGACTACTGTTCTATATTTTAAATATTTATCTTTTGTGTTAGCCTATCCTATCAACGACTGGCAAGAGAAGGTCCACCAGAGAGATGAATGGAGACGGATTGTATTTGCAGCAAAGAACCTCAATGGCTCGGAACGCTGAAGAAGAAGAAGAAGAAGTTAGCCTATCCTTGAATATATTTTCAATAGCCATCTATTATGACAGCCTACCCTTGGTTATATTTTAATAGTTATCTATTTTGTTAGCCGATCCCTGAATATATTTTCAATAGTTATCTATTTTGGCAGTCTACAATTGAATATATTTTAATAGTTATCTATTTTATCAGCCTATTCTTGTATACGTCTCCCTGATCGAGGGGTTAGCAGCTTTCTCCGTAACCCCGAATACTCTAGTGGTTGACGTGAGCGCACGAGAACTGGAAGCGGTTCGAGTCGCGCCAGTGACTTATGAAAGTATGGAGCCGGTCGCTCAGAAAGCAATGGCAAACTACTGAACGTAATCTTGCCAAGAAATCAACAATCAGCTGAAAGAAGCTGATGTTGACAGCGATGTCCTGTAAAGGATATGCAAAACATCTTTTTTTATTCTTGTATACATGTCGAAAAGCTATCAATTTCCGCCAGTGTTTTTAAGAATGTTTCATTTACACTCTTTTTGTCCAGCTCACTCTTTGCATACTGGGATAACGCGCCCCTTAAAAGCGTTTACATTATTTTAATCATATTGTGGTTACAGCCCACGCTTCACAGCCGTTTCTTCTTCTTCTTCTTCTTCTTCTTCTTCTTCTTCTTCTTCTTCTTCTTCTGCTCTTATTCCCCCATTGGGGATAGGCTTCAATCTACGCCAAGCCGCCCTATCTGTAGCTCCCTCCATATCCTCCCAATAGTATTCACCTCTGTGTGAAATTCTCTCCTCCGTGTACAGCCGCATAGTGCTAAATGCATATTCGTATAATGTGCCATTAAAAACAAGCGAAAGACAGATTGCAGAATATGAGAACAGTTTAACAGAGCCTCAAATGAACAGAAGATTAAACGCATGAGGCTTTTGAAACATAGTCAGCCATTTATAACGTAACATTGTCACAATTTCCCTGATACTGAAAGAAAAAAATAACAACAACAACAACAACAACAACAACAACAACAACAACAACAACAACAACAACAATAATAATAATAATAATAATAATAATAATAATAATAATAATAATATACTCAACACCTCACCATGTACCTTGAAATTGATTTGTTGTACTATACGTGAATAATTCGAGACTCCAGCCCAATACTCAGGTGGTGGAGGGAGAAGAGGAGAGAGGGAGGGAGATAAAGAGAGAAAAAGAGGAGGAGGAGAGAGGGTTGATGAAGTACTCTTCTGCCACTGTTTCCACGATATTTTTTACGTAATGAAATGATGTAGTGCTTTTCTGTACAGTATGTATGCCTAGCATGTTTACATACGAGTATATGAGACTAGTTGTGTATATGGTTATAGTTATTACACAGCGGGCCTGCTGATATAATTGTCATGACGTTACGCTGAAAATGATGCTGACGCGTTCGACGTTAACTCTCGACGTTTGCAACGGCAAGCAACGACTGGCCACTTCCGTGAACTCAGGCTTACAAAATGTGATGGCCCTAAAGCTTCACACATCCACATCAGATTCCTGCTAACGGGCGTGTTTGTTTTGTTTTAAAAAAAACAAACACACACACACACAAATAACATGGCGTACAAATAAGGAAACCGGCTTCTACAAACTATCAAACTTGAAAGCCCCCCCCCCCCCGCCCCGCCGCCTCCCAACTTCCAGCAGACGTGTGCTGGAGTATCGATGCCAACAAATCTGCTTTCGGGGCATATGTCGCCCTTCAGTCGCTGGAAATGGAAAGCTTAGCTAGAGGCTGGAATGCGTGCTTTGGGATACAAAGCAATATTACCACAGCTCACGGCAAATGTGCTTAAGAAATGAAAGGAAAGAAACCACACTGAAATGAAAACATGGACAAGGGAGGCTGAGAGCATTAGAGCATTTGAGTTTAAATATTCTTTTACTCTAAATGACTACCAACGTACTGTTGGATGATATCATAAACTCTCTCGCAGAGTAATAGGGGTTGGAGCCTTGTTCTGAGTTCTACTTACTTTTTTTTGCCTTTTATCCGCCAATGATGCATAGGCCCTTCACCAACTCACGCCGGCCTTCCTATCTGTTGCCATCTCATGCAGCTCCCTAAGCAGTTCTTGTGAGACCCATTTTATCAGGCTGGTCAACCCCGCAGCCATGTAGTCATAACAATTTTAACTTAACGATGGATTTGAAACCAGGATAAAAGGACTAGCGGGCGAGTGTACTCACCAGTGTACAATCGCAGCTCCTAATCCACACTGAATCAGCGACAAAACTCCCAAGTGACGGATAGAAAATTAAGTATGCATTGCTTTAATAGGTCAGGGTTCGTACGTGTTTCTTCCACTTCATAGCATTTGGTCAATATTCAATTTCATGTTTACATATTCTCTCTTTGTTCTGTTAACATGTTTATAGGACACCGTTTGTGTCAGGTCTTAGATATGACTGAGTCACCGTATGACAGTAGACGGTACTACCTGCTTTCACCAAACCCGACACCCCACATTGTGCCAACGGCGTTGGGCGGAGGAGTGCAATTTGGAGGGTACAAGCCTTATGCTAGTGCGAGGAAATGCAACCCAAAGACTAAATGTCATGGCAGGGCAGACCAGGCCCTAAGCCGAGGCAACTGGTCTAAGATGGAAGCTCCGACAAGTGGACAGTTAGAGCATTGCTGTGCTCATCCGGCAGCTTCTGCAGCTCGCCTTGTTCCAGATGTATTGGTGTTACCGTTCCTCTGGAGTAAGCAGGCCGAGAGAGGGATCATGCTGCATGGGCCACACATGATCTCTAAATCCAGCCCAGGCTTTGTGTTATAGAGAGGTATAACTCCATTTTACAAACGATCGTCTGTCAAGCGACAAGGTGTCAGTCAGTCAGCCAGCCAGCTAGCCAGCCAGCCAGTCAGTCAGTCAGTTCAGTCAGTCAGTCAGGACACTGCGGAGTTTTGAATATTTATTATGCTGAATGTAGCACAAGAGAATATGTGGGGTTTATTACCATCTAATCCTACACGTGGTTTTAATATAATAATGGCTTCCTAGAAAATATGTTCTTCGTTTCAGAAATAACATGTGATCCAGTTGGATAAACACTGGTGTGGAACACGACAACCAGTCTGTTCCATAATGGAGTTGTCAATACCTCAACGCCAAGGACACGCTCCAGTACTCACTGTGGCATCCTTACAATCCACACTTATCTATGTCCTAAACAATCAACACTTATCTATGTCCTAACTCCCCTACACTCCCTCTTACCTTTGCAATTCGAATAGAATCAGAGCATGCAAAATGCACTATGGTTGTAAATCGATTGTTTTTTTAAAAAAAACTATACGTGGGTAATTCAAATATAATGGAAATTCTCCCGTTATTTCTCCATCCCCTCATTCCTTTCTATCTCTCCTTCCTTTCTAGACCAAGCCACTACATTAACAGGTATATCCAAGAGGTAATTCCTACAACGGACACAGCTTAACGTATAGTAGGTCTCACGTATACGAGGTGAGGTACTGAATTTCTGTCACCATTATCAATTCCGGTACCCGAGTATGTTAACTGCTGTGACAATTCAGAAGGAGCGTCACGAAGTTATCAAAGCAAACTTGTATCTTCTTCTTATTATAGCCCATGCAGTGTGAAGCTGGTAGTTATATCTGTTTCTTGTGCTTCGAATAATTTCTGAAACCTACGTTCCTCCATGCCATGATGCTAAACTGTCCAGTATTTTCTCTCTTGGTCTCCCCCTGCCTATCTTCCCCTCTAACCTTCCCGTTGCGAAGATACACTTCAGCTTTCCTCTTTTCATGACATGCTTAAAGAATGTGGACTGTCTTCTTCTGATGCTAGTTACCAGTTCTCTTTGTGAGTTAACGTATTTCAAGATATATTCATTGCTCTTTCTAGCCATTCACGGTGTTCTAATCATTCTTCAATAGAACATGTATACAACTTCCACATAATTCCTCACTTGTATGCTAATTGTCCAACTTTTAACTGAAGACGGTAAAATATTATAACGACAAATTGGACAGTTAACCTTTTTGTTGGGCAATCGGGTGTCACGTATAATTCCTTGGCCAAACAGTCAATCCCCCTTTCCTGGGGCCTACTGTCTGGGACGATAATTAATTTATATTTCAGGTGTTAAACAGTTTTAACGCCAGTCTTAATCTTCTTGTCTCTCGGGCTCACGTACCTACGAGAATTTGTGCATAAGTAGTGTTCCCACTGTTGAACATACTCCATGTCCGTGTATGATTGTTTGTCTAGATGGATGGATGGACGGACGGGCAGGCGGACGGACGCGGTACCCTCTCATTCGTACGTAAGTAGGTAGGTATGCAGGCAGGCAAGCAGGTGTGTGTATGTGTGTGTGAGAGAGCGTGCATGAGAGAGCCCATGTCTGCAGTATGTATGTATTGTATGTTAGCATGCTTACAGACAAGTATATGAGAATGTGTTTGTATATATCTTTACAGGGATTTCATGTGTAGAAATCGCCTATAATACACCAGCTATAACATACTGAATGGGCGCTGCGGCTTAGGGGATAGTGAAACTTCGCTTCACAATTCCCCGACCTGCCGAGTGGAGGGTTGGAAATCATTCGCGGCCGATCTGGAAGATGGCCGCTTTGCGTTGATATAGATGGTCTGAGGTGTCTGTCGTTCATATGACAATGGCAAACTGCTGAACTAACATTGCCTAGTAAATCAGAAACAGTAAAAAAAAAAACGTTGGAGATGATTGCAACTTACTGTAAAGGACACGCAGCTAAATGTTTTATAACATATGTATGACAGGTAAATGGCAATGTCTGTCTGAAAGAGGCTACTGAAACTAGGATATTATATTCAACAATAAGAATGAGACAAACAGCTTTCGTTGGTCATGTGATGAGAAGAGAAGCATTGGAGAACATCGTGACGACTGGAAAGATCAAGGGGAAAAGAGGCAGGGGCAGACCAAGAGAAATGATGCTGGATGAATTGAGACAGTGGCAAGGAGGAATATCATCAGCAGAGTTATCCTGAACACCAAAGACCAAGATCTGTGGATAGACATGATCGTCTACGCCAGTTGGCAAGGCACTTGATGATGATGCTGATGATGATGATGATGATGATGATGATGATGATGATGATGATGATGATGATGATGATGATGATGATGATGGCCGGGTCAATGAGATATACCGTATTAATTTTTGTTTTTACTGTTCAACTTTCTAAATCCACGATGACCTTATTTTTCCACTTTTCTATACCCTCGATGACCTGAAGTTTCAACTTTTCTACCCTCTCAATTATTTTGTTTCCACCTGCCTACGTCTTTATTTTAACATTATTTCCACCTGTCAACATAGTTACTAGCCTTATAAGGACCGACTTTCTATATCCTCCCTCAATGATCTTATATTTCTACATTTTCTTGACGACCTTAATTTTCACCCTTCTCTCACCCACCCTCACAATTCCTGTGCAGTGGATCCGGTGTTGTCGGTCGTGCGTCAGTGTGCGTGATACATTTCAACAATTTGAGATTATTGTGAATAACAACTAAAACAACTACATATAAGCTACACACATTCATTCAACGGGTGCCTAAAGAATAGGTTTAAAAGAAAAAAAATTTAAAATAAAAGACCCTTTACACACATTAAGACACATTAGGCATATGGCGCTAGACCCATGTTGTTGTTTTTTATATAAACCAACCTGCACTAGGTGAGTGGTGAGGTCAGTACCACGCCGTCGCCTTTGCCTCTCAAGACACTCCCTGGTGCCCATTTTAGGCTGGGTCGATCTAGCAGTCCAGGTCACTTTTAGAAATTCGAATACGCCCGATGCGAATCGAACCACCGCGCTGGCAGGTGGGAGTCTAGCCACAGGGCTACCGGGCTACTCTACACAGAACAGGACTAAAATGGCTCGGCAGAATCACTCATTCGGAACTTAGGGAGGACTAAACAAATTCCAGCGAATCAAGAGAGTGAGGAAAAGACCATGGCGCTGGACAGGACACACATTGATCCAACCTGATACTAGTATAACAAGACAGCCTTTTCTTTGGATTCCACACGGCAAAAGAAATAAAAAGACATTTAAAGAAAAACAAACTCAGAAGAGAATTAGGGACAGATGAATGTGCAGAGGACACGGAGGCGGCTGCAGGAGAGAGAAAAAGATAAGACAGCTTGGCGTGAGTTGGTTGACGGCTTATGCTACAATGGGGAGTGGGGGGAGAGAAAAAAAAGGGAGGGTGGGGGTTGTCATGATCGGAAGAGAAGAAGAAATTATAACGACAACATAAAGAACGGGATTTTGTTTTTTAAGTAAACATTTTAACTGACCTGCACTCCCAGGTTGACCCCATCCTACAAACCGGTTCCATTAAATGTTTTTGGAAGTAAAGACAACCAGCGTGATACTGATGATTCATCATCAAGTGCCTTGAAACCCGTATGTGGAAAGGATGAGGAGATTGCGGGGGATTGGCAGGGGTTCTGGTAGAATCTCAAAACTGAGAGGGAAGACCAGGAGAATTTTCAATCAGATAGCGGCGGGAACGATTAGTAGTGTGACTTTCGCTGGCTGTTGAAGGAGGGGACGGAGCGCATATGGGAATGTTCTGAGTGCAATGATGTCGGTTTTTAGCTCAACTCAACTCCTTCTGACTTGTTGCTATCAAGACGGTTTCATTAGCATAACGTAAGTTATTTATATTATGTCCACCAACCAGGATCTCTAACATATTTTCTGTAGATCTCATACTGTAGTTCTCATTCTCTACATACTGATTACATTATCCAGTTAGTGCCGACTGGTCTATAAAAATGTGAGGCAAGCATCATATATCCAAAAACACATCAAATGTTCGAAAAAGATTTTTTACCCCGACGTGAAGCCGAGCTGGGCACGGCTCTGTAGAAGCTTGTCCCAGGAAATATTATGCTGGTTAGTCTATACCTAGTGTTGATGCTTCTAAAGCGGGACTACTGTGATTTAGGGATCTCCGTAAAGAAATGGTTAAGCAGCCTGCCTTGCGCTCCGGAGGTTGCGGGCTGGATTCCGGACTCCGTTATTTTCTCGGAGACTCCAGGGGGTCGTCGCTGAACTACGGAGTTCGTGCTTTGTGCGACGCTTTCAGCAGGCCGAAATGCGGAAAGAAACAGCCACATGGAATAAAACCCGATGCAATGAAGCCGAGCCTCTCGCCTTTAAACAGCCTTTTTAGAACTCCTACAAAGAATTGACTTCATTTTTTTTAATAACCTCCATGACGCTACTCAGTCTTCAATGTGGATCGTCTTGACATCTTTCTCCGCGCTGTCCTTTGAGTGCCTAACAGTTGCTTACTTAAACACATGTTTACTTATCTACTTTACTCTGTCTCTTTTTTTTCTGTAACCTGTATTTAATTAACAAGCTGGCAGCTTTATCACGTCACTGTTTCCGCGGCCAGTACATTACAGAAAGCGCACTGTGGCAGCACATTAAACAAACAAACTGGAGCCAGCAACACACTACAGAAGTCAATTAGAATAAGCACATTATTGACAGTATAGTAGTGAAGTAGTGAAGGGCCCTTTGACACGCCTTAATGACATTACACCTGGCCTCAATTAGTCACAATGCGGTACTTCTAAGAGGACAGTGAAGTATGGCACTTGTCTTGCGTTCATCTCCAGCTACACACGGACAAGGCAAGGAGCTCTTCTGTCGACTACATGCAAAAACACAAACTGTCTAACGATGGGACGACAGTCTGTTCTAGTTTAAAGCTAAGGACGATGTTTCCATGCCACGTGACATAATGGGGATACGGTGCTGGGTCTATATGTTTAGTCCATTTGGCACTCCATGTTGTCTGTTATCATGTTGGCTACCTGTAACTTTACATTATATGAGTCTGGACGATTCCAGAAATATGTGGTCACGAAAAAACATCAAGTAACTTCTCGTATTGGATACAACCATATAGTACACAACACCATATATCTTTAAATATTTCACACAATCCTGTAGCACACAACACCAAGTAGTGTCTAGTATTTCACACAATCCCGTAGCATACAACACCGTGTAACTTGTAATATTTCACACAACCCTGTATCACACAACACCATTTTGCTTCTAGTATTTCACACAACCATGTAGCATACAACGCCATGTAGTTTCTAATATTTCACACAATCATATAGCATACAACGCCCAGTAGTTTCAATATTTCACACAACCATTTAGCATACAACGCCATGTAGTTTCAATATTTCACACAATCATATAGCATAGAACGCCCAGTAGTTTCAAATATTTCACACAATCATATAGCATACAACGCCCAGTAGTTCCTAATATTTCACACAATCATATAGCATATAACTTCCAGTAGTTTCTAATATTTCACAGTCATATAGCACACAACACCATGTAGCTTATAATATTTCACACAATCATATAGCATACAACACCATGCAGCTTCTAATATTTCACACAGTCATATAGCATATAACTTCCAGTAGTTTCTAATATTTCACAGTCATATAGCATACAACACCATGTAGCTTATAATATTTCACACAATCATATAGCATACAACACCATGCAGCTTCTAATATTTCACACAGTCATATAGCATATAACTTCCAGTAGTTTCTAATATTTCACAGTCATATAGCATACAACACCATGTAGCTTATAATATTTCACACAATCATATAGCATAGAACGCCCAGTAGTTTCAAATATTTCACACAATCATATAGCATACAACGCCCAGTAGTTCCTAATATTTCACACAATCATATAGCATATAACTTCCAGTAGTTTCTAATATTTCACAGTCATATAGCATACAACACCATGTAGCTTATAATATTTCACACAATCATATAGCATACAACACCATGCAGCTTCTAATATTTCACACGGTCATATAGCATACAACACCATGCAGCTTCTAATATTTCACACAATCATATAGCATAGAACGCCCAGTAGTTTCAAATATTTCACACAATCATATAGCATACAACGCCCAGTAGTTCCTAATATTTCACACAATCATATAGCATATAACTTCCAGTAGTTTCTAATATTTCACAGTCATATAGCACACAACACCATGTAGCTTATAATATTTCACACAATCATATAGCATACAACACCATGCAGCTTCTAATATTTCACACGGTCATATAGAATACAACACTATGCAGCTTCTAATATTTCACAGTCAAATAACATTAAACACCATGCAGCTTCCAATATTTCACACAATCATATAGCATACAACACCAACACCATGCAGTTTCAAGCAAACATGTTAGTCCCTGGCTACTGTCTCGGAAACTGAAACACTTTGGCCATATTAACTGTCACGGTGGCTTGGAAATAACAGTGATGGGCGGCATGGTACCTGGAAGAAGAGGCAAGAGTCGACCTGCACAAATATGGACACAAGACATTACAGACACCTTGACATTATCGACACCTCGACATTACAGACACCTTGGGCATTATGGTGCGTGAGGAAGAATGACTTTTCCACGGCAAGTAATGACAGCGACGTTCTGCAAAGGATCTGCTACACGCTGATGGATACATGACCATCTCTTATATGATTACGTGACAGCCGAATAAACATTTGGGTTGAGTTAACAACCGACATAACAGCACTCAGAGCATTCCCATATGCGTTCCGTCCACAACTTCAAAACCAGCGAAGAGCCCCAATATTAAACGAGCTAGTCGCTGTGCGTCCGGCCTTTCTTCGGAATACCGAGTGTCAGCCAGGTGACATGATCACTCCTGTCGCACCATTCTCTCTAGGCCATGACGATTTATCAGTTTTTCCACACTTTTCACGTGATCCCAAAGTGCCCTGCCCAAGGGTGTCCTATCCTGTACCAATACCCCACCCAGCGTTGTAATCTGTTAGCGTGCTCGTTTTCCACCACACCAGAATGTTCTGATGAAAAGATCTAAAGCAAACTCCCTATCTTGATTTTGTTAACGTAAAGATGCCACTCTGCACGAAGCATGCATGTTCTCATCCTTCCAGGCATGCTCATAGACGAAATATCTGGGATAACTGTGTTTGTTAGAACGTAAAAGAAAAGAACAAATTCCACACGTAAACAAGCTAATCCCGCGGCGGCTTCTGAATAAATCCCCCGCCACTTGCACATTTCACAAGTGGACAGTAAGTCCTGAAATGAACTGCTCAATAAATCGCCTGCAACGTGCAACGAAATATATGTGAGTGATTGTGCACCGAGTGCATTTATCGTGCATAATTCTGGAACAAACAGACAGAAGTGGAATCATCAGACATGGCTGTGTGATTTGGTAGCAGTTCGAAACCGCCGTGTCATGGACCCGCGTGGGCGTATGCTGTAGTTTCAGAGTGTCAAACAGTCGGGCGTCGAATTATGTTGTCTACTTTTTTCCAATGTTTTTTTTACAAGTACCCATCAATAACTGATGTTTTTTCTCAAGCTATTTTAAGTTATAAACAATGTAAAACCTGTACTGAATTTATCGCATGAAAGGAGACAAGCCAACCACACTACATAAAATCTAGACCTAGTATATGTGATACCCTCACTACTTCATTACCTGCGGTTAAACTATGAATTAACTAGTACCAGGCAAGATTATTTATCACGTGTGAAACTGCACTAAGCATGCCCTCGCCTGATATGCATAGCTGTTACTTGTCTGGTTTGTCGCAGCTGTTACATGGATGGCCCAATACTGGAAGAACTACTAATTAAGCTCCCCATGTATAGAATTTCAAAGTTGAAAGCATGTTTCTTCGCGCCACTCCCCCCACTTATTTCCCCACCAAGATACTCTCAAATATCTACGTGTGGTAGTGTGCATGGATGGGTCCGTGTGTTCCCATGTTAAGTCCACTATTCTATCTACAACTGTACCATCTACGCCAGCTTATGTCTAGCATCCGTGTATCTATGGAATACGCCTTTAATACTGACTTACAGGCTATGTGTGGTAGTGTGCATGGATGGGTCCGTGTGTTCCCATGTTAAGTCCACTATTCTATCTACAACTGTACCATCTACGCCAGCTTATGTCTAGCATCCGTGTATCTATGGAATACGCCTTTAATACTGTCTTACAGGCTATGTGTGGTAGTGCACTGGCTAAGATGTTTTGCCTGCCAGCTCGGTGGTCATGTCTCCGCATCTTTCACGAGGCGGGCATTGTGAATTAACCTGTTCTGTGAAGTCACGGCGGCAGGCGTCATATTGCATCTGTCATCGAGTGCCAATTGGTCCACAGAATGAGGTTGGCACCATATACCCAATACGCATCACACACGGAACATGATCCTTTACATATTTACTTCGCTTCCTATAGGTCGTCAGTAAAATATAGGTCAGAACCATGTACGATGAATGAGCGCTGTGAAGATGAAATTGAAGCTTTATAAATGTACTTCCTCCTCTCCCCCCCCCCCCCCATATCATTTACAGGACATCGCTGTCAACACAAGCATTTTACCGCTGTTGTTGATTTCTTGGCAAGATTACGCTCAGTAGTTTGCCATTGCTTTCACATATCTCGCAAGTCACCAACGCGGCGAGAACCGCTACCAATTCACGCGCGCTGCGTTACCCTACGTGGACAAACGGGATTACGGAGAAAGTCGTTTTAAATCCCCAGGCCAGGGAGACCAGCATACATGTACTTATATAGACAAATATGGGGGGGGGGGGGAGGGGAATTGCAAGAAAACATTACGCATCGAGACCTAAGTTCTGACAAATAAGGCACTTCGACAATTAAAAAATGACACTTCTTGATAAAGGACGTAAACAAACAAGTAGAAACAACAAATAGCAATAATAAAGGACTCTTTCACACGTCTTGAGGTCTTTGTTGTTTTGGTAGTTGGTGATAGCCTCATATTTTTTTAGACCAATCGGCATTCGATGAGTGACGTAGTAAATGTCACGCCGGTGGTCTTTACTTCCCATGACATTTTCTGGTGGCCATTACTCGATATATCTAGCAAAAGCCACTTAACTGCACCACGGTTAATCTCGACAGCCGGATAGTTTAGGATATACTCAGAAAAACAACAATAAAAAAAAAAAAACTAACGTACTTGAGTGTGTTCCGCTTATATGGACCAAACTGGTGTTGGAGTGGCTTAGAGGTACGACGTCCGCGTCTAACGCTAATGGGCCTGGTTCGATTCAATGTGTGAACCCAGTGATGACCATGAATCTACAACCATGGTCAGACTGTGAGAACAGCAAGTTAAAAGAGGTGTGGCCGGACAAAACCACTATGCTGGAAGCCAACGAAGATTAATAAGTCAACACAGAACTGGTGTCGTGAGCCGCTACATGCTGCGGGATTTACTGAGAAGGGGATCCGGAGCACTTATGAACTGAATGGTTCGATGTGCAATGAGGATGATTTGTCGACTAACTAACTATAAGCACGCTACATTAGTTGAACTCTTCGTTTATGTCTTCCGTGCGAGGCGCCCGTCAAGTAGTAAGTACAGCCGCACAGAACATCAGTCTATTGCTGTAAATGCCCAGGTTGTTTTTTTTTTCGCATATCGTTTACAGGACATCGATGTCAACAGCATCTTTCAGCTGATTGTTGATTTCTTGGCAAGATAACGCTCAGTAGTGCGCCAGGCAAAAATCTCTTGCGTGTTGGACATTGAAAATACAGTAGTAGGTAGAACAGCCGTTGTCCATGCTAAATTTAAGAATTACGAAACCTCCCTCACAATAATATGTATAGCACGGTGTTATTCTGATATACAGACATAAGAATACTCATGTTACGACGGAGTTCGTGCGCTGTGTTGAGACTTGCCTCGGGTGGTGTATGTAAGGAGACTGGGGCATTTTGGAAACATCCGAGTGCAATAAAGGTGATCCGTAACCAACAGCTGGACTTAGTGCCTTTTGTTGGGGCCGCGAAGGACGTGATGATAGTCAACGTATGGTACAATCTTTACCCAATAGTGTTTGTTTTGTTGAGTATGGCTTTAAGACGCATTGTCATACAGATGACGTCCGATATACAATAGAAACGAGGTCAAGAGAGGGGATATCATAACTCAAGGAACAGTGAGCAGAGATACTTTGGGGTGATTGCTACGTCGGAGGACTGCGTACGTATGGGGATGTGCAGTAACGGTAATCATAATAACATAACAAACACACATCACCCACGACTCCAGCAGGGCTATTTAATGTGTACACGTGCATCGTCTATCTACACTGTTAATACATCCGCACCCTTCTTCGTGTCCCTAGTTTCTACACCGCTTCACTTTTCATATCGCATATATCAACACAATGCAGGTCCTAGCTGGCTTGCATTTTTTGCACTACTAACAATGAGTATATGAAATCGATAGCGGCTGGCATGTGCCTTTACTGTGACTGCAAGCGCAGCGGGAGCTCCGAGACAAGACTGATAATCGTACGAATAGGAGTGGAGAGAAATACACTTGGGAAAAGTTCATAACTTGTTATCGGTTCTCAGTGCATATACCGACACCGAGCTGCGAATCAATGGAGTGGCATTAGCACACATGCATACAACAGGAAATGAAACAAAGTATGATAAAATGATAGAGTGATTAACGGAAATGCAGTCACGCTGTTAAGGATACAGTGGCGGTAGCACTACACGCATGTAGCAAGAATATGAGTTATTTTAATCACTACACAGGGTGCCACAAAATGGAATAAATGCTAGCCAGATATCCAAGACCATTCGGGAGGAGGAATGAAGGTTACATGACAATAAAGATTTTGTGAATGTATGTGTGCCCGCGCACGAGTGCGCGCGCGCGTAGGTGAAGAGATCGGCACAAAGACAGACGAATGGACGCAAGAACGGACGGCCAGACGACGAAATGACTAATTGATTGATTTGTTAATTCTTTTGTTTCTTCTTCATTCTTCTTTCGGAGAAGTGCGCCATTTAAGCTCCTCAGAGCAGAGGTCGGCGTGTCCGACTTCGGCATGCATTTTTTGTGTAAGGTTTACTTCCTCTATAGTTAAGTTTCATATCCTTTACTGGATATGTCGCAGTCAACCCCGGCAGTTTTTGGCTGTTCGTGATTTCTTGTCAAGTTTACGTTCAGTAGTTTGCCATTTCTTTCTGAACGACCGGTACCCATACCATTTTCAGAAAAAACCAACACAAGGCGGTCTGTTAACAAATCGCCCGCAGTTGTGTTTCGAACGCGGGTATGCGGAATTACGAACTGTGTCCGTAACTACTTCGCCACGGAGTGGGCCCTCTACACCGGTGCCATCCAAGTTAACGGGCTCTATCTTTTTTTTAAACAATTTTACCAGGGCAGTGACACAGCTGCCTATCCTTTGCGGTTTCCAATTGCCGTGCGATTTTTAACGTGCATATCTCACTTCCCAAAAGATCAGAAGGAATAGTGCTTGGGAAAAGTCCCAGAACTATGCAAGGATCAAACCTGGTTTACCTTCTGAGCCAGTAACCTCTCAGTCACGACTCCCTTGATTAGTTGATAGGCTGACTTCTTGACTCACTTTATTACATAAAATTTTAACAACGGTCAAGCCATACACTTCGCTACAATATACTTCAAACAAGGGAGATGAGTGGTCTCGATGCATGGTGTCCGCCTCGAGTGCTGGAAGCCCCGGGATCAAGCCCCGGTGAGGTACGGGATTTTTTCACGTGGACTTCTAGTAACAAAATTTCCCCTGGTCTCTGGGTAGTGAGATCGGACGATCTAGTGCAGTGTTTCCCAACCTTTTTTGTGCTATGCCCCACATAAGCCTTTCTAAAATTCTTACCCCCCCCCCCCCCCCCAAATATGCATCATTTTTAATATTAAAAAATTGAAATGATCACTAAAGAAACTTCAATTTTTTTAAAGAAGTGCTCACGGTTCCCAGAGGGGCCAGAGGCCCCCCCCCCCCCAGGTCCCACGTCCCTGTGTGTCGGTTGTGTTGGGTGAATTATTTTGTGTGGGTTTGGCGGTTACCCCAGACAAGCGGGTTCCCCCGCCTCCCCCTTTTTTTGTGTGGACCCTTAGTCTCACTGTGAGCTATTGCCCACAGTGGTCCACAAGGCCCACATCTAAGGTGAAGATATGCGATGGGTATTTATTTGAGCATCCCGGCCCCCGATCAGACCAGGCGCACTACTGGGGGGGGGGGGGGGGGAAGGGACAGCAAATGCACCCGATCCTAGCCAAAGGACCGATAAGTTTTAGGAAGAAATCACTAGGAAATTATTGAGCAAACACAGTAAGTAAATTTTCAACACATATAATGGAGAACTGAAATTCAAGTACAAAATAATTTTAATGAAAGATTTTTCTATATTATTTTAATTATTAGTAATTATTTAAATTTAGTGAGATCCTTGCGCTTGATGCTTGCAGCAAAGAGATTTTATGTCAGGTTCCAATTTAGTTAATTTCAGTCTCAAGTCTCCCCGTTTTGTTATATCCAGCCGATTTCTTCCATTTTCGAATTGCCCCCCTTAACAATCGAATTGCCCTCCTGTGGGGCGAGGGCCCCACGTTGGGAAACACTGATCTAGTGTATTGCTGAAGAAAAAAAAAATACGTAAAATATCTATTGGCAGTTGGAAATCGAAAAAAAGTACCCAAAAGCGCAGCCCGGGCAAATTTTCCAGTTAAAAATCTACCCAAGTATTTTAAGATCTACGCCGGTGCTACGGAGTTCGTGCACTGAGCTGAGATTCTCCAGACTCAGGCTTAGTTAGCAGTAGAACGGAGCACTTATGGGTTGCACCCGTGTGCCGTGATGTTGATGCGTCGACTAAATTAAACTAAACTATACATCAAACAATAGCTAAAAAGCTCATCACAGAAGAGTCCAAAGCAAACAGGAGTCCCAAAAAATTACATGATTACAAACCATGAAACAGCTGGTCCTGTCTAACGATAACTTTGATAACAGCCATAAAACACACTGGTGTACCTCCAGTCTGCATATGCAAATAACGCGTGGCTTTCCATTCTTAATTCGCCTTGCTACTCTGGGAAGTAGAAGAGGAGATTGGGGACATTGCAATTTCATCCGTTTTTTAGGTACACGAGAACGTTCAAAGCATTGCAGATCACAGCTTATACAATTGGATTTATCTTGGCGTCACAAAAATTATTTGATTATTCATTTTCAAGGTGCGTGTGTGCGTGCGTGCGCGCGCAAATGTGTGTGCGTGTGTCCGTGTTTTGTTTTGTTTTTTCAGTGGAAAAAGGTCCTTGATTTACGTACTTACACCCAGGGATAGAAGAGGGGTCAAAAGTAACAATTCTTCAATGCCTGCTGTATTCGAGTTGCTTTCACTCAGATTTTTGTTTCATTACTCACTGTGTCAGGAAGAGCCATTCCGTTTCCATGAATCATGAATATCATTAATCATTAGACTGTTGTCACAACAAAAATGCCGTAATGCCATCCTATACACTAATGTACTAGACGTTCTATAAACAGCTTCAATGTCAGATGTCCCTTAATTTCCAGCGCTGACATTTGTTCATTATTCATCACAATCATCATCATTATTATCATCACAATCATGTACCAAGTCAGTCAGCGTGGGTGCTATATTGGCTGGCCATTCCACACAATCTCCAGAGCTTCGGATCAAATCTTACTAGGAATGTATAGCAGTGGTCTCCCCTTAACTTCGGTCGGTGTGTCTACGAGTTTGCTTCCCCGCTTTAGAAACACAGTTGCGGGTGGTTTGGCAGCAGTCCGCCTAGCGTTGAGTGTTTTATAAAATGGTATGGGTTCCGGTCGTTCAGAAAGCAATGGCAAACCACTGAACGTAAATTTGCCAAGAGATCACAAACAGCCAAAAATGCTGGGGTTGACTGCGACGTCACGTAAAGGATGTGCAAATAACTAACTAACTAGCCTCTGTCTACACAGATGACCCCTGCAAGGTGGAACGGACAATGTGGGGGTGGGGAGATTATGGGGAATCTTACCCATCGATGGTCACGTCACATAGTATTGATGCAGTCTATAGTATTAGAGCTGTCCCACACAGACAACTCGCTTCAAATTCCAAGGCCCCACGGAATTTCACTGCTAACCTCTGCATTTGTAATTCACTCCACCATCCGTCAGTAGATGAACGTGTTCAAAAAAGACAAGCCTTTACTCCTTAACCTCCGATCTCCCTAGCCGACGCGGTTATCATTGGGCACAGTGCGCTCACACCAGACAGATGTCACAACTAGAGAAGGAAAAAAGCCAGGAAACTGGCAATATCATTTGCATACCGCGAGTAACCAACCTAAATGAAAATAGCCTCTTTAAATATTTGGAAGGAAAAGTCCGTTACCAATATCGGACACGGGAGGCACGGGACCGACAATGAAGATGGTTTCTGAAAAGAGTGTTTGCGCTACGGTCTCCCGCGAAGCGAACGTCATTCAGCCCCACTTAACTTGATTAGCTCTCAAAGGCTACTAGGGAATTAGGCTGAAAGGTTTCACCGCTCTGATGAGACTTACAGTAAATCACACACTGATACCTCCCCCCCCCCTCCCCCTTCCCCCCCCCCCACCCTTTTCTCCTTCATGGAGTAATCAATGCCGGCCTCTAATAATGCTACAGCCAATGTTGGTGAGTTCGTGCAACACATTCGCAGAATAATAGCAAAGTGGCCTGGTTAGTGCAATGGCTTGTCAGTGTTGAGGCCATGGGTTCAAATAACTACCCGTTTTGCTACTCGGTAAAATAAAAGGGTTCTAAAGATTTCTCTGAGGAGAAAATGCAAACTTAGGGAAGAAGATACGGCCATCACAACTCCCAATGTCATGATCTAGTATATGTGAAGCAAAGAGATTTTATGTCAGGTTCCAATTTAGTTAATTTCAGTCTCAAGTCTCCCCATTTTGTTATATCCAGCCGATTTCTTCCATTTTCGAATTGCCCCCCTTAACAATCGAATTGCCCCCCTGTGGGTCGTGGGCCCCACGTTGGGAAACACTGGTGTATACTAATGGTGAAATCGCTCAGATATAAAGTCGTGATGTCGACTCCTGATTATTATGGAGTTCGATAAAGAATCGTAAGGGTGCTAGACATCCATCCCGTGCATATGTTACTCAGCGCATTTAGAAAGAAGTCTTTAATACTTTATATCCTTACGGCAGTATTATGGTTATTACCCGATATCCCTGAATTTGTGTGTGGTTTTTGCCAGGCTTCGGCAAAGGAATCAGATAGCTGTGTAACCACTCCTCCTTGATGCTAGCATTCCCTATATGGTCTATACTGTTGTTGTACAGATCTGCTAGTTCCTCTAACTCGTCTGTACACATACTAATGTCATCATACCTTATAGCATCTGGTCCTGATGCGCTGTTTTTTGTTCGTCGAAGAACAGTCTTGATCTCTTTCACTGTCACTGTGTCTTCATCTGAAATGTTCTGGGTCTTTCACTCCCTTAGCAAAATTTCGGTTTCTCGTGTCTGAATGGTTGCTCTGCTCTAGATAGTGTCCGAAAAGGGCTTTGCCCTTATTCTCGTCAGCCCTCTGCCAGATGAGGTCAGCATCTTGGAAGTCAGGAATACTCTTATACTTGACTAGCCCATTCTTACTTTTATGTAGTCGCCAGAACCATTTCAGTGACTTGTCTGTGCTTAATCTTTGACATAACACTTCCTATTTTTCACCTTTTACCACCTTAACCAGTTTTTTTTTTTTAAATAGCTTACTTTTGTGTACATTTTCGTGCCAGGGCATGCGATGCACAAGAGAATGAGCAGGGTGACAGGCTTGCAGGTAATGCTACTGTGCGAGGCGGACGAGACACGGATCTGGCTGACATTCTGAATGCTCTACGAGAAGTAAGTCATTTGCGAGAACCAAATGACTGAAACTACAACCATGGTTATGCTGCGAGAACAGCAAGTTAAATGTGGTGTGACAAAACAAGAACAATACGCATGAAGCCAAAGAAGATTAATAAACCAACACTGAACGGGTGTCGTTAGCCGTTACACGCTGTGGGATTTGCTGAGGAAGGGATCCGAGTGCTTATGGACTTAACTTAATGGTTTGATGTGCATTGAGGATGATCTGTCGACTAACTAACTGCGGTATGAACTATTTATTTCCTTTTCATTTCCAACGACTGCGTTTTAGGTTTCAGACAGCAGTGTTAGGCCATCATATATGCTAGGTAACGGAATAATAATGCTGAAATAGCCAGCTCTCTTCCTCTCCAAATATTTTCGAAGACTGTTTTGGAGCAAGCAAAATGGGCTGATGGAGCTCATAAAATATGAAAGGAAATCCATATACGTGGAGGACATTACGAATGCCAAACCGCCACTGGTTTGTGGAAGTTGTAAGAACAAACGCTAAGGCAACAAATCCGGGCAGAAAATGTGAGCAGGCAGAGCCACAAACTCTGGACGGTATTCTGCCTATAGGAAGAGGAATCTAAAAACAGAAAACTCAAAAATCTAAGTCGGAAGATGTTGCAATGGATGCTATGCACTATCCACTGGGTCACAGAAGAAGCCGCCGAAGAAGCCGCCGAAGAAGAAGAAGAAGAAGAAGAAGAAGAAGAAGAAGAAGAAGAAGAAGAAGAAGAAGAAGAAGAAGAAGAAAGGAGGAGAAGGGGGAGGAGAAGGGGGAGAAGGAGGAGGAGGAGGAAAGGAATGGGAGAATTCTTAAAATTACCCAGTGCTCATTTTATGAGAATGTATCAAGTCTGGAATCGTATTTGTTAGGAAAAACAAGTATTTACCACTGATGTGTATTATTTGGAAAAACAAGTATTGGTCACTGATGAGTACTGACCTGAAACACTGTCTTCCTTAGCTAATGCTGGTTGGTTTAACTGGATTAATCAAGATGATTTTTATTGGACACGTTTACCCACGAGTTTGGTTTGATTCATTTAAACAGCATCAATAGTACTGGGCACGAATACCTGCAAGTGTTGGTTGGTTTGACTGTAATAAATCGCTTTTTATTGGACAAAAATACCATCAAGTGCTGGTTGATTTGATTGTACTAAATCGCTATTTATTGGACAAGAATACTAGCAAGTACTGGTTGATTTGATTGTAATAAATCGCTTTTTTATTGGACAAAAATACCAACATGTGCTGCTTGGTTTCATTGGTTTAATCAGGATCACTTTTAGTGGGACACGAATATCACTAGGTGCTGGTTGGTTTGGTTGGTTAAAACATGGTCATCTTTGAATAATGAAGACACAAACAATAAATTGCACGAATTATTATCTGGCATATTTCGCTGCATATCGTCAGGTACATACTGCAGAAATCACATAACATAAACTAAAGTGATTAGACAAAATCCTTCAAGCTGAAATATACACATTTTACACTTCGGCTTGAGTAATCCATCTAATCGCTTCACAGTTGGTAATGGAAGGGGGCGTTTCAGAAATTCAAAACAATGTTTTCCCGTAGTGCATTTGAATAACGAAGACACAAACAATTAGACATGAATATCAGCAAGTTTTGATTGTTTGATTAGCTTCAACAGTATCACTATTATTGGACACGAATTCTGGCAAGTGCTTATCTCATTGGTTAAAAACTGAATCACTTTTACTGGGCACGAATATCAGGAAATGCGGGTTTGTTTGATTGGTTTAAACCGGTTTAATTAGACACAACTACTAACAAGTGCTGGTTGATTTGATTGGTGTAAACAGGATAACTTTTACTGGATACTAACACCAGCAAGCGCTGGATTGGCTGGTTTGCCTTTTCGGTTCACGAGTGAATTTTTCAGGAGACTCCTGGGAGTCGTCGCTGGAGCTACGGAGTTCGTGCTTTGTGCGGAGCTTTCGGCGGATCGCCCTGCGGAAAGAGACCGAGCCATGTGGGATAAAACCAGGGTCAATGAAGTCTTTCTGGTGACTGCCGATTCCATCGACGATGAACTGTATTTTTCGTGGAGGGCTTTTGTGTTGTCATTCTGGCGGCCACATTATGCACAGTGTACATGTGCGGGCTGTTGGCTTGTCGATACTCCTGTCTATTCCAATGTTCACATAGGGCAGTGAGGAGCATTTTGTGTGATATTCACTGGCACTGGAACGGAGCATAATGGGGACGACCCGTTGCCGTGAAGTTGGAACCGCGACTAACTAAAACTAACCAGCAAGCGCTCCACGGAAAGTGCAGTGCGAACACAACCATTATACCAGAGCGGCTCCCAGCGACCACGTCGACTTTCTAGACCCTATCTGCTCCAACTATATCGCGGAGATGCAGGTTATATCAGAAAGTATAACATTCGTCACTATCAAATATAAAAACGCGAGCAGTTCAGGAAGAGGCAATTATACGGATACCTTTTTTAAAGTGTCCTGCACTGGTTGGTTTAGGATAACAGTTATCACGGTCAAATTCCTTCATCATCAGCACATTGCATGGAGATATAGACTTGCTAAACAACATACTGTATGGAGACACAAACTTTCTAAAGAACACACTGTATAGAGATATAGTCTTGCCAAACAACATACTATATGGAGAAACAAACTTGCTAAACAACATACTATATGGAGACACAGACTTGCTTAACAACATACTGTATGGAGATAGAGACTTGCTAAACAACACACTGAATGAAGATATAGACTTGCTAAACAACATGCTGTATGGAGATACAGAATTGCTAAACAACATACTGTATGGAGACACAGACTTGCTAAACAACATACTGTATGGAGGTATAGACTTGCTAAACAACATATTTTATGGAGACACAGACTTGCTAACCAACACACTAAGGAGATATAGACTTGCTAAACAACATACTGTATGGAGATACAGTTTTGCTAAACAACATACTGTATGGAGATACAGTCTTGCTAAACAACATACTGTATGGGGATACAGACCTGCAAAACAATATAATGCATGGAGATATAGTCTTGCTAAACAACTTACTGTATGGAGATGCAGTCTTGCTAAACAACATACTGTATGGAGATGCAGTCTTGCTAAAAACATATTGAATGGAGATACAGACCTGCTAAACAATATAATGCATGGAGTTACAGTCTTGCTAAACAACAAACTGTATGGAGAAACAGACTTGCTGAACAACATACAGCATGGAAATAGACTCGTTAAACAACATACTGTAATGAGACAGACTCGCTAAACAACATACTGTATGGAGATAGAAAAACAACACACTGCATTTGGACACAGGCCAGCTGAACAACATATTATGGCGACAGGCAACCAACACACTGTACGGATACACAGATGCACAACACACTGTACAGAGACACAGACAAACAACAACACACTGTATAGAGACACAGGCAAACAACACACTGTACGGAGACACAGATGCACAATACACTGTACAGAGACACAGACAAACACACTGTATAGAGACACAGGCAAACAACACACTGTACGGAGACAGACAAACAACATACTGTATGGAGAAACAGACAAACATCATACTGTATGGACACAAACAACACACTGTACGAAGACACAGACAAACAATATATTGTATGGAGAGACAGGCAAACAACACACTGTACGGAGACACAGACAAAGAACACACTGTATGGAGACACAGACAAACAACACACCTACGGAGACACAGACAAACAATACACTGCACGGAGACACAGACAAACAACACATTGTATGGAGACACAGACAAACAACACACTGCATGGAGATAAGGGGACTTCAGCGTGGCCAAAGGGATATGAGCGTTCTAGCTTTTAAAGTTCTAGTTCGCTGATGATGACGTAGATGGATTGTTTCCTACGAGCGTCAGTTTGGACTAGAACGTTGACTTCTCGTTCAGAAAGCAACGGCAAACTACTGACAGTAAAATTGCCTAGAACATCAACCTGGGGTGGGGGTTGGCCGCAAAGTTCTGCAAAAGAAATGCAATTTGTTTTAATGGAGACACAGATCAATGGTTTCTATCACAACATGGATCCGTCATTTGGTAGAACAGGTATCTGATGATATTTGAACTGGTTCATCATCCTGTAGAATCGCTCTGGGTGGAAATTGGAATCCAGCATCATTTAGCTAGACATGTATTCGATGGACATCACTAAATCCAAGATCCCCAGTCAGTTACATTCAATGGTGGACGTTGGGCAGAAGACATTCATCTAAACGTCTTTCCCTAAAACCAGCTGACTCCCCCGGTGAGGTACTGGTAATATCAGATGCAAAACGTCGACTTTAACTTCTCCCACTGGTTATGATCGAAATCACACCATGAGCAGAATTCAAGTTCAGACTTCCAAAGCAATGCATTACCACTGGCACGACATACAATTCATTATCAGCTGACAGGAGAAGACATTCACATACCATTTCTCAAAAAAAAACAGCAGCTGTATATTCTCTGTCGCGATACGGCTATATGGTACAGAGCGACTATGCTGCATTCAAATGTATATGAATACGGACAGCACCAGTTCTACCCTTTTATCGGGTCTAAATAATATCTTGTTGGGTTTAAACCAGTGTTTCCCAACCTTTTTTGTGCCATGCCCCACTTAAGCCTTTCTAAAATTCATATTGTATATGAATGTATATGAATACGGACAGCACCAGTTCTACCCTTTTATCGGGTCTAAATAATATCTTGTTGGGTTTAAACCAGTGTTTCCCAACCTTTTTTGTGCCATGCCCCACTTAAGCCTTTCTAAAATTCATATTGCCCCCCCTCCCCCGCCCCACGCCCCCCCCCCTCAACATATACATTATTTTTAATATTCAAAAATTGAAATGTTCACAAAGAAACTTGAATGATAGGTTTTAGGAAGAAATCACTAGGTAATTATTGAGCAAACACAGTAAGTAAATTTTCAAAACATATAATGGAGAACTGAAATTCAAGTACAAAATAATTTTAATGAAAGATTTTTCTATATTATTTTAATTATTAGTAATTATTTATTATTTAAATTTAGTGAGATTCTTGCGCTTGATGCTTGCTGCAAAGAGATCTTATGTCAGGTTCCAATTTAGTTAACTTCAGTCTCAAGTCTCCCCGTTTTGTTATATTCAGCCGATTTCTTCCATTTTCGAATTGCCCCCCTTAACAGTCAAATTGCCCCCCTGTGGGGCGTGGTCCCCACGTTGGGAAACACTGGTTTAAACAATATCTGACTTATTTTATTTTGTATATTAGGAATTGAGTCATAAACGTACTTCCGTTTACTCAATAAGTGATGGCGTCACAACATACGTTCTCTCTCGGAATACACTAAAGTGCTAGTAAAACAACGTGAAAGACTGCCAGAAACAAAGAAGGGGGATACCACAAGAGACAGACAGACGGATCAGTTAACCGAATGACGGATGGACAGGTGGACGGGCGGACGTACGAGTGGTCAGATGGCCAGACAGACGGAAGGAGACAGACGAATGCAAATGGCTCAATAATCTCGTCATTGATGTTTTCATGGCCCGTATATCAGCACCCTCGCTGCTTTTATATATGTGACCTCAAGTCTTGAATATATCAAGCTTTTAGCTGATGCTTGGTGTGCCAACTTGTGGCAAGTAATGACTTCCCGACAATAATAACGCCTTCTCATCCAGACTTAACGACCCTGCTACAAGTATTTTCAAGATGTATAGTATATCTGTCTACCATTCCCCAGATAACGCTCCACAGCTCCCAGGTGACTGCTCCCCACCCCGGGGTAAATGTCTACTGCCCCCAAGTGAACGTTTACAACCCTTCGGATGACTCACTTTTTGAACCACTATGCTAAACTATAGCCCTACAGCCTTCAAACTGTTTTGTTGCCCAGTGTGTCCTCTAATATGTACTCTTTCCTATAGTGACATCCTGTGAGTTCCACTAAATCTGTTAAATGTATTACAGTAATTCTAATCCCCCCCCCTCCTTTTTTTAAAAAAGATATAGGACCTGGTGCCATACTAGGAACATAGTGTTTGACCCAAACTTACTTGATCAAACGGTACAAGATGGGTGATACGGTCAGTATCACGTCGGCTGCTTTAACTCTTAAAATATTCTGGTACCCATTTTAAGAGACTAGGAAAACCCCTGAGCCACGTGGTCACCGAAAAATCCAACCTTGACGGAGATATGGACTCATGACCTCTGGACGTGTAGACGAATTGCATACGGCGACTAGGCTACTGCGGCTCCCCCTACTAACCTTGGCCGCTAACTCATGTTCTCCACGTTCTGTGTTGCACTCTGCTCACCGCAACACTCAAGACTTCATTCCAGCCACACATTTCCATACTGAACCCTGACCACGAAGTAACGATCCCACGGCATGAACAACAGAAATATCACAAGCATAAAAACCTATTTTCTGAAAAATGATGTGAACCGGAAAATATAACCACTTCTGCTTAAGACGTTAGTCGAAATGGAACAAAGAAGGGAAAGAATATCACAATTTTACCCCCCCCCCCCCCACCCCACCAATTTTGACTTCAATTATAATCGACGCTGCAGAAGCAGGTTGAACAAGGCCGAATTTTTTTTCCCCTCGTAAATACATAACTGACGTTGTGTGTGTGTGTGTCCTTTTCTTCTGTACGGATGAGAATGGTGGACGAGTAATGGGAAGTTGAAGAAGCTTGATGCAGTAGGGATGTGGCTTTATTTCTGAAGAATGTTGAGAACACTATGAGATGAAAACCGCTAAGATGTTCAGAAGTGCTGGTGTTACAAGATCACATGTCAAAACATATGGAACAGACACATGAAATGCATCAGTATATCAACACATGAGGTGAAATAGAAACAGTAGCCTCATGTGAGAAAACACTAGGCAAGAGAGGCGCATATAGACAAATATCGAAGATGTGTGTAGCACGCTTAAACAGCAGGACAACACAATTTTATCAGAGTAATTAATAGATGACAGAGTTTGGAGAGTCATGATTTCTGATCAAAAAGGAGGACGGGGGGGGGGGAGGAGGGGGAGCAGCGTGAGGGGAGAAGAAGAAGAAGAAGAAGAAGAAGAAGAAGAAGAAGAAGAAGAAGAAGAAGAAGAAGAAGAAGAAGAAGAAGAATCCATCAATATATAATTCACCCTTTGCTGTATCATGCTCTAACGGTTTGGTTTACAGATTGACCTTCACCGTAGGCGCTATCTGCCAAGATAAATAATTGCCCTATTTACTGTTGACGTTACACTACCATTCTTCTGCGTATACAGTCAACTGTCAAACTGCTTTCTCTGCCAATGCGTCAAAAAACATTCCTTTCTAGAGTATATTTCCACTGTCAGATATTTCCAGCGCTAGTGTTTATTTGTTACCTTAGTAGCAGAAGTCAATGCTTACATCTCACTGCCTTATTAGGGGTGTCCTGGGTGCAGTCTAAAACTATACGCATTTATTCATTATGGACGAGTTCCAGTTATTCATACCGGCGCGGCGAACTTACGCTCACCCAACAATCAGCCAATCAATATGATAATCTGCTGGGATGGGGTGCGGTGGGGGAGACACACTGTATAAAAACAAGCGGAAGCTGTTTTCGTGCATTTTGTTTTAATGAGCAGTGCATAATATTACATGAACAACATATTCTAAGTATTCAAAATCAACAATTAGAAAAAAAAAACATATGCCATTTCAATTGAAAGAATGAGTTTTCAGCGGAGGATAAGAAAATGTTTTACGGCCAGACCTTTAATTGCCGACGTGTGTTCGACTTAGTACATGTTTCTTCTTCTTCTGCGTTCATCCGGAGTGTTGTTGTTGTTTTTTTTTTTTCAGACGTAATTGCGTTGTTGCAATTTTATTTGCACCCTTAGGCCGCACATCCGACTTCTGCGGGCGATTGTTGACCGGGTTAGCCTTCCCGGAGTACATGTTTGACAATATCTGAACGTCGAAGAAACTGGCTGGAAAGTGGACACAAACATTAAATATACACTGGGCATGAACATGTCCGAGCTGCGGAACTGGCAAAAGAGTCATACAATGTATGGCCGCCTGTGATGACAACGACGTTATGCAAAGGACCTGTTACATGTTGGTAGTGATGACATGTTGCGATCTAATACTTCCCAAAGACATTTCAGAAAACTTTATGGGAGTGAGTTATGTTTAGACAGCGAGGTGCTGTCATCATACACAGATGACAGGTTAGATAAACCTTGTTGCGACCACATACTTTGTAGGTTGTGCGTCATATAAAAACAGACAGATACGTGTTGATAGTGATGACAGGTTGCGATCTAATGCTTTCCAAAGACACTTCATAAATCTTTTGTTTCCATTCATCTCTTCCGATGGGAGTGAGTTATGATTAGACAGGGAGGTGCTGCCGTCATACATAGTTGACAGGTTAGATAAACCTCGTTGTGACTACACACTTTATAAAATGTGCGTCATATCAAAACTGGGAGATAAACATGGTGGCAATAACTATTAATTTCGTCCAGTCACCGGGAATTCAAAACTAAAACATGCAACACGCCACAAAACTAACATTATGAATAAATGATGAAGGGAGAAAATTAAAAGGCGAAATATCAAATTCTGGTGACGGTAAAAAACACCAACACGTTTCAGGTTATAGGTCCTTCATTAGCAAAAACAAACGAAACGAGATACGTTATTGATATATCCTTCACGTGACATTTTCATAACCAGATTTTACAAATTATGTACAAGTTACAGATCGTGACGCCTGTGTGTCATCAGGAAAGCAAAGAATAGTAACAGTAACTTACCATAAACACTGAAAGAGGCGACTAATGACGTCTGGCGTGGAAGTGCAAACCTCAGAATTGTATATTGAAAAAACGTATTGCTACACTTACGTGATGTTTTTTTTCTGAACGTATTCTGTCCCGTCTAATTGTTATATTAACCCACTACTACAACTGTTACCTTAACTCCTGCCCAAAGTGTTACTATAACTACTTTAGACTCACACTTTTTCTTTTTACTTTACATTAAAAACTGTTCAGATAGAACGCGTTAAAGTAACAACTGCTAGAACAGACGGAATCACAATATTTTTTTCTTCGACAGGTCTGCTAAGAAATGTATATAGCAGCTGAAGCAACGCATTACTCTTTACCAGACCAACCGAGAACAACAGGCTGGAAGTTCACACTAAGATTTGGAATGGAAGTTTTCGAAAGTAAAAATAACGTGACGTGTGCGCATACCAGAGAGGTGGATAACAAATATCAGACCAATGTATTTAAAGAAGTTTATTGTGCCGTTTTGTGGGCACGTTATGAACAGAAATAAAACTTGAAAACTTAGTGACAGGAGGCACATTTGATGCCCAAAGAGAAAGGCAAAAAGACGCACGGTTGGACAGTCTCGTCGCATGGCATAATCGGAACAAGAACACAGACCTGATAAAAGACTGATGATGGTATGAGACGGTGACGGTGAACCATAATCGCGCACGCTTCTCAGCAAGACACATCATTACGGTGATAATGATATTGGACAGCAGCGATGGCAAGACTAAGGTCAGGATGTTGGCCAAGACTTCGGGACACTTCTCGACGGTGCGGTCTACAGACTGGGTACCCAGTTTGACTAACGTCACTAACGTTTCTATTATTACCATGAAACTCCGCAGATGTGAGGCTTGAGAATCGGTATTGCACCAATGGCTCCTGCGTTTGGAGTTGGGAATGACAGCACTACAACACAAGCTTCTGGAGATGGTACTTCAACCTAACAGACGCAAGTCCTTTTCAAGGCTCAAGCAACACAGAGTAACGCATTTTACTCAGGGGTTAGAGCTCAATATTCCAGAGTTATTGACACTGATCAACTAATTAAGCTTATAACGAAGACTGGTGAAGAAAAGATGTTACCACAATCATAACAAGTTTATATGTCGCCCGATCTGTACCTGCTGAAGTCGATTTGTGTAAATGATGACCGTCCCTGTTGAGAGCTGGTTAACTACATGTCGGAGTCGTGCTCACCTGCAGTAACTGCAACCAGTTGCATACTCAATGCTCTACTTCAACCACCACTATCGAAAACAAATGTATCTTGACATGTGTCACCATGCATCAAATTACAGTCAAGGACACTTTTACATGCCTAGTCGCAGAGGGAATACGGTATTAGATGTCTAATTTGCAGAGCAATCGCTTCTCGGTGGGTGATGTAGTAAATATCATACCAGTCGCCTTTGCTTCTAAAATCATTTCCTGGTATCAAACTGTTACCCCACTGTATATCCTCTCTGTCTGTCTTCAATGTTCCAATGATAGAGACCTTCGAAGCTTAAATTAATGACACAGAATATTTCTGAAATAATTGCACACATCTATTTTGTTTGTGGGAGTTGCGGTAGTAGTGTCCAAATATTTCACACACCCAAAACTTATGAAGGCCCTATGGGGCCATCGTCACAACTGGGGACAGATGTCGCTCCATTGTTTCATTTCTCGATGCACATTAGCTGTATGGGTGAGTTGCACGGCACATATTTGTAAGCATTACATTAGGGCGTAGTCATTAGTCACGGTACAATAAGCTGGCTGTTGCAGATTAATCTCTCTCTCTCTCTCTCTCTCTCTCTCTCTCTCTCTCTCTCTCTCTCTCTCGTAT
>OY992879.1:96387772-96652772 GCA_963921405.1 Cepaea hortensis | reverse complement strand
CTGAGATCTCTTACCCATCTGTAATTCACCAAAAAAGATATCCTTTGGTATTCTACCATCATCCATCCTCCTAAGATGTCCTATCCATCTAAGTCTACGAAGACTGAGCATGGAATAAACTGTCACACAACCTGATCTTTCCAATACTTCAGTATTTGTGATTTTGTCTTGCCACTTAATACCAAGAATTCTTCGCAGACACCGCATATGAAAGCTGTTTAAATTGTTCTCTTGGTGTGAGTAAGTTGTCCAGGTTTCACTGCCATAGAGAAGAGTACTAAGGACACAGGCTTGATAGACAAGGACTTTTGTTTTGGCAGTAAGCTTCCTGTTCTCCCAGACTCTTTTTCTTAACCTGTTCATTGTTGTTGCTGCCTTACCAATCCGGATGTTGATTTCCTGATCTAGGGATAATTTGCTATTTACCACTGATCCTAGATATGTAAAATGGTCTACTATCTCTAGTTCGGCGTCGTCAATAAAGATTGATGGTACCCCATGTGCACCCTGTGACATAATCTGTGTCTTCTTTTTGCTAATTGTTAAACCAAATTCAGAACAAGCATTGGAGAATGCAGATAGTAGACATTGCAATTCTTCCTCAGAGTGGGTCGTAACTGCAGCATCATCTGCAAAAAGCAACTCTCTGATCAGTACCCTCCTAATTTTGGTCTTAGCCTTCAATCTCTGAGCATTGTAGAGGCCGCCATCTGAGCGTGAGTGAATGTATATACCACCATCCTGATCACGAAATGCATATTTCAGTAGAAGTGAAAAGTATATTCCAAAGAGGGTGGGAGCTAGTACACAACCTTGCTTAACTCCACTCTTGATTTCAAATTCTTCAGAAGTTGCACCATCAAACTTGATTATACCCTTCATGCCTGTGTGGAACGATTCCACAATGGACAGAAGAGTTGGTGGGCAGCCAATCTTCTTTAGTGCCTTGAACAGACCCTCACGACTGACCAAATCAAATGCCTTTGTGAGGTCGATGAAGGCAATAAACAGTGGTTGATTCTGTTCACGGCATTTTTCTTGCATTTGTCGCAATGAGAATATCATATCAGTGGTAGACCGGTTCTGTCGAAAACCACACTGTGATTCGGGGTAGACTTGATCTCCTAGGACTTGAAGTCTGCGCAGAACAATTCTGGCAAATACTTTTCCAACAATACACAGAAGTGAGATACCCCTATAGTTGTTGCAGTCGCTCCGATCGCCCTTGTTCTTGTACAGTGTTATGATGCTTGAATCTTTGAAATCCTGTGGGACTTGTCCTTCACGCCAGAATAGCTCTATTAGCTGGTGGATCTGTATAGTGAGTGTGTCTTGCCCACTCCTGATAACCTCTATTGGAATCCCATCCTTACCTGGAGCCTTGCCAGATGCAAGTTCATTTATAGCACACTTAACTTCTGTTTTGGTGGGAAGTGTGTCCAGGTGGTCAAGAGTTGGTAGAGCCTCTATGGCGTTGAGGGCATTATCCGCTAGTTTGGTCTCACTTGAGTAAAGCTCCAAATAGTGCTCTACCCATCTGTCCATCTGCTGTTTCTTATCAGTGATGACTTCTCCAGTCAAGGTTTTCAATGGTGCACTTCTTTTGATCACTGGACCACAGGCTTTCTTTATTCCTTCATACATGCTTCTTATGTCTCCCTTATCACTTGCGATTTGAATGGACTCACATAACTTGATCCAATAATCATTTGCACACTGCCTGGCAGCCTTTTGCACATCCTTCCTAGCTTGCCTTAGCTCACTCAGAGTGTTACGCGTTGGTCTTTCCTTGTTTCTTAAGAGAGCTTTCTTCTTCTTATCAATCAAGGGCTGCAGAGTCTCGCTGTTGGCCGCAAACCAGTCCTGCCTCTTATGATCCACAGTGCCGTAAACCTTTACGGCAGTTTTACAAAGAGTTTCCTTAAGTTTATTCCATTTATCATTTACTGTACAATTTTCTGGTGTATCAGTGAAAGCGTCTTCAAGTTGCTGTTGAAACTGAAAGCACTTTTCCGGATCATGAGTGTTAATAATATTAATCCTGGGGCTAGATTTGTGTTTAGCTGTGTAGATTCTCTTTGGTCTCAGTCTAACCCTTGCAACAACCAAAGAATGATCCGTATCACAGTCAGCACTGTGGTAACTACGAGTCAATGATATATGGTTCAGATGTTGTCTCCGTGTGATGATGAAGTCCAGCTGGTGCCAATGGCCGGATCTTGGATGTTTCCATGTGACCTTATGCATCTCTTTTGTTTTAAAAAAAGAGTTTGTAATACATAGGTCATTACTGGTGCAATGCTCCAGCAGCCTTTGCCCATTTTCATTCATGCGACCGATGTTGTATTTTCCAAGGCAACAATATGGATAAAGTACAGTAAAACATTTATTTCCATATGAGATACTATCAGAGGGTGTGAAATGCTTATAACTTTATATTTGCTAGGTAGCAGTTTTATAATTGTCAGCATCCATCTCTCTTTCTCACCGCCATTTAATCATACAACCGTGAGCTATATAACAAATTAAATGCGGGTGATCATCATTACTAGCCGAAGCGGGATGTAGATGTGCAGATACGACAGAATCTGTTGGTTGATTGTTTGGTTCCACTGGACGACAACTTGTCCGAGCAACTATGCTAGTACTGACATGGTTCTTAAATGCTGATTAACCTTAGATATGCAGTGGCCAGTCTCCTGCTGACTTTTAAATAGTTGAATAGTTCCCATTGTTGTTAATTATGAAGTAAAGTCATTAAAAGTTTGTGAAATTTTCAATTCCTTCATTTTTTATAGTAACTGTTGGTTGATATGTGGCTTTGTCTGTGGACATTACCTTCGTTTTTTATATTAAGGGGGACACACACACACGCACGCACGCACGCGCGCGCGCACGCACACACACACACGCACGCACACAGTCATATATATATATTTATATAATGTTAGTGAATGTCACTAAAAACACTAGACAACAACGAACTGACAGCTCTTAACCTAAATTAGGTATATTACTAGACATGCTAGGCCACATACAAACTGAAAGCTAAAATTCTAAATTATATCAGCAGGCGCGCTGGACAAAATAAAAATAACGACTTAATGCTAGAAACCAAGATTATGTGTGTATTAAAAAAACAAGAAGACAACAACAAAACAATATAGACAGAAAAACTCGTCAAACTGCCGATCAACAAACGATAAGCAATAATTAATTCAGTCAGACCACGTTCGTTATTCAATCGCATGCATGTAACAAACATTTACTGCCGAGAAAACGTAAATATTTTATCAGTCAGAAATTTTAAAAAAGTGCAGATGTTACCAATAAATGACGTGACGGCTGCAATGTTGTGGTACATTTCTGCTGATTTCAACACGTAGCTTGAAAAGTGCACTGGGTAATAATCACAGCACTGTGTATATAGGAGACACTGAGTGTTGGAGAAATGTGTCTATCTTCTGTAAAACGTGTCTAAAGCTGGCTTTCATGTTAGATCTAGGTCATTTTTGAAGCAAACTGAAGGCATATTCCACTGCTTGAATTATCAACGTAGTAGTAGTAGTAGATTTCGTGGCTTTCGAGCTTTCAGTTTCAGCAAATGAACTTTGCAATAAAAAAAAACAAATATGTCCCGAGGTAGTGAAATGTTCATTCTTTGAATTACACAAACATCATAACTCTGTCCAGTGCTTGTGTCTAGTTGTAGCAAGTAACACTAATTCAGCTGCTGTTAATTATGCTGAAGTGAAATGTCTGCTTTTATTCCCCCGTGATCACGTTCAAGTCATCTTACATTATTACAAGGACCTGTGTTTTTATGTTCAAGTTCGAATTCTGCTATGTCATATGTATATCGAACAATAGCAAAACATCCTATGAGAAAAGAAAGGTTGGACAATCACATATGACGAACATAATATTCTTTACTGACAATCTTCAAGGCGTAAGAATGAGCTAGCACTCGTAAGTGGAATGTGTGTAACGAGATTTGAATTTACATTCGTTATATCTCCATCGAACAATCCCATGTTAGGAAAAGTCCGCTCTGTTGAACACCTTACCACACAAACTTCTTCACTTCCAAGATAATTATGATGCGAGGGGTGATAACACGCGATTCAGGACGACAATAAAGCAATGCAAACAAGCTTGCGACAACGAGGGTATCACCTAAGGAGAACGGAAAGATAAGAGACCCTCAAACAAACTTGCAGAGGGAGATAATCCACATTACTAATATCTCTCTGTGGCGAAGTGGTCAAGCCGTTTGACTCGTGCTCCGAAGGTTGTGGGTTCGATTCCGGGCCGCACCCTTCTGTTTACGAGTTAAATGTTTCGGAGACTCCTGTGGGTCGTCGCTGAAAGCTACGGAGTTCGTGCTTTGTGCGACGCTTTCCGTGCTACGGAAAGAGACCGAGCCATATGGGATAAAACCCGGTGCAATGAAGTCGACCCTGTCGACTATCGACTATTACTAATATGACATGTGTGTGTGCGCGTGTGTGCGCGCGCGCGTGTGCGTGTGTTTTTTTTTTTTAAGCAAAGAGGTTATGCTGAAAAATCGGTGCTTTTTTGACTGAACTAAAAATACAATTTTGTATTCGCCAAAAGACCCATTCCCGACATAGAAAAATATAGTGCTAAGACCCAATCTATCTGACGAATCAAAGGAGACGAATAAAAGTATGCATGAATGTCTGTGTGTGCTGTTGATTTGTTGGGGGGGCTATCTGCTCCACCTTTCACAAGGAACAGTGAGGAGCATTTTAAGTGATATTCACTGTCACCGGGACGGGGCATTATGGAGTAACCCTTTACTGTGAAGTTGGAACCGCGACTAAAGAATAACCTTAACAACGTTGGCGGATTTGGCTCGCTGAAGGCGGGATCCAGGTCCTAATACTTTGGGACCTCTAGAGTAGCCAAATACAATTAACCGATCATGCTACTGAAGGAGACTCGATCATCTTTCAGACGAGATACATAAGAGCTAAGTATGTTCACGACACCATACAAAAGTAAAACGAATTGAAGTCCCTAAGCCGCGCACGTCGATAAACAATAATAGGATTTGTATTCGTGTCCACGGGAACTACTGATGAGCATCTTACAGGCCCAGGATTGAGCTTAAGACTTGGTGCAATTTGTTACAGTTTATGAACCTAATTAACTATTGTTGTGTTATAAATCACTTGTAATTATATGTAGCAGACTGTTTAACAGCAATTATTCCACTTCAGTTATCATTCTGTAAAATTAGTGTGTCGACTATGTAAATAGCATAAAAAGGAGAGAGGATTGAAGTTGTGGGACAATCATTGTTTAATTTCCTCAGCCCAAACTCTGGCCTATCTACCATCTGAGTATTACCCTATTTGTTTAAAAACGTTCCCTGGGGTGGATTTCATTGTCATTAATTCATAAACAGAGAAATGGTAAGTTAAAATAAAACTCCTGACCCGTCCCAGTGGAGGAATTGGCATAATCCCTCTGTCTCCCTACAATATACTAGCTCCCATACAACCATCCAGGGGTACCATCCATCCATCATGTGCCATGCCTGTAAGCGTGGGCGGTCTTGATTTGCCATTTCACTCGATCACCAGAGTCGTGGATTAGCTCAGTGTTCTTGTCTCGACAATGCCACGTGGTCAAGTCATCCAGGTATTTACTTATCTGTCCACGTCTAATTTCTCTAATCAATTTAAGATTTTCATTTGTTTCTTGTAAGGGTACACAACGAAAGAATAAATATCGCGACCCAGCAAACAAAACTCATATTATAGCAAGCAAACTACTAGCCGCTGATCATTTACCTGTTGCTTGGCAAAACAGAAAACTTACCGTATTTTCGGGAGAACATAAGACGCACTAATAAGCCTAGGTTTGAGAGTTCAGATATATAGAATGCGTCAAGAGACTGGTTGTGGTCAATGGTTAATGAAATAACAGTTGCTTGGTATACACATGAATTAAGTGCATTGCAACCTATTCTCTAGAACTACTTAAGAATGCTCAGACAAACCATCGGCAGTCTTATGTTTTTGTTCAATGTATTGCATGTTTTAAAATGAATAAAGGGCGCTACAATCCATTCGATCTGTATTTAAGAATGCCAGAAGATCATGCACCGATCATTTGCATCCCCTGCTACGTTCGTTCACTTATGACGACGGTTGTTTTCTGACTTTTGGGGCTGCGACATTTGCGCCCTTCGGCCCAGGTATCCGAATTATCAGTCACTTGTTATTGGGGTTCGCCGTGCCAAATCAACGACCATCTAAACACAACGGCAATACGATTTATTTTTTTTTATGTCGCATCAAGAGTCGATCTCCTACAGTCTAGGCCGCTTCACTTGAACAATATGTCGTGTAGGTTGATTTCAGGGACACGGTGACAAGCTGTCACAACTTAATACTAAACCACCACATTATCAAGCTTGAAAAAGTAATAACAATATAATTTACAGATACACCAGAAACCACCCGTATACTGTTAATCTGACAGAACACACGGCTTGTTCACTCGACGATCTAGATGTTGGTAGCAGTCGTATGAATATCACGCGAGCTATATTTTGTGTTAACGACACAATGTCCTGCCGGATCAATGAGAGTTCCAGCCAGCCGGTTCTGACGGTCCTCTAACGTGTAGCGGCGGCACGAACTCACGCATTTTGGGTCCGAATTCACATGCAACTCTTCTGGCATCTAACTACCATACGATTAAAACAACCCATGAAGGCTACAATACAGTATACACTTGTAAGAAACAGGAGCCGTTATAGCGTAATAGCCAGTGTACTCGCCTGCCGGTTCGGTGATCAAGTCCCCAACCCCGCGGTGGGAATTCGAGATCACGCAGTTCTGGAATCGACCAGACAATATAAAACCGGAAATACAGAATGTTCTAGGTGGTAATGTGGCTGATATCACATTGCAATAATATATTGGGTGGCGTTTGGTCATGAAAATCTGGTTTTTCACAGAACCCTTCCCCCCTCCGCAAGCTCATTTTTGGGATTAATTTTCTGTTCATGATTAGTGATAGTAATTTGAAGCTCATTGCTTCAGACTGGTGTATAACTGAAAATTCCATCACACGTTAACACACAGACTACCAGAAGTGACATGTAGAAATACTAGCATTTAATAAGCGTCATTTATTTCACTTAATTTAGGCTTACAGAGTCTCAACTACTGGAGCCACTCTTAAGTGGCGTTTGATAGATTCGAGGCGATTTTTCAGCCGCTTCAAGTAGCGCGTGGTATACTAAGAGTTCTTCTTTCTCAACCCTTTATACGCCATTGAGCATAGGTCCTCAACCAACTAACTCATGCCGTAGGCTTGATCTTGTTTGGTTGGATTTGACAGGTACAGTTTTCTACAGGATGGGGAAGCCAGCTTCTAGTCCAACCCTCCTTAGTCGCCTTTTACGATTAGTACAAGGTTACTCCGGCTCTGTGGCGAAGAAGTTACGGACGCAATTCGTAATCCCGCATCAATCAATCAATCAATCAATCAATCAATCAATCAATCCGGTGATGTCTCCACAATGAAGGTTGGCTGCAATGGATCTCCAACACCATCTGTCTCTCGCCATGACTTTACATTCTGTCAAATTGATGTTCGTCCATCGTTGTCTACCTCAACATTGCCGTCCAGTATGGTTTTTATAAGACGTCTTTTACCGTGGCTGAAATATTTCACTTGCTTCTTTTTTATTTATTTCATCAACCTTCTTTTCATTCCCAGTTTTTCGAGAGCCTCTGTATTTGATTGCTTCCATGAAATACGACATATTCGTCTGAACTCATTTTCTGTGCAAAATTCAATTAATTTGTCACCTGCATCATTTCTATTTCCCAATCCAAATTTTCCTAAACTTGTCTCTCATTTTCAGCTCTACCTGCGCCTACTTTTGCATTAAAATCTCCCATTATTATTGCTATATCATTATGACCAATCTTATTTAATGTGTCTTGCAGTGTGTTGTAAAAATCTTCAATTTCGTCCTCCTCTGCTGTTGAAGTAGGTGCATATATCTGTACAAGAGTTGTGTTTTTTGGACGGCCTTTAAGTCTAATAGTGAGGATTCTATCACTAACTGGATTATATCCCATTAAAGCTTTTGCACTTGTCTTATCTAAACAAAATGCCACTCCACTCTGGCCTCCGACGTTTCTACCAGAATAAATGAAAAGACTTCCATTTTCAGTAGTAAAATGTCCCTTGCCGCTCCAGCGATGTTCACTAATTCCTAAAATTTGAATGTTTAACCTCTCAATCTCATCACATACTACTTTAAGCTTTCCCTCATACAGACTTCTCACATTCCACGTTGCTATTCTCACTCTGTTTCTTAGTCTGACACATGGGATTTCCTTGGTAACACAGTCAGGATTAACTCCGTCACCACGATTACTAGTACTGGTCCCTGTGTCACACTCTTCCCCAGTGTTATCTGATCTGCCTGGCCTGGGGGTCTCGCCACCAGATCTCTTTCTTATTATGTTTTCTTTATTGGTTGTTATGGTTTCTTGGCAAGTTTTGCAGAAGGTAGTTTGCCATTGCTTTCCTTCTGGGCAGTGACTGTACTAGTCGGTGGCCATAGCCATTGTCTCTACTGATGAGATCATCTGCCTATCGCCGCAGAGTGCAAGACCTTAACCAACAACAATCTGTCGGCTGCTCTCACATTCCATCCACCACCTGCTTCCATGGCTTCTCGTAACCCTGATCGGGGGGCTAAACGGGTACTCCACCTTGCCCAAGGGTGTCCCGTAGACTAACGGAGGAAAGGAGGCGTCTTACCTCTCCTTTGATATGGGATACCCCTACCCCGCTAACTGGTATGGACGATTACTGTTGGAAAATCCAACCTCAACTTATGACCTTTCCACTGGGGGTTGGTCCGGATGTGTTGACAAACCAGGCAGTATACAGTTCTCTACAGAGGCTCCTATAATACAATGAAAGTGGTTGCGTACAAACAAAACAAGTAACCGTAATCCAGAAGCTGATACCGTTGCCTGCATACACTAAGTCATGGCATGATGCAGGCGAGTGACTGTCTTGCCACTTTCACCATCTTCAACTCAAAGCCCAGGCACGTATGCTTTACAACTAAACGAATCGAAGCCAAGGTGTAATTTATGTTCGAACCAATAACGACAGTTATGGAAATCATCTCTCCTTCCACAATCACCCCCCCCCCCTCCCTTTCCAATGATTTACTCATTTCTCCAGCAGCCCGCCATATGTTCACTGGTACACCCTATACTTCAGATTCTTTTCCTCAATCTATATGTCCCCTGCAGTTATTTACTTTCAATTACAGAATGCGTGGGTCACAAGAAGCTAAACTAAAAAAAACTACTGTCTGCGCTAGGAGCTGATACCGCTGCCTGATTACACTAAGTCATGACATCATGTAGGGCAGTGACCTCCTAGCCACTATTACCATCTTCAACTCAAAGCTGTGGCGATGGGATTACGAAAGCAATTCGCGATCCCTTACGAAGCAGACCATCTTGTGTTGGTTTTCATACTATGGTATGAGTGCCGGTCGTTCAGAAAGCAATGGCAAACTACTGATCGTAAACTTGCTAAGAAATCACAAACAATGCTGGGATTGACTGCAAAGTTCTGTAAAGGATATGCAACTGACTTTTAACTAGGTTAGAAGGGTGAAATTACAACAGTCTTGAACAGAAACAGTTCAGTGGCTAGCGAAAACTATAAGGATACTCCATTGCAGAAATAGAAATGAAAAGGCGTTATCTTTAAATAAAAAAAAAAAACCACCTTTCTCGATAAAACCTGACAAGGAAGTATTCAAATAGAAACAAACGTGGTGTGGGTTTAATTGAATAATAAGGAAGTGACACTTTTTCTCTCTTGATATTTTTGTGCCTGAAGAAAAGGATAGGAATTCCCTCGAGAGAAAGCATACATTGTGTTTCTTTCATTGTTATTAAAAATGGTCTGGGCTTTTTCAATATTATAAGATTTAAGCCACTGGAAAGGCATATTCTTGAAAATACCCACTAGTATCACCATCAAATGAGGCCGTTGTCTCGGTGAAAGTGTAACACGAACTTCGTCAAGGCAAGGATTCATTTAATTTCTCTGCTATTTTTTATGCCTTGTGATATCAAAATTGCCTCCTTAGTCTTCTGTTAGTGGAGATAATTGCCTATACAGTTTAACTTTACTACTTTTGTGGTCCCGGGAGTTCCCCAACGCCCTCTGCGAAATCTGCTTACTTTGTTACATACAGTGGTGATACTAAGCAGAACTAAAGTGGCAGTGGTTCGGATAAAGAGTAGTGGTACACCAAAAGATGAAGGAATTGAAGACATAATGTAACACAGACGGAGATAAAGAAGAAGAAGAAGAAGAAGAAGAAGAAGAAGAAGAAGAAGAAGAAGAAGAAGAAGAAGAAGAAGAAGAAGAAGAAGAAGAAGAAGAAGAAGAAGAAGAAGAATACTTTATTTCACATCAACAAACACCCATAACAATCAAAGATTGCAGCCCGCTTCCCAGCCACTACACTTCACCAAATTCACAAACACCCAGCCATCTAGCGCCTCCATCAACACTTCCGTACATTCAACCCCAGAATAAAAGGACTATGCAATGTGAATTGCCGTTGCTTCTCATTGCCAGATTCCGAGGCGCTCTAATTCGTGTATTTGAGCTAGAGAGTGTCCCCAGGAAACAAGAAAATGTATTGCGACATTGCATAAAGTGTGCGAGGTTTGGAACCATTTAATGCATCGAGTGTATTCTGCTTCGCGCAGTTTCCAATTTGGGTAACAGCAGGAATGAATTTCACCGAAGGTGTTTGCTGGGATTCGCAACGCTAGTGCCGCGTGGCTGAGAGGTTATGGTGTCAGCCTCAGGCTCAGAAGTTACATGGTTCGAATCCCAGCATAGGGCTCACATTGTTACATGGTTTGAATTCCAGAAAGACCCCATTTCTGTGGGATCGCAAAATATCTCGTATATGGTGCTAATCCCACATTTGAGTGAGTGAGTGAGTGAGTGAGTGAGTGAGTGGCACCTTGCAGTCTTGACAGACCAAAGTATGTGAGTTGGAATGTGGCCAGAATTCCATCACAATGCCTGGGCAGAGCTTCAGAGAGAAACATGCGGTGCCCAAACGACATGTCCCCTCGTGTTTTCCAGAGGAATGGGTAACCAATACGTCTGGCACAAGGTAGGCTGCAGACGCTGGCGGCTCAGCGTCAAACCTCCGAGACCTCGCCTCCACGAGCAGGTAGCGAGTGGTGGCCAGCCCCTGGAACCAAAGGGACCCGACTTAAAGGCGTTCAGCCAAAGGTAAGGGCCTCGTTCACACCTGGACCATAGGAAGCGTACATCTGTCAAACACAAGTGTCCGGACCTGTGTAAAGCGTGTACTACCGTCAGACTCCCTGCCTGACTAGTGCGGATCCCGCGACCACCAGGAATAGGCCCGCCAGAGATATCGCCGGAGATATTGCTCGTCTGTTGCGAGGAAATCTCCCATCCTTCCACTGTGCGGATCTCGCGACCAGCGAGAATAGGCCCGCCGGAGATATTGCTCGTCTGTTGCGGGCAAATCTCTACCGACTGACTGAATAAGTACAGAAACGATAAAAGTAGTGGTATTTCAATTGCGCTTGCGCGCCTACTTATGCTACACCCTTCATGTGTCTTCACAAAGTCGGACTAGAGTCAAGCTCAACAGGGTCTTCTTTCCCCGCTGATTCTACCAAGCCCGTTCCCTTTGCTGTGGTTTCGCTAGATAGTAGACAGGGACAGTGGGAATCTCGTTAATCCATTCATGCGCGTCACTAATTAGATGACGGGGCATTTGGCTACCTTGCGTTACCCTACAACCCAAAACATTCTCTTGCTGCCCAATAGTTGAGGTATGGAGACGTCGGAACCGTGTAATTACGAAACAAATAACTTACTAAGATGATGATTTTAACCCACGACCACTGGACAGGCGGGCAAGTGCACAAGTCTTAATGCGCCTCTCATCAAAGTAATAAAATGTTATAAGCATAAGTACTGGCTGACACTCACAGATAGTAATTGGGAAGGCAAGAAGATAACAGAATTCACATAAGACAACAAACACTTAAGGTTACGGAAGGACTTTGTGAATCCGAGTCCGTGGCCTCCAAACGTACTCCTGTGAGACAGATTCATTTCGTGGTGATGTATTTGAATCAAGTGTGAAACATGGACTGTTTATCAGCGACATGAAAGAAAATTAAACCACTTCCACACAGTCCGCCTTACGAAGCTATTGAAGATTAAATGGCAAAACAAGATCCCAGACACCGAAGTTCTAGAAAGAGCGTCCATGCCCAGTATCCACACTTCTAATGAAGAATCAGATTCGCTAGGCTGGTCACTTAACTCGTATGTCAGATCACATTCGGTGAGTGCAAATCAATATCCGAAAATGTGTTTGTCTACGTGAGTTGGAAAGAGAGCACCAATGCGCATGGTTATTCAGTTACTTGAAGTTGTCTTCCCTCAAGGTTTATACCCCCCTGAGGAGGATTTTTAAAATGCCCTGAAGAGTTTTGAATCTTCTTTGAATGATTCATTTAGCTTTGAAATAATAATGTTATAAGATGAAGGTGACCTTGACGAAAGACCATTTCTCAAATAACCGTCCCCTGTAATCTCGAACAGAAAGTAAGAAGTTTGTGCTGTGCACGTAGAATCGTCGGAGTCGAACATTGCTTTGACTAAACAAGGGACGAATGTCAAACTGAGCTTATGCTTGAGAGGTCAACCTCAGAAGCATTAACCATGCTTCACAGAGCGTTCACGTCGGAAATACCACACCGAACAACAAGCGACCACACAACAACTAAACTGATTGATTGATTTAGGAACCGACATCACAGCATTCGGGACATTCCCATAAGCGCTCCGTCCCCATCCTCAGCAGCCAGCCAAGAGTTCCAACACTAATAGTTCCAGTAGCAACTAAATTTAAATTACGAAACAGACAGGAGATATTCGCGACTTGGAATGTTACTGGTCTAGAAAATAAGGAACCAGCTCTCGTAGAGTTTATGAAAAATCAAATATTCAAATATTAGGACTCGCAGATACTACGAAAAAGGGGCAGAACACAAAAAGAACACATGAAAGTTACGTTCTTATATGGAGTGGCGTCGACCAGCGAGCAGCTAAACACGGAGTGGGTTTTTTGTTACATCCAGAAAAAGCGAAAGCCATTATCAACACTAAATTTACATCAGTAAGGATAATACTAGTACAGATCAAAGAAGGAAATAGAACAACTTTTATACAAACATACACCCCATGTAACGACACTTACAGCGACGAAGGCAAAGACGAGTATTTTGATAAACTTGCAGACACGTTAAATAATGTCAGGGAGACAGATGAACTTATTGTGATGGGTGATTTAAACGGACGAAGAACACCGTGGGATGATTGCATGGGGCTATTCAGCGACACAGAGACTGAATGTAACAGCAAACACAGAGACTGAATGTAACAGCAGTGGTCAACGTCTACTCAACATATGCTCCGAACATGGACTAATAATAGCAAATAGTTTTGTTTCAACATCGTCGTAGCCACACCAAAACCTGGTATAAATGGAATGACATAGATCAAGCATCTCAAATTGACTTTATTCTACTTAGGAAATCAGACAGAAGACTACCATTAGATTCAAGAGCACTCCCAAATACAAACGTTGAAACTGATCACAAACCAGTCATAATAAAAAAAAATGATTCCAACATACAGGAAAATAAGAAACAAAAGGATAACAACACATGTCATCATCAATTATAGGAGGCTTCAGGAAAATACGGTTACAGAGGAATTCAATCAAGAAATCAAAAAACTTCATAAGAACATCTCTGATGACTACTCAAGCGTAGATAAGGAATGGACTATTTTCAGGGCGGCCATGCTCGACACACTGGAAAATAAATGTGGAACAAAGAAGGTAGGGCAGGACAAAAGATTAAGAATAGCTTGGTGGAACAACAAAGTTAAAGATGGCATATTCAAAAAGAAGATAGCGTTCAAAAAATGGATCACAACTAAATCTGAACAAGACTATGTTATTTATAGAATAGCACGACGAAACGCCAAACGAACAATTAGAGCATCTAAAGATGAATCCTGGAGAATATATGGTGAACAGATGGCGACCCTTAGCAAAAGACTACCCAAGAGAATTTTATAAACGTGTCATTACAATGAGAAACAAAGATGCATGCTACAACCCAACCACCATCATAAACAGCGAAAGAGGTATACCAATATTTAATCAACAACAAAGACTAGTAAGATGGGCAGAATACTTTCAAGAACTACTTAACCCCACATATAATAACACAGAAAACCTCACTTTTGTGCATAAAAGCCACGGACAACAAGAACCAAATTTCATCCCTGCAGAAGCCAAAGCAGTTATACAGAAAAGTCCTAAAACCAAATCACCGGGTCCAGATGGAATAACCATAGAAGCCATTCAGGCCTGTGGGGAAACAGGAGTTAAATGGCTAACAAGACTTTTTAACATAGCATGGGAAGAAAGAAATGTCCCAGATGATTGGCAACAGGCAATAATAGTACCAATATGGAAAAATAAAGGCAATATGAGAGAGTGCGAAACACACAGAGGTACATCACCCCTGAGCCATATAGGGAAAATGTACGCAAAACTATTGGAACAAAGAGCTAGATCCATAGTTGAACAACAGTTAAGCAAAGTACAATTCGGTTTTCGGTAAGGTAAAAGTTGCACTGTTGCACTATTTACATTTAGACAAATATGTGGAAAAAACTATAGAATATAGTGACCAGCAGAATATTGTGTTTGTAGATCAGGAAAAGGCTTTCGATAGAGTAGACAGATACAAATTATGGACCATCCTTGAAGACTATGAGATACAAAGGTAATTGCTGGAAAACATCATAGCCATGTACCACTCGAGCCGAAGTGCAATAAGAACACAAGAAGGAATATCAGATATCTTCACAGTCAATACAGGAGTGAGACATGGATGTGTGCTCTCTCCTCTGCTATTTAATATCTACATGAACAGATTATCCAAAGAAGCAAGTCTTGACAGAACAGATTCAGAAAATTTAGAACTCTTTACTCCAGATGAAACAATTGATCCACAGGAAATAAATGAACTTCTATTTGCAGACGATCAGTGCCTGTTTTACAGCGATAAGGGCAGATAAAGTATGAGTATAAATACAGCCAAAACCGAAGTAATGCAAGTTAGCAGATCGCCGGGCCCACTAAGTATACAAATAAATAGCACAACTCTGAAACAAGTTAAAGAATTCAAATATCTTGGAAGTATGTTCACGGAAGATGGCAGATTGGACAGGGAAATCGAAACCAGGTGTCAAAAAGCTAGTACATTTACATATCAACTATCACCGTTACTGAAACATCCAAATATACCCATTTCCGCATAACGACAGATAATAAACAGCATATTCACACCAACCCTATCCTACCAATCTCAGACTTGGACTTTATCCAAATCACACACTCGCAAAATCAACACCTGCGAGATGAGATGCCTGAGGAGAGCTGCCAACTTAATCCGAGACCGAGTAAGAAATGCTGCTACCAGACAGACAGTGGGATCAATACCTTGTGCCACATTTACTGAAAGACAGATGATCAAGTGGTTTGGCCATGTCGTCAGAATGCAACACCAGCAACTACCATCACTGGCCTTACATCAAAGATCATCTGCGACGAGACCAAGAGGACGTCCAAGAAGAAAATGGATTGGCGACGTCAAAGACAAGGTACAATCACACGGAACGACACTATCAAGTGCCGCCCACCGGGCGCTGGAGCGCAAATTATTTCTCCCCTCGACGCTTGACGGCAGAAGTGGAAGCCGATGATGATGATGATGATGTAGATGAGAAAGATTTCGAACAATGGGTACACGGAATGAGTCAAACATATGAACGTACGTAATAGTGTGTAGTTGCCGAAGGAAACGTAATTTCCATTCTTGTATTAACTGATTAAGTGTCATGGGATGATTAATCGTCTTAAGCGACTTCCTGGTATCTGCCATGGGCTTATATACAGGAGTTTTCCCTGAGAAATCCCCCCCTCCCCTTTTAATAATACAACATGTCTGCTACATTATTAACAACTTTTTAAGTCTTAACTGTGACACACCCCTGCTTCTAATTTTCTGCCATCCATTTTTGTTTGGTGCAGACGTACTTTTTGTTTGGCACTGAATCAGTTAATACTGGTTTTTTAATCAATAAAATGATTCTGGGAACATTTTAAAGCAACTTCTTGTATTTGTCAAAACTGCGCACCTGTCGCCTTAATACACGTTATGACTTAAGAGAATCTTAACCTCAGATACCAACAGTCCTGTGGGCCCACCGTGGATACGTCATTACAGTATGAAAACACTGTTTAAATTTAAAACTGATAAAATATGGTGTAACCTTGTCTAAAGTGTAATCTTCTCTAGTGTGCAACATTGTATCGCACAGTGTATCAACTTCTTTTCCATTCTCCGAACATAAAACAACACAATTTATTTTGTTTTTCATTAATTAACATACTTAGCCTACTAACGAAATAAAAATCTAAAATGTGTACAACTGAACAACGAAATCAAAACAGGACAAACACCGATGAAACAGTTGGAAAAAAAGAAAAAAAAACGATGTCAATAAGCTTAACAAAAACAGTATTCCAAAAATAACCCGTTACAAGGGGAAAGGGAAAGATTCACGTGAGAGTTTACACAGCCATGTGCACAACTGGATTGGCGTCGCAGACAGCAGAAATACCCCAAGACTGCCCAAAATATAACATATCTGGGCAAACCTTCTGGCCTAGAGAGACGACAGTGGAAGATAAACTCTATGGACCGCAGTGTGAACTAAAAAAGACAGTTAAATTCATACAAGAGACAACATTGCAGTTATAGACATATTTCAAGCGAACGAAAGAAGAAGAAGCAGAGGATCGGGTTTTCTTTTCGACAAGTATGGCTTTGGTGTTAACCCGGCATCATAAAAATGGATAGCAGACCATTTTCAGAAGCTTTTTAAAGAATTGCCTTGGAAGCAAAAGCGACAAAGGAAGAGAACTGGTCATGCAACCTATTTATGTCGTGATCTAGAATATGAGACGTTTCAACAATTCACTCCTGAATTGTATTATTTGCTATGGGACTCCCTTTACTATACGCAGACCCGTTGTACCTTATGCCGTGTTTCAACAATCACTGAAATCTGCATTTATAGAATGGCAACACGTTTGCTACATTCTGCCCCTCCTTTCAACAATCATTGTAAATTTGCATTACTATAATGGCAACACTCGGCTACGTTTTACATTAACATATACTACAATGATCCTACATATATACATACAGAAATTAGAGAGCCGTGGGAGGAGGTTGGGGATGCATTTCCCTACAAAGCATAGGTCATGGATTCAATCTCAGTAGTAGCAATTGTATGTGGTGTGTTTTTGAACAACAACAACAACACGACTCTGTGGTCGACTAAGGACACACAAAATTAGCAACAACAGATGTGGGAAGGCAAAATAGCTCCCGTGTTCTTGTTTCCTTATGCTTAGCTTGTTCGTGGTTGGTTGGATGTTTCCTCTAACGTTTTCTGGATAATCAGCCCAACGCCAACCCTTCATAGTCGCCTGTTACGACATGCATGGTAGGTTACAGTGTTACTGTTCTTTATGGGCCCAGAATATTATGGCGAGGATATGAGGGGAACTGTAGGAAATAGCAAAAGGTGGGACGGCTTGGCATGAGTTAGTAAAAGTTCGTCGCTCCAATGGGAGAGGACAGAAAGGGAATACATATTGGCAAGGAATACATGCACTTGTTTCACGCTGGCATAAAGTGGTACAAGTTGTTGGGGATTGTGTTGAATAATACCGATGTTTACAAGACATATTGATGTATACTGTGTATAAATTTCATGCTTTTTGCATAAATAGCTCCTGAGAAAAATGATGTGGTGCATTAATTTCTGAACACCCTCGTAGACACGCCCCCGGTGTTGGTGGCCAAAAACATGGTTCCAACACAAATATACTTAATGTGCATTTCAGTGGGCTTACTGTTGCCGTATATGTACTGTGGAGTATCATACCTGAAAGACTATACCCAGTGGTAGAAGAATGTACCTTTAGTAGTATCTAGTTGTAGAAGAACTTATCTCTACCAGTATCTAGCGGTAGTGGAAAGGATCTTTAGCAACAGGACACAATCTCTCTCTCTCTCTCTCTCTCTCTCTCTCTCTCTCTCTCTCTCTCTCTCTCTCTCTCTCTCTCTCTCTCTCTCTCTCACACACACACACACACACACCACAATTCCTGTTTCAGAGAAGGGAGCAGTTACCTTATGCACATATCAACGCAATTATTTTGCTATCTAGTTCCTGCACACCACCACACTTACTCGACCACAAAAAAGTCTTTGCAGGCTTAACTATGAGGCTGCTTCAGTCTAACAACCCAGCACGTAATATGACAAACTAATAGTAAAAGACTACTCAAAGCTAAAATTACAAGCGAAAACATAACACTGAAGATCAAGGAGCCACAAGTAAAAAGAACCTGTCATCGTTCATCAGAGATGAAGATATGCAGACGTGACATGCAACCAGCCGTGGAAGGCTACCTTGTACAAATGTACTGACTGGTCATGCAAATGTATTCATAATGCTGGGCTATTTTAATTTATTTTAAACAGTGAAAATAAGGCGGAAAGGAAAGAGATGAGAGGGAGGAGGGGGGGGGGGGTGTTTAAAGTGTTAACAATGTCTTGCTAGACTAGGTATAGAGACAGACAGCCAGTTGAAAAACGAAAGAAAATTTCCCAAGACATTTCCTGGTACCCATTTTAGGCTGTCAGGTCAATTTTGAAAATCAGATTAGAACACATAACCACCAAGCTGGCAGGTAAGTGTCTAGCCACTTTGCCACCGGACTAATTTAACTGTTTTTATTCATCCTTTAGGTAAATTATAGGAAAGAATTCAACAAAACAAACATACCATTGGTTCAATATACAAAAGGCTGACACTTATCGTCAAGGCTTTAGTATGCTTGCTGGTATAAGTCGCAAGTCAGACAATACAGAAATATACACTAGCCACCAGTTGTGGTCTGCTGAGCGTTCAATGTCATATAGAGGTAACTGGTGTCTCCAGGTGACAAGCGAGGGGGGAGGGGGCAAGGTTTTAATAAGGCATGAGGGCATCCATGTCACTTGCCTAAGCAGTCACCATGCAGTGTTCAGGCCAAGGATTCTTTCTTTTCTTTTACTTCAGAAAGATAATAATTCCTTGCCTCGGATTCTTAGACAATTCCTCTCAACCCCATGTCACTCACAACTATGCACTATGCATAATAACTAACAATACAAATTAATGCATGGAAACAACTTTCTGTATGGGAACCGAGCATGCACACCCACACTAATAAACTGCACACACACAAAACATCATGAGGCTAGCTACTGACAGCAGATGGTTTTATAATTATGTGAAACACACAGTTATGATCATGTGCAGGAAGTCATTTATGTATTGGAAATGGTGGCGCCTCGTTAGGAAATTATTCATTGTTTAGCTTTAGGGTGGCGGGGTAGGGGGTATCCCCTAACAAAGGAGAAATAAGGCATCTCCTTCCCTCTGCTAGCCTATGGTGCACACTTAGGCAAGGCGGAGTACCCGTTCAGCCCCCTCCTCCCCCATACACATAGGGTAATATGACACCATGGCAGCATGTTGCGAGTTACGTTTTAGGGCAGCCAGGTTACATTTGAGAGCAGCCGACAGATAGTTGTTGGTTATGCTCTCACGTTCACAATGGTCGACAGAGAGTGTATTATAGACACAATGACTATGGTCACCAACCAGTAAGATCACTGCCAAGAATGTTGTTTGTCCATCAAGAATGATGATGACCATTCATTTCATCCAGTAGGGTTGAAAGTATGGAGCCGTAAGTTCTAAGATGGCTGATACAAGGCACTGAAATTTTGGCTCGAAATGTTCTTTGACAATGTGGGCAAAGAATGCTTGACGTTCCAGGAGGAGGATCTCCTGCAGTGGTTTTTCTGTCCAGCCTTTTCTTCACAGCTCTTGCAGTCCTGGTTGCTTCACAAGTGACTGCACCCTTATGTAATGATGTACGCCACGAATTATAGTCTTTAGCAGCAGTCTCCCAGGTATCAAGATGAATTCCAAAAGCTTTCAGTGAGATTTTCAGTGTCTTTAAAGCGTTTTCTCAGGCCGCCTTGGGAGCGTTTACCACAACGCAGTTCGCCATAAAATTTTGTTTAGGGAGCCTATGATCTGGCATACGAGTTAAGTGACCAGCCCAGCGAATCTGATTTTTCATTAGTAGTTGGATGAAGAATGACTTGCGCGATGAATTGGATTATAGTATGGAAGAGTTGCCCAATTCGTCAACCTCACTCTCTCGCCTGAGCCCAGTGGCATGACAAGTCAAGACGACTGGAGACAAATACAGGTGCAGTGGATGACACTTCCATAACACTTCCATAACGTTCCATAACACTTTGCAGGTAAACACCGTCTTGCCCGTTGAATCATCAGTGATTTCATCCGCACAGTCTGCCGAATCCTGTCTTCACATGCTGGGTAGGCATATCCTAGTTCACCGCTTGGTGTGACACCAAATTGGCTACCCACGCCTGGTTTGGCCAGCCTCTCACTGCTGTTGTCCCGGGGGAGGGGGGGGGGGCACTGTCGCATGCTGACAACTACTAGGAGCCACAGGTGTGAGCTGGATGTCAGGCTTGGACCAGTGGGGGATGGGTCCTGAAGAGGACATGAGTCATCCTTACTAAAGGTACTACCAATGCCTGGCACCCCATACCCCCCCACTGCCAAGAAGGAAAGCCATGGCAAATTACCTTCTTTACAGATGCCTAGAAAACTATAGCAGTCAAAGAAATTCTGGAGAACATAGAAACTGAAAAACAAGAATTATTGGTCCTCCAGGCCAAGGGGGCCTTATTTACACATTAGAGTGTATCACAGTGAGTGGCACTAGCGATTGTGACAACAGGATTTTTCCTGACTGTCTTGTTAAGGAAAGACCCTGTGTCAAACATAAAAGACAACTAAAATTTGGAACATGGAAAGTGAGAACTGTGGGTGAAGAGAAACAACACATAATTAATGAAGTATAAACATTTAAAATTGAAATACTGGTAATTTCTGAGCATAGATGGAGTGGACAACATGTTAATATACAGAATGGAGGAACTGTTATATATTCTGGTGGAGAAAATCAGGAATGAATTTACATCACGCACACTTCTTAGCTGTAATGCCATCAGTGATAGAATCATTATCAGCCCTTTATAACTGAAGGAATAGAAATACTTGAATTTCAAAATGACAATGACACAGTATTACTATCAACAGCACAAATTGCAATTAAGAAACTATTAAAGTCAGTGTGAAAGCAAAGTGAAAAGCAATGCATCTCATTGTCAATATCTCAATGCAACAAAAGAAAGCCAAAAATTGCAACAGATAAAACAAATGTGTCAACAGATATATTTATCGATGGAGAGAAAAGTTTTTAATATCTACGCTCACTGCTGACTGCCACTGGAAATGTGATGACAGAAATTAAAAGAAAAAATATTGCTCTGCAAAAACTAAAGCAATTAATGAACTGGAACAGACTGAACAATAGAAGTCAGAGGACTGACAGCAAGTTTACTTCTTGTGACAATATACGGGTGTGAAACTTACACATTCAACAAATCAGCTAAAAAGAACATGTGGGCCTTTGAATATAAGTATTACAGACAAGTATTAAGGGTTCACTGAAAAAGAGGGGGAAAACAGACCTATCCAATAAGAACTTTATATCAAACAATAAGAACTCAATATCAAAGAATAATTTTAGAGACAAAAAAAATTTACAACAAATAAAAATTTCTGGCATGTAAAAGGACATAAATGACTGGAAAAGACAGCTACTGAGGAAGGCGTACTGGAGAAGCAAAGAAAATATAGAGCACAATGTAGTTGGATTCAAGGTGTGATAGATAATTTACGTATGAAAGAGGCAGAACATCTAGAATTTAATAAAGTGATACTTTACAAAAGGCTGTTATGGGGTCAAAGTTCTGAACAGGCCATGCCATTGAATAATAGATAAGTTTGTAATTTGTACAGAGGGCTACTATGTTTTGTTATCACAGAGATAAAGCTTACAGGGTTCTTGGGGTCTATCTGGCATAACCCCTGGCATTCTGGGGATCATTCTTGTATAATCTGTAGGGTTCTGGAGAACCTCAGTTCAGAAAGTATGCATCCTAGTATAAAGTGCAATGTTTTTTTTTTTAAAATAAAGACAATAAAGAAAAAAAATGCTAACACAAATGTTTAGCTATCTTAATACATAGCAGCTGTTTCCATAAATGACCTGTGTTGATGTACGTTTAGACGCAGTGATCTTGCACAGCAGGTTATCTTCACTAAGGAACATTAATACTACATATAGCAGCTGTCAAGCAGATGTCACCTCACACTACATTGTACTCTAGGTCACATGTGTCTGCTCAAACAGTACCATAATTACACAGCTATAGCCCATGTAATCTCATGTTGCTTTACTCTACAGCTCAATATGAGGTAGTATTAGTCAATCAGGATGTCAAATGTCAAAAGAAGTTCATGAATACCAGGTATTAGAGGTAATGAAGAGGCAGACAGACTAGAAAACATGGGAGGAAACCTACTACAGAACTGTGTGTCACTGGCACCTTGCCATTATGACAGACGATAGTTTGTTACATTGAGCTTTAAAAATGGCATAACTAAATCTATGTTGGTCAGTTAAGACCATGGATGCAGTTATACCTCCCCACAGCACAAGTAGTAGTAGTAGTAGTAGTAGTAGTAGTAGTAGTAGTAGTAGTAGTAGTAGTAGTAGTAGTAGTTGTTGTTGTTGTTGTTGTTGTTGTTGTTGTTGTTGTTGTTGTTGTTGTTGTTGTTGTTGTTGTTCTTCTTCTTCTTCTTCTTCTTCTTCTTCTGCGTTCATCCTGAGAATGTTTTCGGACGTGATTGCGTTGTGCCTGTTTACAGCAGAGCTGCATTCTTGCGCTGTTAGGCCGATACATCCGACTTTTGCGGGCATTTGGTGACCGGGTTAACCTTCCCGGGGTAGTTATTATGCCTTGTTTAGTTTAGTCGATGGATCAACATCACGGCACACGGGTGTAACCCATAAGTGCTTCGTTCTTCTCTTAACTCAAATCTGAGTCTGGAGAAACTCAGCTCAGTGCACAAACTCCATAGCACCGACGAGGATCCTGAAATACTTTGGGTAGATTTTTAACTCTAAATTTTGCACCGGGCAGCGCCATTAGGCTACTCTTTTTCAATTTCCAACTGCCAAGGGATTTTTTACAATACACATGGGCGTCCGATCTCACTACCCAGAGACCAGGGGAAATTTTATTACTAGAAGTCCACGTGAAAAAAGCTTGTTAAAAGCCCAATGTAACAGACTATTGTCTGTCAGGATGGCAAGGTACCAGTGAACAGTTTGCTACCATCAACGAATGATCTTTCAATATGCACAGTAGGCATTAACACAAGTATGATGACAACTATGTTAGAGTAGGAATGCTGCTTTAACAAAAACTGCTCACTTCCATGCATCTGAACATTTGCATGGAAATGCATGTTTGTGTAATACTCACACAAATGTGTGTACAATCACCATAGTGTTGACTTTTCATACATCCTTACAACATTATTTTACATCATACGTTGGAAGGCCCAGCACTTGAAATTGTTATTTCCACAAACATCAGAAAAACAGAATGCTTTATATGCAGCAATAGCACCAATGATGGATCCACACATAAATCACTGTTTGGCATTACACTAACAGAGCCAGAGTCGAAGTACCCCTGGATTAATAACAAAATAATAACAACAACAACAGGTTTCCAACCGTACATCACTTTAAACAAGCCAGCACACAACCAGAAAACTTACCAGTAGTCACTCCAACCAGTCGTTTCATGCCATCAGGTGCATCCATTTCTATGCCGATATCTGCAAGACTGCGTTGAGCAGAAGAGGATTCAAACATGGTACTGGTTGGGGTAACGACAGATATTGATGGACGGGATTCTGCCATTGTGACCTCAGGATCCACAGTAGTTAGATCAGAATTTAATGTTTCAAATGTCAGTCATGCATAATGTGACTATCTCACTTCACAAACTGAAGTCTTTTTGCATGTGGCACTGTTTTCATTCTGTGACAGTGATCTTGTCTGCTGGATGCAGTTTCCTATCTTTGTCTTGTCTCATTTGAAATTAATGTGGACTTGTGGACATCAAAATCAGATAGTTTAGTTAGCAACAACTCTTAACAAACCTCAACCTAGAGCACAGATTATTGATGAAAAGGAATTAATTAATTAACAAACATAACAATTAGCCTGTGTTTTGTGCAAGATTGTTCTCTCTTTTTGAGTTTTCACACTTCAAATGTAAGGGTTTGTTATAAAACGTACAGGACACTTTTACATGCCTTGAGACATATTGAGTATATAGTGCTAGCTCTACATTTGTTATAGACCAATCAGCACTTCATAGGTGATGTAGTCAATGTCACACTGGCAACTTTTACTTCCCGTGATATTTCTTGGTACCCATTTTAGATCCGCTCAACCTGGAAGTCCATGTCAATTTTTAAAAATCCACCTCTATGAGGATTCAAACACATAACATTCAGGCCAGCAGATAAGCTGCTAGCCACTGTACTACTGAGTACTACTAAAAGAGTTTCTTATGCCCAAGTTTATTTCAATATTTTTAAACTATATCTAAGATACAAATGGAAAAAAACAATTTGGTAACCTTTTTCAGCCAAGACCACTGATCTCCAGTCATAAATTATTGTACATAGTCAATCCCAGATAGAAGCCACCTGCTTTATAAGTGTTAAGTCTTACAGATAAATGCAGTCTAACAACTAACAAGACTGTTGGTGGTTTTAACACTTTATGGCTTACAACATGATGATTACCAAATAGCTTAGCTAATCAAGCTGCTTGCGACAAATGTGTGACAAAAGTGTCCTCTTTATCTTGCATATTAATGTTTCAATCCCCAATAATATTATGTATCCCACTAATGTGAATGATGTAAGGTGTGATTTGTAATAATAATAAGAAGAATATGAATAAGAATAAAGGCCTCACTTGGGAGAGCAGAAGCACACCAACCTACAGCATCGGATGTGAATGGTTTGGTCCCTCTTTGTATAGTGTGTTTCTAACTTGCAAATGAAGATAGTGTTAAAGGCAAAAAGAGTGACTTCATTGCACTGGGTTTACCCCATCTGGCATGGTTTCTCTCCACAGAAGGGCAAGATGTCTGCTGAAAGCATCACACAAAGCACTCCACAGCTCCAGGGGTCTGCGGAAAATTGTACTTGTCACAATGATGCAGTCAGAAAATTAACCCACTACCAGTTCTGTGGTGAAGAGGTTACAACTGCAATTTGTAATCTCACATACCATGCTCAAAACACAGCTGTGAATTATTTGGAAGCAGACCGCCTTGCATTGGTTTCCATACAAAGGAACGAGTGTTGGTCATTTAGAAAGCAACGGCAAACTAAAAAAAAAGTTAGTAGCGTATCCTTTACAGGACGTCGCAGTCAACCTTAGCATTTTTTTAAACCAATGCTTGGTAGTCTGCTGCCAAATCGCATGATGCTGTGCTTTGAACGTGGGTATGCGGGACCACGAACTGAACGTAAACTTGCCAAGAAATGCCAGGTCCTATAAAGGATATGCAACTAACCCACAGATTGCAACGCTGGATCACTGAAGATAGTGCATGTGCAAATATGCCTTGTGTTAATAATACCTCAAGGCATAGAAGAGAGTCTTCAAATATATAAGACCTCACAACTAGAAAATTTAAAACACCACTGGGTTTGTTTACTAAGCTGACATATAAGGAGACTGCTGTATTAAGTGCATTACATTAATGGAACTTGTATATAACATGTAAGCTTTTAGGGACGATGCAATAATTGTGATCTTCATGTCAGAAGCATCAGGTGAAAAATATATGTGTGAGAAATGAGCAATAGTTCTCACTGTTTTCACTCAGGGCACGGGGTAGGGTCTACTGACAGTGAAATATTTAAATTCTGTGGAGGAAACATTACTAGCCAGAACTAATCCCAGCCAATCCACATGTGCTGTACTAAATAATGACCTGGCTATATTCTAATATTCTTCTCTGCAGATGTTAAGGTCCAATACCTATGTTGCACATCCCACTGGTTTCTGAGAGTTGAGAAGGGGAGGAGCGGCTCTAATACAGTCCCCATAGAAATGGTATTTTGGTAATGAGTATAGAAAAAAAAAAAGTATCTACACCAACCTCACTTTGGTAAATGCAAGATGCATCAAACTTCAGAGTTAAAACTCAGTCCACCAGCAAATAAACCATTCTCATGATTTTTTAAGTATTCAGAAGAAAATAGGCAAGCAAATAAAGAATGTGGTTGGTAAGACAGTGGAATCCTACTGCTATGTTTTGCAGTGTTTAAAAAAAAGTTTGGACAAACAACTTATGATTTTCAAAAAAATCCATTTTGATTAATTTTAGACTCTAGATCAGTGGTTCTCAACCGGTGGGGAATTACCCCCCCCCCCCCCCCCCCCCCGGGGGGGGGGGAGATTTTAGGGTTTCGAGGAGAGGGATTAAGATTATTTCAAAATCGCGGTAATACAAGAACCGATTACTTGATATTGTGTTTCCCTCCATACTTTACAGTTCTTTATTTCTTGCCCTTCTGAAATTCGTTTTATAACGTATGTAGACCCAAAAATCATGTTTTATGTTGACGACTAGACTTGTTCTAGTATGTGTTTTTAAATTTAGCTTTCATTTTACCTATACTATGTAGGGGCGGGGGAGGAGAATTTATAGAGAGGAAACACGGAAGGGAGCGGCTGGGGGGAGGGGGTGATGTTTTGAATATATGGTGAAGGGGTGCATGGGCCAAAAAAGGTTGAGAACCACTGCTCTAGGAGAATTCTACAATTGTCAAAAACTGTTTTTAAGTATTCTTATGAACTTTGTTTTCAAATGTATACAGCTCAAGAAATGAATAACTGAGCAGGCGCATATCAAATAACCCTACCAGCTATACTAACAGTCTGTTTAGTAATATGAGGTGTGTACTAATGACTACTTTGAGTTGAGTTGAGCTAAGAACTGACAACCAGCAAAGAGTCATACTGCTAAATCCGGGAAGGTTAACCCGGTCAACAAATGCCTGCAGAAGTCGGATGTGTCGGCCTAACGGCGCAAGAACGCAGCTCTGCTGCAAACAGGCACAATGCAATCACGTCCGGAAAAAAACTCCGGATGAACGCAGAAGAAGAAGATACTGCTAATTGTTCCAACTGCCATGTGATTGAAAGTTCTGGTTTTCCCCTCTCAGTTTTGAGATTCGTCCAGAACCACTACCGATCCTCTGCCATATCATTCTCTCCACATACAGGTTCTCAGTCTGTTCCACTGCTTTCTCCACCTGGCCCCACAGGTGCCCAACCACCTCTCACTTGTCCATAGGTAATCTACCATCAAGAGGTACATTCCCTGCCAGTCTATCAGGCTGTTCATTTCCCCGCACTCCCACATGACCAGGGCCAAATATCCATACAATTCTCACAATCTGTGACCTCTGAAGTGAGGCAAGCCATTCCACATGAAACATTCCTTTCTCCACCTTACTAAGCATACTCTATGAGCCTGTAATGAGGACAATGTGTTGCAGCAGTCTCCAACCATCAGAAGGCTGCTGTTACTTCTTCACTTCCATTCTCATGCTGGAGGTTGTAGTCTCATATGCCTGACTCTCCTTTTTCAAGCATCTTCCATTAGCCTTCGCAATGAAAACCAGCCCCTACATCTGTTTCTCACCAGTGACCAATCTGTGTAGATCACTATGTCACCTTGATGTGTGTTACCCTGGATCATTTGTTGCACCTCAAACTTGGTGTGGCCTGCTGCCATTCTCTTCACTCATGACCCAGTCTTACTATTACCTTGTACCAGTCTGACATGTCTTCCGATACTTGGACCCACTCTTATTCATGCTTAATGTTCTCTATTTCACACACCTGGCTGATAGATGTTTCTGCCTGTGCCATCCAGGACCTGCCCCTTCTCAGTCTATGACCCTCGACCATATCCATGGCTTCATGCAGGGGGTGATCCCCTGTCTGCAGCGACTCTCAGGTACCATTTGGCTTGAAAGATCCTGTGCCTGTCCGCAATTGTTGGTAGTGTAAGAATATGCAACATGCATATAATTGGTCTCTCTTTTGTGTACCCCAAGATCACCTGCATGGCAGCATTCTTTATGAGCTCCAACCTTTCAAGCTGGTTCTTTGATACTGTCAGCAGCCAACTCAATGGCTTAAATTATTAACAGCTGAAAGAGCATGTAAAGCATCCTCTGCTCTACTCCTGTTGCTGCTATCGCTCTCAATGCATTAAGTCCCTTTCCAGCCTTCACCACCAAAGCCTCCACGTGATATTTAAAAGACATACATATATCGAAGGTGATTCCCAAGTACTTCAATTTACTCTCTATACTGAGAGGACGTTCATTCAATGTAATATGTGGGACATCTGCCTTCATAATTCAGTTATCCAGGGAATATCACACAACCGATGCCTTGTCTGAATTTATTACGGCCCCTGAATCCATGCACCTCTCCACCCCCCTGTTTACTGCCGACCGTAAGTCTTCAGTTATTCTTTCCCTTTCTCTTCCCTGTCTGTACACCAGCACATCATATGCAAATGTCAAAATTCTACCAATTCCTGGTGCCTCATTGCTGTGACTTTGCTGGTATATACTAACGCAATCCATTTGACAATTCAAGGGCAGACCACCATGTCCAAAAGAGTATATATAAAACGATCATTGACCCTGTTGTAAGCATCTTCCAGGTCAAGTGCCATCGTCACCGCCTCTTGTTTATTCTAGAAGCCCTCATAGACATCGAATGCATATGTTGCCGCATTGGCCCAGGTGTAATTCCCAGGCCAGTAACTCCTAAGCCCTTTGGGGAGCAGTTATAAGTGGTGCTGTATAGCTTGCATGCTAATATCTTCTCGAGTACTTTGCCAAAGATGTTTTACATGGTGATAATTTAGTTTTGAATTATCTTTGACTGGCTTTGGGAGTGGGATAAGGTAGCTGTGCAACCAATGCTGGGTATTCCTGCCGTTTTCATGCTAAGGTTGAAACAAAAAAAACATCTCCAAGTCAGGCCCTCACTGTCGTCATCATATCTTGTACTACTCGTCTTATCTTGTGTATGTCATATCTGTCTGCGCTCATCTTTGATGTATCTGGCGGCCAGTTTGCGGAGACAATGGCATGCAGTTTTGGGTACATCTTGCTGCAAACACACTTGTCGGCCAACCATGAAGTGAATCCCGATATCCCTATTCTGAAAATCAACAACCCACCAGATCAAGGTCAGTGTTAAAAATAACTAAGCAGTTTGTTTGCAGTGAATTACAAATGAAATACCATGGGTTTAAAGATGAAAGGATCGACTTCAATGTAGCAAATTTTATCCTGTATGGCTCAGTCTTTTTCCGCAGGGCAGACTGCCAAAAAGCATCACACAAAGCATGAACTCCGGCGAGAACCCCAGGAGCCTGCCAGAAAATTGCACTCATGAACTGACTGCAGAGCCAGATTTAGACCCACAATCTTCGGAGTATGAGGCAAGCGGCTTAACCAATTTGCCATCAAAAACAGAATAATAACATGTTAAGTAACAACTAGATCAAAGTGGGTAAAAGTAATAACTGTCTTGGTCTGAAGGGGCAAATAAAACTGCTTGGTACAGAAAGAGCTCCTCGACACTGACAAAATAGATATAAATTATCATTACAAATATAAAATCTTTATCAATAAACCTATAACTAATTAATGTGTACTGTTAGACTCTAGCACTGGGTCTATTATATTATTACATAACAAATGAAGAAGGGTATAAAATATGAGAATAGGAATGGCCAAAAATGCTTTCAACGGCATGAAATCAGTATTAACATCTAGAGAGATTAATAACGCATTAAAAATTAGAATTGTCAAATGCTACGTATATTCAACGCTACTGTATGGCGCGAAATCCTGGACATTGAACAAGCACCTAGAAAGTCGCATAGAAGCCCTTGAGATGTGGATATACAGACGAATAGGTTGTATTTCATGGAAACAAAAACAATCAAATGCAGAGGTCCTAGAAAAACTGGGAATGAAGAGAGAGTTGATGAAAGAAATAAAGAGGAGATAAGTGAAATATTTTGGCCACGTTAAAAGACATGATGCTCTTATAAAAACCATACTGGAAGGCAAGGTTGAGGACAAGCGAGCAAGAGGTAGACAATGATACAAGTTAGAGGATAACATCAAGAGATGGACGAACATCAACCTGACAGAATGTACAGTCAAGGCGAGAGACAGACAGTATTGGAGATCCATTGCAGTCAACCTTCATTGTGGAGACGGCACATGATTGATTGATTGATAGAATATGAACATATTCTAGGTCATGACATGATAATGAGATGGGGTTGATAAACACATAATTCTACCTGGGGATTGAACCTGGGCCAGTCTTGGGAGGGCAGTGCACTGACCACTAAGCCACCGCTGCTACTAACTAGACTAGTTAATAAATATTATGTGATGTTATATAAATTATTGTTTGGTTTCCAGAGTATCCATGAGCAATTTATAAAACACCTACCAGTCCAGTGAGTGAACTGCTTAATATAATAAAATTAATATACTATTATTACATTTTATGGTGAGTTAAGTCAATTCTTTCTAACTTCTTGGTAATTGTATGACTGCTGAAAGATATTTATTTATTTCACCAAAATATGAAACTAGAAAGCAATGAACGTAGATGATTATGTAACTACCAACGATATTTACCGTAAATTTTACTGTTAAAAATTTATTTATAACATGCGAGCAACGGAAGTGACTTATGTTGTTGTGAATCGTATGTTTTCCACGGAATCCGGAATAACTGGTAAATCCCGGTAGAATAATTAATAAATTTCCCAACTTATAAATCTAAACACAAAACATTAAATATAAAACAAGCAGACGTCGCACGAATCGAATGTCGCCTGATCCTACGTACGTCTATTTATATTTTACAAATTATTCGTCGTGAACAAGCACCATTAATTAGTCACACGTATTCACTGAAATAGAGAATAAGTATTCCGCTTTTGACGCGAATTAATAGCACAGTGAAATATCTTATACACACACGAGAAAGAAGAGAAACAACAGCGTATGTGGTTACTAGTTAAATAGATGCCGGATTTCCCTGCCATGACTTTCGGTTGCCGTTTTGATATTGATTGATGATTGGTGGCGCTAGCTGCATTATTGACATTCCTCGTGTCTGACACATTTGGTAATTTTAACTAACACTTTCAATAATTATCCTTTTATTCTTAATTATGCAATGCAGCGCTTGTGGTTGGGGGTGGGGAGGGGGTGTTAGTGAAACATACCGAGTTGAGGGTTTGAAATCAACCGCGGGCGCTTTGTATTGATAGTGTGGTCGTTCAGAAAGCAATGGTGCCAATGGCAATGATCATTGATGGTGCAATGGTCAATCACAAACAGCCAATATTGGCAATAAATGCTGGGGTTGCTTGCCTCATTCTGTACATGACATGCAAATAACTTTATGTTTATACTGAATGTTTAACTTAAGAATCGACGTCACCGCACTCGAGAGACTCTCGCACAGGCTCAGCCCCCTCTTCAAACGCCACCGAAGAGTTTCGTTTCTAATTATTCCAGCATCACTTTGATTAAAAATCCGCCTTTCATTTCATCTATGCTTTGATTATCGTCCACATCCTCTACTCGCTTCTTTCTGAACCAATCTCTCCAGATATGGATACTTCATTTGTTCAGCTGCACTGTCCATCCGATTTCAGATAGCCTTTATTTATTACATCACCTTTATCAGAAAGTGGCTCTCCGTCCAGAAAGACAGTCATCATCATCATCATCATCATCTTCCACTTCTGCAGTCAAGCGTCGTGGGGAGGAATAATTTGCGTTCCAGCGCCCGGTGGACGGCACTGGATAGTGTCATTCCGTGAGGTTGTACAATGTCTCTGATGTCGTCAATCCATTTTCTTCTTGGACGTCCTCGTGGTCTCGTCGCAGATGATCTTTGATGTAAGGCCAGTGATGGTAGTTGTTGATGTTGCATTCTAATGACATGGCCAAACCACTTGATCTTCTGTCTGTCAATAAATGTGGCACAAGGTGTTGATCCCACAGTCTGTCTGATAGTAGCATTCCAGAAAGACAGTAACAGTTAATATATCAGCCGTTTTATCGCCTAATAATAGTAATATTTTAATACTACATAGAATATATAAAATATATAATAATAAACATTACTGTATCGCCGTTTTAATTTATTGTTATGTAAGTTCTAAAGGCCAACAGCTGCTCATATGTTTACGTACACACTCAAATACATTATGCATAATAATTAAAATTAAAAAATTAAAATTGTTTGCATATCCTTTACAGGACATTGCTGTCAACAACCCACAGAAATATGGATATGGTAAAGTAAATAATAAGAAAACGCATGCTTTCTCCTTCTCCTGCTTTTAACCTTCCAATATAGCACTGAACTGACCCTCGACTAACTCACTCCGAGTTCTCCTATCCATTGCTATCTAATGAAGCTCCTTTAGTGTCCTTTCCATATTATTCATCTTTTTCTCCAACCCTCTTCTCCGTATTTTAAATACCCCTCTATTTCTTTTGCCAGGTGAATTCTAGTGACAGATGTCTCTAGTTATAATATTAACAAGTTTTCTTTAAACTACGAGTATTAACAGGTATGTCCTATCCGTCGCATTTTGATTCACTGGGATTTGTTTAGTTCGTATTATGGTCTCCTCGCTGGTAATTCTCTAATATTTTTTTTAGACTTTCTGTTATGCGGGACGGGAAAGCCAGCCCCATCCCAACATTCTTCAGTCACCTCTTACAACATGGTTGGTAGATTACAGTGTTACTATTCTCTGTTACCCTTTATTGCCCCTAACCACAATAACGCGGGAACCTTTGAAATCATTGAAATAGTGAGAGACATACATTCATGGGGATTGATAGGCACTCTCATATATATATATATATATATATATATATATATATATATATATATATATATATATATATATATATATATATATATATATAACAGAAAAGAAAGAAGAGTATAGATTAGACATAAGAAAATGTGAAATCGATAGGCACTCCGGGATTCGAACCTGCTGGCTGCAAATGACAACAAAACATCGCAGAAGAAACAATGGTACTACGATGCATGGCCAGTTAGACATTTTTATTGGCATTTTGAAGTGGTAGGGTGAACACACGCCTTTCAAGACACTCTTTACATGTATCATCAATAGCCAGGTCCATTATAAACCTGATTATTTCCTCTGCTTATTTGAGAGTCCATCGATATATGGTGAATTTATTTTATCATACTAGAGAATTAATGCAAAAGCTTTTTTTTTTTTTTAAACTGTTAAATATCTTTAGGCTTTTGCTCTCACCAGTTGAGGACAACTCCAGAGGGATATTAATTTTTTTTTATTGTTAACAAGCTCAAGTTGACTTGCTTTCTTTAAATATATTCAGATTGACGTGTCATTGTGTACGAAGAAGAAGAAAAAAAAAAAGAAACAGATGAAGAAGAACTGTTCCATTTCTACTGTCCTGGTAGAAGTAAAGCATTGTATAGATATACATTTCAGAAAACAATGACAAACTACTGCACTAAACTTGCAAAGAGATCACAACAGCAAAACATGCTGGTGTTAACTGCAACGTCCTGTACAGGATATGCAACTATTTTTTTTTCAGGAAAACATTGCACATTAATAATTACACACAAAAAAAGAGTGCTAAAATATGTACAACGCATAATAGATATCTCAATTATAACAGAGGTGAGGGGTTGGGGCGGGGGCAGGATAAAGAAAACAAACCAACAAAAAAAAATTAAATAATGTGTATGTTACTTTGCCCCTTTCAAAATATAACTAACAACGATTGCCTGGAGAAGGCAGTAGAATGACAGTAAAATACTTTGCACAACTATAAGAAGAAAAAAAAAAACATTTTTTGAGCAGTTATGGCGAAGACAGGATCTGGAGAATATTGTGATGATGTAAAAGATCAGTGGTAGAAAAAGCAGAGACAGGCCGAGAGAAATTATGTTTGATAGTCTAAGACGTTGACATTGAGTAATCAATTAACATAATTGACTGAAGCCGTAGCAAAGAGGAGTAGGCCGCATTACACACACCCATATTAGACAATGAAGAAGCAGATAGGCACATTGAGTTGAGTTGAGTTGAGTCAAGAACCGAAATCACTGCCCTCAGGACACTCCCATACATGTTCCGCCCCCTCGTTCAACAGCCAGCGAAGAGTCATACTACTAATCGTACCCACCGCTATCTGCATGCAAGGTCCAGAAAAGCAAATCTAGTAAGCATGTTAAACCCATGGACAAAGGGACGTAATAGCCTTTTATTTATCAAAGAAGGCCGTATGGGATTATACCTTTACGCAAACCTCAGGTCCTGTATGACACCACACTGTTGGACAACAGGATGCCTTCATCCGACATGCAGGACTTTGCGTTGGAGCTCAAGCCAATGAACACAAGCAAGCAAGCAAGCATACCCTGTGCAATGAAGTCGACTATCTCGCCTGTTCAGACTGTTTATCAGAGTAGGACCCTTTGGGTGTATAGTGTGGAAAAACAGATACAGCATCATTGTCTGGAGAGACTGGTGCGGCAAGAAGTGAACAGAGAATTTGGCCAACACTCAGTACTCACCATAAAGGCCAAACGGACACATATCAGATTGCAACTGGTACATTTAGTATTGGAGCTCTTCGTTGGTTCTTGAAGATGAGGACGGAGCGCGTATTGAAATGGCCCAAGTGTTGTGGGGTCAGTTCTTGACTCAACTCATCTCATCTCAACTCAACTCAACTCAACTCATCTCAACTCAACTTAACTCAACTCAACTCATCTTTATCAAAGAAACACCCAACGAAATAAAAACATTCACGTCAACAACCTATCAGCCGCAGAACATGTTTCATGCGAGTGGGTCACATTAGACTGGGAGCTGAGATATCTCTGTGATTGCCTGACTGTCTGCCTGGTGATCATGTGATCGGACCTCCATTGAGACTACGACCTGTTTTATGATCCCATTGCACCTGTGTACAATACACAATTCCGCAGAAACCAAACTGCCAAAACTGCGACCATCCACACGAGACAGTCTTTCACATATAGCTTTAATTTCCAAGGACCTCCATGAGAATAGGAATGGCCAAAAATGCTTTCAACGGCATGAAATCAGTATTAAAATAATAAATAAGAAAATTATTTCATGTTTCTCCAAATATACCAAGCAAGCTGAATGTTCTGGCCTATTCTATTAACAGTTTTAATTCATTGCGAATTATTCCACATTTGTACTCTGACTGTAATGGCTCCAGTATAAGCAGTGGTTAGTTTCAGGTTCATGCTCTCAGATCTCCGCGTTAATTAATTCAATATAAATCAAGTGTAGTTAGTTTCAATGTCATGCACTCAGACCCCCGAACGAACGGCTCCAATATACGCAGTATTTTGTTGCAGTTTCATACACTGAGACCTCCATATTAATAACTCCAATATAAAGAATAGTTAGTTTCAATTTCAAGCACTTAGACCGCAATGTTAATGACTCCAATATAATTAGTGGTTAATTTTGATTTCAAGCACTTATATCCTCATATTAATAGCTCTAATATAAGCAATAGTTAGTTTTAATGTTAGGCACTTAGACCTTGATATTAATAACTCTATTATAAGGAATAGTTAGTTTAAATTCTATACACTTAGACCTTCAGGTTAACGGTTCCAATATTATGGCTCCAATAGTTAGTTGTAATGCCATGCACTCAGACCTCCACTTTAATGACTACAATAATCATACAGCTTTCAATTTCTATGTTGTTCAATGTGTCCTCGAATGAACATTTCTATTTGTATGAGTGCTAATCAATACCAGTGAATGCAGGTCAGCATGGTCGAATAGGTAAGAACGCGTGTTCTTAAACATCCGTTGTGCTGATGTAAGCGGTTCAACCCTACACCGGAAAGCTGGACTAAAATGTTGACCTGTCGTCCTTGACTTGGGGATGTACATTACAAGTACCTCTGAAGTCGGAGTAGGTTCGCCTGATGGTGAGGGACACCGTTAATAAGGTAAGCTAATCCACACGCAAAATTCAGTCCATCACTACTATAAATAGTGTGTATGGACTACACTTGGGTTCAAAGTGAGCGAGCGCAAACCAAATAAAAATATAATAGTGAAATGGTAATTCTTCTTCTTCTTCTTTCGTTCGCTTGAGATATGTCTATAACTGCAATGTTGTCTCTTGTATGAATTTAACTGTCTTTTTTTAGTTCACACAGCGGTCCATAGAGTTTATCTGCCACTGTCGTCTCGCTAGGCCAGAAGATTTGCCTAGATATGTTGTATCTTCGGGCAATCTTGGAGTATGTGCTCTGCTGTCTGCGACGCCAATCCACATGTGCACATGGCTGTTTCACCAATCTTGAATTTTGTATACATGTGGTTGCGTAATCTATTGTGTCCTGTTCTGAGGCGCAGAATAATGACTTGTTCTGGTCTATCCATAACGTGGTAGTCATCTTGAGCAGGTTTTGGTGGCTTTCTGACTGATCTGATCATTCTTTTCTTTTGGTGGTATGTAACAGGCACATCAGGCTGTTCTTCCTTTGCTCCATCCTTAGCCAATTGATCAGCTCTGTCGTTTCCGGATGGTATCCACTGTATGGTGACCTTATGCTGACTGCTAAGTTCAGAAAGTAGTGTCCTTAGTACTGGCAATTTCCCAGACAGGAGCGCCTCGAGTACTGATTTTGCATCTGTCAATAGCACCACAGGTTGTGTACCATTGCTCGTATTTAGTAATTTCTCTGTTGCTATCTTTATTGCCTCAATTTCAGCATCATCGTTATGGCAGTACTTTCCTGTCGGTACTCTGGCTGTGTCCCTAGTATTATTTGGGTATTCTATGTACACTCCCGCTCCTCCATTTCGAACAGCATTTTGTGCTGACCCATCTGTGTAGACTCGGATCCAGAGGTCCCGTGTGTATTCTTCATCAAGGAAGCTGAGAGTGGCTGCTCTGCGCTGCAGACTGTTCTGTTCTTCCTTGTCAAATATTCCTCTCACTTTTGTCTGGATTTGTAATGATAGTCTATGTTCATCTTTCCACGGAGTTCGCCCTGGAATAGTTGTTAGGGGGATACCAACTGTGGGCAGATTGGTGGTTTCTCTGTAGAGTCGTTTGGCCTGGTGGATAAAACTTCTCCTTTTCAATCACCCCATAGCTAGGTTTTCAAATGTGTTGTTCATAGGCTGGCCTGGCAAGCTGAGGAACTTTTCTGCTTGTATTAGCGTTTTCGTATCTCTGCGCTCTCTTAGTGCTTGTATCCTCCCCATCTTCTCCATTTCCACTATAGGGGTTGATCTCATCCCTCATGTGGTGACTAAGTGCTTGATTTTTCACCTTGTCCAGCTCTTGTAGTGTGGTTTTTTATGCCGAACACCACGCAGATGACCCGTATTCCAGGTGTGGTCGTATGCTCTGTTGATAAACTTTGCTAAGTATTTTCCCACTGGCTCCCCATGTCTCCATATTTTCCGTCTGGCTTTTGCTACTGCTTTGTTGGTGTGCTTTCTCCATGTCAGCCTGCCGTCAAATGTTACTCCAAGGTATGTTGGTTCTTTATCTTCTCTTAGGGGTGTTACATTTATCTGGATGATCCCTGCCTTTTGTTTTGGAGAGAGGGTAAATAGGGTGGTGCTGCACTTGTCAGTGTTTATGCTGACACACCATCTATTTGCCCATGCAACAAATGTGTCTACAGCTCTTTGTAGCAATCTGGTGGTCACTGATGCATGTTCATTTGTGCTCCATAGAACCAGGTCTTCGGCGTACATTGTCACTTTAATTCGATGCGGTAGATTAGCAACAAGATCATTGATGAAGATTAGAAAAAGTGTGGGGGACAAGACTCCGCCCTGGGAACACCGTGACGCAGTAGTACTTTCTTGCTCTTGAGTCCGTCTATTTGTACTCGGGCTCTTCTGTTGTGCAAGTATGCTTTCACCCATTTGTACATTCTTGCATTGAATTTGCAGTTTCTCAGTTTCTTCATCAGACCTTCTTTCCAGACGTTGTCAAAGGCTTTCTTCAGATCTATCCATGCAGCAAGCACCAGCTTCTTCTCTTGCAAAGCATCCTCAATGTCTTGAGAGAGGTAGGTTGTTTGATCTTCCGTAGAGTAGCACTGCCTAAAGCCAGCCTGCTGTGGCACAAGAATGTTTTTACCTTCAATGTACCACTGCAGTCTGTGATTGATGATGCGCTCCAGTGTTTTGCAAAGACAGCTGGTGAGGCTAACTGGTCTGTAGCTAGAGGCAATGGAACTATCTTTCCCTGATTTTAGGAGGGGTATCATGATTGCTTGTGGAGCACTGCCTAAGGTCCAGCTGTTATTAAAGATCTACAACAGCTTTGCTTTGGCCTAATTTCATTGGAGATACCATCAGCTTCTGATGACTTTCTCATGTTCAGTTTTGATATGGCTAGCTCCAGTTCGCTGATTGTGATGGGTGCCTCCAGAACCTCATGTACTATTTCCTTCTGTCACGTATGTTGCCATTTCTCTCGAATCTCTTGTTGTTTCTCTGGACTAATTTTGATATTGTTATCTTATGCGAATGAGTCCGCACAATGGTCAGCTGCCTGCTTTCTTGTTAAGATGTTTCCATCTTTATGTAGTGCAATTTTTTTGTTTCTCCCTCTGCCCTCACCATTAAGTTGTTTTATTAGCTTCCACAATTTCATTGTGTCTCTTTCAAAGTTCAAAGACTCCGTTTTCTCCTGCCAGCTTTTCCGTCTAGCCTGCAGCTTGGCCCTTTGAAATTTGGCTTTTGCGTGCTGGAATGTATTGTGGTGATCTTGGCTGGGTGTGGCCTCTGCTTGCTTTCTACACACTTCCACATCATTATGCAACTGTTCCAGTTCACTAGTAGGGTTCCTCCGAAGTCGGAGAGTGTCTGCCTGTACGGCGAGGAACCACCAGTCTGCACACAAATAAGCCAGACATGGGACAACGGATACTCACACAAACCTCAGGTCCTGTATGACATCACACTGATGTTGGACAACAGGATGCCTTCATCCGACATACAGGACTTCGCGCTGGAGCTCAAGCCAACGAACACAAGCAAGCAAGCAACTAGTAGGGTTTATACTGTTTACGGGCACCTCTTGGTAATGTTTCTCGCGCTGCCTGTAGTATGCATTTCCCAAACTTTTCAACTACTTTATTTGTCTTTCTCAGTGTTCAGGTTTCTAACCAGTATGCTGGTGCAATGCTTGTACATTGCCCAGTCTGCTTTCTTGTAGTTTCACCTCGAGAGGGTGCTGCTTTCACTTACAAGTTCATTTTCTACAGTTAGAAAGACTGGCCGATGGTCACTGCCACCAAGTTGTTTCCCAACGATTTGTGTAATGTTCCACTCCAGGTCTGGTGAATGAAAAGCCAGGTCAGGTGAAATTGTAGTGTGCCATGATCTCGAGTAGAAAGTATGTGGGTCGGACGGCTTGTTAATCAAGATGAATCTATTCTCATCCTGCCAGTCTTCCAGTCTCTCTCCTCTCTGGTCCATGTGATCATAGCCCCAGCTCTGCGAGTGGCTGTTGAAATCGCCACACACAATCATTTTTTTCTTTTAATTGTAGTGTGTCCATTCCTGCGGGCGGTCACTTGGACAGTAGTATTTGGTCAGATGTAGGTCTGTATTGCCTGTCTTAAGTTTAAGTGTCTGATACTCAGCCCCTTCCATGTAGACTTCGATTTGGGAAGCAGTGATGTTATTTTTTACAAGGGTCAGTATCTCACCTTTTCGCCTGTCCTTTCGGTCAGATCGCTGACACTGGTAGCCTCTGATTTTGAAGGCTATATTTTCGTTGAGGTGAATTTCTTGCAAGCAACATACGCTTACTTTTTCTTGGTCCAAGATGTTTTCTAATTCTATTTTTTTTTTTTTTTATTGCTGACTCCCTCTGCATTCCAATGCATTATTTAAAGTCTTTGTTTAGTATGGCCAGCCGTTCTATTCTCAGGTCCCTTGGCTCCACAAGACATCTGAGAAGGACCTCCAGTAGTTGTGGTTGGACCCTTTCGAGACATAGGGCCCGACACTGCACCTGCCTGGTGGTCCAAAGCAGGGCGAGCACCATAACATTTAGCAGTAGTCGACATATTCCATTTTGCGTAATTGCGTGTCATCCTGATTTCGGTGGTGCGTCTCCTCGCTGGTTGCCTTCATCTTCAGCACCTTTCCTTTGCTAGAGCAGACGTGTCTGCGCATGCATGTTCGTGCATACACATCTAGAGCATACTGGTTATTTTTCGGCGCCAGAAACTCGTTGTCGCACCTTCTCCTGTTAGTTAAAACAGTTTCGCCACGTGAAAGCCAGGAGTTGGACTTCTGCTGCAGAGGTTACGTATTCACGAGCCATTGGGGTATTTAAGCAATGTTGGGCGCTCACCCCAACACTGCGCCCCGGCTACATACAACAACATTTGGAACCAAGTGGTATTTAATTTTAGCACCGAATCTCAATAACAAAAGAAAGTTTATTAACCTAGCGTAGCAATAACGCTTTTAGTTTTGCGCAACAGCAACATCTTACGGAATTTTAAAAAAGCAGAACATTAGTTGGCGAATCGTCTAAGATCAGTTCTAAGCCTCTTCTCTTATTCCCTGAAGGAGATCAACATTGATGGATATTATGACGAGTCTTAGACAATGATATTACAATCGCTACGACGCACTCAGTTATTGAATGTGGCTTGTTTGTGGTGTGGTGACTTGGGTCACAGGCAGAAGGGACAATTACGGTCGTTGCCATGCGTATAAAGAGTTAATATCCTGTACCACACCTCGGGGACTAGGGGGCTAAATGCAAGTGTGCTGTCATACGTCCTCATCATACACCGCGGATACATGGTCAATATAGACCAAAACTGAACTGGCATGAGATCTCGGAGTTCGAGGCCCCTAGAGATGTACTGATCCGATGCAATAATGGCACCCATCATCCCCCCCCCCAATCATGGGTATTGGAGGTGTGCTCTATAAATATGACAAATGGGTTCTAATGTCAACCGATAGTGATTCCTACTATACGGCAGGCTCGAACGTCCTTCGAACGAGAATCCTACAGGATGACAACTCCCTTAAAATGTTCACCAAGTGTCGACTACTAAAACGGAATATTGGTGCTGTAAGAGAAAACCTTGCTTCACATACAAGTTTCTCAAAACTGAAGAAAAGCTCTATGCAACTGTCGATGAAAGGATAAAGATTACATTGCCACTCTAAGATCGTGAAATGTTCAACGAAATTGGCCGTGAATACTGTCTGGTCAAAGAACGACAGGGAAAAGTGGATATTGAGGGAAGACACCATTTTAAGTCCAACTGACCAAATGTTTAACCGTCGATGATTTCCCTAAACAGTTTGCCTGATATATCTGTGCACTACTCTCTTTGGGTCTGTTTAACTTAATCACATGAATCATTCTCAGATATGATTAAACTATGCAAGAGCTTCATCATCGGAAGACAAAACATGAAAGTCTTAAATATGCAGAAGGACACAGTCTTAACGGCAGAGACCCAAAACATCTGTAGAATTTGCTAGGTATATTTAATGTTCACTACAACAACACGGCCGGCTTCGTGGCTTAGAGGTTAGCGACTTTTCTCCGTAATCTCGTATACTCTCGTAGGTAACGTGATGAAGGTAAGAATCAGCAGTGGTTCGAATCGCATCGGTAACTTACGGGGTATGTGAGCCGCCCGCTCAGAAAGCAATGGCAAACTACTGAGCGTAATCTTGCCAAGAAATCAACATACAGCTGAAAGATGCTGGTGTTGACAGCGATGTCCTGTAAAGGATATGCACACACAAAAAACAACAACAACAACAACAATAACACGGTTAGGGAATTTTTATTTTTTTAAAGCTAAAGTATAATAGTCTTTATTTAAATAAAAAAAAAAAAGAACAAGACAACAGTTTACATTCCTATAGCTAATAAAAGATTAGAACAGGTAGGCCCTATTGAGTTACAATTTCATTGGTAGGGCAATGACAAATGTGCCAAGGAGAATAGGGATGTTAAAGTCTACATGAAACGGCATGAAACACGGACGTGTCTGGAAATAAACAACACAGAAGTTGAAGCAAATCCGTATCAAAAGCTGTGCGTATTAAACACTATTGCATGAAGTGGAAACGCAGAGCTGGAATAAAAAGGTGGAGAAAAAAAAATTAAGGTTTTTGAAATTTGAGTATTCAGAATATCGTGGCGTATCTTGAATAAAAAAAAAAAATAAAAGACAAACATGGACGTTCTAGAACAGCTCAATATAAAACGGTGGCGGCTGAGTGAAATAAAAATAAGAAATTTTGACCTGCTAGCTTGTACATTACACGTACTTTGGTCACCACAAACAACACAACAATCCAATGCGAATATACATAATGGGGGAAAATTGGAGGACACAAGATATAGAGAGCATCAAAATACAAATTAACAGACAACATGAAGATTCGTCTTAGAGGAAAATAAAAAGGAAAACTAAGAGATTACCGCAAATCTTCACTGCGGAGAAGGCATTGGATTTTTCCGCTCGCTTTGGTCTCAAGTGTAGTCCATACACTAATTTTAGTGCACAGGACTGATTTTTGCGTGTGTTTACCAGAGTCCCTCGCCATTAGACGAACCCACTCTGACTTCAGAGGTACTTGTAATTTATGTCCTCAATTTAAGAACGATAAGTCAACATTTTAGTCCAAATGACCGATGTAGGGGTTGAACCCGCTACCTTGGCATCAGCACACTAATTATTGATGTTATGAATAAAACGAATGCATTTGATTACGACTCAATTCTGAACTGCTAGCTTGTACACTACACGTAAACTAAAACAACCTCTTTCTGTAGGCACGTTATTTTAAAATAGATTTTAGTTTTTATTAAGCACTTTTACGATACTATATATACTTTGCTAGTATCAAAACTCCACACAGAAATAAATGTAAGTTGTTGTAATGTCACTCTGTGTTTTAACATTAGAATTATGTCAATATACGACTAAATACTATTATTATTAACTATCATGTGGCTGAGCCGTTATTAAATAAATAAAAGTTATCGTTAAAGTTTAACTTATTATATATTCCGCTTAATCATAATCTTATATATAAAATGAAACTCTTCAAGAAATCAACACCCACAGGCATGTCATATGTTCGAATCCCCATAGAGACAGGACATTTTTTATGTACTCAACTCATCCTGTCTCCCATGTTGACCCTGCCTTTCCGCATATCCATTTTTATCATTTTACAAGACATTGCTGTCAACATCCTCATCTTTCATCTGATTGTTGATTTCTTGGAAAGATTATGTTCAATAGTTTGCCATTACTTTCTGAGCGTCCGGCTCACATACCCTGTAAGTTACCAACGCGGCCAGAACTGCTACCAATTCTCACGCAGGTTATGTTTTTTTTTTTTTTTTTTTTTTTTTTTTAAATATATTAGCATATCTTTTACAGGACTTAGCTGTCAACACCAGCATCTTTCAGCTGTATGTTGATCTCTTGGCAAGATTACGCTCAGTAGTTTGCCATTGCTTTCTGAGCGGCCGGTTCAGTATCCCGCAAGTCACGAGCGGGGGTCGAACCGCCTCAGCTCTCGCTCCGCTACGAGACTCTGCGTGATAAACGGGATTACAGAGAGAAAGTGTTGTAACCCCACAGCCAGAGAGACCGGCGCAGGTTATGTTACTCATGAGAATATACAGGATTATGGAGAAAGACGTTAACACCTTGGCCAGGGAGACCGGCATATTAAACATTTCGAACTAAAATATAGAACTCAGAAATTCGAAGCTTGTGAATAAAGTGTGCTGTATGGATCTGTGGGGGGGGGGGGGGGCACAGCCCTCAGGCAGCTACGGAGTAATCAAATGTCAGAATCGATGGATCCACTAGATGTCTTTGTTTAACATGAAATTTATTTGCTAAATGTACTAAAACTAAAAAATAAGACTAGTGAACTGGTATAAACGGAGCGCTAATCGCAATTCAGTTGTGAATAGACACTTCGTTTATTTGCAATTCGATTGTGAATAGACAAGACACTTCGTTTATTTGCAGTTCGATTGCGAATAAACTGTCCCTTTTTTCGGGTTTGCTTTTCCTAGTCTTTGATTATCGACAGAATACCCACAAGGCAGCAGGTTTATTTCACCTCATCTGGTCTCTATCCCTTGACCTGTCTTATATTGGAGATCCAACATTAACTACACTACCATCAGCTTAGCTGTTGGGGGAAGGGGGGGTGGGTCTTTGAAACACACAAGTCCCTCTATCACTTTAAGGTGGGTATATATGCAGAGGTTTTGTTTGTACAATACAATGGTTTTCTAACTGCAACATCCATTCTGTCACTTGTTTTTGTAGTCTTGTAAAGCTGACCGATTCTGCTTTTAATTATGGTTTACTCATACTATAAATACTTGTGTTTCACAGATACCACTTATTGTGTTTGTTGCCGTATTCTTATAATCATCAATTTCAACTTTAAAGAGAAATGTATGGATAATTCAGATCTGTTCACTGTTTTGAAATATTTAATGCAAATGTTTCTTTCAGAAATATGTACAGGCTATATATTTTATACCATTTGTTTAAAAGTTCCTATGATGATTATAACGTTACACTGGCAATGGAGTGAGCGCTGTTGGACAAGGCTTCGATGTCAGTTCTCAACATTGGCTATGAGAGGTTTGCTATTCCTCCGTGCACTCAGGAATATTCTTCTTTCGTTCTGTCTTTTTTAGTTCACACAGCGGTCCATAGAGTTTGTTGTCTCTCTAGGCCAGAAGGTTTGCCTAGATATGTTTTACTTTGGGCAGTCATGGAGTATGTGCTCTGCTGTCTGCGATGCCAATCCACATGTGCACATGGCTGTTTCAGCAATCTTGAATTTTGTATACATGTGGTTGCGTAATCTATTGTGTTCTGTTCTGAGGCGCAGAATAATGACTTGTTCTGGTCTGTCCATACCATGGTAGTATTTTGAGCAGGTTTTGGTGGCTTTCTGACTGATTTGATCATTCTTTTGTTTTGGTGGTATGCAACGGGCACATCAGGCTGTTTTTCTTTACTCAGGACTATAAAATGTGATGGGCCTAATGCTTCACATACCTACAACAGGATACTGCTATGGGGTTTTGTTGTTTTTCTAAAGTGGATCAATCGGCAATCCAGACGGATGCATTTAGAAACATTTGTATGAACAGATGCATTTACAAACTGTATATTTTAATATAATAATTATTAATAGTCTTAGTACCTATAGCTGAGTCAGGGGGTTGTGACATATTTTCACATGATAAAATGGGCTGCTGGTTTAAAACCCTGTTATAATGCTATGTACCGGACATGAGCTTATTTAGTTACACTTTTTGTAACACGTACATAATCCTGTTTCAATTTACAGAATGAGGGAAACTCCACTGTCAAACTGTGAAAAAGACTTTATTCTGAAAAATATTGCAGAAAAAAAGGTGAGTTTTTCTGTTTAGTGTTGAATTGTTTCTTCTTTGTTTCTGTTTCGAATTGTGCGCATCACACACAGTCATGCACCTCAAAAGTCAGTGTATCTGATTTCAGCATGTCTTTGTGTAAGATTTACTTCCTCTGGACCAGTGGTTCTCAACCTTTTTTGGCCCATGCACCCCTTCACCATATGTTCAGAATGTCATTCCCCCTTTTCGTATTTCCTCCCTATAAATCCCCCCTCTCCCTTTTTCTTTTTTTTTACACAGTATACAAAAAAATGAAAGCTAAATTTAATAACACATACTAGAACAAGTCTAGATGTCTAAATAAAACGCGATTTGCGGGTCTACTTACAATATAAAACAAATTTCAGAAGGGCAAGAAGTACAGAACTGTAAAGTATGGAGGGAAAAACAATATCAAATAATCGGTTCTTGCATTAACGCGATCTTCAAATAATCTTAACCAAAGAAAATCAACAAAGATCAACAAAGAAAATGATAAACATCCTGGGCTTGAAATGGTACAAATCACTAGGCTCGACTTTCAAACGGCTTTTCAAGCAGAGATCGTGAAACATATAACATATTTAGCTTCCAGATAGTACCAGAAGTATTGCCTCTGCTTCTAACTTGAACTTTGCTGGGCGTGTCTCTAGGACAGTGTTCTCAGTAGAGTTTGTTGTAGGAATGAAACTCTCAACTCTAAACATTGTTTTTATATGGTTTAAAATCTGTGGATGTTCAGTACATAAGTCTGTGAGTTGGTCACCAATATGACACCAGGAGATGTCTTTTGATCTATTGATTATTCTCTTCACATGATGCCTAAACAAAATGTACGAGGGTACGTTAATAAGTAAGTCACAAATTACTGTAGAAAAATAACTAGCCATGATAACAACTTGAAACCAGTTTATTTTTATACATTGTCCCTTTATTTCTCAACATAATTTCCACCAACATTGATGCAATTATCCCATCGTTTTATCAGTCCTCCCAAACCGGCTGCATAAATCTGCGTGCCCTGTTTTCATTTACCTGAAATCCCACAGAACTGTGTGAATTACTTATTGACTCACCCTCGTAACTTTTTCTACCCAACTATGCACCGCTTTACGGGAAATTGCTAGGGGCTAAGTCCACTGAAAACCCACCTTGGCGGGAGTCAGTACGCGAATGACACCGAAGTTGAATGTGAAGTGAAAACGTGGTTTAGAAAACAGGGCACGCAGTTCTATGCAGCCAGTTTGGGAGGACTGATAAAACGATAGGATAAGTGCATAAATGTTGGTGGAAATTATGTTGAGAAATAAAGGGACAATGTATGTATAAAAATAAACTGGCTTCAAGTTGTTATCATATTTAGTTATTTTTCTACAGCCATTTGTGACTTACTTATTGACTTACCCTCATAACAGGTAAAGGACCCTGTAAAATGCCTTCAGGTGCAATGAGAATGTGTTGCCTGACCCAAAGTTGTATTTACCAATGGGCACCTGGTGGGTGATGTGGTTGGTGTCACACTGGCCACCTTTACTTCCCAAGATATTTCCTAGTATCCATTTTACACTAGGTCAACCTGGGAGCTCAGGTTGGTTTAAAAATCCTGACCTTATGCGGATTTGACCCCATGACCCTTTGAGTGGCAGGCTAGTGCCTGGCCTGTACACTCCCACGGCTCATTCGTGATATCTGCCTAATTCATATTCAATGTAATCATCTTGCTGCTTAGATTTGATCCAAGTCTTGCAACATTACTTCTGGATAGTATAACTTTCTTGATGTCATAATTCCACCACACTGTTTTCCTTCTGCCTTGTTGGATTGTCTTGGTTCCACATGTTTCTTTCAGTGCTTCTAACAATGAGGATTTGAAAATGTCTCATTCACATTGAGCATTACCAATCTTGCTAGGTAGAGTTGCAAATCTTGGACATCTGATAAAATGTCATTTCTAGTAATTTACATTTTCAAAGTTCAAAATGGATTCCTGTTTTGTTGTAGTCTGTCTGTTCCTTGTCTAACACTTTGTAGCAGTCTCTTGGTCAGTTGAACTGGGATATGAGCATCTCCATAAATGTTGCTAATAACTAGTGCCAGTTCTATGTTTTGTCTGTCTACATTAAATTGATGTGTGATTTATCTGTGAGGGGGATTTACTGCATCTATGTGTATGCACTATTGTAAAAGTCAGTGTTGTGGCAAAGGGGTTACAAATACAGTTTGCAATCCCACATACCACATTCAAAACACAACTGTAGGTGATTTGAAAACATGACTGCCGTGCACTGATTTTCATACAGTGGTATGAGTGCCGGTTCAGAAAGCAATGGCAAACTATTGAATGTAAACTTGCCAAGAAATCACAAACAGCAAGAAATGCTATGGTTGACTACTACATCCTGTAAAGGATGTGCAACTGCCTAACTAACTATTGAGAAACCAGTTCTTCTTATAGTCCGTGCCATATGGTGTTAGTTCTAATGTTTCACATGCTGCAGTAATTTCCAATACATATGTTTCTCCATTCCACAACAAGTTTTATAACATTTTTCCTTGGCTCTTTTCCCTCTTTGAATTTTCTGTTGTCATGGTATTTTCCAGTGTACCCTTTCTCATAACATGTTCAAAGAATGTTGAATGCCTTCTTCTGATACAAGAAAGGAGTCCTCTTCATGAGTTTGTTTCTGTCAAGGTGTCTTCTTGACTCATTTTATCTGTTCAGGAGATGTTGATGCACTGATGTCTTTATGTGTTCATTGAAATTAATTGTCTTTGTCAGCTACATTGTCTATTGTATAGATTTTACTGTCTTTTTAGTTCATGGAGTTTAGCTTCCACTGTTTCTCTATATCCGGGGCAGTCATGGAGTATGTGATTTGCTGTCTGGAAACTCCAATCCACATGTTCACATGGCTCATTTGCCAATCATGATTCATACTTACCATATTTCAACCCCATTTTAGAGCATCCTGGGTGCACACTAGTTTGCCTAACAATGTGAGGACTGACCATGGGCTTCTCTGCCATGAAGCTTGCTGAGGACTTATGATTGTAGACAGTCTCTGCCCAAGTCTTGATTTCACTGCATGGAGAGCTCATGAACATGCTTATGTGTGTTGCTTGTCTATTGGGGTGGACCAAGTCATCATCAGTCTCGAATTCTTGTACAACAGGGACAAACTGAATTGACAATGATCTACAACAACATCAATAAAAACTGTCTTGTGTTCTCAGAATTTCCCATGCTGGTTGCTTGGTTGGTTGTGAATCCTCTGGAAGACTGTTTAATTGTGGCTCTCAAGTCTGGTGCGTTGACATTAGGGTCATCTGGGCCTTGATAAAGGGCTTACATCTCTGAAGGTCTAGAGCTAGAGATTTCCCTCCTGGCCCAGTGCAAAGTACTATCTCTGTAGGGACTGTTCCAGAACTCTCCTTCCCCTTTTATGCTAAGAATCTCCCGCAGTGTGGGTGAGACTAGTACTGGAACTTTGCATATATGGTGAACATGAATGTGATCATTAGGACATTATCCAGTCCATGGATAGGCTGGGCAATGTGAGGTGCTTCAAGTTTTTGACAGATTTGAGATTTGGTCTTAGTCTTGTGACCTAACCAACGCAGATTTTCCACAGAACCACTTTGCTGGATCCTCCATGCAAAAGAATAGGCTTAATATTACTTGTAAAAACGATCTTTCTAACATTCATTAACAAACATATAATAAAGTATGTCAGGACCTTAGAATTGGCTCGTTGGGCTAACACGTGTGAGACAGTACAAGTATAACATGATTCGATGTAAGACTCAACGACACAACGTTTTATGGATTTATTGCCATATTAAATACAGAACGATGATTACAACAATATACAATATATAACTCACGACGCTCACAACCACAATACAGCTCACAAGTCTGACGCTCAAGATGACAGTCGTTCGGCTTTCACCCACAGAGATCCACACAAACGCCTTGCTTTCACCGCACACGTCCTTCCAGTCTCAAGTCCCAGCTCGGTCTGTCGCTAGCGCGCAACTTGCTGACCGCCTCTAGTGGCGTCACGTGGCATGCGTGCGTCTTGTCGTCAGCCTGACCGCTGGTCGCGTGTCAGGTAACAATCTTGCCAGCCGACAATTCTTGTCCGCCGGGTGTCGTAACGATGTTGCTGCATAGCTATCCCATGTTAGGCTCTGACATCCTCCCCGGGTACCTCAATGAAAGATGCCATCTTTCATTCATGATGTATGTATATACTGGGGTAGTGTTAACTTCATGTCAGAGTCTACCCTTTCCCTGTGTTATGCATGAAAATACATATATGGCATAGAAATATATACGATAAATGTAAGTTGCATTGAAATGACAAATGAAGTTCAACTTTTAACACAAATCAGGCTGCATCCCCCTGATGGCTGGTTACCTCAATTGCAATAATACCCATTCAGATCAGTAGTACCAGCTTCTCGCATCTACCTTGCAGCAATTTGAAAAAAAAACGTAATAATATGGTTGTTTTGCAACAGCCATCTAGCCAGACTGAAATACGGCTTTATATGAGTCGTATTAAACACTCAAACTCTGACCTCATTTGGCCAGGAGCTCTTATGTTGGTTTGCAATGTTGGCAGCTCTCTGCCATGCTTGGTGGACGCGTACCCGGTGTGTTAGCCATTTGAGCAACAAAATGTCTATTTATACAATACACACTATTGAATATGTTTCAAATTATGGCCCTTGGTGTAATTCATAAATGCAAGGGAAGTAATTTTGACATTCAAGCAATACAATAAATTACAATAATTATTTAATTTCTTAGCGTCATTGCTTGACGTTTCTTCATATTAACGAGAAAAAGTCGGTAATATGAATACATTAATCAAAATATGATTCTAAGATTACACTAATCGAAATAAATAAGTACCCAATTGGTGTATTATATTTTATAGATTCAAAAGGATTTTACAATCGTCATAAGTTTTTGAATATTTGTATATCGTCTGCTAATTTTGGTGTACTTTTTAAATTACACAGGAAGTACACACGAAACTCAAAATTTAGTTGCTGTTACACTGTCTGAACACAACTGCTCAGGTGTTATTTTATAACGGATAGTAAAATGTTCTCAAAGTTCGTGTCTAATGTTATAGTATCACAACTTTCGGATTATGATGGAATGTTCTTATTTCCGATGTGTTCACAACTTATGGATAATGATCGACTGTTCTTATTTCTGATGTTTGAGTGTCGAACCTCTTGGATTAAGTTCGCTTGTAGAAGTCACTGTTCAGTCCACATTTGCACACGTCGTTAAAATATCACGGTGAAGAAATCCACACACAGCTGTCACTGTTAACCCGCAAAGTTCGCTTCTGGTAAGTGGTTAAGCGTCTGTGACACTGTTCTTGTTGTATATTTACAGTTAATAATGTTCTCTTTCTAACACACACTACACAATTATACTACACTCATTACCAGACTTAATTAAAATAAGTATATTATACATGTCGGTTTTTAACCGTATCACAATTACAATTATAGACCTTACACAGTAGGTGAATAGAAACAACATTCACTCATTGGTGGCTGTGTTGGTCTGAGTGTATTAGTACACTCTGCACTCAGACATTGCTTACTGGGTCGGTTGGACAACGGGACAAAAGATCGGCAATTGTATTGATTCTGCCTGAAATATGACGAACCTCGAAACTGTAATTTTGAAGCTTCAAGGACCAGCGAGCAATCATATTGTTGGATGGTACTCCGGCATTTATATACCGTAATGGACTGTTGTCAGTTTCGATGATAAAGTGACGTCCTAGAAGGTATCTGGATAGTTTCGTCACACTTTCTACTAAGGCAAGTGCCTCTAATTGTGGAATGGACCATGCCCGCTCTCGAGGCCTTAGTTTTCTTGATATAAAACAAACGGGATGCAGGATGTTGTTGTATTCCTGCAACAGGACTGCCCCAATCGCAACGGAGCTAGCATCTGTTCTCAATCTGAAAGGTAAACGAATGTTGGGCAATTTAAGGATGAGATTATTCGAATTCTTATCAGAAAAGTATGCCAAAACTTTATGAAATGCATTTCGTAGGCATTCATCGTGTACAACTTTTTCAGGCTTATCCTTAGTTAGTAAATTAGTAAAAACCTCGGTCAGTTCTGAAAAATCAGGAATGAATTGCCTGTAATAATTGATCAGTCCCAACAAACTCCGGACTTGTTTCTTATTAGTCGGGAGTGACAGTTTTAGAATTTTGGAGACAATTTTGTTGTCTGTCATGACAAAGCCATTGGATATTCTGTACCCCAAAAATGATATCTCTTGGTAAGCCATGCTCACCTTTGAAGGCTTCACTGTCAGTCCGTGCTGTCTGATACGTTCTAGTGTCTGTTCTAGTGTCTTTATATGTTCCGTCATTGTCTCTGTATGGACACAGATGTCGTCAATATAGCAAATAATATTAGGAATGTCAGCTAGGAGGAGTCGTGTCATGCGTACGAATGTGGCTGGGGCATTGACTAGCCCAAATGGAAGTTTGCACCATTCGTACAGTCCCCAAGGCGTGGCAAAAGCTGTTAGATGTCTGCTGTCTTCATGTACAGCTATCTGCCAGTAACCTTTAGACATGTCAAGCGTCGTAAAGAACTTAGCGTCAGTCAGTTCTGTCAGAAGATCGTCAGTGTTTGCCATTGGTTCAAGATCTAAAACAGTTATTTTGTTCAGTTTTCTGTAGTCGATGCAAAGTCGTATTGTGTTGTCCTTTTTGCGTACAATGACCATGGGTGAAGAGAAGTCTGATAAGGATCGTCTGATGATGTTGTTTTTTTCTAAGTTGATGATTTCTTGATGTAATTGTTCTTTGTAATGTAATGGTATCGTGTATGGTCTGCATCTTATGGGTGTGTTTGATGTGAGTGTGATGTGATGCTGTACTAATTCTGTTTGTCCTGGGTTGTCGGAAAAGATGGTGTTGTACTGTTGTATCAACTGTTTGCAACTGTTTGTCTCTGCTTGACTTAAGTTTGGATTGATCTTGATCTCATTCAAGCAGTTTGTCGTGTCTAATGTAGGTGTTGGAATCTCGTCGCTAGAATCGTCATCTTCGTGATCTATTATCACAGTGCAAGCTGTCGTATCGTCTTGTTCGTTGTCTCTGTTGTGGTATGGTCTTAGCATATTTATGTGAAATATTTTGTGTTTGTCTTTTATTAGGATTTCGTAGTCTACAGGTGAGATTTGTCTTGTCACTTTAAAAGGTCCCTGCCACGAATCAGTCAGTAGCTGTCTGTCACTAGGTAGTAGTAGTAGAACGTCCTGTCCAGGTGTCAATGTTATAGTCCTGTTACCTTTGTCTGCGTACTGTCTGTAAGTAGCACCAGATAGTTTTAGTGCATTTTTAGCAATTTCACATGATTTAATAATCCTTTCACGCAATGATGTTACATACAAGAATGATGATATGGGTTTAAGTACTGGAGTAGAGTCAGTTAACATTTGGTGATAAATTGTTAATGGGCCTCGTGGTTTGGCACCATAGATTAATTCAAAAGGAGAGAAACCGGTACTAGAATGTGGTACCTCGCGATAAGCAAAAAGGACAGCCGGTAGGTATACATCCCAGTTATTGGGGTGATCTTGAGTTACTTTTGCAAGCATGTGCTTCAGATCCCCGTTAAGCTTTTCTATAATCCCGCTCGAGTGAGGATGATAGGGGCTATTGAAGACTTGCTTCACTCCTAACATTTTGGTGAAAGCTTGGGTCGATGCGGCAATAAACTGAGTGCCTCTATCAGACTGGATAGTATCTGGAAACCCAATTCGGGAGAAGATATGGAAGAACACTTCCATGATGTCGTTGGCAGTAATGTTCTTTAGAGGAATCGCTTCTGGCCAGCGACTACATTGATCAATAAAAGTTAGAATATATTTATTCCCTCTAGTTGTTGTATGACTAAGAGGGCCCACAATGTCAACTGATAATTTTTCAAAGGGTCGACTGGCTAAGTCAGTGACTTGTAACTTTGCCTGTGGGTGTTTACCTTTTTTTTACCAGTTTCTGGCATGTATCACAACTTCTGCAATATGTTTTTATGTCATTGCAAAATTTTGGCCAATGAAACTGTGTCAATAACCTTGACCTGGTTTTAACATATGCCATATGACCTGCAAAAGGTATATCGTGAGCAAGATGTAAAGCTTGCTTGCGATAAGTAGTTGGCAAAACAGTTTGCTTCGTTGTAATATCACCTCTGGTGTAGTACCTGGTGAGTATATCATTGTGTAAAGCAAAATGCCATTTCGCATTCTTGGTTATTCTTGCCTTTTTGCCGATCAGGTCAAAGTACTTTGACAGTGAAGGATCAGCTTTTTGAGCTGTTATGAATGCTTCCTTCATAGAGTCACTAGGTGGTAATTCTGGGCTAAGCATTTGTATAGCCTCAGTTTGGTTACTTTCATCTTGCACTCTAGCAGTAGCTCTTGTTACTGCGTTCACACACTCAATGACATCAGATGATGATGGAATGATATCGTTAATGAAGTGATGAGAACTTAGTGCTGCATTAGCTAACATACATTCAATAGGTGATATGACATTTTCAATGATGACATTTGGTGGTGATGTCGTGTTATCATCAATACATAGTGATGTTATGTCATGGTTATGAGGTTTGTCATTCACCTCAGGTAAGTTTCCTATGATTATATCACACACTGGGTTCGTAAGTGCGGCGCACTTTACTTTCCCGGTGAGGAAAGGTGTTTCAATGTATGCCCATGCTAATGGATATTTCTCAATATTGCCTGAAAATGTTCTACATGTAATGTGCCTGCCTGTATAGTCTGTAGGCGTTATGAATGTTGTTTTCAGGCCAATAAGTGTACTTCCGGTGTCGCGAAGTACTGTAGCAAACTTGCCATTAACATACCCGTGATGGATGTCTAATCTGCCTTTTGAGTCTATTACCAAGTTAGCTTCCTCATTGGCAATAGGGATGGCGTGCCCGCATGTTAAGATACCATCTTCATAGAAGGTGTTACAGACAGTGCATTTGTTAGCACTAAATACATCACAAGCCTGTGCTGCATTCACAGGATGTTTCTCTGGATTTTCGTCTTCTGACGCTGAGCTATCGAACAAGGCGGCATTGGCTTTGTTGGTCATATGCCTGCCTCTACAATCCATGCGATGGTGCCCGTAAGCCTTGCAGAGAAAACATTTACGTAAACTTTTGAACGATTTACGCTCTTTGTCTTGTCTGTTTACCATATTTTGCAAGTATGTTTGGTACCCTGGGTTTTTATCGCACATCTCGTTCAAATGGTGAGAAAATTTACAGTGAATGCAATGTCTAAATTTCTCAGAGGTAGGCCTGTTTGGTTTTTGCCTACTATAGTTTTTCTCATAGTTGGCCGCTGCTACCCAGTTACTGTCAGTAGCTTCAGTGGCAAAGCACTGTTTGTTGGCCGTGTAATAGGCCGACCCACGTCTTTCAATTTCTTCCACACTTGTGCATTCATTCTCCTGTAAGAACTTAGAAAACGATGATGGGATAGAAGAAATGATTTTATCTCGAATGATGAGATCTTCTAATCTATCATAACTTTTGTTAATTTTGGCTGCTGAAGTCCATTTGCTGAAAACATCTCGGACTAAACAGAGGTAGTCAGAGAACGTTTGAGTTGATTTTGGACTCAATTTACTGAATTGTTCTCTGTAACCTGCCTCGTCTAACATGAAATGTGCCATTATCTTAGATTTAATATAATGGTACTCTTTTCTGAGTTCTTTGGGGATGGTTTCAATGACTTTAAGAGGTTCCCCAGATAGACTCCTCATATATAGAATATTCCATTCAGAAAGTGGAACTTGGTAATGTTCCATTAAAGTCTCAAAATTTTGAGTAAAGGCTGCTATGCAGTCACCCGAGGTATAGTTACGTACGATACCTTGATACTTCTTATACTGGTTTTCTTTTTCCAGTCTTTCAGATTTCTTTGACTCTTTATTCATCGCAGTCTCAGTGTCAAGTTGTTTCATTTTCAACTGTAACTCTAGTTCTTCTTTCTTACTCTGAGCTGCTATTTCTGCTTTCTTAAGTTCACTGTCTATCTCAGCTTGCTTTGTCTTTGCAGCCATTTCTACTTCGGCTTGCTTTAATGCTGTTTCTGCCTCTGCTTGCTTGGCAGCCATTTCTGCTTGTTTTAGAGCTTTCTCCGCTGCTCTTTCTTCGCGTTCATTATTTTTCTCCTGTACCAGCAGGTATTCAGCGTATTTGTTCTCGCTCCATTTTGTTAATTCATCACCTGTTAGATGCAATTTAATACCCATATCGATGAAATCAAATAATGACGACATGATGGGGAAAATACGTCAATGAAAATCAGCCACACAAAATATGTTATAAATGGTTAGTAATAAACAATTTACAATTTATTTTACTATACGATGCGTGCCTACTATTGCATACGTAAAGTTAAAGTATAGAAAAATATACTCAAGTGCCCTGGATACGGTGAAGAATGATTGGACAATCGGGCTAGAAAACTGTAGGGTCGTTACTTCGGAACCACTAATGACCTCTACGGCAAGGTTATGGATGGTACGGAAAAACCTGCTTTGTTTTTGGAAGAAAATAAGTTAGCGTCTATTTGTTGGTGTGTGTCTGTAAGTCACTAAGTGTTGATTAGGTTTGGATGGCGTCAAGTATAATTGTATGTCGTAAGTTTGTCCGTCAACAGTGTTTTTCTCAACAGAAGTTACACTCTTTCCAAAACTCTTTGCGTTCCACAAACTCAATGCACAAAGACAATTTATCTGTATTTGAACACTCAATAACATTGATGACACATCACTTACATCACGATGACATTCAGTAAGGACATAGACATCAAGTTTACAAGATGGCGACAAGGTCAAAATGGCGACAAAATCACAATGTCGACAAGGTCAAACGGTGACAAGTTTCACAAATCACAAATGTTTTACACGCTTACAGGATCAAACAATATGTACTGTACGTTTACAAATGGTTTTACACATATTTAAACAATGTAGTAATGGATCACAATGAGACTTTTACAATCACATTTACATAACTATAACCTTGACCAATTTTACAAGTTCAAGAATTATAGTTTTAAATCGTTAATGACGTATGGTTTAAACAAAGACGAGCAACACACGTCTACATATATTAGGTTCTTAAACAAGGACGAGCAACCCACGTCCACACATGTCAGGACCTTAGAATTGGCTCGTTGGGCTAACACGTGTGAGACAGTACAAGTATAACATGATTCGACGTAAGACTCAACGACACAACGTTTTATGGATTTATTGCCATATTAAATACAGAACGATGATTACAACAATATACAATATATAACTCACGACGCTCACAACCACAATACAGCTCACAAGTCTGACGCTCAAGATGACAGTCGTTCGGCTTTCACCCACAGAGATCCACACAAACGCCTTGCTTTCACCGCACACGTCCTTCCAGTCTCAAGTCCCAGCTCGGTCTGTCGCTAGCGCGCAACTTGCTGACCGCCTCTAGTGGCGTCACGTGGCATGCGTGCGTCTTGTCGTCAGCCTGACCGCTGGTCGCGTGTCAGGTAACAATCTTGCCAGCCGACAATTCTTGTCCGCCGGGTGTCGTAACGATGTTGCTGCATAGCTATCCCATGTTAGGCTCTGACAAAGTATAATTCTGCTAAGACTGCAAGAACATCAAGTCAAATGTGTTGAAGCTAGACGTGTGGGGGACTAAAAAGGAATAGTCAGTCAACACAACTATCAGTCACAAAGTGCTGAGGGAGACACAGAGGAGGGGGTTTCAGCACTTATAGACAAATAGTTCCATGTGCAATGAAGATGATCTGTTGACTAACATATTCGGCTTTGGCATGACCATGTTAGAAAATTACCAAAAAATCTACCTATTTTTTCTGTAGAGGCTCGATGGAAGACAAGCTTATGACTACCGTGATGTTCGTATTGCATTCGGTGTCAGCCTAGGATGCTGCCATGTTGAAATAGGCAAAACAAGGTGGGATTGCTGATTTATGAACAATTTCTGATCTTTTATAAGTTAGTTTTAATTTTGTGGTTTAGCACTGCATTGTTAAGGTGTATATTGTAGGTATTGTGTCTTTTGTATAATAATACCAGCTTTCCTGGCACTGGGATTGCAGTAAATGCTGTTCCTGATATTTTATTTGGTATGTCTTCTTTATCTTGTGTCATGTTAGTGATTCAGTTTTGTTAAACCTCTTCATCTTTACTTTTGAAAACATTCTTTTTTGTAACTCACCACGAAACATATTCTTTGATAGTATATTCTCTTTCGTAGCTCATCCTATACAGCATTCTCTTTTGTAACTCATATATTATATTCTCTTTTGTAACCCATCATATATTATCAAATACTTTGTAACTTATTGTATGCTATATAACAACTGTAACTTAATGTATGCTATATAACTGTAACTCATTGTATGCTATGTAGTCAGTTGCAGCTCATCATTTATTACATTCTCTTTTGTAACACATCATATAATCTATTATAACTCGCCGTACATTATATTCTCTTTTGTAATTCATTATAGTAGGTGTGTGTGTGTGTGTGTGCGCGCGCACGCACACACACACACACACATTTATATATATATTTATATATAGCCATCTTGACAGACGATAGTTTGTAAAGCAATGCTCTTAACAGTCCATCATAGACCAGTTGGTGACCAAGGTTTAGTTCCTGGTCTGCCCTGACATGACATCTAGTCTTTAGATATTTTATCATACTAGGGTAAGGCTTGTACCCTTTGTCACCCATTATATAAAAAGTAGATCACTATGTTTTTATAGTCACCACTTTGACGAAGATATAACAAATGTACTCTCTAAATCATACAGCTTACAAAAACGTCTGCTTCATGAGCTACCATTACAGTTGTGAGCTAGCCTATATCTGGCTATCAAGTAGTTTTGCTGTTTTCATAACTGTTCCTGCACTGAGCTAAAAGTATTTGTGCTAAGAGCTAAAAGTGTGTGCTTCAACACCTGCTAGTGTAGCTTAAAGGAAGCAGTGGGTCAACGCTTCACATCCCTATAGTTCGTTGCAAGTCCTTTACAGGACATCGCAATCAACACCAGCATTTATTGGCTGTTTGTGATTTATCAGACAATGTTATTTGAGTAATTTACCATTGCTTTCTGAATGACCACAACTGATATCACCGAAATCAATGCAAAGCAGTCTGCTTCGAAATCACCAGCAGCTGATTTCTAAACCTTGACTCGGAAAGATGAGGAATTATGAAATTGTACGTTTCACTATCCCCTAGACCACAGCAATGATTGCACATCCCTATATGTGGCATTATTTCCCAAAGTGTAACCATGTTATATTAAGTACATCTTCAAACTTTGAAGTTGCAGAATATATTGTTGATAGTATCAAATTCACTGTTTTCTAACATTTGAATATTCTGCCTTTCTGTCTGCTAGAGTATTAGCGCAGGTATCCTGTGAAGTTGGACAACCTAAACAGACTCGGCCTCATGATGGAGTGTTGTTTGTTAATGTTGAATTATCACCCATGGCTAGTCCATCATTTGAAATGGGAAGGTAGGTTCGATTTTTCTAAAATCCCCTTAATTTAGGTTTTGACAGATTGTCTTTTATATTTAATTGAGAAAGTGATTACAGCAGTAGCAATTATAATATACAAATTCCAAATTGTAACAACAGAACAGACCTTGTCTTTCTCTTACTTATCACCTCCACAACATTATTATTAGACATAATCTTCTCAGGCATCTTTCATGCTGACACCAAACTTGCACCATTTTCTGAACAGCTTCCCATATTAGCATACAGGTGTGATTATAATCTCAAGGATGTATTAGATCGAGAGATAATTACATTAACTATCTGAGTCTTATTCAGGCACTGTGACAATGTCATTTATGCCATGTTTAGCAAACGGTGTGGCAGGGTTAGTACATCTTGCACATTCATCAAAGAGATTGCCAGATTCTGCAAAACCACCTCCTTTCAGTTGTGGTCTCTTTACCTGTATAGCCTCAAACTTCAATACAGCTTTATTTAACTAAAATATAATTTCTTTCTGTCTTTGCTTTGTGTCCACCCCACTCATGCCTGCCCTATAGAGATTGATTGACCTTTCCACTCAAACATTTAAGGCATCTTAGCTTTACCCTTTTCCCACTATCACTTTCTGTCACCTGAGCTATTGGTACACAGTTTCATTTTAACTTCCCCAGGACCTATGCTAAGTGACTGTTTGTTAAGTGTTTTTATGTAGTGTCTGTGTTTTGTGTACTGATGAAAGCTTTCTAGATGCAACATCCATTCTCTCACTGTCTTGTAAAGCAGACCAATTCTGCTTTCCGGTTTTGATGCTTTATTCATAATATAAATATATAAAGTTTCTGCGACATGACACTGTTTTTGAGTCAGTTTTCTTTGATGTCCAGTTGTTATAGAATGTCAACTTTTTCTTCTCTCTTTGCATGATCCAATTCACTCAAAGTTTTAGCCTGTCTGGAAAATAACAGCTGCTTTCTTCAGCATATTGTTAAGTAGCAAAAAAAAAAAAACTGTTCTGAAGCAGGGATTGCATATGGGTCCTTGATCTCTTGATGTGCTAAGACCATAATATTTTATAGGCCAGAATGCACAGAAGAATAGGATCTTTCTCTCACTGTAGCAGATGACTAACGCAGACATTGAAACCCTCGTCTGAGCGCTCTCATGAGCTTTTCAGAGTCGCTCCTAAATAGCACTAACTGTATTTTTGCTTAATCGCAGGAAGCTGACAACTAGGTTACTAAGAATAGACTGTCCTAGAAACTTCCATTTTAAAAGCACTTGGGTACTTTGATAGCACCAACTTCTCTCTAAAGAATCAGTAGTGTGACTAACTCAGGGCTGTAGCATATGTTAAATAGAAAGCTGTGGTGGTGTTATTTGTGTCTCATAGTTGTCTAATTGTTTGTTTGTTCTCTTTTATTGTCCCTTTGTTAAGACAAAATTGTCTCTTTGTTAAGACAAACACAAGAAGGCGTTGAACTGTCTAGGCTGATGGAGAGATGCTTAAAGGAGTCAAGATGCATGGATTTGGAGTCTCTGTGTATTGTTGCGGGAGAGAAGGTTAGCTATCTGTTTGTTTATCATCTTTTAAGGGGTAAGTTTAAAAAAAAAAGAAAGAGTAACCTCTTACATGCCAAGACACATATTAAGTATATGGTGCTAGCTACATATTTTATAGGCCAATTGGCACTCAAGAGGTGATGTGGTTAATATTACGCTGGTCACTTTCACCCCGCAAGTCATTTCTTGTATCCATTTCAGTTTGGATCAACTTGGAAGCCCTTGGCAGGTTTAATAGTGTTAAAAAAAAGTTAGTTGCTTATCCTTTACAGGACGTAGCAGTCAACCCCAGTAGTTTTTGGCTGGATGTGATTCCTGGGAAAGTTTATGTTCAGTAGTTTGCCATTGCTTTGTGAACGACCGGCACCCATACCGTTTCATAAAAAACCAATGCAAGGCGGTCTGCTACCAAATGCCTGCACCTGTGTTTCGAACGTGGTAAGTGGGATTGCGAACAGCTGCGTCCGAAACTCCTTTGCCACGGAGCCGGGTATACTTGGCTATTTAGCTAGTATGTCACAGAATAGGTTACACTTACTATAGCAACTAAATACAGTGACAAAGGCTGAGGACATAACCATATGTCAGGTGGATCCTAAGGTAAGAAGCTCATGGTTTTGTTGTGACAATGGAAAGGTTGGCCAATGCACACATTTGTTTCTACCTCTCAGTGGTAATATATATATATATATATATATATATATATATATATATATATATATATATATATATATATATATATATATTGTTGTGAGACATTCACAAGTTTCATAATCAGTTCAAAGGTTGATCTAATTCACTAATCATAGTTATAATGTATTTAAATTTTGCTGCCACCTGGGTTGATTAAAATAAATTAATTAAAGGACTCTTTTTACATACCTTAATGCACATTGGGCATATGGTGTTAGACCCATCTTTCAGGGCCAGTAGGCACTTGAGGGTGATGTGGTTAGTGTCTGGCAAATTGTAAGGCACCAGGAAAATTGTGGAAGACAAAAGAAATGAAACCTATGACCAAACTTAAAATATTTAAATTCTAACGTTAAATAGGTACTGTTGTTGGATCAGAGACATAGAACCTGTACGTTTGTATAGATGTGAAGCGTGGACAATGAGCAGTCAAGCTGAAAAACAGCTGATGGCTGTGGAAATGTGGTTTCTGGGGAAAATGCAAAGAATACCATGGACAGACAGAAAAACCAATGAACAAGTCCTTAAAGAAACAAATGAAGATTGTAAACTGATTAGAGTCATTAGACGTAGACAGTCAAAATTTTTTGGGCATGTTATGAGAAGAAATGGGTTGGAGAACTTGGTGACTACTGGCAAGATCGAAGAGAAGAGACCAAGGGGAAGACTGAGAAGTAAATACCTGGATGGCTTGGCCACATGGCATGGTCGAGACAGGAACACGGGGCTGATCCACGACTCTGGTGATCGAGTGAGATGGCAGGACATGACCGCTCATGCTTATCAGCATGGCACATGATGGATGGATGGTTGGATCAGAAGCATGGAGAATGACTGAAACAGTTACTTTAAAGAAATTTCACACATTCATTTACTGGTGCCTCCGCAGAATAGGACTAAAATAATATGAAATCATCACTAATGAAAAACAAAATACTGTACACAATTTGCTCAGGCTGTCATTATTTGCTATGAAAATGTGTTTATATATGAGGGTAACAAAGTAACATGATTCTATTATAAATAGCATAGGAGAGTATGGACAATGGAAAATCTTATTTCAAAACACTAACTGGCTTTTTAGCAGAACGCCATGTAGAGGTCGTGAGGATCGAGCAGTTTGCACATGTGTAATAGTGATTACAAAATGGCTGCTCCATTGTCGATTTGCACCGTGGAAGAACAACGAGGCGTTCATTTTTTATAGTTAGAGTGTGTGAAATCTGCAGATGAATGATGGTTCAGTATGGAAACAGTTGTTTGAGTCAAGGGAGAGTGTATGAATGGGTAGACAGATTTCAAAATGGAAGACAAAACAACATTGGTGAACCGCATAGTGGGAGATATGCAAGTGTGGCAACTGACAGTGTAATGGCAGATTGACCAGCTAGCCCAAGACAACAGGTGACTGACTCACTATTGCTGACATGCTGTGGATTCCATCATAAGTCCAGACTTTGCACCATCAAACTTTCACTTGTTTAGACCCTTGAAAGTACATTTGCGGGGGTCAGGGGTGTGCAGATACAAGGTAATGAAGAGGGTGCAAAATTGGTTTGTGGCCACACTGAAAAAAACCTTTTCCTAGAAGACATCACCAAGCTAGTGGACAAATGGACTAAGTGTGTTGCGAAGCAAGGACACTGTGTTGAGAAATAACACACACACACACAATTTTTGGTTCACACTATTGTAAAATAAAGTTATTCGTAAATTCCTGTTACTTAATGACTTCCATTCGTATGTTAACATTTATCATCTTTTATGGTTTCTGCAGGCATGGCACGTACGAGTGGACATTCATGTACTGAATAACGAGGGTAACATCTTAGACTGTTCAAGTGTAGCAGCAATTGCAGCAATGGCACATTTCAGGTAAAATGGTCATGTGATTTTTGTTTCATTGACTGTGTGGTCAAGCACAGACGTAGACGTGTTTCTTTGGTAGGACAATGATGTCATTTGGAGGTGACTGGTTTGCGTCTAGTGGACTTTCAGGTTTGTTTTTAGCCAGAAAGAGGCTAAGTGCTGTCTTATTCTTCTTTTATTCACTGAGGGAGCATAGGCCCTCAGCCAAATTACTTCAAGCCCTCTGTAAAAATACAACTTGCCCTCTGTCAAATTACTGCAAACACTCCGTCAAATTACTGCAAGCCCCCTGTCAAGAGCCAGAATTAGCTCTTGTTGCGTTTTGGGTGTGCAGTATGCTTTGAGCAAATTGCGCACTTTGGATGAACACAAGCGTGAAAACATGGTTGAAAAACAACACTCGAGCTGAAACTATTGCAGGGAACGCATGGCTCAGAGTCGGCATTGGCAAATTATATATTGTCACCAATGTGTTATCATGTTAGATCAGTGTAGTATAGTATGTTTGATAGTATGATTGTATGATCATGTGAAACAATGTGAACCATGTCATCAGAAGAGAAACATTGTATTATGAAAGAACCGTTATCCTGTCATGCTTTGAGGTTTGTAAATGTTGTTCACCATCCATACTACAAGGGAGAGTGCTAAAGTGATCCCAGCTTATTCAGTCAACAAATCTGATTCTTGATACCCTCCTATGTGACTATAGTTTTTAATGAGATGAGGTAGCCAGACTTACACCAGTCCTCCTAAACTGTCTCTTGTGACATGCATGGTCATTTATAGTGTAGCTGTTCTTTGCTTCCATTATGTTAGTTAGTTAGTCGACAGGTCATCCTCATTGCATATCAAACCATTAAATCCATAAGTGCTCGGATCCCCTCCTCAGTAAATCCCTCTATGTGTAGCGGCACACGACACCAGTTCTGTGTTGGTTTATCAATCTTCTTTGGCTTCCTGCATAGTGTTCTTGTTTGGCCACACCTCTTTTAATTTGCTGTTCTCGCAGTCTGACCTTGGTTGTAGATTCACAGTCATCACTTGGTTCTCGCAAATGACTTACTTCTCATAGAGCATTCAGTATATCAGTCTGGTCCATGGCTCGTCTACCCTCCACAGTAGTAGCCTTGCCAGCTTCCATTATGGATCCCAGTAACACATGGGCATCTAATTCCTCTTCTTCTTTTGCCCTCTTTCCCCTGTTTAGGCATAGGCCCTCAACCAACTCGCTCCAAGCCCTTCTATATTTAGCTGTCCCATGTAGCTCTGCCCATTTTCTTCCATTATTGTTCATTTCTGTTTGTACTTTTCCTCTCCATGAGTTTTTAGGTCTTCCTCTATTTCTTTTGCCTTGTATGTGTTCCAGGCACAGGCTTTTCTAGTTGTACTATTCTCAGGTTTTCTCAATGTACAGCCTATCCAGCCCTAGCGTCTTTCTTCACCTTTTGGTTCATTGGTATTTGTCTAGTTTTCTCCAGGAGCTCCACATTGGGGTATCTAATTACTGTACTATTATCATAACTCTTGGCAGGGAATACAGAGAGTAGTGCATTGGAAAAGTGGAATTAGAAATGTGGCAATTGATAGATAACTCTGGAAAGAATGATTTCATTTTCTATATGTATCGTGTCTGCTTCAAGCTCAGAAGTGAATTCCAGAATAAGGGTGAACATGGTTACAAGAACCACTAGTTTCTGTTGATAGCATACAACCTCTTGATCACTTGAGTAATGAGATCTTTCTGGGCTAAGGTGAAAAACGGGAGGTACCATTTGCAAGTTGTGCACATTAAATATCCCACTTCAGCTGGAAATCATAAGGAGTAGGCTACAAGGCTGCTGCTCTGGTAAGATTGATTAAAAAGGAAACCTGTCTACAGCTAGATGAGGCCTGCTGTCTTGACTGGGGATAAGTCTAGAGGGGGGTCAACCTCTCACAAATGCATGCTAACCCAGACACACTGACCTCAGAAGAGCTTAACTACGTGTGATGCCCTTCCCTCAGAAGAGAAATGTTAAAGCAGCAGAGGAGAGATCATTGTGGAGCAATATGATACATATCTCATAACATCATTCACTATGAGGATGGAGTCACTGCAGCTCTTCAGCAGTTAACTTATATTCCATGGACAGGAGTTAACATTGTATCTGATTCTCAGTTTATTCTTGCAAGATGTTAGATGGATTTTCTGTTCAGGTCATGTAGGAGTCTGAGATAATAAGTAGACTGATTTATTGGTCGATAGGGGCATCAATAGTGGAAACACTGAAGATGTATCAAGTGTGAACGGTTGACAGAGAGGTTGGCAAATCACTCAGAGGTTTCCTATCTGGCATCACTTGCGGCAGTAGCGGGTGTGATCACATCCGGGGATGACATGGGTGCATTCCTAATCAATGTGCTACCAGAACAATCAGCACCCTTATACTGTGACATCTGTTGAGAGAAACAGCGCATAGCAATGCATCCTGAATGCTGTGATGTTGATTCTAGTTTATCAATCAATGAATCACTTTTTCTGGTGACTGGTTGTCCTCTGCTATATACTTCTTTCATTAAGTTTTCTTCCTGCCTCAATTATGCCATTCATGGTCTAATGACCAGGTTTCTTCCAGTCCTTACAGCTAACTGTACCCATGTGCTACTGGGACCCTTAAGGGAAGCAAAGAATAGTAAAATCGTAGCCAACCATACATATCGTAAGAGGCTATTAAGGCGGGGTAGCATGATTTGCTAGATTGTCAGAAAACATAATTGTGGAATAAATTGTTGTGAACTGGCTATCTCATCACGTAGAAAACTTGAGTCGAAAGATCCAATAAATGATGAACAAGTCTACACAGGGCTTGACATGAGTTATTTGAGGGTTTATGCTCTGTTGGGAGATGTACAGTAGAAGAGGAATGAGAACATACAGGATAGGTTGAGGCTGTTTATACAGACACACTACAGGAGCTCTGTTGGGAGATGTACAGTAGAAGAGGAATGAGAACATACAGGATAGGTTGAGGCTGTTTATACAGACACACTACAGAAGGTCAGCATGGCAGAGTGGATAAAAGCATTTGCTCTTAAACTTCTGGTGTGCTGAGGTTGCGGGTTCAACTCCTACACTGGTCATGTGGGCTAAAATGTTGACGTCTTATCCTTGACTTGGAGATGTAAATTACTAGTATCCTAGAAATTGGAGTGGGTTTGCCTCATGATAAGGGTCACTGGTAATAGGGAAAGCTAACCCACATGTAAAAGTCAGTACAGTACACTAGAAATAGTAGCGTGTGTGGACTACACTTGAATTCAAAGCAAATAAACACCCCCCCTCCCCAAAAAAAAACAACAACACACACACACACACACTACATGTTTTATCATGTAGATAATGTACTCATTGTGTTTCTGCAGCATCTCAGTCTGCCTTCATTGTTACAGGATTTCAAACTAGTGGGACACATGTCTGATCAAACTGTAAACTTTCTGTATTTCAGACGACCAGATGTCACAGTTCATGGTGAAGAAATTACAATTGTGAGTTTCTGTAACTGCGGTTGTTTTGTCAATTAAATTGCAGAATCTTATCCAGATTTAATCTTTGCATTCTGTCAACTAAGAATGGGGCAAAAATAAATAGTTGTTTAATTTGTGAAATTACCATATGAAATTCTGCATTGTTGGATATCACAAATTTATTCATTTTCAGAAAGTGTAGTTGTATGTATTGTTGTAATCTACATTGTCAGAATGGTAAATGGGTTGAAGCGCAGTGAGGCCCGTGACATACATTGAGTAAATCAACAAAAACAGAAAGTGAAACAGGTCAGCTCTACAAGAGCTCAATCACAAGTGACAGAATGGACATTTTGTTTTTGTGTGCTGACAAAGGCTTTCTAGCTGCTACATCCATTCTTTCACTTGGGATTATGTTCTTGTAAATCCGACCATGTATATACTTACTATCTTTGGTTGATTTGCTAGATTGTCAGAAAACATCATTGTGGAATAAATTAACATGTGATCTGAAAATCAGATGCGAAACAAGGAATACTCGAATCTGAATAATATTAAAAAATTGACTAGAAAGCTCGACAAAAGGAAACACATAACAGATATAGGCGGGCGTTTCGACCAACATGCTTGAAATATTTGCCTGTTTTTGTGTGTTGTTCCATTCCTCTAGCTTCCTAGTTATATTTAATGATTTGGATTCTAGTATAGCTCTGCAGCATTCAACCCCCCCCCCCCCCCCCCCCTTTGATATCATTAAGGAATACCCAAGGATGCTATTCTGTCCCTCAATTCATTGGGTAGTGAATCAGATGCCTAGCTTAATCTGACAAGGCCAAACAAAAATAAAGGATCCCATGTGCAATATTGTATATGTAAAAAAAAAATTCTCAGATTGTACAAAGTGCACCATTATGTTGTCTGATTGTTGCAATCAAAACAACTTGCCGAGGACAGAATATTTATAGTGCCCATGATTTTAGTGATCACACACAGGGCTGTGAAGTTCATGCATTCAGCTTCAGCTCTCCATGTATGAGAATTGTTTTTGGGCGCTCACTCGCTTTGAACTCAAGCGCAGTAGCATTAGACTGAATTTTGCGTGTGGATTAGCTTACCCTATTACCAATGTCCCTCACCATCAATCGAACCAATTCCGACTTCATAGATACTTGTAATTTATGTCCCCAAGTCATGGATGAGAAGTCAACATTTTAGTCCAACTGGCCAGTGTAGGGGTTGAACCCCCTACCTCAGCATCATCACACCGGATGTTTAAGAACAAGCCTCTTTTCCATTCAGCCATGCTGACCTCCCCATGTATAATATCACGGAGGAGATTGTAGTTACACAAATATCTATTCGCCATGAATACAATCATTTACAACTCCCAACCTCAGTCTTGTTAGAAAGTTCTACATGATTTGTCAGCTGTTTTTCAGCCATGGTATCGCAAAAAGCTAGCTCACTTGCCTGCCAGCTTGGTAGTCATGTTGTCAAATCCCTATAGCGGCACATTTTTTAAATTTGATCTGAGCTCGAAAGTGACATCCTGAAATGGGAACCACAGGAAATGTCCTTCGAAGTAAAGGCAACCAGAGTGATATTGCACATCATGCACCAAGTGCTGAATGGTCTATAAATATATGGGGCTAGCACCATATATCCAATGCAGGGTGTAAAAGGTTTTTTCACTTTTTTTAAAACTATGTACCAAATACCGGCTCTGTGGCGAAAGTTTTACGGACACAATCCTGCTTACCACATTCGAAAAGAGCTGCCCGTGATTTGGAAGCAGATCACCTTGTGCTGGTTTCATACAGGAATAAGTGTCAGTGGTTCAGAAAGCAATGGCAAACTACTGAAGGTAAACTTGCCCAGGAATCACAATCAACCAAAAAATGCCGGGGTAGACTGCAACATCCAGTAAAGGATATGCAAATAACTTTTTTTTTTACCCAATACGCCTCAAGAGACGTAGAAGGGTCCTCAACATTATGGTCAACAGCATTTTGCTTTCTGAATATTGATGCTCTGCTTCACTTATCAATTGTATTTGGTTAAATTTGCCTTGCACTTTCATGTAATACTTTGTATGACAAACAGTTTTTCAAGGGGAGCTGTGGGTGAATGGTTATGGTGTCTGCCTGTGGCTCAGATGGTGCTGGGTTCGATCTCAACATAGTGTTGGGGTTCTCCAAGAACCATTGGTATTGAATGATATCACACATCCCCCTGATCTCTTGGGTAGTGAGATTGGCAACCTAGCCTTCTCTGTTAATGGGTGAAAAACTGGATATGCCGTGTGCAAGCTGTGCACATTAAATATCCTACAGATTTTGGAAATCACAAAGAGTAGGCCATTGTTGGAAAATAAAATCTGCCCATGGTTAGATAAAACTCTTGACCTTAGATTTTATCTCTGTCTAGAAGATGCAAATCTCACAGAAATGCATGATGAATAGGACACACTAAAAATGGAGGTGCATAACTAGATTTAACATATTTCCTTCGAAAGATGAATGAAGATGAAGAAAAGAAATTGTTTTTCGCTTTGTTTTAACCAAGCAACCATATTTGATAATCTGCAGCATTCCATGGAGGACAGAGATCCTGTACCTTTGAGCATACACCATATGCCGCTGTTGGTTTCGTTTGCTTTCTTCTCGCAAGGGTAAGGGTTTAGATCATATGTTAGTGTAGACGAATGTTGCCAGAGTTTGTGAACATTTACAGTTGATGTGATTTAGTTAAGAGGGAAGTGGCTTCAAGGTGTAGCACCTGATTCTTAACTTGCAAAGTACCAGGTTTATATTAAAAGTATTTTCTTTATATTTTCCTTTTGGTGTTTTCTAAAAAATAAAGTATCTGAAATACATTTGTGATAAAAGCTTACATTCATTTGACCTCTGAAACATGTTTACATAGTTTAAAACTAAAAGTTTAGTGTCAGCTAGCAGACTTGATGAGATTAGATAAATGGTAAGATGAGATAATTACCTGGATGGTTTGACTAGATGACATATACCTAATCCCAGACTGGTGTTTGTGTGAAATATTAAACAATGGTCACACATGCTTACCTGCATGGAACATCATGATGATGTATATCATCAATTTACCAGTTTTAAAAACAATTGGATTCTGTTTGGACCACAGATCAGACACACTGGCCTGAACTAAGTTTGTGGGTGTGTGTTTCTTCACTCCTGTGTCTAACTTGTTTGTCTTCATGAGAACACTAGTATACAATCCTATTTTAAGAAGTTGCACAATGCTACAAGACTTCCTGTCAGCATCATATTCATCTTCTTATTGTTGGCTGGTGTTGCCCAGCTTATTGCTCTTTTGCTGCCATTGCCAGGTGAAACAAATGTCACCTGCTGCAGCTGCAAAATAAAAATAAGTTTCGTAGCATGTGCAGTGCTGGGACTATCACATTTTATAGGCTTGAGTGATTGGAGGAATAGGTGGTCAGTCTTTCCCTCATGTAGTGAATGGTGGGTAAGGGCATAAATCCCTTGTCCAACCATGCTCATGCAATTGTCAGCATAATGCTATGGCCATTACCCCAACTTGCCTGCTATAGATGCTATAGTGTACCATAGAGTACATTTTTCATAGTTGCAGACACTGACAATAACTTTGTTTTCTTCTGTGGCAAACATTTGTTATGTTACGTAAACAATAAGTGATAATATTGTCACTTACGGATAGTTATGGTACATGCAGATTGACCCATGTGAAAGTTTTGTTTAAAAATGTGTTTATTCTACTTATAACATTGTTGAGTTCTTCACTCAAATTTTCATTGTCATGTTTTCAGGAAATTTATGTTGGTGGATCCTTCAGAGAAAGAGGAAAAGGTTACAGAAGGGAAACTGGTGATAGGAATGAACAAATACAGGGAAATCTGCACTCTGCAACTTACAGGACAGATGCTGTTGATGAAGGAACAGGTAAATATGTTAACAGCCAAATGAAATCAATTGCCATCTTCACATATCTGGTTTCCCAGAAGGAGATATCGTCGCTGGAATTGCAGAGAAACCGAGCCACCAGAGGGGATCAAACCTGATGCAATGAAGTTGATCCTCTAGCTTTTAAACCATTTTAACACACATTGAAGGTTGGCTGCAGTGGTGCTCCATCATTTTCTATTTTCCCTTCTGCTGTATCTCCATCATTTTCCATTTCCTCTTCTGCTGTATCTCCATTATTTTCCATTTCCCCTTCTGCTTTATCTCCATAATTTTCCATTTGCCCTTCCGCTGTATCTCCATCATTTTCCATTTGCCCTTCCGCTGTATCTCCATTATTTTCCTTTCCCCTTCTACCGTATCTCCATCATTTTCCTTTCCCTTTCTGCCGTATCTCCATTATTTTCCACTTCCTCTTCTTCTGATCTCCATCATTTTCCATTTCCTCTTCTGCTGTATCTCCATCATTTTCCATTTCTTCTGCTGTATCTCCTTCATTTTCCACTTCCTATTCTGCTGTATCTGCATCATTTTCCACTTCCTATTCTGCGGTATCTCCATCATTGAAGTGGTAGAGGTACCTGCATGTTCCAATAACCCACCCAAGAGTTATCACGATGGTAGCATAGCTACTGGTAGGGTTCCACATGTGAGACAGGTTAAAGGATAGGGATCAGATGAAGTGAGACACTAATCTCCCACCTTGTAGGTAGAGTGGAGTTTGGTTTGAAGCAGTGAGTAAAAGGTAAAGTATTCCAGGATTCTTGTACACACCTTGAGGTATGCTGGGTAACTAGACAGGTCAGCACTCGGTGGGTGATACGGTCAATATAATAAACCTAGGATAACCAGGCCAGTGAGTGTGCTGGTCATCACATTAGTGTGGCTCCTATTGGTAATTTATGGTTAAGAAAACTCAAGGGAAGTTATTTCCTGACTGAAAATCAGGCTGTATAATGATACTTTTGTTGAGGCTTGAGATGTTTATATTGCTAGATATTCCCCGTGTCTATATGTTGTGTTTTCTATATTTGTTTGCTATGAAGACTAGTTGCTGCAACATCCTTTTTTCTCTCTATAATTGTGTTTTGTAAAGCTGCATTACTCCATGTTATTTTATATTGTTTACTATTCCACGGCTTTACCACAGTTCCGCTAATTTTATTCATACTTTAGATACAGTTGAGGAAAGTAGCTAAATGATGCCATTGTATATTAAACAGGTTCTTCGGTGTTCAAATATTGCTGTAACAAAAGTGGCCCGAATTACAGAGTTGATACATGAAGCACTGGACAATGATAAACGGGCGAGGTAAGTCATCATTTGCTCTCCATGTGGTAGTGGTCTGGTGGTGGTCACATGATCCTGGCAGGTGCGATGGAGTTCACACACTGTTGGGATTCTCCAACTGTGATCCATGGGAGTAGACTGAGCACTTATAGAGGTATCTGTATGCAATAAAAGTGACCATTTACAAACAAGCAAATAATAAATTAAAAATGAGGATACTCAAATGTTATGTATAGTCAATATTGCTGTATGGTATGGAACGCAGTGAGCTCACGCTTTTCTCTCGTTCAGTCTCTTTAGTAAAATTCTATTGGCTAATCTTTCACTCAGTTATACTGCGCTAGCTGTCTCTGCAGTTGTCATTTTTCAATCCTGGTCAGTGATTTTCTTCACTCTTGCTGCATGTCCACCATTATACTCTGAGAACTCTCAGATCAGCAATATTTGAGCGGCCACACATACTTTTTACCAAAGCATGTGACGGGCGGGAATAACGAAAGGTGGTCAGTCTTTCCCTTCCTTAGTGAATAACAAGAGTTGGCATCAAACCCTTGTCCAGCCGCGCTCGTGCTATTGCCAGTGTAAGATCCTAACTATTACACCAACATGTAGTTATGGAAATTATTGTAGGCAGGTAAACAAAAGATAGGAAGTGGTACAGTGAAGAAGATAACAAAAGATGGACAAACAGCAGCCTGTCATTGTACAATCAGATCAGGAAACAGAGTGTTGGAGATCCATTGCAGCCAACCTTTATGGTGGGGGTGGCATGTGGTGTAATTGAAGAGTAGTGGTCTTTGCAGAGGTGATGTTGGTGGCAGCAGTAGTAGTAGTAGTAGTAGCGGCAGCTGCAACAACAAAACCAGCAATTGTGCATGTAGTCTACTTCTTCTTTCGATCACATGAAATAAATTGTCTATACCTGCAATGTTGTATAAATTCCACTATGGTTTATAGTTCATTCAATAGTTCATAAAGTTTAGCTTCCACTGTTATGTATTATACAGTTAACTGTTTAAAAGATGATGACTGTGTTTGCAGACAATTAAATATTAATTATTTTATTTAGAAAGTGATCAATCAATGTCATTCTTCCATAAGGCTTCAGGTTTTGCCTTCTCTGTCCATATCCTTGCTTTTCCTATACGTTTATACTGTTATGATCACATTAAAAGATAATGGCAATCCTTTGACAGACATCTCTCTAGGGGAGTGAATTACTGAACCTTCACATATATTAGGTCATGGCTCAGTAAGGTTGGATGACCGGCTTTCATCCCCACTGCTTTTCCTTCCCCCAAAAATGCATGAAATTTGTCTAATATCCATTGGACTAGCCAGATGGCAGGAAAACAATTCAAATCCAAATACTACTAAGAATGTCAATCTTTGGGCTGGTCAGCCTGCACAGTACACAATTAAAACACAGCGATAATTTCTTTATTTTTATGACTGCATTTTAACAAAACACGAAGCAGAGGCCCTTAGATAGCTGATGTCAGTCACTGCTGTCTTTGCTATCTGTTTGAAGTCCTTGTGTATGTCTTTGGCTAATTGCTTTTCTCTGTCCTCAACTATCCTCTCAAGTTTTATTTGAGGTGTGAAGGTAAGAGACTGTTTTCATGCCTTTGAGGTCTGTTGTGGATATGGTTAAGTAAAAGACCCCACTTCCATGCCATTGAAGCCTTTTGTGGAGGCGGTTAAGTAAATGACCCCACATCCATGCCATTTAGGCCTTTTGTGGAGGTGATTAAGTTCAGCAAAAGACCTAATTTCCATGCCATTGAAGCCTTTTGTGGAGGTGGTTAAGTTAATTAAGAGACCCCACTTCTATGCCGTGGAGGCAGTTAAGTAAAAGACCATGCTTCCATGCCATTGAAGCTTTTTGTGGAGGCGATTAAGTTAAGTAACAGACCCTACTTCCATGCCATTGAGGCTTTTTGTGGCAACAGTAAAGAGTAAATGTGCTAGTCTACAGACATTATCATGATGATTAATATTACCATTATACTTTTACCAGGTCAAGAGGAGAAAAACATGGGTTTGCAGAACTGATTTCTGGAGACAGAATCACAGCCAACAAACAACCAGCCAAGGTGGTGCAGCCTGGTGCTAATGAGGACAGCTCAATGGAAAGTGAAGAAAGTGAGATGAGCAGTTCTTCAGACGGAGGAGAAGCTGCAGACATGGAGGTTGAAAGGTAAACTACTTGCTGCATTTAATTTATCAGCGAGGTAGGTCAGTGGTAGCTGGGTGTGCAGTTTGTAAGCAAAGATAAGCCAAGGGCTGCGTGTATGCAGATTATCAATACAGGTATGATTTATCTTCTTCTTCTTTTATATGATTCAGAGAAGACAATGGCAGTCATGACTCTCCAGTCCTCCTGTTTGTCTGATATATTTATTAAAAATGTTGTGTTCGCATACTCACTTTGAACTCGAGATGCTGCTAGTGGTTGCCACTACTAGTGATTGCAGTGAACTGATTTTGTGTGTGAGACGGCTTTACCTATAACCAGTCTGATCTCATCATGTTCCTCTTGTACCTTGCTGTGTCGAGGTGATGCATAAACAGCGGGAGAGTGCCCATTTATGGGCTTTATATATCGAGATTCCCATGGACTCTGTAATTCCCTCTGTCCATCGTTAAGTGGCCAGCCTCTTCCTCTGCTTCCGTCTGGTCTGTACATCATTGGTTGTTGTGGCATACTGTTAGTTGGTAACCTAGTTATATGAACAAACCATTTAACCTGCTGTTTTCTGATTAAATCTAGCGCTGCTATATCCCCAACTTTAGTCCTGATTTCTTCATTTCTGATTTTCTCTATTCTTGATACGTTGAGTATCAGGAATCTCATTTCTGTTGTTGTGATTTGTTTTTCCTCTTCTTTCTGTCATTGTCCAGGTTCCTATTACCAGTGAATATCAAAATACTTTGAAGAACTTCTAGATAGATCCATCTCTAATGATCGTACAGATATCCAGCCTGCGGAAGTGAAGCTGGATGTCAACTGTGAGAAACCATCTCAAGAAGAAATTAGAAAATTTATCTATGGAACTTCATAAGGATAGAAAAGCTACTGGTCCAGATGGTATTCCAGCTGGAGCTATTAAGGCAAATATTAACACCTCAATTGAATTATTCCACAAATTGTTTAGCAGAGTCTGAGAGACTGAAGAAATATCAGTAAACTGGTGAGCAGGATAAAGCTGCCAAAAGAAAGGGGACCTGCATAAGTGCCAAAAATATAAAGGAATATTGTTAACTTAAGTTCCAGAGAACATACTTAGCAGGATTATTATTCTGGTGAGATTAAGAGATGGCATTGACAAGCAACAAAGAGATGAACAGGCAGGTTTCCAATCAAATAGATTCTGCGCTGACCTGATAGTCTCATTATGCACAGTAATAAAGCAACATATTGAACTGAACTCTCCACTCTTTTGGATTTGCCACTATGGAAAGGCCTTTGGCCGCGTGGATTAGGAATCCCTCTGAAAATTAGTGCAAAACTACCCCACAGAAAATCAATAATTTAACCAGGGCAGCATATGAAGTCATGAAATGCCGAGTTCTTGATGGTGAAAAACTCATTTACATTTGAAATAAGGAAAGGAGTGGTGACATTTGATATCTTTATTATTCTTACTGACTATGGATGGATTATGAAGACAATAACTACCACCAAAACTGGAATTAAGTGGACTGACAGAGTGGCTTGATGGTCTGGATTTCCCTGATGACATTGTCACACACTTGTGATCAGATGCAAGATAAATTAAACGCACTGGATGGGCAGTAACAATAACTAGGTTTGAAAATTCATAGAGGAAAGAAACAAGGTAATGCGAATAAATCAGGCAAAAGATAACTAGATCTCCATTGGTCAAGCCTCACTTCAAGAGGCAAGGAACAGACATGCCTCGTTTTTTTTTTTCATTTTACAAAGTTGTTTTTCTGGTTAAATATCACCCTTTACTTGTATTGTGATTTTAATAGTGATTCATTGGAAGTGTGCAGTTGAGAAAGAAGCAAATTTTTATACTGAATAATTTTATATCTTGTTAGTAATCAGTTTTTATTTTCAAATTGCAGAAATGGTGACCTGCCAGTTAGGATACTGGTAAGTATTTCATGTACACTTTCACATTTGTTCTGTGTTTCGAAATATGCTATGCAATCCTTTTTTCTGTATTTATTGTTCTTATGTGGCAGACTCCGTGGCGAAGTGGTCAAAACACTGGGAATATGGTGCTAAAGCCATATTTCTATAGACCATTCGGTACTCGGTGAGTGATCTGGTAGTATCATGCTGGGATTAGGCTTAGGTCTAGACTTAATGTAACTGTTAACTAACTGTCTCACATGATGCACAATATTCCAGTTTCACGAACAAAACTTACCACTAAATAGTCACTTAAAACATATTTCATGCGAGTCTTGAGGAAGTGAGTTAGTTATCCCATCTCATAATTCCATAACCTAGTATATGTGAAATCCTTTTACTTGACAGCCCTCAGAAACGACCATGGGATTTACCTTGACTTAGTTAGTTAGTTAGTCGACAGATCATCCTCATTGCACATCGAACCATTCAGTCCATAAGTGCTCGGATTCCCTCCTCAGCAAATCCCGCAGCGTGTAGCGGCTAACGACGCCAGTTCTGTGTTGGTTTATCAATCTTCTTTGGCTTCCTGCGTAGTATTCTTGTTTGGCCACCCCTCTTTTAATTTGCTGCTCTCGCAGTCTGGCCATTGTTGTAGATTCACAGTCATCACTTGGTTCTCGCAAAAGTCTTACTTCTCGTAGAGCATTCAGAATGTCAGCCTGGTCCATGGCGCGTCCGCCCTCCACAGTAGCCTCACCTGCGAGCTTGTCAGCCCGCTCATTTCCTTGTACTCCCGCATGCCCTGGCACGAAGATGAAACTAATCGCCGAGACCGCTTCAGAGGCAGCAACCATTCTCTTCGGATCGACCCCTCCTCTATCCTCTTGATCATGTTCATTGAGTCGCTAAGGAAACAAGCCTTAGTGAATGTCTGTGTCTCGAACCATGTTATTGCTTTACTTACTGCCATGACTTCCATGGTCAGGCTACTTGTGGTTTCAGTGAAAGCACCAGAGTCCTCTTTCACAATTCTCCCTCCGGCCCGAGCTGTAAAGGCCCATGAGCTTCTCACATGTCAGACGACCGACCCATCTGTGTAGATGACCGCGTCACCGTCTAGCGAATTCTCGAAAATCAACGCTTGTACTTCAGCCTCAACAGCAGCCGGATTTTCTTGTCTGCATTTTCTATCTAGTTGGATGCAAACTGAAAAGGATGTGCAGAAGTCTGTTGGCACTTGCACCCACTCCTCGCCAGGTTCTAAGTCCTCAAGTGAACACACCTGTTGAAGAATGTCTTCGGCTTGACCCATCCACGACCGTCCTCTTTTTAACCTGCTGCCCTTCACCTTCCTAATTTCACTATGCAGTGGATGTTGTGTGTTTGCGTTAATTCTGAGGTAGGCGCGTGCCCTGCAAACTTGTATTCTCTCTTCAATGGTTGGAAAACCAAGAAGGTAGCGCATCGCCCTGCATGCTGTATCTCTTGTACATCCAAGAATAATGCGCATAGCTTCATTCTGTATCCTTTCCATCCTTTCTATCTGCTTATGGCTGAGAGTCAGGATTGCCATTGCATACTCCAAAACGGACATGACCAACCCCTCGTACAGAAGACATAGATGGCGCTGCTCACAGTTTGCTGCCGCCATCACCCGCATCGCTGCCAAACCCCGCTTGGCCTTTGTTATCACCTGGTCTATGTGCACATTATAAGCAAGGCTTCGATCAAACCGTATCCCCAGGTAATTCATTGCCTGCGTTCTTTCCACCGTCTCTGAACACAGCATTACAGTTGGTGTTGGAGTGTTGACAATATGATTATTCAACGAGAACCAAGTCACTGTTGCCTTTGTTGGGTTGACCATTGCCCCAGCTTCATCACACCAAGTACTTATGCGATTGAGTTCGGTTTGTAGTTCCACAGCAACCTCCTCTCTATCCTTACCCTGACGATACACTAAAACATCATCGGCATATGACAATGTCCTGCCAGGTCCAGTGATCTATCTGCTCACTGGTGATTTTCACTGTGTAGGCATTGAACAGTACCGGAGATAATGGTGATCCCTGTGGTAGGCCAGGATATATTGTTGTTGGTTCCGAAGTCCAACTGCCACATCTAAAAACTACTTTCCGTTGGAAGAGGGCTGCAGCGATCCAACTAAGGAGGAATGGACTTACGTTTAGTTCAAGAAGCTGAAACATTAAAAAATCCAGTGGTACTCTGTTGTATGCGTCCTCAAGATCAATCGCTGCAGCAACGGTTTCAGTGCCTGAGTGGAAACCTTCATAGACATCATGGGCAAAGACTGCTGCATTGGTCCAGGTTTCTCTTTTTGGACGGTACCCACCCAGGGTAGGTGGGAAAACACCTTGCCTCTCTAGTTGGCTTGATATTTTCCTGGCAATTACCTTCTCCAGCAGCTTGCCTATTGTATTCTGCATGGTTATAATTCGATATATCTGAATTTTTTTGTGGTCTTTGTCAGGCTTCGGCAAGGGAATCAGATAGCTGTGTAACCATTCCTCCTTGATGCTAGCACTCCCTATACTGTTGTTGTACATGTCTGCTAGTTTCTCTAGCTCATTGTCGGTACACCTATTTATGTCGTCGTATCTTATGCCATCAGGACCTGGAGCACTGTTTTTTGATCGTCGAAGCACAGCCTTGATTTCTTTCACTGTCACTGTGTCTTCATCCGAAGTGTTCTGGGCCTTGCATCTGTCTGATGTGACCTCCTTGGCCAGATTCTGGCCTCCCATGTCTGTCTGGTTGCTCTGCTCAAGGTAGCGTTCAAAGAGGGCTTTGCCCTTGTCTTTGTTTTTTTTTACCTTGACTTTGTTTTAAATTTGAATATTTTCCTAATTCTGTGATTTATATTTCAGACCAAAGGAGTGGGGATGATTGGCGAGGGTGGAGCCAGCTCATGGATTGATCTGCCAGATGGCAAAGTTGTGAAGGAGAAGGGAAACAAGTCCGCATCAAAGAGCTCACATAAAAGAAAAGCAGAAGATGGTAAGAATTGGGAAACTAATGTGATAGCAATTATTTGCATTGGTCGGCTTCAGTGTAATGAGCTGGATGAAAGCTTGCATTATAGTTGAGAGTGTAAAATCATACTGGGAAGTTAATAAAAAAGTTATTTGCATATCCATTATGGACGTAGCAGTCAACCCCTGCATTTTTTTTGTGCCGTGATTCCTGGGCAAGTTTACGTTCAGTAGTTTGCCATCACTTACTGAACGGCCTGCCCCATACCATTTCATTAAAAAAACTAATGCAGCTGTGTTTCGCACGCTATATACGTGATTACGTACTGCAACCGTAACCCCTTTGCCACGGAGCCGGCACTGTCATAAGTAAACATCCTTGAATATCAAGAAAACAGAAACAGTAGTTGAAAAAAAAAAGACAGTGGCATGGAGGAATATCAACGACAGTTGATCTAGAAAACCAAGGACAGAGATCTGTGGAGAGCCATGAACGCCTACGCCAGTCGTCGCGGCTCTTGATGATGATGATTGGTTGATTATTCATCTAGTATCAGAGGTAAATAGCAAATTATCCCTAGATCAGGAAATCAACATCAGGATTGGTAAGGCAGCAACAACAATGAACATGTTAGCAAAAAGAGTCTGGGAGAACAGGAAACTTACTGCCAAAACAAAAGTCCTCGTCTACCAAGGATGTGTCCTTAGTACTCTTCTTTATGGCAGTGAAACCTGGACAACTTATTCACACCAAGAGAAACGTTTAAACAGCTTTCATATGCGGTGTCTGCTTTGAATACTTGGTATTAACCCCTTTACCGTGGAAAAAAATTTTTTTTTTTGTTATGCAAACTGTGTATTTTTTTTCTTTCATAATTTGATATGTTATGTTGTCCTGGCAAAATAAAATGTTTTTTTAAGTGAAAATGAGTTGTCTTTTAGAAATTGTGAGGAAAATAAGAAATGTTCTGTACTAAATGGTACTGTTCAATAACGAACTAAACTGATACGTATATTAGATGTCAATTGTTTTTAGTAATTATACTTGGTGTGGTAAACACCAAAACATGGAGCTGCACATAGTGCTGTGTCACACTCCGGACAGTAGTATCGTGTCTCTTTACGAAATTTGAAAAAATCCGGGAAAAAAATCCGAAAAAAAAAAAAAAATATGAAAACCCAGCCAAGTTGTTCAAGCCCGTACTCTGTAGATTCCAAGCTTGCTAATAAAAACTATGCAAATACATGCCCATAGGATACATGTATGTACGCATACATCTACACAAGCTATACTATGCATAAATTATAATCATACTACAAAGTTATAAATTATAATCATAATAAAATCACAATAAAAAGTTTTTTGTTGTTTCGTACCTTTTTTTCTTGTTTACTGTCCACTTTCACTTTTGGCATCACGTGATGACCTACTTTTATCTTCCGCTGTTGAACTGGCTGTTGGATTAGCCGCCCTATGCATTTCCTATGCTATTTTTGTATTAACACGAGTTTACTTGGGACGCACGGCACACAGAAGACTTTTACATCTGATGACGAGTTAACTCGTGATGCACGGTTAAAGCCAACAATTTTTATGACGAGTTAACTCGTGACACACGGTAAAGGGGTTAAGTGGCAAGACAAAATCACAAATGCTGAAGTATTGGAAAGATCAGGTTGTGTGACGGTGTGTTCCATGCTCAGTCTTCGTAGACTTAGATGGATAGGACATTTTAGGAGGATGGATGATGGTAGAATACCAAAGGACATCTATTTTGGTGAATTGCGGATGGGTAGGAGATCTCAGGGTCGGCCTCTACTACGATACAAAGATGTGTGTAAGCGAGACATGATTGATACAGGCATTGATAATGCACATTGGGAGCAAGTCGCAGCTGAACGTGTTGCATGGAGGGCAACTATCAGAAAAGGAATAAAGACAAAGGAGAAAATGATTGCAGATAACGCACACACAGAGCATGAGAGACGTAAGATGGTGCATGATGGTGGAAATGACTATGTTTTCACATGCATCCACCGTGGACAAACTTTTGCAGCGCGAATTGGCCTTATCAGCCACACTCGCCACTGCCATGGGGCGTAGTTATTAAGCCTTTTTGAAGCACAATATACCAAACTATCATCTGTTAAGACGGAAAGGTATCAATGAATTTTTATTGGTAAATTGTTTATTTGTTATATTATCTTTCCACATTTGCCGCATTCTCTTATATATTGTACCTGATGGGATGCCCCATAAATTCCATTTGTCTTTTTCTGATGTTTATGATGCCCCATTCTTTTATATATTGTACCTGATGGGATGCCCCATCAATTCCATTTGTATTTTTCTGATGTTTTTGATAAATGATTAAATATATGTAGTTTCCTGGAAGTGAGAGTATGTCTGCTAGCACAAATGCTGACATATTCTTTGGGTGTTCATGGGCTTTGAACTCAAGCATAGTCCATACACGTGCTACTACTTATAGTTCACAAGACTGCTCTTTTCGTGTAGATTAACCTACCCTATTACCAGTGTCCCTTGCCATCAGGCGAACCCGCTCAGACTTTTGAGGTAACTGTAATTTACGCTCCCAAGTCAAAGATGAGAAGTCAACATTTTAGGCTAACTGACCAGCGTGGGGGTTGAACCCGCTTCAGCACACCGAGAGCTCTTATCCATTTGACCATGCTGACATTAAACATGAGACTTTGTGTTAAAATGTGATGTTTTTTCTCTGTCTACAGGTGACAGCAGTGAGGAAGAAACTCAAGTCATCCTTCTTTGAGAACTCACACATTGACAGTTTTAATCATTTGTTATGTAAATACATTACTACTGTATATATTTATATATAATTCCTCCACCATTCAGAAGACAAGATTTGTAATTACAGCTGTGTACACTGCTTGGCCTTGTTTTACTACATGTATCCTAGGAACCAAACTGGTATGTCTAACAGATATGATTTAAAGGACTTTCAGTCAGTGTCTTCTCAGCCGACGCTGTGGTGAAGGGGTTACGAATGCAATTCGTAATCCCGCATACCACGTTCAAAACACAGGTGCAGCCGATTTGGGAGCAGGTCACCTTGTGCTGGTATTTCATACAGTATGCCGATCATTTAGAAAGCAATGGCAAACTACTGAATGTAAGCTTGCCAAGAGATCACAAACAGCCAAAATACGCTGGAGTTCACTGCGACGTCCTGTAAAGGATATGCAACTAACTCTTTCAGTGAGAGCAAGGTGAATTATAGCTATTTCCTCCGGATATTCTTTATAAGATATATTTAGCAGGTCTTGATCCTCCAGTACTTTTATCTTTATATTCAAACTGAATACAGATCTGTATGATACTCCGGTACTTTTGTCTTTATATTCAAACTGCATACAGATCTATATGATCCTCCAGCACTGTTGTATGTTGGAACTGTATACAGATCTATATGATCCTCCAGCACTGTTGTATGTTGGAACTGTATACAGATCTATATGATCCTCCAGCACTATTGTCTTGTATTGGAACTGTATTAAAATCTGTATGATCATCCAGTATTGTTGTACATTGGAATTGTATGCAGATCTATAATGATCCTCCAGCACTGTTGTATGTTGGAACTGTATACAGATCTGTCTGATCTTCCAGCACTGATGTATGTTGGAACTGTATACAGATCTATATGATCCTCTAGTACTGTTGTATGTTGGAACTGTATACAGATCTATATAATCCTCCAGCACTGTTGTATGTTGGAACTGTATACAGATCTATATGATCCTCTAGTACTGTTCTATGTTGGAACTGTATACAGATCTATATAATCCTCCAGCACTGTTTTTTGTTGGAACTGTATACAGATCTATATAATCCTCCAGCACTATGTTTTGTTGGAACTGTATACAGATCTATATGATCCTCCAGCACTTGTATGTTGGAACTGTATACAGATCTACATGATCCTCCAACACTGTTGTATGTTGGAACTGCATACAGATCTATATGATCCTCAAGTACTGTTGTATGTTGGAACTGTATACAGATCCAGCACTGTATACTACCAGCGTATTAAACATGTATACAGGCAAACGCTGGCCTTTTTTTAAAAAGCTAATGTAATGAGTTTGATACAGATGCTTTTATAACAGAAACAGTTTTAAATATTGAGCACAACCCACTACTGGCAACGCTGATCTTATTCTGGTATGAACCTAAGGCCCATCCATGTCAATGTGGAAGCACAGTTTTATTTGGTTTGGTTTATATGGATGGGAATTGTAAAATGTGTTTTCTTTCATGCTTCCATGATCTCTCTCTCTCTCTCTCTCTCTCTCTCTCTCTCTCTCTCTCTCTCTCTGTGAGCGCGTGCGTGCGCACACAGAGAAAGAGAGAGAGAGGGGATTGGAATAAAAAGTTGAGAATAAGACAAGCCAAACAAAATGTGTAATAAAACATGGAAATGGAAAGTGTGTGGGTATTCATTTCTTTCTGCTGTCCGTTTTCTTTTCTTAGGGAGAACTGTCTACAGTCCAAATATATCATATTACAGTTGTTTGACATTTCAGGAAGACATGGGAAAGGAATATATATATATATATATATATATATATATATATATATATATATATATATATATATATATATATATATATATATATATATCCCCCAACCATTCAAGAGACAAAAGCCCTTTGGGATGGTGTATGTGGTGTGGAAGAACAGATAAATCATCTTGGCCGAGAGAGAGAGAGTTGTGCCGTTAGGAGTGGGTCAGGGGATTTGACCAGCACTCTGTACTTGAGGCAGGGACGGACACATAATCAGACTGCAACTGATACCATAGGTACTGGGACTCTTCGCTGGCTGTTGAAGATGACGGCGGAGCACATGTGGGAATGTTCAGAGTACTCTCTCGGTTCTTGACTCAACTCAAGATTTGTAATCTTATGCACATATGTACAGTATTTGACCATGAGTGTACACGTCTAATGACATTTCTTCTCTGTGAAAATGATGTGAATGACATCCATTTCTACCATACGTTCTCTTGAGAAATATGCTCTGAACTGAATGTTATAGACATGTTGATAAAAGCTGCAGCCTCACTGACATGATCAGCCATGTGTAACACATTCGTATGATCCTCCTTATCTTCCATGAGAGCTATCAACACTTGGGACACGGATTAGTCTTATTGCAGGCCCCAAGTGTTTCTCTAGTTTTTCCTTGTTTGCTTTAAACTCAGGCGTAGTCCACGCTGGATTGATTTTTGCATTTGGCCTAGCTTTCCCTATTACCAGAGTTCCTTGCCATCAGGCTGACTTCAAAGGTACTTGTAATTTATGTCCCTAAGTCAACATTTTAGTCCAACTGACTGGTGTTGACCTAAAAAGGCACCAACATTTTTTGGAAAGCACTAAAAATAAAGCACCAATGGTTTTTATTACAAATGTAACAAGGTAGCACATTATAATTTATTATTATCACTTCATATTACAATGAAGTTTATTCCAGATCCGCCAAATCCCAATCAGAACTAATCTCGAGCCAAAAACGCACTAAACTGCAATAATATTTTTTAGGGGAAAGCACTAAAACAAGCACTGGCGGTATTCATTCAAAATGTTATAAAGTAGCACATTATAATTTATTATTATCAATGAATATTAGAATGAAGTTTATTTCACATCTGCCAAATCCTAGTCAGACTCCTCTTCAGTTTCTGTAGCTATTTCCTGTTGTGTTTGCTCCTGCGATGATGATGATGATGATTGAAAGATAGTGTATATGCCTCCTGTGATCCAATTTTTCATAGAATATCCTTAGGTAGTTTGTAATCATGACAGCATTTGCCATATCTTTTCATTCCATATCTAATAGTCAAAACAGCTGTCAAACTCTTGATGCTCAGTCTGTTCCGCAATTTTGATTTTATAACTCCCATCTGACTGAAAATATGTTCCATGTCCACATTAGAATGAGGTAAAATGAGCACAATTAAAGCTAAATCTGTAAGATCTTGGAAAGGATTTTCACCGGTGGCATCCCTGTATGAGGCTATTTCTGCCCACATTCCAAGTGTGTCAGAGGTCTGTGTCCACTGCATATGATGAAATATTCTCCACTGGAAATCAATGCGGGTGAGAGTAGCTACATTTTCTACAAATATTTTAGCAAGATCCAATATACAGGGCTTCATTGGCTGTAGACATTCACTTCCACTAAGACATGACATGGACTGCAACACTCAAATGTTATCTGGCAAATGTAAACGCAGCTGTGTCAACAGCTCTATTAAAAACTGGATGCACCTTCCACGAATTTCTTTCTCATCAGGAACCTGGTAGCCTGCTATTTCTTTCTCAAACTCATAACCTAGATTGGGATTAGGATCTAAATAATCTTGAATAGCATCACTTTCTGTTATTTTTTTCCTAGGAATAGCAATCTTTGAACTGATAGAATCAGTGAGTTGGACAAGATCGCTGAGTAGTTTTGTTGGATCCTGTATATCTGCTTCGAATTTCTTATTTACACTTTGAACTTCTCCGAGAATATGCTTGAGAAATATGAGAAACAAATAGTTTTTCATGTCGCTAAACATAGAATGTAGAAGTTCTGCTGTATAACAGCGCTCTTTGAGTCTTGCTATATCAAATTGAGTTCTAATCTCGACCCACTGCTGCAGTATTCTGATAATGGCAGATTGAATGGACATCCATCGTGTCTGGCTTAATTGAATAACCTTCAGCGGATGTTGTCCATCTTTTATTGAAGCAAAAACCTCCCTGTACTTTGCTTGACGAAGACTAGAATGAGAAAACCAGCTATATGTTTCTCTAATCATGAACTCTTATATGTTCCTGGGCAGACAAGCAGCTGCGGTCTGTGACACAGCCAGCTGAAGGGAATGACATACACACCTAACTAGTACCAGATGAGGAACTACGGATTTTAATTTTGTTTACACTTTATTGTTTACACCTGTCATGACAAATGCATTGTCAGTGCCTAGTCTTTGCAAATCAAGTCCATTCTTGTTTAAACAAATCTTTTAACGCATTGCATATTGCCTGCGCGTTGCAGTCACTCACTTCAACTAAGTATAAGTAAGTAACCACAAACTGCTTTCTTGTCTCTGAATAGTACCTAATAGCTACTCCAAATAGCTTAGTTTCAGAAATGTCATTGCTCTTATCAATCAATAAGCTGTATTTACTTTTGCCAATATCAGCTATCAAGTCTGTTGTGTAATATGGTGCAAGTACATTTGAAATAACTGCTCTGCACTAAGTTCTCCTAAGCTTACAAAGTTCTTGCAACCTTTGCTGTCACCAAAGTGTACCTTGCAGAGTTCACTTAAATGGTCAACAGTGCGCAGCGAACAATGGCCGGCTATGAACAAAGACATGCATCCTTCTGTTTCTTTGACGTCATCTTTCAGTTTGTCAAATGCAATTGTTGTTTGTCTTTGTGTACTGAATGGTTGTTCGGCTTTCTGATGTTTCGTTGTTTTCTTGTGCCTCTCAATATCACTTAACCTGGCTGCTATTGAACATTTGCAGTATTTGCAAAAACACTTAGTATTATCCCCTTGAGCCACTGTTCTGTGAAATGTTGAGAATATTTCTTGCTCATGGTGAAACAAAAATAAGAGTAAATGAAAGGATTATGTAGACAACACAAAATTATGAACTCGATTACAAGCTAATATATATTGACGTTTGGACTTGTCTGCAAGATGGCGTTCGAATTTAGCTAAATTGTATTAAAGGGAGTTAAATTAGTTGAATATTGCGCGGTAACATACTAAGACTGTTTTACTCCCTCGCTTCAGTTCAAATTCAGCTTTGTAATGATCCCAAAATGAATTTTAAAGTAACTTTTACCCACCCCCCAAAAAAAAATCGTTAAGCGCCAAATTCGCGCGGCCGCGTCAACTGCAACATTTTGGCGCCAAATGACTTGAAAAGTCACCAAATTTGGCGCGAAAAGCGTCAAAATGGCAACACTGGGTGTAGGGGTTTGAACCTGCTAAGTCAGCATCAGCAAACCGGATATTTAAGAGCAAGTGCTCTTGTCCATTCGGCCATGCTGACCTCCTATTTCTCCAGTGACTTCCAGTACATGTAACAAACCAGGACAATAGAATCATGAATGGTGTGGTGGTCCAGATATTGGTCTCCTGTGACTTCCAGTACATGTAACAAACCAGGACAATAGAATCATGAATGGTGTGGTGGTCCAGATATTGGTCTCCTGTGACTTCCAGTACATGTAACAAGCCAGGACTATAGAATCATGAATGGTGTGGTGGTCCAGATATTGGTCTCCTGTGACTTCCAGTACATGTAACAAGCCAGGACTATAGAATCATGAATGGTGTGGTGGTCCAGATATTGGTCTCCTGTGACTTCCAGTACATGTAACAAACCAGGACAATAGAATCATGAATGGTGTGGTGGTCCAGATATTGGTCTCCTGTGACTTCCAGTACATGTAACAAACCAGGACAATAGAATCATGAATGGTGTGGTGGTCCAGATATTGGTCTCCTGTGACTTCCAGTACATGTAACAAGCCAGGACAGTAGAATCATGAATGGTGTGGTGGTCCAGATATTGGTCTCCTGTGACTTCCAGTACATGTAACAAACCAGGACAATAGAATCATGAATGGTGTGGTGGTCCAGATATTGGTCTCCTGTGACTTCCAGTACATGTAACAAACCAGGACTATAGAATCATGAATGGTGTGGTGGTCCAGATATTGGTCTCCTGTGACTTCCAGTACATGTAACAAACCAGGACAATAGAATCATGAATGGTGTGGTGGTCCAGATATTGGTCTCCTGTGACTTCCAGTACATGTAACAAGCCAGGACAATAGAATCATGAATGGTGTGGTGGTCCAGATATTGGTCTCCTGTGACTTCCAGTACATGTAACAAGCCTGGACAATAGAATCATGAATGGTGTGGTGGTCCAGATATTGGTCTCCTGTGACTTCCAGTACATGTAACAAGCCAGGACAATAGAATCATGAATGGTGTGGTGGTCCAGATATTGGTCTCCTGTGACTTCCAGTACATGTAACAAGCCAGGACAATAGAATCATGAATGGTGTGGTGGTCCAGATATTGGTCTCCTGTGACTTCCAGTACATGTAACAAGCCAGGACAATAGAATCATGAATGGTGTGGTGGTCCAGATATTGGTCTCCTGTGACTTCCAGTACATGTAACAAGCCAGGACTATAGAATCATGAATGGTGTGGTGGTCCAGATATTGGTCTCCTGTGACTTCCAGTACATGTAACAAGCCAGGACAATAGAATCATGAATGGTGTGGTGGTCCAGATATTGGTCTCCTGTGACTTCCAGTACATGTAACAAGCCAGGACAATAGAATCATGAATGGTGTGGTGGTCCAGATATTGGTCTCCTGTGACTTCCAGTACATGTAACAAACCAGGACAATAGAATCATGAATGGTGTGGTGGTCCAGATATTGGTCTCCTGTGACTTCCAGTACATGTAACAAGCCAGGACAATAGAATCATGAATGGTGTGGTGGTCCAGATATTGGTCTCCTGTGACTTCCAGTACATGTAACAAACCAGGACAATAGAATCATGAATGGTGTGGTGGTCCAGATATTGGTCTCCTGTGACTTCCAGTACATGTAACAAGCCAGGACAATAGAATCATGAATGGTGTGGTGGTCCAGATATTGGTCTCCTGTGACTTCCAGTACATGTAACAAGCCAGGACAATAGAATCATGAATGGTGTGGTGGTCCAGATATTGGTCTCCTGTGACTTCCAGTACATGTAACAAGCCAGGACAATAGAATCATGAATGGTGTGGTGGTCCAGATATTGGTCTCCTGTGACTTCCAGTACATGTAACAAGCCTGGACAATAGAATCATGAATGGTGTGGTGGTCCAGATATTGGTCTCCTGTGACTTCCAGTACATGTAACAAACCAGGACAATAGAATCATGAATGGTGTGGTGGTCCAGATATTGGTCTCCTGTGACTTCCAGTACATGTAACAAACCAGGACAGTAGAATCATGAATGGTGTGGTGGTCCAGATATTGGTCTCCTGTGACTTCCAGTACATGTAACAAACCAGGACAATAGAATCATGAATGGTGTGGTGGTCCAGATATTGGTCTCCTGTGACTTCCAGTACATGTAACAAACCAGGACAATAGAATCATGAATGGTGTGGTGGTCCAGTTATTGGTCTCCTGTGACTTCCAGTACATGTAACAAGCCAGGACAATAGAATCATGAATGGTGTGGTGGTCCAGTTATTGTTCTCCTGTGACTTCCAGTACATGTAACAAGCCAGGACAATAGAATCATGAATGGTGTGGTGGTCCAGATATTGGTCTCCTGTGACTTCCAGTACATGTAACAAACCAGGACAATAGAATCATGAATGGTGTGGTGGTCCAGATATTGGTCTCCTGTGACTTCCAGTACATGTAACAAACCAGGACAATAGAATCATGAATGGTGTGGTGGTCCAGATATTGGTCTCCTGTGACTTCCAGTACATGTAACAAACCAGGACAATAGAATCATGAATGGTGTGGTGGTCCAGTTATTGGTCTCCTGTGACTTCCAGTACATGTAACAAGCCAGGACAATAGAATCATGAATGGTGTGGTGGTCCAGTTATTGTTCTCCTGTGACTTCCAGTACATGTAACAAGCCAGGACAATAGAATCATGAATGGTGTGGTGGTCCAGATATTGGTCTCCTGTGACTTCCAGTACATGTAACAAACCAGGACAATAGAATCATGAATGGTGTGGTGGTCCAGATATTGGTCTCCTGTGACTTCCAGTACATGTAACAAACCAGGACAATAGAATCATGAATGGTGTGGTGGTCCAGATATTGGTCTCCTGTGACTTCCAGTACATGTAACAAACCAGGACAATAGAATCATGAATGGTGTGGTGGTCCAGTTATTGGTCTCCTGTGACTTCCAGTACATGTAACAAGCCAGGACAATAGAATCATGAATGGTGTGGTGGTCCAGATATTGGTCTCCTGTGACTTCCAGTACATGTAACAAGCCAGGACAATAGAATCATGAATGGTGTGGTGGTCCAGATATTGGTCTCCTGTGACTTCCAGTACATGTAACAAGCCAGGACAATAGAATCATGAATGGTGTGGTGGTCCAGTTATTGTTCTCCTGTGACTTCCAGTACATGTAACAAGCCAGGACAATAGAATCATGAATGGTGTGGTGGTCCAGATATTGGTCTCCAGTGACTTCCAGTACATGTAACAAGCCTGGACAATAGAATCATGAATGGTGTGGTGGTCCAGATATTGGTCTCCTGTGACTTCCAGTACATGTAACAAGCCAGGACAATAGAATCATGAATGGTGTGGTGGTCCAGATATTGGTCTCCTGTGACTTCCAGTACATGTAACAAGCCAGGACAATAGAATCATGAATGGTGTGGTGGTCCAGATATTGGTCTCCTGTGACTTCCAGTACATGTAACAAGCCAGGACAATAGAATCATGAATGGTGTGGTGGTCCAGATATTGGTCTCCTGTGACTTCCAGTACATGTAACAAGCCAGGACAATAGAATCATGAATGGTGTGGTGGTCCAGATATTGGTCTCCAGTGACTTCCAGTACATGTAACAAGCCAGGACTATAGAATCATGAATGGTGTGGTGGTCCAGATATTGGTCTCCTGTGACTTCCAGTACATGTAACAAGCCAGGACAATAGAATCATGAATGGTGTGGTGGTCCAGATATTGGTCTCCTGTGACTTCCAGTACATGTAACAAACCAGGACTATAGAATCATGAATGGTGTGGTGGTCCAGATATTGGTCTCCAGTGACTTCCAGTACATGTAACAAGCCAGGACTATAGAATCATGAATGGTGTGGTGGTCCAGATATTGGTCTCCTGTGACTTCCAGTACATGTAACAAGCCAGGACAATAGAATCATGAATGGTGTGGTGGTGGTCCAGATATTGGTCTCCTGTGACTTCCAGTACATGTAACAAGCCTGGACAATAGAATCATGAATGGTGTGGTGGTCCAGATATTGGTCTCCTGTGACTTCCAGTACATGTAACAAGCCAGGACAATAGAATCATGAATGGTGTGGTGGTCCAGATATTGGTCTCCTGTGACTTCCAGTACATGTAACAAACCAGGACAATAGAATCATGAATGGTGTGGTGGTCCAGATATTGGTCTCCTGTGACTTCCAGTACATGTAACAAGCCAGGACAATAGAATCACGAATGGTGTGGTGGTCCAGATATTGGTCTCCTGTGACTTCCAGTACATGTAACAAGCCAGGACAATAGAATCATGAATGGTGTGGTGGTCCAGATATTGGTCTCCTGTGACTTCCAGTACATGTAACAAACCAGGACAATAGAATCATGAATGGTGTGGTGGTCCAGATATTGGTCTCCTGTGACTTCCAGTACATGTAACAAGCCAGGACAATAGAATCATGAATGGTGTGGTGGTCCAGATATTGGTCTCCTGTGACTTCCAGTACATGTAACAAGCCAGGACAATAGAATCATGAATGGTGTGGTGGTCCAGATATTGGTCTCCTGTGACTTCCAGTACATGTAACAAACCAGGACAATAGAATCATGAATGGTGTGGTGGTCCAGATATTGGTCTCCTGTGACTTCCAGTACATGTAACAAGCCAGGACTATAGAATCATGAATGGTGTGGTGGTCCAGATATTGGTCTCCTGTGACTTCCAGTACATGTAACAAGCCAGGACAATAGAATCATGAATGGTGTGGTGGTCCAGATATTGGTCTCCTGTGACTTCCAGTACATGTAACAAGCCAGGACAATAGAATCATGAATGGTGTGGTGGTCCAGATATTGGTCTCCTGTGACTTCCAGTACATGTAACAAGCCTGGACAATAGAATCATGAATGGTGTGGTGGTCCAGATATTGGTCTCCTGTGACTTCCAGTACATGTAACAAGCCAGGACAATAGAATCATGAATGGTGTGGTGGTCCAGATATTGGTCTCCTGTGACTTCCAGTACATGTAACAAGCCAGGACAATAGAATCATGAATGGTGTGGTGGTCCAGATATTGGTCTCCTGTGACTTCCAGTACATGTAACAAGCCAGGACTATAGAATCATGAATGGTGTGGTGGTCCAGATATTGGTCTCCTGTGACTTCCAGTACATGTAACAAGCCAGGACTATAGAATCATGAATGGTGTGGTGGTCCAGATATTGGTCTCCTGTGACTTCCAGTACATGTAACAAGCCAGGACTATAGAATCATGAATGGTGTGGTGGTCCAGATATTGGTCTCCTGTGACTTCCAGTACATGTAACAAGCCAGGACAATAGAATCATGAATGGTGTGGTGGTCCAGATATTGGTCTCCTGTGACTTCCAGTACATGTAACAAGCCAGGACAATAGAATCATGAATGGTGTGGTGGTCCAGATATTGGTCTCCTGTGACTTCCAGTACATGTAACAAGCCAGGACAATAGAATCATGAATGGTGTGGTGGTCCAGATATTGGTCTCCTGTGACTTCCAGTACATGTAACAAGCCAGGACAATAGAATCATGAATGGTGTGGTGGTCCAGGTTTTGGTCTCCAGTAATGGCAGAAGTGAAGTATTCCCAACCAGTGTGATTGTGGATCCTACCAAACCTCATTAAATAAATACCCTGGAGGTATCTGGGAACTGTGGTAGCACAGTGGCTAGCAAGCTGGTCTGGTGATCATACGTTCTGATCTAGATTGAAGCAGATTTTGTTAACTGACGGACTTCCAGGTTGACCTAGTCTAAAATGTTACTTGTATGTCCTTTACAGGAAGTTGCAGTTAACCCCATCATCTTTTGGCTGTTTGTGATCTCTTGGCAAGTTTACCTTCAGTAGATTGCCATTGCTTTCTAAACAACCGGCATCCATACCATGTTATAAAAAAAAAACCTATGCAAGACGGTTTGCTGCCAAATCAACCGCAGTTGTTTAAAACGTGGTATGCGAGATTAGGAACTATCCGTAAGCCCTTCGCCACGGAGCTGGTTGTCTAAAATAGCTACCAGGAAAAATCCTGGAAGTAAAGGCAGTCAGCGTGATGTTGACGACACCCTCCATTGAGTGCCTCTTTGGTCTATAAAACTAGGGTTAGCACCATATACCCAATATTCCTCAGGACTGAGGAGAGAACTGAACAAGTTCCACTAAACCAACAGGTAAAGAGGGGATGCTGGCGCTGGATGGGAGACACACTGAGGAGAGAACTGAACAAGCTCCACTAAACCAACAGGTAAAGAGGGGATGCTGGCGCTGGATGGGAGACACACTGAGGATGGTGTAACTAGACAGACATTGAGAAAATCTGAGGGTGGTATATCTAGACAGACACACTGAGAAAACATGAGGATGGTATAGCCAGACAGACATACTGAACGAAGAAACTTTACCTTCAAAGAGTTAAGAATTTGGGCGTACAGGTCTGTCTGACATTGTGCCCTTATTATCTCTCTGCTCTCGTACACTGACACCTGAAGATGGTATTATACACAAGTAGAACATTATACACAACTATTGGACAGTAGAACATTATACACAACTATAGGAAAGTAGAACATTATACACAACTATTGGACAGTAGAACATTATACACAACTATTGGACAGTAGAACATTATACACAACTATTGGACAGTAGAACATTATACACAACTATAGGAAAGTAGAACATTATACACAACTATAGGACAGTAGAACATTATACACAACTATAGGACAGTAGAACATTATACACAACTATAGGATAGAGACAATCAGATTTTGTGGTCATATAAGGAGAAGCTATGATGACAAAGAAGAAGAAAGCTCTCTTAAGAAACAAGGAAAGACCAACGCGTAACACTCTGAGTGAGCTAAGGCAAGCTAGGAAGGATGTGCAAAAGGCTGCCAGGCAGTGTGCAAATGATTATTGGATCAAGTTATGTGAGTCCATTCAAATCGCAAGTGATAAGGGAGACATAAGAAGCATGTATGAAGGAATAAAGAAAGCCTGTGGTCCAGTGATCAAAAGAAGTGCACCATTGAAAACCTTGACTGGAGAAGTCATCACTGATAAGAAACAGCAGATGGACAGATGGGTAGAGCACTATTTGGAGCTTTACTCAAGTGAGACCAAACTAGCGGATAATGCCCTCAACGCCATAGAGGCTCTACCAACTCTTGACCACCTGGACACACTTCCCACCAAAACAGAAGTTAAGTGTGCTATAAATGAACTTGCATCTGGCAAGGCTCCAGGTAAGGATGGGATTCCAATAGAGGTTATCAGGAGTGGGCAAGACACACTCACTATACAGATCCACCAGCTAATAGAGCTATGCTGGCGTGAAGGACAAGTCCCACAGGATTTCAAAGATTCAAGCATCATAACACTGTACAAGAACAAGGGCGATCGGAGCGACTGCAACAACTATAGGGGTATCTCACTTCTGTGTATTGTTGGAAAAGTATTTGCCAGAATTGTTCTGCGCAGACTTCAAGTCCTAGGAGATCAAGTCTACCCCGAATCACAGTGTGGCTTTCGACAGAACCGGTCTACCACTGATATGATATTCTCATTGCGACAAATGCAAGAAAAATGCCGTGAACAGAATCAACCACTGTTTATTGCCTTCATCGACCTCACAAAGGCATTTGATTTGGTCAGTCGTGAGGGTCTGTTCAAGGCACTAAAGAAGATTGGCTGCCCACCAACTCTTCTGTCCATTGTGGAATCGTTCCACACAGGCATGAAGGGTATAATCAAGTTTGATGGTGCAACTTCTGAAGAATTTGAAATCAAGAATGGAGTTAAGCAAGGTTGTGTACTAGCTCCCACCCTCTTTGGAATATACTTTTCACTTCTACTGAAATATGCATTTCGTGATCAGGATGGTGGTATATACATTCACTCACGCTCAGATGGCGGCCTCTACAATGCTCAGAGATTGAAGGCTAAGACCAAAATTAGGAGGGTACTGGTCAGAGAGTTGCTTTTTGCAGATGATGCTGCAGTTACGACCCACTCTGAGGAAGAATTGCAATGTCTACTATCTGCATTCTCCAATGCTTGTTCTGAATTTGGTTTAACAATTAGCAAAAAGAAGACACAGATTATGTCACAGGGTGCACATGGGGTACCATCAATCTTTATTGACGACGCCGAACTAGAGATAGTAGACCATTTTACATATCTAGGATCAGTGGTAAATAGCAAATTATCCCTAGATCAGGAAATCAACATCCGGATTGGTAAGGCAGCAACAACAATGAACAGGTTAAGAAAAAGAGTCTGGGAGAACAGGAAGCTTACTGCCAAAACAAAAGTCCTTGTCTATCAAGCCTGTGTCCTTAGTACTCTTCTCTATGGCAGTGAAACCTGGACAACTTACTCACACCAAGAGAACAATTTAAACAGCTTTCATATGCGGTGTCTGCGAAGAATTCTTGGTATTAAGTGGCAAGACAAAATCACAAATACTGAAGTATTGGAAAGATCAGGTTGTGTGACAGTTTATTCCATGCTCAGTCTTCGTAGACTTAGATGGATAGGACATCTTAGGAGGATGGATGATGGTAGAATACCAAAGGATATCTTTTTTGGTGAATTACAGATGGGTAAGAGATCTCAGGGTCGGCCTCTACTAAGATACAAAGATGTGTGTAAGCGGGACATGATTGATACAGGCATTGATAATGCACATTGGGAGCAAGTCGCCGCTGAACGTGTTGCATGGAGGGCAAATATCAGAAATGGAATAAAGTCAAAGGAGAAAATTATTGCAGAAAAGTCACACACCAAGCGTTTGAGACGTAAGATGGTGCATGATGGTGGAAATGACCACGTGTTCACATGCACCCACTGTGAACGGACATTTACAGCGCAAATTGGCCTTATCAGTCACACTCGCTACCGCCATAGTTAAAAGTTATTATGCCTTTTTAAAGCACAAACTATCGTCTGTCAAGACGGCAAGGTGCCAATGACAATGATGACTGAAAAGATCATGCAGGCTGGGGGAGGGAGGTGGAAGAAGAGGCAAAAGAAATGGTTCTGGATGGACAGACGGTGAGTGAGATGGAGGAATATCATCAGTAGAGTTGATCCAGAACAGCAAAAACCGAGATCTGTAGAGAGACGAACACCTATGCCAGCTGGCAGGGCACTTGATGGTGATATGTAACACAGCTGCTTTGTCAGGGTCAATGTCGGAATCTGTTTCTGTACACCATTCCTTCATGTTGGATTATGCTGAGATTGTGCAATTGGATTCACTACACCTAAGCTGAAAGTCAAGGGGAAACCACCACATTATCATCCCAAGACTTCACAACGAAACACATTTCAGAGGCAGTGAACAACGTTAATGGCTGTCTTAGGACATCCTCATCCGGTAGGAGCAGTCATGAGCCACAGGTAATCATCAGCGGAGTTGATCCAGAAAACCAAAGACCGAGATCTGTGGAGAGCCATGAACACCTACGACAGCTGGCAGTGCACATGATGACAATGACACCTAGGCATGTGTTAAAAGCTGACCTGGGCTCCCAGGTTGACCCAATCTAAAATAGGCACCCCAGAATGTTTCGGGAAGTAAAAGGCAGCCAGTGTGATACAGCCCACATCACCCACTGAGTGTCGTTTGGTCTTTACAAATTTGGAGTTACCTCCGTATGCGTCTTAGGCATGTAAAAAGGGACCTTTAATTACACTGAAGTCACAGAAACTGACAGGTCATAGATTTAATGCCACAGCTGGAAACCATAGATATAGGTGGAACACACTGAATTATTCGACAATCTGCCCCCCCCCCCCCCCTAATTCATTTACAACAGGTTTCTGGCAGTTTTTTTTCTTCCTTTCTTACTGGTGTGTGATATGTGTCTAGGATTATTTTCACTGCATGCAGTTATCTCCATGAAGTAATCCAGTGTACTCTCACAGATCATAGAAAGGGAATCCCAGCATCAGCAAGGATGGATTGTGTCTGTACCAGGATCATGCACTACACCAATATTCATTTGTTGGTGTATTTAAATTTAGCCCTTCAAATGACCTATTTGGCATGCTATTTTTGACTACCTAGTGTGGAAGGTTTTTTAAAAGTACTGTGCACATGGATCATCTGAAGCTTTTGTTCTTGTCAACAACAAAAAAGCTAGATATCTAATAAAATCCTATAATATGGAACTTACTAAACAAGCTGAACAACCATAAATACCTTTCAATATAAATGTTTTAGACAGGTTCTAAAAATACCTTGGATACAGAAAAGAACAAATGCATCCATACGACAAGAGTTGAATATTGAAGAAGGTTGGCTACTCAACAAAGAAAATTGAAATATTTTGGTCACTTGAAACATCATGAAAGTTTGGAAAGAACAATAATGGAGGGGTATATGCCCTGGAAGGGAGGAAGAGGAAGACCAAAGAGAAGATGGGTGCAGGGTGTGGCAGATGATCTCAAGATGGGTTATCGGATGCGTGACATCTTGCTTATGACCGAGTTTTCTGGAAAGTTGTTATGGGAGTGCAGTTCTGCAAAGGACATGCTACTGAATGAATCAGTTATCAGTTATCAGTTGGGGTATCTTCATTGCACTCCGGACATGTCCATAGGTGCTCAGATCCTCCCCCCAGCATATGCATCAGCGTCCGGTGGTTAATAGTGCCAGTTCTGTGTTGGTTGACGAGGCGCTTTGTTTTCCCGATGTACCTCTCGCGTCTGGCTGTGCCGATTCTTACTCCTAAGTCTTTCATCCTGGACAGCGATGTGGAATCACTGACGTCAAAGTCCTCTGTTCTCGCCATATCTTTGAGGACGTTAATAACATCGGCACGATCCATGGGCTGTTCATCTACAGGGGGTGCAGAACCAGCCAGTTTATCAGCTCGTTCATTTCCCTCGACTCCTACATGTCCCGGGACGAAGATGAAGGTGACTTTACGGACAACAGACTTTCGCAGCGACTCAGTCCGACAACAGACTTTCGCAGCGACTCAGTCCACTGTCTACGTACAGATCCAGCTTCGACCTTCTGAATCATGCTTATTGAACCACTTAGTACACACACGTTGGTATAATGCTGTGATTTCAGCCATATGAAAGCCTGTGTAACTGCCATCACCTCCGTCGTCATGCTGCTCGTGGTCATAGAGTGGGCACCACTGGATTCTTGAACGGTTCGGCCCGCTGAACGGGCTGTAAATGCCCACGCATTTCTCTGCTGCTTTACAACAGATCCATCTGTATAGATGAGCACTTCGGGGCTATCTGAGTGTTCATAGATGAGCGCGTTAACCTCTGCATTGACAGCGGCAGGGTTCTGCTCTCTGCACCGTCTGTCGAGTGTGATAATGCAGGAGAAAGTGCACTTAAAAGCTGGAGGCACCGGCACCCATTCCTTGCCGGGGTTGATACTGGTAAAACTGCAGACCTGTCTGACGACATCTTCCGCCCGACCCATCCATGATTTGCCCCTCGTTAGCCTGTCACCCTTTTCTCTGAAAATAGCGTCATGCAGAGGGTGCTGCTCATCTGCACTTATTTTTAAGTATGCACGGGCTCTCCAGATCTTGATCCTGTGTTCCATTGTCGGGAAGTCAAGGAGGTATCTCATTGCTACACAGCTGGTGTCTCTCGTGCAGCCCAAAATGATGCGCATGGCTTCGTTTTGTACCTTTTCAAGTCTTCCAATCTGTGTAGGGCTGTCAGTGAGGATGGTCAGGGCATACTCGATGCGTGAAAACACAAGTCCTTGGAACAGAAGTATTAAGTCTTTGCTCGATATTGACAGTTGCCATGACTCTCATTGCTGACAAACCTTTTCGAGTCTTCGTTATGATATAATCGACATGATCTCTGAAGGACAGGCTACGATCAAGCCTCACGCCAAGATATGTCATTGACTGGGTTCTACTCAAAATGCTCTCATCCATTCTTACTGCCGGCAGGTCTGTGTTCACAATATGGTTGTTTAGGGAGAACCATGTAACCGATGCCTTTGCAGGGTTGACAAGGGCGCCGGCATCAGCACACCATGAGGAAATTCGATCTAGTTCGCCCTGCATATCATTGGCAACCGCCTGTCTATCTCGACCCTGTCGATACACGAGGATGTCGTCAACGAATGACAGAGTCCTACCCTTCCCGTCCAACTGTTGTTCAGTGAATGTTCATACTGAATGAATGAATAAGGAGAATATTCTTTCATTTTCTCTGGTCTTTTATTGCCTCATCAGGGCATGGGCCCTCAACCATTAGTCATTAGTCGCAGTTCCAACATCACAGCAAAGGGTCGTCCCCATTATGCTCTGTTCCCGTGCCAGTGAATATCACATAAAATGTTCCCCACTGCCCCTTGTGAAAAGTGGAAAAGACAGGAGTCTCGACAAACAACAGCCCGCTCAGGCACACTGTGCATAATACCACCGCCAGAATGTCACCATAAAAGTCCTCTCCGAATATACAGGTCATCCTTGATGGAATTGACAGTCACTTTCCCAACCAGATGTTCACCTACAAAGTTTCGATGTTTCTGTTTCTAGATGTTTCCTAGCCAGCCACGCCATTTTCCTCCGAAATGCAGTTCACGCAACAAACAACCCCGGACAGATGTAAAAACAATTCACTATACGTAATGCCATCGCCAGAATGCTACACAGAAGTCCTCAACCAACTCATGCCCAGTCATTTACTATCTCCTGCAACAACTTCAATGTTCTTTCCACATTTTTCATCTGTCTTTAATTCTCTGCCATTTGTCTTAGATTCCCCCACAATTTCACCCGCTTGCTGGGTTCCAGATAAGGGAGTGTCTAGTTATATCATCCTCAGGTTCTCTTAATGTGTCCATAATCCAGAGTAGAAACTAGACAGAGAGAGATTCAAACATAGAACACTAGTAATTAAATGGAAGGCTAAGAAGTCCAAAATCTGAGCTCTTCAGCTTTTCATCTCCCAATGGAATGTAGGTCCTCAACCAACTCAAGCCAAATCATTAGTTGATGTGCTGACGATTGGTTGAGTTTTGTACAGGATGAGATGGCCAATCTCACATCAACCAGCCTCTTGTGCCATGCTTGTCAGGTTACAGCTTCACTATTCTTCTTTGCTTGTGAAGCCTATTACAGGAAGCAAATTCACAGAGATTAGTGATTACTCATACCAAGACAAAATGTTTTAATCATTTGAATTTAGGGTTTGAAGAAAATTGTGGCAACTGGGAAGAATTTTGGGTTTCAGAAACAAGAGTTCTGAAGTAAAAAGACCAAATGGTGAATGGGCATCAAAAACAAAACTGGGAATGTCAAACCTGCGCCGCTAAACAAGAAGCATGTAAAGTATCCACATTTCTTGTCTTTTTTTGGTGATTGCTGTATGGTTGGTGCTAGGACCATAATTTCTTGACCAAAGTGTGGAATTATGGGTAATATCAGTATATCATGTCATCCATCATTCCTCCCAGCTGGGCCAATGGCCGTAAGGTAGGCTCCAATAGGACAGGGAGCTGAATTAGTGCAGTGGCAAGCCCATGTCTGTTGGCCACGAGTACAAATTTGCATCAAGGTGGATTTTTAAAACAACCAGGCACCCAGCCCAAAATGGAGATTGGATAATTTCCTGGGAAATAAAAGTGGCTAGCTTGATACTGACCACACATCTTCGAGTACAGATTTAGCCATACAAATGTGGGGATAGCACCATATGCCATTACGCTTTAAGGCGTGTACTGTTATCTGTCATCTACTGTCTATAGTACCTTGCAGTGTAGGGCAGGGGGTCTTGAGCCTGAGGAATTAAGGCCGCCTGGCTAGTGCAGGCGCTGTGAACTATACAAAGAGTCTTTTACTAGAAGGATATAAAACAAGGAACACTGGGTAAAACACAGGAGAGAGTGAACCATTACACAACCATACAACGTAAAAGTCATGAAACAGCTAGACAACGTAAACATGAAATATTTGTGCACCGACATGACACGTTATCTTGCACATTGACAGGCAGATACTGTTGTGCATTGACATGAACACTGATGTAAACATACACCATGATATTTTGTGCACTGACATGAACAGACGTAAACATACACGTTATCTTGTGCACCGACACCAAATTATCCTGTGAACTGAATCATCTTGTGGTGCACTGATGTGATTAACATGGGCACCTACATTTTTCTGAACAGACAGACTTATCTGGTGTAATGGCATACACCAAGAAAGCACTCTGCTTTTTCACACACCTTTATCTTGTGCATTGATAAGAAAGGACAGTTTTTTCTACAGTGGAATAAACATTTGTGCATGTACACAGACAAGACAGTCACATAATTGGCAAGACAAAGTATTATCAACAAACTTTTATTAGTTCACAAACTAAAACTCATAATCACTCGATTATATATAATTATGCAAGCATCCCTGTAGTGTGCAGTTTCTGGAAGACATGTTGGATGCTTCAGTAACAGAATTATATCAGATGACAATGTTTCTCCCTCCATTACTCATCTTCATTCACACTTCTCACAAAAGAACATTTTCTAGTATTACTTGAAATACAGTAGCAGTAGAACAATTGTACAGGTAACAATTTAAAGGTGTAATGATGACAATCATCAAATCAACACAAAATGGATATGAGCATTAAAATTCTCTAAAAAGTTTAATAAAAATAAACCACATTAAGTTTTGATAAATCAATGATGTAATTTCCTTATCCTGATAAGGCAATAATGGTGCTAATTAAATCTGTCCTGTACCAAGATACGAGTACAAGCAATGTCACATTTGAATGAATGTGATCAACAAGTAATGGACGGAGACAAGAATGCCATAAATCTGATCTGCATTGAGTTTGAGAAAGCCAAAAATACTTCAGGAGAAAAGGTTCTATAAATAACATACTGATTTGACAATTTAATTTTCAGGAACTCTCACAAGGATGCTACTTTACAATTTGTCAAATAAAAGAGTGGTTAATTCATTCCACCCATTGTATGGGTTAATTCTTTGTACAATTTTCTCCTTTGCTGTGAAGCTGTCTAATTATCCTAAGTTCAGCCAACTTGTGTCTACCAAACACTACAATTCAGCAAATGTTTGTCTAATTATCCACCTCTACAATTCAGTAAATTATCTAAATTATCCTATCATATAATTTAACTCCTAGTAATTTTGCCTAGTAATCTTACTATATAGTTCAGCCTCAACATTTGCCTGTCTTACCCTACAATTCAATTTATTCTTAATTTCCCTCTAATTATGCTACCATCCAGCCATATCTAAAGTTATATTCATAATCTTTGATTCCTCACACATTTTAAAAACAATTTCATTATATTTTATGCTGACCATAGATCCTAACAAGGATAAAAAAATCAAATTCCCATGGAACTGGAATATTTCATGGTGTATAGCTCATATTACAAACCCAGCTTTGTTACTACAGGATTATTAGAGCACAGTGCAGGAAAATCCTGTACAATCTGACAATCCTATACAATCTGGATTCTTTACAATCACTAGCAGCAGCGATTTAGTCAGAAATGCCATTTTTTAAAACCAACATAATTTAAAAAAAACTAAAAAAAGTTCAGCAAATTTTGATGTCTAGTTAAGTAGTAATACGTATGACAGGGGTACATCCCACAGGCAAACATCAAACATGATTAACTATCTCCGTGGGATGTACCCAACTATCAAACATAAAACATGGTATTGATTCCCTGACATTTTAATCATGAATTGACATATTTATCTTTGTTGAAACAGATGTGTACAGCAGATAGACAGACAGCTATAGAGTTGTAGAGAAAGAACAAGACTAGTAATGAAAGAATAAGACTAGTAATGAAAGAATAAGACTAGTAATGAAAGAATAAGACTAGTAATGAAAGAACAAGACTAGTAATGAAAGAATAAGACTAGTAATGAAAGAATAAGACTAGTAATGAAAGAACAAGACTAGTAATGAAAGAATAAGACTAGTAATGAAAGAACAAGACTAGTAATGAAAGAATAAGACTAGTAATGAAAGAATAAGACTAGTAATGAAAGAATAAGACTAGTAATGAAAGAACAAGACTAGTAATGAAAGAATAAGACTAGTAATGAAAGAATAAGACTAGTAATGAAAGAACAAGACTAGTAATGAAAGAATAAGACTAGTAATGAAAGAATAAGACTAGTAATGAAAGAATAAGACTAGTAATGAAAGAATAAGACTAGTAATGAAAGAATAAGACTAGTAATGAAAGAATAAGACTAGTAATGAAAGAACAAGACTAGTAATGAAAGAACAAGACTAGTAATGAAAGAACAAGACTAGTAATGAAAGAATAAGACTAGTAATGAAAGAATAAGACTAGTAATGAAAGAACAAGACTAGTAATGAAAGAATAAGACTAGTAATGAAAGAATAAGACTAGTAATGAAAGAATAAGACTAGTAATGAAAGAACAAGACTAGTAATGAAAGAACAAGACTAGTAATGAAAGAACAAGACTAGTAATGAAAGAAGAAAATAGCAAAGAAAGGAGACTAGTAATGAAAGAATAAGACTAGTAATGAAAGAACAAGACTAGTAATGAAAGAACAAGACTAGTAATGAAAGAACAAGACTAGTAATGAAAGAACAAGACTAGTAATGAAAGAAGAAAATAGCAAAGAAAGGAGACTAGTAAAGAAGAAATAAGACTAGTAAAGAAGAAATAAGACTAGTAAAGAAATAACGAGACTAGTAAAGAAAAAAAAAATAATGAAAGAAACAACACATGACATAGAAAGGATATGGTGACAGGTTTTGGTAAACTTAGTAATACACGAATGTGACAAGAACATTTGAACAGCTGGTAAAGATCAAATATGGTAGCAACATTTGTGACAGCTGGTAAATAAATAAGGTAACATTTGTGACAGCTAATACAGAACAGACGTGGCAACAAATTTGTAGCCACTAGTACAAAAGAATTTTTAATGACAAAGAACGTTGTATGCACAGCAGACAAAGGGTAATTATGCAGCACAAAGTGTATAGAAGCAGATAAACTTACATAAGAGTAAGAAATGACTATGATGGCTTATGCATATCACAATGGAACAAGTAAATGTTGCATTTGTGGCTATGCTGGTAGCCATCATCCTTACTCATGTAACAGTGTAGCAATTTGGAAGTGGTAGAACAATACTTACCAACTTCATGAGTACATTACAGCACATCTATGATAACACTGACATGAACTGATGTAAAAACAGAAAACATACCTGCACAAAACAATCCAACTGTAATCACAAAAATACAATGCTAGAAAGATTACAAAAAACGAACAAGAAAATAGTACCAAACCAAAAAATCTGAGATTAAACGATGAGAGATCAATTCTGAGGAATGTAAAAGAATAAGACAAGAGATGCGTATAGACAAATATTTAAGAGAACAAGATGAAAATATGGAATTTAAGATAATGGTAAGAAATAAAGGAGACATGATAAAACTAGGAAGATTCTGCAGCAAGTCACAAGAAAAGAAGTTTTGATTGTATCTTAATATAACAATTTTTTAAACAAGAGTGCAATTTTCATGCCAAACAATTGGAATGCTGCGCGTAACAAGGTAAATGTACAATTTCAAATGTACATTAATAATAATTTAAAACAAAAAAAAAAGGTTAAATTGTTTAAAAGAAAACTATAAATTAAAAGAAACTTATCTACAGTGTCTGTCAGCTTGCATCTTTATTTGTTTATGATGACTTGTATTGATTCTAATCACATCCTATGATGGCCATTTGTCTTTCATCTCCAAATGAAGCATAGGAACTCGTGCCAAGATCTCATTCTTTTCTGCATACATCTTTCCCTATTATTAATGTCTCTAATTCTCTTCATGTGTTTTAGGTCTATTTTTGTGTGCGTACAGTGGTTCGCATATAATCACGAAAGTCGATGTTAAATTAGTGATCAAACATGTCTAAGGTTAAAGGCTAATGAAAATGTCCATGGTGAAAGTTAACTGTAACCATTTATGTCCAGGGTGAAGGTTAACTGTAACCATGTATGTCCAGGGTGAAGGTTAACTGTAACCATGTATGTCCAGGGTGAAGGTTAACTGTAACCATACATTATCTAGGGTGGATGTGTATGACTAGTGATACACGTGCAGGGTGGATAATACTAGTTATACATGTATAGGGTAGATATACTTGTTATTACACATGAATAGGGTTGATTTTAGTGACTAGTTATATATTTATAGAGTGGATAATAATAATTTATATGTATAGGGTGGATAATACTAATTATAATGAATAAGGCGGATGTTAATGACTAGTTATACATGTATAGAGTGGATGTTAGCCGACTATACAACTACACACATCTCCAATCTATTTAATCACACAGATCTCCAATCTATTTAACCACGCATGCCTCCAATCTATTTAACTACGCACACCTCCAATCTAACTACGCACGCCTCCAATGTAACCAACCACGCACGTGTCTCCAACCAACCACACACGTGTCTCCAATCTATCCAACCACACACGCGTCTCCAATCTATCCAACGACACACGCGTCTCCAATCTATCCAACGACACACGTCTCCAATCTATCCAACGACACACGTCTCCAATCTATCCAACCATATGTGTCTCCAATCTATCCAACCATATGTGTCTCCAATCTATCCAACCATATGTGTCTCCAATCTAACCAACCATACACATGTCTCCAACATATCCAACCAGACATGTCTCCAATCTATCCAACCATGTGTGTCTCCAACATGTCCAACCACACACGTGTCTCCAACCTGTCCAACCACACACGTGTCTCCAAACTATCCAACCACACACGTGTCTCCAACCTTTCCAACTACACACGTGTCTCCAACCTGTCCAACCACACACGTGTCTCCAATCTGTCCAACCACACACGTGTCTCCAATCTGTCCAACCACACACATGTCTCCAATCTGTCCAACCACACACGTGTCTCCAATCTGTCCAACCACACACGTGTCTCCAATCTGTCCAACCACACACGTGTCTCCAATCTGTCCAACCACACACGTGTCTCCAACCTGTCCAACCACACACGTGTCTCCAAACTATCCAACCACACACGTGTCTCAAACCTGTCCAACCACACACGTGTCTCCAAACTATCCAACCACACACGTGTCTCCAAACTATCCAACCACACACGTGTCTCCAACCTGTCCAACCACACACGTGTCTCCAAACTATCCAACCACACACGTGTCTCCAACCTGTCCAACCACACACGTGTCTCCAAACTATCCAACCACACACGTGTCTCCAATATGTCCAACCACACACACGTCTCCAACATGTCCAACCACACACACGTCTCAAACATGTCCAACCACACACACGTCTCAAACATGTCCAACCACACACATGTCTCAAACATGTCCAACCACACACACGTCTCCAATCTGTCCAACCACACACGTGTCTCCAATCTATCCAACCACACACGTGTCTCCAAACTATCCAACCACACACATGTCTCCAAACTATCCAACCACACACGTGTCTCCAACCTGCCCAACCACATACGTGTCCAAACTATCCAACCATACACGTGTCTCCAACCTGTCCAACCACACACGTGTCTCCAACCTGTCCAACCACACACATGTCTCCAACCTGTCCAACCACACACGTCTCCAATCTGTCCAACCACACACGTGTCCAACCTGTCCAACCACACATGTCTCCAATCTATCCAACCACACACGTGTCCAAACTATCCAACCACACACATGTCTCCAACCTGTCCAACCACACACATGTCTCCAACCTGTCCAACCACACACGTGTCTCCAATCTATCCAACCACACATGTCTCCAACCTGTCCAACCACACATATGTCTTCAACCTGTCCAACCACACATGTCTCCAACCTGTCCAACCACACACATGTCTCCAACCTGTCCAACCACACACACGTCTCAAACATGTCCAACCACACACACGTCTCAAACATGTCCAACCACACACATGTCTCAAACATGTCCAACCACACACACGTCTCCAATCTGTCCAACCACACACGTGTCTCCAATCTATCCAACCACACACGTGTCTCCAAACTATCCAACCACACACATGTCTCCAAACTATCCAACCACACACGTGTCTCCAACCTGCCCAACCACATACGTGTCCAAACTATCCAACCATACACGTGTCTCCAACCTGTCCAACCACACACGTGTCTCCAACCTGTCCAACCACACACATGTCTCCAACCTGTCCAACCACACACGTCTCCAATCTGTCCAACCACACACGTGTCCAACCTGTCCAACCACACGTGTCTCCAATCTATCCAACCACACACGTGTCCAAACTATCCAACCACACACATGTCTCCAACCTGTCCAACCACACACATGTCTCCAACCTGTCCAACCACACACGTGTCTCCAATCTATCCAACCACACATGTCTCCAACCTGTCCAACCACACATATGTCTCCAACCTGTCCAACCACACAAATCTCCAATCTGTCCAACCACACACGTCTCCAACCTGTCCAACCACACACGTCTCCAATCTGTCCAACCACACACGTGTCTCCAATCCATCCAACCACACACGTGTCTCCAATCTGTCCAATCACACACGTGTCTCCAACCTGCCAAACCACATACGTGTCTTTAATGTATCCAACCACACACGTGTCTCCAATCTATCCAACCACACACGTGTCCAAACTATCCAACCACACACATGTCTCCTACCTGTCCAACCACGCACGTGTCTCCAAGCTGCCCAACCACACACGTGTCTCCAAGCTGCCCAACCACACACGTGTCTCCAATCTATCCAACCACACATGTGTCTCCAATCTATCCAACCACATGCGTGTCTCCAACCACACACATGTCTCCAACCACACGCATGTCTCCAACCACACACATGTCTCCAACCACACACATGTCTCCAATCTATCCAACCACACACGTCTCTCCAAACTATCCAACCACACACGTCTCCTATCTATCCAACCACACGTGTCCAAACTATCCAACCACACACATGTCTCCAATCTGTCCAACCACACACGTGTCTCCAACCTATCCAACCACACACAAGTCTCCAACCTGTCCAACCACACACGTCTCCAATCTATACAACCACACACATGTCTCCAATCTATCCAACCACACACGTCTCCAATCTATACAACCACACACATGTCTCCAATCTATACAACCACACACATGTCTCCAATCTATACAACCACACACATGTCTCCAATCTATCCAACCACACACATGTCTCCAATCTATCCAACCACACACATGTCTCCAATCTATCCAACCACACACATGTCTCCAATCTATCCAACCACACACATGTCTCCAATCTATCCAACCATATGTGTCTCCAATCTATCCAACCACAAACGTCTCCAAACTATCCAACCACAGACACGTCTCCAACCTGTCCAACCACACACGTGTCTCCAACCTATCCAACCACACATACGTCTCCAATCTATACAACCACACACGTCTCCAATCTATCCAACCACACGTCTCCAATCTATACAACCACACACATGTCTCCAATCTATACAACCACACACATGTCTCCAATCTATCCAACCACACACATGTCTCCAATCTATACAACCACACACATGTCTCCAATCTATACAACCACACACGTGTCTTCAATCTATACAACCACACACATGTCTCCAATCTATACAACCACACACGTGTCTCCAACCTGTCCAACCACACTCGTGTCTCCAACCTGTCCAACCACACTCGTGTCTCCAACCTGTTCAACCACACCCGTGTCTCCAACCACACATGTCTCCAACCTATACAACCACACTCGTGTCGCCAACCTGTCCAACCATACTCGTGTCTCCAACCTGTTCAACCACACACGTCTCCAACCACACGTCTCCAACCTATACAACCACACTCGTGTCTCCAACCTGTTCAACCACACACGTGTCTCCAACCACACACATGTCTCCAACCTATACAACCACACTCGTGTCTCCAACCTATACAACCACACTCGTGTCTCCAACCACACTCGTGTCTCCAACCACACTCGTGTCGCCAACCTGACCAACCACACTCGTGTCTCCAACCTGTCCAACCACACTCATGTCTCCAACCACACTCGTGTCTCCAACCTGTTCAACCACACACGTCTCCAACCACACTCGTGTCTCCAACCACACTCGTGTCACCAACCTGTCCAACCACACTCGTGTCTCCAACCTGTCCAACCACACTCGTGTCTCCAACCACACTCGTGTCTCCAATCTGTCCAACCACACACGTCTCCAACCACACTCATGTCTCCAATCTGTCCAACACACACGTCTCCAAATCTGTCCAACAACACATGTCTCTCCAATCTGTCCAACCACATGTCTCCAATATATCCAACCAAATATGTCTGCAATCTATCCAACCACACACATCTCCAATCTATACAACCACACACATGTCTCCAATCTATCCAACCACACACATCTCCAATCTATACAACTACACACGTTTCCCATCTGTGCAACCAGACACGTCTCCAATCTAACCAACCACAGACATCTCTAAGGTTGGTGTTAAACTTACATCTAGCTTATCACATCTAACAGTATATCCAGAGTGACTATTGACTAATCATGTGACTAATATTGTGGCTAATATAATACTGTGACTAATATAATATACTAATAATCATGCGATTCATACTGACTAATCTCTATGTCCAAAATGGCTATTCAATTATCAGATATCCAGGGCCGCTAATGACAGGCGATACTATCTTAATGTCAAAAACGGTTATGACTAATCACATGTCCGGCGTGACTATTGATTAATCATCCTGTCTTGAGTGGATATTTACTGATATACGTATATATATAATTGTTATGGTTGATCATTATACTTTTTTTTCTTTAAATGAAAATGTTTGATGGTGCTGTTATGAATTTGACTAGATGAAGTATGTGTGTTCAATGTATTTTTAAAATGATTCAAATACGTTTATGTAAATATGAAATTGTTTAGCTTTATTGCCAGATTTATAAGGTCTGTTTGCAGCTAAGCACATCAAAAATGTAAAAGAAAGGACACAAATGTACCGAGGATTGCTTTAAGCTGAGTGATGTCACAAATAATATTTTAAAGTGAGCGGATACAGTTAACATTTTAACAAGAAATCAGCTTGTAAACTGAACATCAAAACCACAAAACATGAAACAAACAATAATGTAATAATTGTAGTCGATGGGAAAAGTTCACAAAATTTTAATAACCTAATGAAATCAAATAAGCATTTGAGGCAATAGAAGTAGATACCAGGAAAACCTTAATTCTCACAAATATATCTGTATAAAATATACAAATATAATGTCACAAAACAGTCGTGTCATATCTTATAATCCAAATACATTAATATTTACCAAGTTATTCAGTCACTCAGCGGAGCCAGCAAGGATGACAGCTAGGAGAGCCAGAAAAAACAAGAAGGCAGTAAGGACAACCAATAAAGAAAATGAAAGAGGGAGACTGCTAGGTCAAAACATGTGAAAGATGTGAAAAGTACACAAATACTTGTTACATGTTTACAAAATCTCACTCACTCACTTACACGACCTTATATACACAGCCAGTCAGTAGAGTCAGGAAACAGTGACAGACAGGGAGACAGCTAGGAAAACAGATCAGCATGAAAGGAGATACTATAAATAATAGATGTATAGAATCCACAAATGTCAAAATATTCAAATTTCATGTCTCATTTTCCATGCCAAAATTATACTCATTCCATAACACAAAACTCATGTTTACCAAGTCATATATATATATATATATATATATATATAGTTCTAAAACCCATTCTTTAGCAATCACGATAAGTGGCAGGGAGACAGCTAACAATACACAGATGACCAGACAAACAAATTTCAATGGTACTAATAGTGGCATATTCTATAACCAAAACCATATGTTTTTACCAATGTTTCACAATGGCAGATATAGGACAAAGATCCGGGAAGGTTAACCCACTCAACAAATGCCCGCAGAAGTCGGATGTGTCGGCCTAACGGCGCAAGAACGCAGCTCTGCTGTAAACAGGCACAACGCAATCACATCGGAAAAAAAAACTCCGGATGAACGAAGAAGAAGAAGAAGAAGGACAAAGACAAAAATCGGTATGACAATGAGTAAGGAAATGACAGAGGATCAAATCTTTCTGGTTGGCTGGGATGAGACGACTTGTAAAGGATCAACATGACGGATCAACCAGTCATTCAGCAGAACCAGCAAAGAAAAGTAAAGACACAAATCTATAAAGGGTATAAAGTTAACTGCCAAATAAACAAAAACAAATATTAGCACTGAAGAAATGATACACACAAGTGCAGTTCTGAGTCAAATCATTACTGAAAATGCTGATTGAACTAACATCAAGGATTGCAGTAGTCAAAGTATTCCTTTAAAAAAAAACAACTCATACCTGGCCCACAGCAGTATGTGAAACGGATGTCAAGAAATTTGAATCCACATGTGTTAGATCAAAGAGTTCACTAACAAATACAATTCTTGAAGACACTGGGTACAATTATTGAACATACACAAAGCTTGTGGCTAGGAGATGTGAAGGAATGGAGGAATAAGGGGATGCATGCACAACATATTGGTGGGCAAAATTCACAAAAATAAGTAAAGTAACTAAAGCAGCCTTTTTACGTGCCTTAAGGCATACTGAAAATGTGATAGGCCCCAATTAATGTTGACCAACTGGCACAAGCAAGACTAAACTGTTGAACTAAACTAAATGAAGAACTGTTTTGAATAGTGGACAGAGGGGCTTGATCTGATGAGATGTCTAAACTGACTAACCTATACATATACACACACACACACAAAGGAGATGAAGCCTTGTTACAAACCTTTGAGAACAAAGTCTTTAAGATGCATCTTTGGGCCCATTAGTGGAGAGTGAAAAAGAAGAAGCAACAAAATAATGTATGATCTGTTTAAGTCCCCGCTATGAAGGCTAATATGAAGTCATGAAGGCTAATAGACTGCAATGGCTGGGACATATAAAAAGAATGGAAGATATAATAGGGAAACAAAACTCACTCACACTCAGGAAATAAATGAACGTAGACCCCGAGGTAGACCAAGAAGACGGTGGAGAGATAATATACATACAGATCTACATGAACTTGGAATCAGCAACTGGCAAGAGAAGGTCAACCAGAGAGATAAATGGAGACAGCTCGTATCTGCATCAAAGAACCTCAATTGCTCGGAATGCTGAAGAAGAAGATATATATATATTTATTAAGTCTCAGTTTTACATCAGTAATTCAGCCAATGAATGAAACCAGTAAGGAAAGTGATAGATAGAATCAGTGGAAAGTGACAGTAAGGAATTAATGAAGCCAGCGCCGGCAAGTATGACAGCAAAGAAAGTTACAACTAAACAATGAACTCAGTAAAGAAAGGGAGAGCAAAAATAAGTGAACTCAGCAAAGAAAGAGAGACAGCTAGGATTGTAACAAGGGCAGAAAGTATGAAAAGAGATGCTACAAAAACGTGTATAAAATCTTACAAATGTCAAAATTGTAGGTGCACATTCGACACCAAATTCACTCTTACCGAACCATATATAGTTTAACAACCAGTTATTTAGTAATCACTACAGACAGCAAAGTGACAGACGGAGCCATTGTTATATAAATCTACAAACAAAATAGCAAGGCTATTTTTTTTTATAATTAACAACATCCACATTTACCAACTCTAATATAGTTTTACAATCAGTCTTTTAGCCATCAGTGGTAACAGCAAAGAATATACAGAAAGAAAATTCGGTGACAACTAAAAAATTAAGTATGAATCTACAAATTGTAAGAACAATCTAATTCTATCATTAACACAACTGCATTCATATATACATACAAGTCATGTACACAAGACTACATCCAGTCCATCAGTAGTGCAGTGCAGCCCAATTGGAAAACAGCTAGCAAGATACTAATGACAGACCATGAAAGAAGATACCAATGTATAAAACACAATGTCAAATAGCACAATCAAATATTCAAAAATCACCACAACCTATAATTACAAAGTCTCAACTCCACAGTCAGCAGTTCAGTAACCAATAGAGCAAAGAAACTGAAAACCAGGGAGACAGTTTGGAATACCGATGACCCAGCTTTGAATACTGATGACAGAATGTGTGAAAAGATATGTAATAATGTTTAAAGTGCAAATTTAGTAGTCTTATTCTCCAATCCACACAGCCACATTTATCTTAAAACCAGACATTCAGCCACATGGTATCTACCAAGTCTTACAACCAGACATTCAGCCACATCATATCTACCAAGTCTTACAACCAGACATTAAGCCACATCATATCTACAAAAGTCTTACAACCAGACATTCAGCCACACCGTATCTACCAAGTCTTACAACCAGACATTAAGCCACATCATATCTACCAAGTCTTACAACCAGACATTAAGCCACATCATATCTACAAAGTCTTACAACCAGACATTAAGCCACATCGTATCTACAAAGTCTTACAACCAGACATTCAGCCACATCATATCTACCAAGTCTTACAACCAGACATTAAGCCACATCATATCTACCAAGTCTTACAACCAGACATTCAGCCACATTGTATCTACCAAGTCTTACAACCAGACATTCAGCCACATATTTACCAAGTCTTACAACCAGACATTCAGTCACATACTGACTAATTTTACAACCAGACATTCAGCCACATAATATTTACCAAGTCTTACAATCAGACATTCACCCACATAATATTTACCAAGTCTTATAACGAGACATTCAACCACATAATATTTACCAAGTCTTACAACGAGACATTCAGCCACATATTTATTGAGTCTTACACAGACATTCAGCCACATCATATTTACCAAGTCTTACAACCATTCAGTCACTTATATACCAAGTCTTACAACCATTCAGTCACATATATATCAAGTCTGACAACCAGACATTCAGCCACATATTTATCGAGTCTTACAACCAGACATTCAGCCACACATTTATCGAGTCTTACAACCAGACATTCAGCCACACATTTGTCGAGTCTTACAACCAGACATTCAATCACATATTTACCAAGTCTTATAAAAAGACATTCTGCCACATCATATTTACTAAGTCTTACAAGCAGACATTCAGCTACATCATATCTACAAAGTCTTAAAACCAGACATTCAGCCACATAAAATTTACCACATTTTCATTTATAAAGTCATATAGTTTTATCATCAATATTTCAGCAATCAATAGCAAAGAATGTGATAGACAAATGGCAAAGTGTACACAGAAATAATATACAGATTTAAACCTACAAATGTCAAAACAATTTCATTCTTTAATAACCACTGCATTCATATTCAAGTCACGTACACAATGCTACAACCAGTCTATCAGCATCTCAGGCCTGCAAGGACAGACTAGACAGCTAGTATGATACAGATGACCAAGAACATAAAATGCTAAATCATATATTTTATAATCACCACATCCATATTTACAAAGTCAATTTTACAGTCAGCTATTCTGTGATCACCGGAGCCATAACAAGAAAGTTACAGGCTGAAAGACGCTAGGAGAGATGACAATAATAAGATAATATTCTATAACTCTCATTACATCCATATTTACTAGGTCTTATATAGTTTTACAACCACCAGCGGCAGCAAAGAATGTGACAAATAAGGAGACGGTAAGTTAAAAAGGAAACAATATACAGGTTTATAAACTTACAAATATCCCCAAAAAAATCATCTATAATTAGTGCAAATGCATTCATATACACATTCATTGCATGTATATGACAACCAGACCATCTTGGACTCAGTGAAGCCTGCAAAGAATTTCAGACAAGGAGAACTAGGATGATACACATGATCATTCTATAATCACCACGATATTTATGAAGTCAATTTTACAGCCCATGATTCAGTGATCACTGGAGCCAGCAAAGAAAGGTTAGACAGCTAGAAATCTCATTAAATCCATATTTGTTAAGTTCTATATACAGTTTTACAACCTGCCTTTCATCAACAAGTATTTTCACTAACAAGTCGCAAAAAAGAATTGACAAATAGAGAGACAGCTAGAACAATACAGATGACCTCTAGACAGGAGAAATAAACAGAACAACCGTATACTCTATTATCACATCATCCACATTCAAATGTAATAAGTCTTAACTGATGACATAAGGTTAATTTTCTTTTAATAGCTGTCATTACATCCATTTTAAACAAGTCCTATGTAGTTTTACAACATTTTTCAGCAACCTCTGGTATTAGAAAGTAAGACGGAGAGCTAGAATGTGTTTCAAAATAATACCTACATGTATAACACCCACTGCTGTCAACATAATCCCATTCTAGAATTGATTACATTCAAGTCATGTAAAGTCTGACTAGTCTTTCAGTCACTCAGTGAAGCTATCGAGAAATATACAGATGGCATACAGCATGAAAGGACATACACACAGATATAATGCCAAGATTCGTCTCGTATTCTATAATCCCAACTACATTCAAATTTATCAAGCCTTTTAAACCAGCCATCCAGTAATACGTGAAAGACAGGGCGACAAATAGGAATACTGAGGAGTGAGGGAGTGATCTATGCTGATGCATAGTGTACACATAGTATAATCTCATTTTTGAATCATCAAGTCCATGTCATTTTACCATGAGTTTTAAAACCAGACATTCAGCCAACCATCAGCAAAGTGACAAAGAAATGTGTGTACATGCATATATAAAACATATACAGAGTGTGTGTTTGCATGTATGTGTGGCGGACACAAATGTATAGAATTTATACTCGCAAAATACAAATTATTGCTGCCTTGTATTCTATAATCATTGTTACAGACATACCTAACAAGCCATTCAATGAGCAAAGGTAAATGCAGACATACCAATCAATCAATCATTGGGTAGTTGCAAAGGTAGTTCAGACAGAAGACAGCTAGTCCAAATAGATGAATAAATAGTACATATGTCAAAATTCGTAATTCTATAATTAATACTACATTCTTTTTTTTTTACCAAGTATATGTACAGCTTTACAACCAGTTATTCAGACAATGAAAAAAAGAGATGGCAGAGGATGTGACTAAAGACAAGACAGGGAGAATGTTATGAATGTGCAGATGGCAAAGGGTGTGAAGAAAGACAAGACATGGAGAATATTATGTATGTACAGATGGCGGAGGTATGATGATAGACAAAGCAGGGAGAATGTCATGTGCACAGATGGCAGAGGAGGTGATGACAGAATTATGAATATACACAGGAAGTGAAATATATGCCAGAGGAAGTGATGAAAGACAGACGATAGAGACATTATTATGTGTGTATAAAGATGGCAGTGAATAGGACAGACAGAAGATGAGTGTGTGTATGTATGTTCACAGATGGCAGAGTGTGTGATAAAAGACAAAAGATAGGGAGAATGTTATGTATGTTCAGATAGCAGAGTGTATGATGAAAGACAAGATAGGGAGATGTATGTACAAAGATAGAGAATATGATGAAAGACAGAAGATAAGGAGAATGTAATGTATGTTCACAGGTGGCAGAGTGTATGATGAAAGACAAGATAGGGAGAGTGTCATGTATGTACAAAGATGGCAGAGAATATATAAAAGACAGAAGATAGGGAGAATGTTACGTATGTACAAAGTTAATAGAGGGTATGATGAAAGACAGAAGATAGGGAGAATGTTACGTATGTACAAAGTTGATAGAGGGTATGATGAAAGACAGAAGATAGGGAGAATGTTACGTATGTACAAAGTTAATAGAGGGTATGATGACATGTTATGAATGTAAACATTACAGAGCCGGTGTTTAAAGATAGTACAGGGATGTGTTATACTATGTACAGGTGGCAGATGATGGAGTACAGGGATGTGTTATAATATGTACAGGTGGCAGATGATGGAGGTTCAGAATCTAAGGTATGTACACAGAATGAGGGTAAGATGAAAGAGAAAGGAACATATACAGATGGCAAATGTGATGAAAGACTAAGCAAAATACACAGTATGAGGGTGTGATTAAATGACGAAGAAGATGACAGACAGGCTGTAGTAAATGACAAAGTGACAAAATGATAAAGTGAGAAAACAGACAGTTCAAAGAATAGAAGTTAAGAATGAACAATCAGTACATGTATGTTTAGAACAAGTTTAAAAAAAACAAACAGCCAAGACACTGAAAGCAACTGGCAGGTTTCAAATATGAACATTTTCCCACAAAGTACTCTTCCAGCAACTTTCAAAAATCAGTGACTGCAGATAATGCCAGGAAGGACACATGCTAGTAAAGCAGATAAGAGTGTTTCCATGGTGTGAAAACATAACAGGAAGTGAAAAAGACAGGTCACAATGTGAGACTACACATGCATCATAAATTACTCACGTCATACATTATCTATCTATGTAAAGATGCAAGTCTGAAAGACGTGTGTAGAATAACCAGCCTTCATAAAAAAGGGCCACTACCTAGGTTTCCGATTCTTTAAACTTTTTTTTTGGTTTTAATCGACCAATGAACAATCAAACAAAATCAACTGAGCAATCATGAATTAACTGATTAATTAATTCACCAGCTATATACTTGCACTTCACGCAGAAATCTGGCCCACAGTCCAAACTCTAGAATGCTGACCCTTTTTTAGGCGGCACCAAAACAAAATAACTGTCGACGATGAACCAACCAGTCACAGCCGTAGCTTTCCAAATTACTGCCTAAACCACGATGAGACTAATCAGTTCATCACGAGGTCTGACCACAAGCATATAAAAATGATATAAAAACAAGTAACAAAATATAACTAAGTTTCTAATATTGCACTTTTGGTAACAGTGTCTACTTGTACAAAAACCAACAACTGAACAAACATTTTCAAAAAGCAACCGGTTAAACACTTGTAGGCACATATTCAAATGAAAATAGACTTCATTACTCAAATCTACAGACTTAGAAAAGTCCAGGCTACATTCCTTATAGCCCAAGCCAATATAATGCTGATACTTACAATCAACACAAGATGACTAAATTAAACACTTGGGCTAGAAAACAATGAGCAGCAGTTGGTAATTTCAATTTTTCTGAAGCTCTATTTCAAGTCTGTGGCGCTCTATTTCAAGTCTTTGACACTATTTGAAGTCTGACACTATTTGAAGTCTGACACTATTTGAAGTCTGACACTATTTGAAGTCTGTGAAGCTCTATTTCAGTTCCGAAGTATTCCATGAAACACCCATCTGTCAATAATCGTCTGTACAGTAATGCTCATTGTTTTGCACAAGTAGACAAGTGTTGAAATGTAGGCATTTTCTAGTTTGCCAACAGCTACAAGATTGCCAAGGTATGTGGAATCTGCATTAATGACACTTTAGCAAATCTGAAAAAAAAAAAAAGATGTTCCATTAGATAAATGAAGGCACATTTAAGAAAAAATTCTGCTATTAGCAATTAACAATGCATGCGAAACCATTTTCTAGACAATGTACATAATGAAATATCTTTCTACTAGCAGATCCTTCAATTTAACACTTCTTTTGTGTGTGTGGTAATTTTGAATGTGTCCAGGAGCAGTTTCTTGCTGTGGGTCTGTGATGTGGTAGGACTATCACATTATGTAAGCCTGGATGCACGGAAGAATAACTGGCCAATCTCAGCCAATCCTCACTTGGCAAACGATAAGCCCAGGCATCCTACTCTTGTCCAACCACACTCAACTTATCAAGGTTTTTTTTTTTTTGGTGATCAATCAATCAATCATGTGCCATGCCAGAAAGCGTGGGCGGTCATGATTCGCCATTTCACTCGATCACCAGAGTCGTGGATCAGCTCAGTGTTCCTGTCTCGTCCATGCCATGTGGCCAAGCCATCCAGGTATTTTCCTCTCGGTCTTCCTCTTGGTCTGTTCCCCTCGATCTTGCCAGCTGTTACCAAGTTCTCCAGTCCATTTCTTCTCATAACATGTCCAAAAAATTTTGATTGTCTACGTCTAATTTCTCTAATCAATCTACGATTTTCATTTGTCTCTTGTAGTACTTGGTCATTGGTTTTTCTATCTGTCCATGGTATTCTTTGCATTTTCCTCAGAAACCACATTTCTGCAGCCATCAGATGTTTTTCAGCTTGACTGCACATTGTCCAAGTTTCACATCCATTCAAAAGAACAGGCTCTATGTATCCCCTCAACACTCTTTTTCTCGTTTCAATTGACATCAATTTATTGGTCAGAATGTTTTTCATCTTGCTAAAGGCTACTTTCGCAATGGCGATTCTTGTTCTAATCTCTTCAAGGCATCTGCCATCAGATGTTATGACTGTTCCGAGATAATTGAACCGATTCACTTGTTGAAGAATATTCCCATTTACTTGTATATTACATTGTGGTACTTCGTTCTTCCTAGTGACGACCATAACCTGTGTCTTCCTACAATTTAATTCCAACCCCAGCTGCTCACTGTGTACAACCACAGCGTCTACTAATTGTTGCAGATCCTGTGCATTGTCTGCAATCAATACTGTATCATCTGCATATCTAATGTTATTTATGTTTCGTCCTCCAATGCTGATTCCATTTAGGTCTTCTACATTTCTGAAAATATTTTCACTGTATAAGGAAAAAAGATCTGGAGACATTACACATCCCTGCCTAACACCTCTCTTAATAGGTTGGTATTGTCCTACTTCATTATCAATTCTTATGGCAGCTTGTTGTTTCCAATATATGTTTTTTATAAGTCTAATGTCTTTCCCATCAATTTGTAGATCTGCAAGCATATCCACAATGTTGACATGTCTTACTCTATCAAAAGCCTTTGTGTAGTCAATAAAGCAAAGATGTATATCCTTGTTTACTTCTAAAGCACGTTCAATAACTGTTCGCAGCATATACACAGCATTTACTGTACCCTTTCCTTCTACAAAACCACATTGTTCTTCCCCTATTTCAGGTTGTATTTTCTTCCTCACTCTTTGCATGATAATTCGTAACAAAATCTTTGTGATGTGACTCATTATACTAATTGTTCTATGTTGATCACATTCTAAGGTTCCTGATTTCTTTGGGATTGCAATAAATACAGAATTACATAATTCAGAAGGTATATCTCCAGTATCATATAATGTGTTCAGCAGTCTAGTGACTTGCTCTAGTCCAAATTCTTCTAAAGCTTTAATCATTTCTGTTGTGATGTTATCTGCACCGGGGGCCTTGCCAGCTTTCATATGCTTAAGAACATTTTGAACCTCCATCTTTAAAATTGCTGGTCCTTCATTATTAAATCTAATAGCATACTGTTCCTCTGTTATCATTATACAGGTCTTTCACATAATCTGTCCATACATGTAGAATCTGATCTTTTTCTATTATGATTTTGCCATCTTTAGTTCTTAGACAGCCTGTTGATGTACTTGTTCTTTTATTAGTAAGTTCCTGAATCCTTTTGTGCACTAATTTGGTATTTTGACTGTTGTGTTGTTTTTCAATTTCTAAGCACTTTTCCTCAAGCCATGATTCTTTTGCCTTCCTACATAATATTCTGACTTGTCTGTGAATTTCTTCATATTTGGCAGGATTATTTTTGTTGAGTCTTCTTGTTTCCATTAAGTGTAAAATTTCCTCAGTCATCCATTTCTTACGACCCACCTTCTTTAATTTTGGAATAGTTGTTTCTGCAGCCATATTGATTGAATTCTTTAACATTTCCCATTGATCATCCACATCCTGGAATAGGATCTCTAGATCAGACAATATTTCAAATCTGTTCTGTACTTCTATGTTGAATTTGTTTTGTATTTCCTTGTCATTACTCAATGTACACAAATCATATTTAGTGTTCCCTGTTGTATACTTGACTTTCTTCAACTTTATCCTCAATGTTCCTATGAGTAATCTGTGGTCACTATAACAGTCAGCACTGGGAACTGTTTTTGCTACTGTTAGGGCGTTTCTAAATCTTCTGCTAATGAGAATGTAGTCAATCTGGTTTCTAATCCTGCTATCAGGACTCCTCCAGGTCCATAATCTTCTAGGGTGTTGCTTGAACCAGGTGTTTCCTACAATCATTTCCTGTTCTTTTGCCCACTCTACTAGTCTGTATCCTCTTTCATTTCTCTCTCCTAAACCATAGTTTCCTACTGTGTATCTATCCCCTTGATTTCCTACTTTTGCATTGAAGTCCCCTATTATAATGTTTATTTCTGAATTTTTACATTTCTTTAAGACAGACTCTATGTCATTATAAAATTCCTCTACACTATCTTCACTGGACTCTCCTGTTGGGGCATATACTTGAATAACATTTATGTTAAAAGGTCTGCCACTCAATTTAACTAGTAGTACTCTGTCCGACACGGCCCAATATCCCTGAACAGACGATGTTTTCCGGTCCAAAACTATTGCCACTCCCCCATGCCGATCCTCACCTCCAGAATAAATAATCTTAAAATCTTTATGTATCTTGATGCCTGCTCCTGTCCATCTCGTTTCGCACATACCTAATATATTAATTTTTTCTCTTTGAATTTCTTGTGTTATGTTCTCTAATTTTCCGTCGTTGTTTAGCGTCCTAACGTTCCATGTTCCTAATTTTAATGTCTCTGTCCTTGTCTTGCGATGATCAGTCTTTAAGCGAATCATAATAAACTAGGCAATTTCAAAGAGGTAGTTTGCCGTTGCTTTCCTCTATGGCAGTGACCATACTGGCCGGATGACCGCAATCAGTGTCTCTCGAAAGAGAGAAAGCTTGCCGTCGCGAAACTCGAGACCATAACCAACAAATATCTGTCGGCTGCCCTCATAATTTCATCCACCACCTGCCTTCCGTGGCTTCTTTTGAACACTTCCAATTAACGAACACGAAATAACATCACATAATCCAAAGGAAAAACACTATCCACACGAATTTCACGGGAATTTCCATAAGGAATCCACAGAAAAACACTGAACAGCTTCTCCCCCAAGACAGCGAGTCATCGCGTCGCCATTACACCGGAAGTTGGTGATACTTGCACAATAATTGCATTTTAAGTATAGGAATTCACAGGGTCCTCAGACACCAAGCAGCCGTAACTATTGCTATCTTATGCAGCTCCCTCCAAGTCCTCTGTGTAATATTTCATTTCTCCTGCCACCTGTTCTGTGCTTCCCAATTCATACATAATTCTAATTATCAAGATGCCAATTCTGGAGACTGGTCGAAGGATGTAGGTTGGTGATCTCCAGGGTCCTTGCGGATTTCTCCACATTGTGCAATCCAATATGGTTGGAATAGTTATTTTCTCATCTTTTTAATAGTTCAAGGTTGGTTGGATTTTTGCAGCTAAAGTTTTCTATGGAATGGGGCAGCCAATCCTATGCAAACCCGCCTTAGTTGCTTCTTATGCATGGCAGGCTGCGGAGTCAATTCTTGGCTTCCTTATGGGCCATGGTAAACACACAGGTGTCTCATGGCCGAGTTCCTGTAAGTGCCATTGTGCAGATGCCAAAGGTAATTTCCATGACAGGGCTGAGAAATTTTTTGGTGTTAATAGACTACACCTTTGACAAATGCAAAAGGCTGTTCAAAACATGTATTTTCCCCCCTTATCCTCATGTTCAGTTAGAGTAACTGAACGTATAAGAGTATGGGTAGAAAAGAAGAGTTATCAGCCTTCAGAAATCCCTGTACAGTTACTAGCTAGCTAGCTAGTTAGTCGACAGGTCATCCTCATTGTACATCGAACCATTCAGTCCATAAGTGCTCGGACCCCCCTCAGTAAATCCTGCAGCCTGAAGCAGCTAACAACACCTATTCTGTGTTGATTTATTAATCTTTGGCTTCCTGCATATAGTTTTACTAGCTATAAAACTAGGCTTTCAACAGCCACTGCTTTGCGGACATTAAATTTATTGAAGCATTTCGTTTATTGTATTTGACAAACAATTGCTCAATACCAAGAGTTTAGCAGTTCCAACTAATTGCGTGCATAAAAAGACTTCATTTTAAATTTATGATTATTGTGGGGTTAAATGCTCCATATTCAAACAATATCCGAGACTATGTAGTAAATATTTCAGCCAAACTAATTCATTTATTCACATGTTATATATCTCGGCTATATGCACCTGACAGGGTGCAGCAAAATATGCCGGTAATAAATCGTGTAACCTACTATTTGCGGCTTTTTAAATTCACTAGGGGAATATACTGTTTTGAAACGCTAACACACACACACACAAACCCAACACACAAAAAGCACAATGTCTGGGGCAAATTTGCAAGAGGAAGAAAAATTTAAAATGGGGTAACCGCTTTTCCCATGAGTGTGCAATGTACCAAAGTCAACCGATCCATGTGTTTATTACCTCACTTTTTTACCTCAGCTAGCAGAGAGAAAATTCCACGTTCTATTGAGTACAAGAAATGTTATCCATCTAGCATTAGATCCTTACACCTATCCCTCCATGCATTCAGATCTATAAAATGTAATGCATCATACCCACAAAAGGTGTCTGTTATAGGATTTTCAAGTTTTTAAAAAAAAAACTCGACATTTGATATAAATTCAATACAACTTAAACCCTGCCCAAAAATAGTCAACAAAGCAAACCAAGATTCACTGACAACTAAATACTCACTTGCTCTGCTTGTATTTCTCAACAACTGACTGCTGAGGCATCACATCTTTCCTTCTGTACAGAGAAAACAGCAGCTCTATACATGGCTTCAGTTCAGACAGTGAGTAGCTACTGACTTGCTCCATATGTCTGGGCTGAAATGGATTGCACAGGTAAAGTAAAGGCATCCTGCTTACATGTTATCAGAATAAACTGCAGTTCTAGACTTGGGTAGTTCAAAGATTCAGGACAAACTGGAGATGCATGGGTAGTTTCAAAATGTAGCCATTTTTCATTTTTTTTTTTTTTGCCCGCTCGCTGTGAGCTAGAATAGTCCATATACACTACTAGTAGAACTGGACTGCATTTTGTGTATGTTTTAGCTTTCCCTATTACCTGTGTCCCTCCCCACCAGGTGAACCCACTCAAAAGACTTGTAAGGTGCTTGTAATTTACATCTCCAAGTCAAGGATGAGAAGTCAACATTTTAGTCCAACTGACTGGTATAGGGTTTGAGCCCCTTACCACAGCATGGTTAAGAACAAGCGCTCTTATCTATGCGGCCATGCTGGCCTCTGCAGAGATCCAATGACAGGGCATCAAACCTTTATTCTGTCCAAGATGGAAGAAAGAAACATGTGTATGTGTGTGTGTAAAACTATTAAATGATTTTATTTCCAGACATTTGGTAGATACAAATGTTTGTTTTGTATATGAAAAAACATGTTCAGAGTTCCAGATATTTTGTTGTTGACAGACATGAAGGAAAATAGGCACTTGCCTGAAATTATTTCTACTGCAATTACAGACATTTTATAAATCAAAATATGCAAAATTAGGTTAAATTTTGCATGATTGTATATTTTATGTACTGTGAAATATGTGAACAATTTTTCTGACACTTTTGTCAACATGAAACTAAATCTGTAGACAGGGTCACTGCACAATGTGTTTTTTCACATAGTTTTGCCACATAATTATTGAAGTACAGTATCACTGAATCAACAGTATCTGTTTTCCTCAATACAGTCAAAAAAAACAACAAAGGAAATCCAAGTGTCACATCTATCAATGAGGTTAGATATAGAGACCCTTAGTGTAGTTCATACCACGGTAGCATTTCCATGGGGACATGCAGAGCTCAGTCTCCACAAGCTCTGAAACCAGTGGAGTGCAAATGTATTGGAATATAGCTGCAGAGAGGCATAGCATAAAAACTGGAGTTCTAAGCATGGGTAGTTTAAAGATGTAAACCATTTTTCGTGGTTCTCGAGGTCTGATATATTTCAAGGAGTTGCTAAATGCACACACATGCTTACCACAAACAGGAGCTAGACATTTCTGTTCACATTATGCAAAGAAAGCTGGAACGTATTATAACAGATGGTAAGATCAATGGGAAAATAACTGGCACAATGTACATTCTGCTGGAGAAAGATGGTGTGAGGCAGAAATGCCCACACCAGCTGGTAAAGCACAGAACTATATCATGTAAAGACTACCATGCGACTTACCCATGGATCTTGCATGAAGAGAACACTGCGGGCTATAACGATTGCACTGGCTGCGATGATACTTGGGCGGTAATCCAAGAACTCTTCCACCTCAATCAAAGACAGTTCTGTCAAGAACTGTAGGATACACAAAAACATGGCACTGGTACTAGAACTGCATTACAATTCTGTCAGCCTGTCATTGCTACCTGATTAAACAAAATATTTGTTTTGGTTCGCTTGCTTTGAACTCAAGCGTAGTCAACACTGCTTGCTTGCTTGTGTTCGTTGGCTTGAGCTCCAACGCAAAGTCCTGTATGTCGGATGAAGGCATCCGTTGTCCAACATCAGTGTGATGTTATACAGGACCTGAGGTTGCGTGAGTATCCGTTATCCCGTGTCTGGCTTACTGGTGTGTGCAGGCTGGTGGTTCCTCGCTGTACAGGCAGACACTCTCTGACTTCGGAGGAAGTCAACACTGGATTGATATTTGCATGTTAGCTAGCTTTCTCCATTACCATTGTCCCTCATCAAATGAGCCCACTAGGAACATTTTTGTCCAATTGACCGGTGATGGGGTTGAACCCGCCATCTCGGCATCAGCACACCGGAAGTTTAAGAGCGAGAGCTCATATCCAATAGGCCGCCATGACTTTACAGCAGTATTAAAGTGCCCATACGAACTCCTTTACATTAGGTCAAAATAGGGGGAAAACGTAATGAAAATTAATTTAAACTACAGAATCTCTAATGGAGTTGGAATCATACGTAAATGGAGAGAACTAGACAAATAGTAAACCAAGAGTTGAGGAAAAGCTGCTGTTGGATAGAACATCCTTGGCAAAACCTGAGAATAGTACAGGGTGTTTGTAAAGTCTTACTACACTTTGTATGTAGAACAATTTTGAAAAAAATTGTATATGACTTCAAAAATGTGCTCCAGTCCACTGTGAAACAATATGCAGTGAATGGCTGTCATCTGCAGGAGTATTTCTTTGCACTCCAGACTGGTGTTAACGGAAGAAAGAATTTTTTTGGGGGGGGGTTGAAAGTGTTTTGAAATGGTGGTCAATACACATGGTTGTTCAAAGATTTATAGCAAGATTTCCTGATAAACTACCTCATCACATTACGGCCAGAAATTTATTGAATAAGTTATGAATATTTCACTGGTACTTCCCCAAAACAGAGTCAGACCATAGCAGTAACTATTGTAACTAATTTAATGAATTTTTAGCACATTTTTTGATGACTTCATGTAGTCAATTGTTTTTAAAATTGTTCTGCTTACAAAGTGTAGTGGAACTACAAACACCCTGTACAACTTGTTCTGCATACAAAGTGTGGTGAGACTTTACAAACAGCCTGTATAACTAGAAAGGCCTTTTTCTGGAATCCACAGAGTGAAGAAACAGAGGAAGACCTAAAACATGGTGAAAATTAGAAGCAAATTAATATGGGGAGGGCATGGACAGAGCTGCATGGGATAGAGAGGGATAGAAGGGCTTGGAGTCAGTGGGCTAAGGGTCCATGTCCAAATTGGGTATAAAGATGAAGAATCAGAATGACATGAATAGCTACCATCTATTGGATGCCCTCATGTTTGCTAGGAATCAAGATGTTCACATGCCTACTAGGATATAATCAAGTTCATCACAGTAGATGTGCAGAGTAAACAACTTGATTCAACAAGGATATTAAGAACAGAAAACTAATAAACTGACAAGTTGTAATAAACGATGTCATAAATCAAAAACAGTAGCATGATTACTTACATGGGCAAGACAAGTGGCCTTGTCAGTCATGTCCATCATTTCAATGAATCGTTCACAAAACCAGTTGACTGTTGGCACGCCAACCTTGAAATCAAGCATTCTCAGTATCACAGTCTCCATCCTTATAATCTGTTAGAACAGTTAGTGCATCAGTTATAGCTTTTTATAGCTTTGGTTATGGTATCAAGCTGTAAATATTTGGTGTTAAGAAAAAATAAACATATAAAGTTAGTTGAATATCCTTTACAGGGCCTCGCAGTCTACCCCCAGCAGTTTTGGCTTGAAATTTTACATTAGCAATTGCTTTCTGAGCGACCAGCCGACCATTTTATGAAAACAGTATGTGGTCTGCTTCCAAATCACTCACAGCTGTGTTCTGAACGTGGTGTGCGAGATTTTATATCCCTTTGCCAGTGCTCCACAGTGAAAGTTGACTAATGAATCCAAGAGTCTCCCTGGTTGCATGCACTGACAGATTACTTTTTGATCATATCTGTCCATTTGTATTGCTGTCTGTCTCGCCTGCAACCTTTCCCTCCAGTTTAGTTTAGATATGAACGCTATGCTTTTTAATGTGGCTGAAATATTTTAAAATCTTAAATATTTAGTTCAAAATTTGCCAAGGGGCCACATTTAACCATCTGTTTTCGGCTTATGAATGAAAGCAAAACGAAATACAAGATAGTTCAGTGAGCATGAACATTTTACAAACGGTACTAAAGTTCTGTTAGAAGTGTTACTTGCTCACCTGTTGTTTACTGTATGAGTCATCAGTGATGTAAACAAATTCTGCCACTTCAGGTGGGTAGATCTCTTCGTATTTCCTGAATTAACAACAAAACATGTTAGATAACAGATCTATTTATTTTTGCAGCAATATAGATTATAGTCCATTTAGTATATATTCTAGTCCAGATTTCTATATTCTAGATTACAGTCCACATACAGTATATTTACCAAAAATATTTAACAGCTAACAAACACTGTTTAGAAAAATGTTGCCATAGTTTTAATCTATATTTCTTCTTCTGCTGCGTTCATCCGGAGTTTTTTTTGGCCGTGATTGTGTTGTGCCTGTTTACAGCAGAGCTGCGTTCTTACGCCGCTAGGCCGACACATCAGACTTCTGCGGGCATTTGTTGACCGGGTTAACCTTCCCGGGGATCTATATTTCACTTGTGCCATTTAAAGAAAAAAAACGTGCCGCCTACAGGAATGTTTTAGATGTAACTGTGGTGTTCTTGTTTACAGCAGAGCTGAGATACTTGCGCTGTGTTGTTCTTGTTTACAGCAGAGCTGAGATACTTGCGCGTTTTGGCCAACACATCTGACTTCTGCAGCATTTGTTGATAACCTTCCCGGGTATAAACTGACAAATAACTTTCCTCTTCACAGTAGTTTACGTTGTAAGTCATGATTTGTCGGAGACAAATGACAGTAGCGGTATCTTGATCAGTTCAGTTTTGACCTTTTTGAGGGCAAGCAGTATTTTAACTTCAGGAAAAGTATTTGAGATCAGGCATGAATGGTGGGTTGCAAAACCACTGAAATACCCATTTTCATTAATACTCGTATATTCACAAACACACTCAACCTCACTGTCAAATGGTGTTAAAACTCTGCTGATACGTTCACTGAACAAGCTAATGTTAGATAATAGGCTGGAGTTCTCACAACTTCACAAGTTTTTTAGACACTCCTGTTTAGCTCACTTGGAGAAATACCGAACTAGCCAATCCTGATTCTGGGAAATTCGTGTTCATATTTACTCCATATTACAAGGAACATTTAGTTCCTTACAGTGCGATAAACTAGCGTCACAAGCATGGTCCACATTGTGGGTATTAAATATACAATGTAACAATGAAAATGCAACTTACGCAGCCACAAACATGCTAGCTGCTCCAACAAGCTGCAGCTTAGGTTTAAACACACCAACAACATTGAGGAAGCGATCAATAAAGTTCACCGCCAGAAACAAGGTTTCTCTTTGAAGTTTATATTCCTCCCCAACCTGCAAGTATTTAAAAATGGTTTTAACAAGCAGCACAGAGTATTTTATGAACCAATGACAGCAAAGATCATCTATTTACCAGATCCTAGAACAAAATAACCCAAAACTGGTGTCTGAATGACTGTCCATGGATAAAACCTTTCATTGAATATTTAATAACAAAATTATGTAGTTTTTTTAAGTGTAAAATATTAAATTTAATGCTTTACACTGCTATTATGCATAATATGACTACCAGATCAGTGCAGGATCTGTTTGGTCAGAAGCCAGACTTATCACTTAGTTCTTTGTCAATGGCATCTCTGAATCTCTCCAGAATGATCAAGCATTGTATTTTCCATGGAACTGACAATAACATTGTTACCCTGTAACTTTTATACTCTTGTAGTTCCACTTTCTTTGGCAGCCTAACTAAAAATCCTCTAGTCTGCTAGCATATCTTCACCCTCCCAGACTCTGATGCTATCATTACCAGATTAGAATTTGACAGATGTGAATGCTTCTCAACACTCCTGGACATAATTAACTTGTTAACATTTTAAGTCTGAACCTAACGCTGCATTACACTAAAATACAAAGGACTTTAATGTGTTTAAAGACAGAGAAAGCATCGACTTCATTGCACAGGGTTTTCATGCCAAGTGCAAAACTTCTAGCCAATAAATAGACTAGAAACTGACAAGCTACAATGCACAGCAAACCAATCAATAAACTAGGTTTTATGTCTACAAGCCAATCAAGTGACAGTGCATAACTTACTTCTATTAGCCAATCAACAAGAATGTTTCTCATGGATGCTGTGATGTCACTCTGGTGAGTCATGTAATTCTTAGGTGGCCGACTTGCACACTGGGGAATGTTGAATCAAACATATGAGCAATCATGAGTTAACCACACTAACATTCAACACATAACTGTCCAGTTTATATCAACATCATCATCATCCAGTGCCTTGCTGGTTGGCATGTGCGAGCATGCCCCTCAACAAACTGCTATCTCCGACAGGATGGATCGATTTGTGATGACTTCCTTCTGTGCTATGATACAAGACACAAGAATTTGACGTTCATCACTTTCCAAAAATCTTTCCGGTTGTCACGTGTTCCAGTTTTTGTCTTCTCATAATGTGGCCAAAAAATAATGACTGCTTCTTTCTGATGTTTGTGATAAGTTGTCTTTGGGACTTAACTTCTCTCAAAATGTAAACCTGTGGCAGACAGAACCTTCAAAGGTTGTGAGGATTAATTATCCCATCTTTTCTTCCCTTATAAATCTATTAATATGTGTACAGCGAGATTTTTATGTGGTAGAGGAACTCTAACTTGAGACTGAACTAGATGTATAGTAGAAGCCAGTGGACTAGAGAGAGAGCTGCACACATTCCAGTTGTGAGCTGGTCTAAGAGATATACAACAAAGATGCAGACCAACATAACATGGTTTACATGGTTCACAAAGTTTACAGATTCTATTAAAATCTGCAAAACTAAAGACAAATCATAGATCAACAAAACCAAATATTTTACTCAGCATTGCAGATTTATGTAGATAAGAAAAAGACATGATAAACAGGTGTAAAAGACTCGCAAAGCATTCTAGATAAATAGCAATAAGCTCAATAAGGATGCATACCGGTTAAAAACAGGGCAATGCTTACAATAGGTTTGCAAGGACTACAGAGCACCAACAACAACAAAAAAGGGATAAAGTGCAACTGTTTTCACTCAGTGTAATCACATTCATCAGCAAATATTCACCTCTGTTGATCTCATGTAGGCATAGATGTCTTGGAAGTAAGGTTCAAGACCAAACTCATCGTTCCTAATCAGGCTGCTGTCAATACTTGCGTTGAAGCTGTCATCCACAAACATTGGGGATGCTGCTGCAATTAATACACAACACATCTATGCAGGTTAATTGGCTTAACAACCACACTGAAATCACAATCAGGCTGTAAAATCACAAGAATCAAATACAGCATACTGTAAAATCTTAATTTAGGCTATAATCTTCAGTTTAGGCTGTATAACCTCCAGTGACAGGCTGTGTAAAATCCATTGTGACAGGCTGTGTAAAATCCATTGTGACAGGCGTATAATATCCATAGGACAGGTGTATAATATCCACAGGACAGGTGTATAATATCCATAGGACAGGCGTATATCCAGTTATCAGATGTGTAATCTCCAGTGCAAGGAAATGCAAACTAAAGGTCAGGGCAGACCAGGCCCTTAGCCTTGGTCGGCAACTGGTCTAGGATAGAAGAGAGTATTGCTTTGTTGATCTAGCAGCTTTTGCAGATTGTTGTTCCAGACGTATTGGAGTTAACTTTCCTCTGTAGTAAACTAGACAGACCAAGAGAGGGATCATGCTGCATGGGCAACACATGGTCTCTAAATTTAGCCCAGGCTTTGTGTTATGGAGAAGTTTAACTCCATTTTACAAACTATCATCTGTCAAGACGGCAAGGTGCCATGCCGAAGTCAGTCAGTCAATCTCCAGTGACAGACTAAGATATCAAAGTTACATGATGAGTCTCCAGGCTGTATAATCTGTTACAGGCTAAGTCATTTCATGTTTACATAGACCGGAAATACCACTTTGAGATGTCCACAAACAGAGTGATATCATCAATATCACACTAGTTGCAATATCCATAGACTTCTAGACGTAGAATTTCATCACAACCACATATACCGTAATATGAGCATGATGTAAGTTCATCTATGAAATATTAACAATAAGACATGCTGAGAAATGTTAAATGCTAGTGGGAATCTGAGGAATCTGTTTCTGAGGAGAATGCAAAGAATACCATGACAGACTGAAAAATGAAGACAAAAGCCATAAGTTTATTACTAGGAGGCAGACAGTCTTTATAGGGAGAAAACCATAAAGAGAAAAATTAAACTTGTTGACAACTGGCCAGCTGATGTGGAAAAGAGCAGGAAGAAGACAGAAGCATCTGGATAGCTTGGCAACATGACAAAACAGCGACAAGAACAGACCTGATCCAAGACGTGATTGTGTGAGCTGTGAAACATAACCACTTCGGTGGAGGTTAGCGTGGTCAATGCATAAGAGCGCTTGCTCTTAAACTTCCGGTGTCTTGATACTGAGGTAGCAGGTTCAACCTCGTACACCGGTCAGTTGGACTAAAACGTTAAGACTTCGTCCTTGACTTGAGGACGTAAATTACAAATACCTCTGAAATCTGAGTGTGTTACCCTGTTGATGGGGAACACTGGTAACAGGGAAAGCTAATAATCCACACGCAAAGATCAGTCCAGTGCAATAGTAGTAGTAGGATGTGTATGATGTGTATGAGTTTGAAGCAAGCGAATAAAGAATAACTAAACAAAAAACACTGGCATGGCTCTTGATAAGCTAACATATATATTCTAGTTTAACACAAAGACTACATACGTCTGGGGGATGCCAAAGGCTGGTTAAACTCCATGGGATGTACCAAGTACTGTGCAACTTGATTAAAGCTTTCTGGTGCATCATGGAACATGTTCTCCGGGTCCATCATTGGTTCATCTTCACATGATACTTGTCTCTGGGCAAGAGCCGGCGCCGGTGGCAGTGGTGCTGTATCCTCAAAAATGGTAAAACCTCCAAAAGCAGATTCAGCCTTTCCTGCTTTTGTGAATCCCTGAGGTTGATTTTCTTGCCCTTCTGCAATTCTGGATCCTCCTCGAGCCAAACCTAGATGCTGTAAATGATCAAGTGCCTTTATTATAATGTACAGCATCAATAAGAGATGGGTATGAACAGATAGCAATATTAAAATAATACAAAATGCTACATTAACTTTATAGCACTAGAACATTTGTGGAAGTCAAAATAAAGGACCAAAATAGTCAACTCTAATGTAATACAGTACAACAATGTGGATCAGAAACATGGAGACCAACTAAAACAATTACTAAAACACTACAAATATTCATTCACTGGTGCTTCCAAAGATTAGAAAGATGGCATGATAACCCCGACAGGCCGCAACACTGCAAAGCCTAGATACGGAACTAGACAGATTCCAGAAAGTCAAGATGTGAGGATGCCACTGGTGCTGGATAGGGCACAGGTTGAGAAAATGCAGATAGAACAGTATATATTTCTACTATAGTATATACTATAGCACAGTGGTTCTTAACCAGTGGGGAATCCCCACCCCCAGGGGGAATTTTAGTGTTTTGGGGGAGGGGGGAGGGGGTGTGAAGACCACAGTTTGGCATTTTCAAATTGACTTCAGGGCCACACAAAACGCGATTGGGAGATTAAGTGTACTTGTTAAATTCCTCTATTTCAAGATCACGTTAATACAAGAACCGATTGATGTTTTCACTCCATAATTTACAGTTCTGTGCTTCTAGCGCTTCTGAGATTCGTTCTATAATGTAAGTAGACCCGTAAATCACATTTTATGCAGACGCCTAGATGTGTTCTAGTATGTTATTAAATTTAGAAACTATTTTTACGTATACTGTGTAATTTTCAACTATTAAGAGCGAATCAAATGAAAATTATGAAGATCACATGCTGTAATGTGATATTTCAATAGCAGGAAATAGCTGTTTCCTTGTCATACTATAACGATATATCATTATGGAATATTCACAGCGATTTTAATGCCAATGAATGTATGTTTGCATTCGACATCCATTGTAGTATTTGTGTAATTTTTCACACTCCACATGGGACTATTTTTGGGTAACTTATCACGACCTTGCTCATAGATATGAGCGCCGATAGACAGGCCATGCAAGCTGATGTCACAACATGACATGGTCTGTGTGTGTGCGTGTATATGTGTGCGTGTGTGAGAGGGTGTATATATATAATATATGTGTGTGTGTGTTTGGGTGTTTCTGTGTGTGTGGGTGTGTACACGTATGTGTGTGGGTGTGTGTATACATGTGTGGGTGTTTATGTGTGTTGATCTTGACTTTTTCTTATATTTACAGAATCTGAAGACCATGATTAGTTTCCAAAAAAAAAAAAAAAAAAAAAGTATGACCTTTCATATTTGCAATATGCATTTACAAATATCGTCAATGGAGAAGAACGACCTCAATGTGTTATTTGTAGTAAAAGTTTGTCAAATGATTCTATGAGACCGACAAAGTTGAGGAAACATTTGTTGAATGTTCTAAACACAAGGACAAGGACAAAACCTAATTTGAACGTCTTGGAAATGCTGTCAAAAGGATGAGGCTGGATTTAACAGGGGTATTCCAAGAAACAAACCAAAAGGTTACTGAAGCTTCCTATGTCGTAGCACTGGAGATATCGAAGCAGACAAAAACCACATACAATCGGGGAAACTGATCAAACCTTGTCTCAAGATAGTGGAAATTGTGTTGGGAAATGAATCAGAGAAAAACTTGCAGCGGTTTCACTATCAAACGACACTGTTCAAAGGAGGATCAGTGATATGGCCAGTGACATCAAGGATCAAGTTGTGCAAGAGATCAAGTCTGCAGCATTTGGGCTATATTCAATTCAAATTGATGAATCGACTGACGTGGCATCGTGTTATGTACAACTATGGAAGAAAATAAGGATTTTCAGTATTATAAGCATGTTATGTTTAATGCACCTTTTGAGGCTGACAATTTTGGAAAGGTGGTGGGGGGGGGGGGGGGGGGAGAGAAGAAGAAGAGAGGAAATGACAGTCTGAACATGTGAAGGGGGCCATGGGTGAAAAAAAGGTTGAGAACCACTGCTGTAGCAGATATACAACAGGAGCGAGACAGCTTTTTTCCCCACCATTATTATTCTAGACTAGAGTATGAAAACTGCCAGAAATTGAATTTAATAGACCCTGCCAAAGCATACTGATTTAGACTTGCCAATGATGACAATGATGAAAAGTTAGTTGCATGTCCTTTTCAACCCCAGCATGTGTTGCTGTTGGTGATTTACTTGGCAATCTTTAGTTCAGTAGTTTGCCAAAGCTGTCTGCTTCTAAATTGCCTGCAGCTGATTCCCCTTAGCCACAATGCCAGTATATTAGGGTATACTTGGCAAGTGTTTCTAACATCACATAGTTATCCCAGTGCTGTGGAGGCCAGCATGGCAGAATGGATAAGAGCACTTGCTCCTAAAAGTGTGATGATGCCAAGGTAGCAGGTTTAATTCCTACACTGGTCAGTTGGACTAAACATCTCATCACTGTCTTTGGGACGTAAATTAAAAGTACCTAAGAAGCTGGAGTGGGTTCACCTCATGGCGAAGGTGCACTGGTAATAGTAGAACATGTATGGGCTGCACTTGAGGTGAAAGATCTTCCAATGGAGTCTTCACATCAAGCTCGCCGCAGAATTTCACAATATATTGGATTTTACACCTAAAGTTTACGGAAAGAAGTAGCCAGTCTCACACCCACCTTCATGTTACCCCCCCCCCCCCCCCCCCCCCATAATTACAGTGTTACTGTTTGCTCCGCTTATGGATCTAGCCAACGCATTGGTGAATGAAAATATACATGTATATAAAATTTACCTTTCCCTTTGCAAGTCTCTGTGGCTGGATCCTTAACTGGTTGGTAACATTTCCCAGCACATGTCTCTTGGAATTTGCTCTGGTGGCTTTAGGATGGGCATTTTCTTTGGCTGCTTCATCTGAAGCTCCGGCATTGTTTTGAGATCTGAACACACCTGACATTGTGATTGGTTTTGCTATAATCCTTCGACTTTCAACTGAAAATAGAAATAAAGTAAAATTATGAATTACATAAGATGACGATGTCTTAGGTTTTTTAAACTATCCTAGATGACCAGTTTGCCTCTGAGCAATAGGTGGACAATACATACAATTTTGAAGGAAATAATACCAACCCTGGTCTAATTTCAACCAGCTTGCGCTGTAATGAATCATGATCTGAATAAGTCTTAATTGGACTTTCTGCAGATGTAACATTCCAGTACTGATTTTGCAAATCCCACTGGTTTCTGGGCTTTGAGAGGATAGCTTAGTCCCTGTGGAGTAACTTTGGTTTTAACACCAGCCTCACTTGATAGATACAAGGTATTTTCAAAGTTTAGCTGACATGAATGTAGACATGTTAAAACTCACACAGAGAACTTACACCAAGCAGATGGTCAGTTCAGGTCCATGTGTATTATTGAACTCGGAATGTCTATATATGCTTCAAGCTGCTCCATAATAAATAAATTGTACTAAGTACAAAAACTAAAAGCATTCAATACGGCACGTTACCAAAGTCTTTAGGAAATATTACACTGTGAAAGAACACTTACTTAAACTGTCATTGTCTGGAAAACATGCTAAAGTTGGAATATTCTTACGTCTAAAAGAGTTATGATGGCCAAGAGCTTGTGTCGCCAGAGAATTCCTAAATCCCTAGCCACTCTTACAATTGACACTGAAGTAGTGAAAAGCAATGTCACCTAATGATTTGTATGTCTTTGTTTTGCGGACATATGTATAAATACGTTTATATACAAAGGACATGAATAAAGTATCGGAACTACTAAACAGAACTAACAATCTCAAACACTAACCAGAAACCAAGTCTTCTGGTACTCAAGTGCTCTCAAAGCATGGGTCAAATTGATTGTCGCTAAACTATCTTGAAAATGTAACAGGATCTAATTCATCATTTCACCACCACACTCATCTCCACTGCCAAGAGAACACGGTCATAACCCTAATTTTTTAAAAATCATTTATTTCTATGCCATTAGCAACATTTAAGTTTACCTCAAGCATTTAACTTGTATCATCATCATCGTTTATCATATCAGCCTAGCTGTAATTATCTGTTACATGTTTATCATCACTTACTGACCGCTACAATCATTTTGCTTATCCTCTGCATCATTTCAATTACTGGAAAGCCCCACTATACGTCGCTTCGGTTTACATCGTTTCGCTATAACGTCATCACATAGGGGACTAACTTCACTCTACGTCGCTATGTTTCGCCATAACGTCATTTTGAGGCTGGTGATCAGGCTGTTTATATTAGTAAAGTCCATGGTTTACCTCCAAATACGGTAAGGACAATTCATACAGGTGCTGACAAAAAAGAGGGTGCTAAAAACGTAACCCCTTTGAGTGCTTCCAAGATCACTCGTACCAGAAGTACTCTTATGGAGAACATGGAAGTACTCTTGGCCATCTGGATTGAAGACCAGAACCAACAGAATATGCCTGTGAGCAAGATTGTTATCCAAGAGAAAGCAAAGTCTCTCTATGAAGATCTAGCTAAGAAAGCGGACGAGAGCAGTACTAGCAGTGCTGATGATAGTTTTGGAGCAAGTCGTGGTTAATTTGAGTGCTTTTAGAAGCGTTCACACCTGTACAACATCCACACAGGTGAAGCGAGTGCTGATACTGCAGCTACAGAGCGTTTCCCTGCAGAGTTAAAGGCCATGATTGAGGAGGGTGGTTACTGTGCAGCAGACATTGGACATTGTTCAAGCAGAGACGAGCCAGGAAAAGAGGCAGTAAGAGGTTAGTTTCATCCTCAGATGAAGAGGTAGAATTTAATGCCTCTACGTCCCAATCGAAATGTTAAGGGACTCCATCCATCAAACTAGCAAAGAAATATTACCAGAGAGAAGCCAAACAGCTAAGAAAAAATAAAGAAATAGATAAATGTGTGAAGGCAAAAGAAAGTTTGTTAAATGAACGGTAAAATGTTGCAAAAAAACAAATTCTATTAAAGATACAAACGATGTGCACAGACAAATCTGAGCTCACATGAAGAAAAAGAAATACAGGGTGTTTGAAATCAAAACCAGGAAAGATATTGGAGGAAGGTGCTATAATGAAGAAGAGGAATGAGTATATAAGAGAATTATATGGAGAAAGGGAAGAATTGACAGAAGAAAGTAGCTTAGAAGGCACACCTATTCTAAAAGAAGAAGTCGCTGACGCTATAAAACATATGAAGAAAGGAAAAACAGCTGGGCCAGATGAAATCACAATAGAGGAATTAGAAGTATTGAGAGAATTTGGAGTAGATATATTAACCAAAATGTTGAATGATATTTACAGCAGTGGATATCTACTGAGCGATATGCTGAAATCTTATTTATAGCTATACCAAAAAGACCAGGCGCAATTGAATGTGAAGATTTTCGTACAATTAATCTCATAAACCATATCACCAAGCTTCTACTCAGAATCATAATGAGAAGAACCAGAAAGAAAATAAAAATGGAAATTAGTGAAGAACAGTATGGATTTGTGGAGGGAAAGGGCACAAACAATGCAATATATACATTACGGACACTAATAGAAAGGTCAATAGAGAAACATAAAGACCTATATTTATGCTAAGGCATTTGATAAAGTAAAACATGATGAACTGATTAAAATGTTAGAAGATAACATTGATGGGAAAGATTTAAGAATAATAAAGAATGTTTAATGAAACCAAGCAGCAGCAATTAAAATGGGAAATAAAAGGGTAGTTACGAACAGATAAAGCTAGGAGTATGACAAGTGTGTGTCTTGTCACCAGATCTCTTCTCCCTATATAGCAAAGTAATAATGAGAGAGATCAAAGAGATGCCAGGAATACTAGTTGGAGGTTATAATATAAATAATATACGTTATGCAGATGACCAGCATTGTTGGCGGATAATTCAACAGACCTACAACAATTGTTGGACATTGTAGTAACAGAGTGCAAAGAAAGGACTCTCCTTGAATGTCAAGAAAATAGTAACAATGGTGGTGATAAAGAAAATAGTGACACCAAAATGCGACATCTTAACCAAGTGGATAATTTTAAATACCTAAAGACATTTATAACATCAGATGGAAGATGTACAACAGAGATTAAGAGCAGAATAGGGCAAGCAAAGGCCGCATTTCAGAAAATGAGTATCTTATGCAATAAGTCACTATCACTGAATGTAAGAAAGAGTGCTGAATTGCTATGTAGAATCAGCTTTGTTGTATGGCAGTGAATTTTGGAATGTAAATGAACAAATTAAGAAGAAATTAGAAGTAACAGATGTGGTTCCTGAGACGAATGTTGTGAATTCCTTGGACTGCCAGAGTAACTAACAAAAACTGCCTAATACAGGCTAATGAAACTAGAACATTATATACAACAATAAGGAAGAGACAAACATATTTCTTCGGCCATGTGATGAAAAGAGAGGCACTGGAGAACATCGTGACAACTGGAAAGATCGAGGGAAAGAGAGGCAGAGGTAGACCAAGAGAAATGATGCTGGATGGATTGAGACGGTGGCATGGAGGAATACCATCAGCAGAGTTGATCCAGAACACCAACGACAGATCTGTGGAGAGCCATGAACGCCTACGCCAGCTGGCAGGGCACTTGATGACATCCCAATAACTCTACTATTCGCCCTCAAACCCACCTCTATTTAGCCAATAAATAACAACCATCAAAATAAACAATTCATAACACACTATTTCATTTAATTATATGGGAAATAGTGTTTCGCTATATGTCGTTTCACTTAAAGTCGAGTTTTCCAAGAACGTAACCCCGATGTTAACCGGGGTCTTCCAGTAACATTACCATCACCTATAACATTTTAACTCATTTCCAGGTTTCACACATTATTTTTAATCAAATAATCCTAGGAAAACAACCTTTTCCATGTCATTGTGGTATGTAAAGAAACATTCAGAGAAGACAGAAGAAGTTTCTTGGTATGCACTAACCAGACGGAAAGAAAGTAAGAAAATGCATATGTTTGGGACAAGAAGAAGGAACCGTCACATACGTGCTTCTTGAGTTAAAGTATTCAGTCATTTTCACCTTAAGCTTTCCCTAATTTCTTTTGCTGCAATCTAACACTTATTTTCTGCATAATTTTCCCATCCTAACATTTATCACTTTATTTACTACTATAGTTACTTAAGTTACTCTACTTAACTCTTCTGTCCACTGTGGAATCGTTCCACACAGGCATGAAAAGTATAATCAAGTTTGATGGTGCAACTTCAGAAGAGTGAAATCAAGGAGTTAAGCAAGGTTGTGAACTAACCCCCACCCTCTTTGGAATTGACATGGATGGGCGATCAGTGTTGCCTGTAGTGGGCTGTGCTCAATATTTTTTAAAAATATGTTTAAAAATCAGAATTAAACTCCATTTGTTATTTGCTGTTTAATAATTTTTACAAGAATCCTAACTTGCTTGTCAACATAAACATCCTTTCAATCAGTCTATCATCACTTTAGTAGCGAGCCCCATCATCAATTTAATTTTTAGTATTTACTAATGAGACCACGACAGATAGATAGGCCTTGAAATTCAAAGTCTACTGGTACCTCAATTATGCTTGGATGTCAATTATGAGCGTAGATATTTACATCTGAGTGTCAAAATCTCGATACAGATTTCGCCATTACTATTCCTAAACTTTGAGACTGGAGAATCGTGTCCATTGTTATTGCCACTTCCGGCCCAATTGTGTCTTTGGCCGCTGACGGATATTAAATCCGACTTCATCCATATGATCCATCATGTTAAATGATAAAAAATAGTACAAGTATACAAATAAATTATTAATAATCTTTAAACTTGTATTATTTTTAACTTTAGTAGTTTTAATTGCATGTTTGAGCGTTAAACAGTTCCAGACCGGCAGGCGCCATCTTGGAGTTCCATTGACAAAGATTTTTATTTTTAACGACATTTCAAGCTATTTAAGCAATGAAACTCTAAATATATGTAAAAATGGGTGAATAATTCAAATATCCATCTAAAAGTATTTAAAAATTAAGAAAACAAGCTTTAAAATATAAAAGTACTTACTTTTTGTCAAATTATGTTTATTTAAAAGGTCATGATAATTTAAACCAATCGCCGTGCACGGAATACTAGGCTAACCTTTCCTGGAAAACCCCAGATGACGTATGTTGTTGCCAGGTGATGAAATGAATGAATGAATGACGTCGAAAGAATGCATGGTAATACTTAGATAGCGACTTCCGGGACACGGTTTTTTTTGGCGGGATGACACTGTACATGATGTTTGTTTACTTCGGGTAATGTGGCACGATGGAACACCCTAACTTTAGAATTGCTAAAACCACTATCATCATCTACCTATTTGTCTATTTTCATTTAGCAGCATCATCCAGACCTTTCTTATCAAGCCATTTGATTGAGATAATATCCGCAATGTCTCTTGTACAAATGTCACTGTCTTGTTAGTTCACACAGTGATCTGTAAAGCTTTTTTCTCTTAGGCCAAAAAGTCTGCCTTGATATATTTGGGGTATTCTTGGAGTCTGCATCTTTCAACATCATCATCAATATGCTGATAAGCATGAACAGACACTGCTCACAATTTCACACTGTTAGTATTACAAGTATCTTGGATCAGGTCTGCGTGGTTTCTATTATACCATGTAGCCAAGTAATCCAGGAATTTACCTGTCTTCCCCTTTCTCTTTTACCATAACATTTGCCAGTTAGCACAAAGTTGCCAATTTCAAAACATGCCCTCCCCCCCCCCCCTTCCCCCCCCCAAAAAAAAATAAATCAACTGCCTATGTTCTATTTCACTAAATTTACAGTTATGTTTCTTAAAGCACTGCATTTTTGTGCCTGTCCATGGCAATCTTACCAATTTCCCCAGAAACCACATTCCCACTACCATTAGATTCTAATTTACTACCAGTGTTCATGCTGTAAACATTTCATGTCCCAACTTTGAGCATTGAGAAGATTTTACAATTACTCGATTCCTAAAGTTGCGGAGGCATCTCGTGCTCATGAATTTTTCTACCAGGTGGGGCTGATCCTATTAAGCACAAATTTCGCCAATTACTGATTACAAATTATAATTTGTCAAATCAAGACAGATGAAACAGTTGTTTCCCCTTTTCCACTAGTTTGTCTACAGTTTAACTCCACTAACTTGTCTAAAGAGAAACTTCTCAAAACAGTTTTATCTTATTCATCCTCTTATCATTATCTTATTCATCCTTTTATCATCATCTCATCCATCATTTTATCACCATCTTATACATCATCATCTTACTCACCCTTTTATCATCATCTTATTCATCCCCTTTATCATCATCTTATTCATCCCCTTTATCATCATCTTTTTCATCCTTTTATCATCATCTTATTCATCCTTTTATCATCATCTTATTCATCTCCTATTATCTTTGTCACTATCATCTTTATGTTAGAAACCACAAAAAGCAACATTTTTTTGGCTTTAAATTTTCTATTTACATAAAAAATTTAAATACATTTCTCTCCCTTTGCTGTATTATATTTATCAGTAGTATAATCTTATTTATCACCAACATGGTCATAACTTTATCACAACTTTATTTATTGCTAGCACTACCATCATAACATTCATCATGATTTATTTCAATACTATCATCAATATAATTTTATAGAACTTTTAATATTACACTTTCCCTCAGCGTGTACTATAATCCAACACCATTATTTTATGTAGTCTTTTGCACTATGTGTGGTGTCTTGTCCTCCCCATCACAGAATAAAATAGTACACATATTTAACAACTTCAAAGCACTTGGCAAATGACCTACTCCGCCACAACTACAAGGTATATTATAAGTAAGTAAAGGGAGTCTCCGTTGCGAAGTGGTCAAGCCATCTGACTCGGGCTCCGAAGGTTGTGGGTCTGATTCCAGGTCGTGTCCGGTTCACGAGTGTATTTTTTTAGACTCCTTGGGTCATCGCTGGAGCTACGGAGTTCATGCTTTGTGTGACGCTTTCCGCACTGCGGAAAGAGACGGTGCCATATGGGATAAAACCCGGTGCAATGAAGTTAACCCTGTCAACTTTTAAGAGACTTGTTTTTTAAAGTAAAGAACACACCTTATGGCATGGGTACATGGTGCCAGCCCCATATTTTATAGACCAATCATCCTTGATGGGTGTTGCAGTCAATATAACATCGGCTGCCTTTACTTTACTTACTACAACATTTTCTGGCACATTTAAGCTGAGTCAACCTGCAGCTGTTGTGAATTTTAAAAATTCCACTCAATGGGGATTTGAATACAACCACCATGCAGACAAGCAGGCTGGCTACCCACTGCGCTACCAAGGCTCCAAATAAATTATATGATGTTTCAAATCACAAATGATGCCTGGTTATTCTGTACCTTACAACTTACGAATTTTACGAATTTACTTTACAAATTCTTTACCCTGCAACTTACATTTATTGGTAAGATTTTCATTTATTTGTCACCAAGACTTTAGGGAACGACCAAGCTTCTAAAAATGGAAACCAATTTTCTACGAATTATCTGGGAAGGAGAATAAATTAATAAGAATTGACCACCCACTTCATCCTTTGCCTGCCAAGACAAGAGTTAAGGTTCAATCCCCAGCAATGGCAGGATTACTTTTTTTTTATTTGGACTGGCAGACCTAGCCTCTAAAAATTGGTATGTTCAGAATTTCCTCAGAAGGATTGAGGAACGGAACTGGTCACCGTCCTCACACTGTTTGTTTTGCCAAGACAGTGGTACAGGTTCAATCCAAAGCAGAAGCAGAATTATTTTTCACCAAGACTCTAAAAATGTGTACCAGACAATTTTATGGGAAGTAAAATCGGTGAGGAAGGAAACTGGTCATCCAACTCCCACACTGCCTGCCAAGAGAGGTCTGGTTTCAATCGCCAGAAAAACAATTGCCCCCCCCCCCCACCCCCCCGCCCATAGGCCATGGGTCCAGTCGATCCAGCCTCAAAAATTGGTACAAAATAGCGAATTGTCTGAGATGAATAACTGATGAGGAAAAGAACCTGCCACCCACCTCATAAGTCATGGCCAAAAATGTTAAAGCCTAACACTTACACATCCCAGCAGCAGTAATTAATGGGGCTACATTGGTTACTTCTATTTTAATATTAATCTTTAGTCATAAATACAACTCTCTACTTTGCAATCATTTTGAAGTATTCACAATTTGTTCTTATTTTACGCCTACAATTTTCTACGGAATGAGATAGCCAGTCTAATATAATATATTATATATCAATACTTATCTAATAGTACCAACCCTCCTTAGCTGCTTATCTTACGGCATGCGTAGTATGTTAGTATTTATACTCTTTGCTTTCCTTATAGACCTCTGCAACAAATGGGCGTGGCAATGTCAATCGCCAAATTAATCGAACCTGGGAATGGTGGTCTTTGCTTGACGCTCTGAATTCCAATAAAATCGACAACATCCAATATTGTCAATAATTATCTTTGGCACTAGTTGAAGTGTATATTATATATGAATTATGAGGATCTTGATAAAATCTACCTGCAGCTAAGACTGGAATAACAAGGCCTCGAATATTTACAAACGTACGTGACAGTATAATTTTCCCGCACAAACAATTCGTCGTTCACTGACATCGCATGAAAACACAAGTCATTTTATAATTATTTAATATCTTCACAATACAGAATTTATCGTTCAGTAAAATACGTGTTAACTAGAGGACTAGAGGAGAGGCAGAATCTAACAACACTCACCAATGTAAGTTACTAACTACTAGTAAAATTTTAGCAACACTCAGAAATTAACAAAGTCTACAAACTTACCTTAAATCGTATATTTCCGAGTATATTCCTTCTTGTGCGTGCCCGTCCGTTCTACCCACAAGTACCGAAATATCTCCAGCTAGTTTGATTTCCTCACAAGACAGAAGTGATCTGTATTCACCATTTCACGGTGTATTTGAGTTCTCACTTCTGTTGATTCTTGAAACGAGGCAGCCAATCAAATGTCGCGATAGGCTCAAAGTAACCAATCGACGACGAGTTTCCCTGGGAACGATACAAGATGTGGAAGACTGTTGGGTGCAGATTGCTTTCGTATGTGCTCAATAATTGCGTCACGGTTCGTGGAAACCGCGCAGCGCAAGAACAACGTGGTGACGCAACGTGTAATGGAAGATGGGTCATCATCATCATCCAGTATCTTGCTGGCTGGCGTGGCAATCATGCTTCTCCACAAACTGCCATCTCCGATCCCTTCTGTGCCAAGACTCAAAAATGTTCTCATGTTGCCTTCCTCTATCGCTCTTTCCACAAATCTTTCCTGCTGTCACTAAACGTTACAGTCTTCTCAAAATGCCCTCCCCTAAAAAAGAGTGATTCTTTCTGACGTTTGTGATAAGTTATATATTAACTTTAATAAAACGAGTTAGGACATATAATAGGACGTTTGGTGTTTTTCTGTGTTTGGTGTTTTGCATAGGCTGTGAAGGAAAGAATTCTCAGAGGAAAATAAATCACATACGCTTAGCACTCATCATCATGTGCCTTGTCATCTTGTGTAGGTGTTTATACCACTACACAGATCTTGGTCAGTTCTAGCGATAATGTCCATACGTGCCACCCAGCCTAATTTCATTGTGTCTGTATTTGTCTCTTCTGCTCATCTCTCTCTCCTCTATCGTTCTCTCTTTCTCTCTCTCTCTCTCTCTCTCTCTCTCTCTCTCTCTCTCTCTCTCTCTCTCTCTCTCTATCCCACGATGTTCCCCAATGCTTCGTCTCATTGTATGCACAATAGAACATTGTTTGTCGCCTTCTTATTTTTGTGTATAATCTTCTTCTTCTTCTTTCGTTCGTTTTCTACTTTCATTAGCTTCCTTCTTCTGCCATTTGTTTCCCATTGGGGCACACACCCTCAACCAGACCACACCAAGCCGTCCTATCTTGTGCTATCTCCTGCAGCTCTCTCCATGTCCTCCCAATTTTATTCATCTCTGTCTGCAATCCTCTTCTCCGACTGCTGTAGGTACCCTTATCGGTAACAGGCAAGTTGTGACCTCCCATCCAATGTGTTTAGTTTATCTTGCATTAAAAAACCATACAAGAAAGGAAGGATGTAGGCAGTTGAGTGAGAAACACATGACCATGTATTGATCTATAGTAGTAGTGAGTAGTAGTGAGTCTGTCAGGTCTTAGTCAGATATGACTGAGCTACCGTATGACAGTAGACGGTACTACCTGCTTTCTGTCAGCGCCGAATGTTGGGCGGCGCTTACCAAACCCGACACCCCACATTGTGCCAACGGCTTCGGGCGGAAGAGCGCAATTGGGAGGGTACTAGCCTTATCCTGGTGCGAGGAAATGCAACCCAAAGACAAAATAAGTCATGGCAGGGCAGACCAGGCCCTAAGCCTTGGTTGGCAGCTGGTCTAGGATCGAAGCTCCGACAGGTGGACAGTTAGAGCATTGCTTTGCTGATCCGGCAGCTTCTGCAGCTTGTCTTGTTCCAGATGTATAGGTGTTAACTTTCCTCTGGAGTGAACTAGGCAGGCCGAGAGAGGGATCATGCTGCATGGGCAACACATGGTTTCTTTATTTTAGCCCAGGCTTTGTGCTATGGAGAGGCAATAACTCCATCCCTGGTCTTAACCGGTCTCGGAATCAAAGCGAGAGGCAACTGATGAGTAGTGAGGAAAGAAATGATGCAGAGACAAGAAGACACAATAGATAATATAACAATTTAAAGCTATAGGTACCTCCGGATTCGAACTTTCTTCCTCCAAAAACAAGACAGCTTCTCGTTAAAGTTAAAGGAACAAGGTATTTCGACATACTGCAAGTAAAACAGTTAGTTACACATCCTTTACAAGACGTAGCAATCGGCTCCAGCATTTTTTGGCTGTTTGTAATTTACTAGACAATTTTTACGTTCAGTAATTTGCCATTGATTTCTGAATGGCCGACGCTCGTACCATCCAAATCAACACAATAATGTATGCTTCCGAATCGTCTGCAGCCGATTTTGAATCCTCGACTCGGTATGTCGGCCAGCCTGACCCCCTCAGAAAAAAAGGTGTCATCATTAGTGAATCTATCATTCACCTGAACCGACAACTATAGAATACGGACACAGTTCGTGTGAATACCTTTGAAGTTATTTCTCAGGCTACTTCAATGGCCTCAGGTTTTAACCAGCAAAGGATATTTCTGTGTGGGCAGTCAAGCATAGGTGTGGAATGATAACACGACGGAAGATGAGTAGTCTGTTCGTAACTCTATCTATACAAGATGGATGCTGCTACCCAATCAGTAGATAAACAGGGTAATTTATGTTTGGTTACCATCATTATGATCAAAGAAGTTAAACATAATAATAGGAAAGAAGAGAGACGAATGTTTCGAATATGATAACCTGCCGGAGTCATTAATAACGAGTGACCAGAAAATGCTATTGAAAGTTTAACATTAGATACAACTACAAGAAATATCTTCCCTTGTTATAGCTCTAAGGTGTGAGTAAAATGGGTTCATCGTATCCCTTCCTACAGCTCTAAGGTGTGGGTGAAATGGGTTTATCTCGACCCTTGTTATAACAAGGTGTGGGTAAAGTGGGTATATCTCGTCCCTTCCTACAACTCTAAATGGGTTTATGTCACCCCTTCCTACAGATCTAAGTTGTTTGTAAAATGGGTTTACCTCGTCCCTCTATATAGTTCTAAGCTGTGGGTAAAATGGGTTTATCTCATCCTTTGCTACAGATGTTGGCACGTTGACAGTTAGCTTATCCCACCCCTTCCCGCGTATCTTAGGTATGGGTAAATAGAGCTTGTCCCATTCCTTCCCAAACATACTCTTTAGGTGTTTGTGTATTTGACTGTATTTGTCTGTGGTGAGAAGTATTACGTCATTACTTGTGAGGGAGGGGCAGATGCGGGGTACAGAGAGAGAGAGAGAGAGAGAGAGAGAGAGAGAGAGAGAGAGAGAGAGAGAGAGAGAGAGAGAGAGAGAGAGAGAGAGAGAGACGTGTAGACGGGAAAGAACACTTTTCAACGAACATTCGACCCATCCTTCTACTCGTCTTTCACACAGTAATAATATATACAGTATTACGCATATTAAATTCACGTAGGAGTAAACATAATAATACGAATGCTGAAAAGTTTGCTTAACTAGACAGTAACATATATACCAAACATATTATGAGACATTCACCTGAAAGATACGTAGAAAGTAAAATGCCCATTTACACACGTTGCAATCTATTTATTGGGCAATCGCCCCATGTTTTTATTATAGACCAGTGGAGACACTCAGATACTCACTGTAGAAACAGAGTAAATTTCCGGAGAAAGATTGAAGAAGAAGAAACTCGATGGGTGATGTGGTCGCTTTTACATTCCAATTTCAGGAGGACGAAGGAGACGATGAAACTCGATTAATGATGCGGTAGCTTTTACATCCGAAGACATTCCCTGGTACACATTTTTGGCTATGTCAACAATCTCTTATTTACGTCTTTATAGACATTCGAACATATGATTACCAGGCTGGCTGGCCAACGCTGGCCACTGTACTACGTTAATTTATTGTCGTTGATATTGCACGAATGAGTATTAAGCTAAACAGATAACAAATGGCGCTACATACTGACCAGAAAAACGTGCTGAAGAATAAAGACCGTGAAAAGGAGATTTTATTTAAATGGCCCGGGGTTGGGGGGGGGGGGGGGGAGAAGAAAATGAAGAAAATAAAGACAAAAGAAAGGAAGAATGAGGAACACAAGGTAAGAAACAGACAGTCAAGTAAATAGACAGACAGACAGAAAGATAGGTAGATATGTAAGCAGACAGACAGACGGACGGACCGACGGATGGACCGACCGACCGACGGACAGACAGACAGACAGACAGACATACAAACAGACAAGACAGACAGACAGACAGACAGACAGACAGACATACAAACAGACAAGACAGACAGACAGACAGACAGACAGACAGACAGTCATCAGACAGACAGACAGACAGACAGACAGACAGACAGACAGACAGACAGACAGACAGATAGATAGACAGACAGACAGACAGACAGATAGATAGATAGATAGATAGATAGATAGATAGATAGATAGATAGATAGATAGATAGATAGATAGATAGATAGATAGATAGATAGATAGATAGATAGATCTCAATCAGTGGTTGCGTGGGTGTTCGGGAGCTATGCAAATGTACAGATATACAGACAGACAGATACTCGTGAGATGTGGAAACCCTCTGTAATTGCATAACTATGCGAAATACTCCCGAAGCTTTAAGGCTTCAGATTATGGTTTAACGACCATCTCCCATGTTTCGCCATAAATGACTGTTTCTCCCTCCAGAAACAATCGTCTGCATCAAAGATCTTTAATCCGGCTTACCGCTTTCATTGGGCGCGTCAATTACCACCAGCCCTGAATTATCCGTTTGACACCTACGGAAAGCAGTTGTGGTTTCTTTTCATGTTTTCGAAATCCAGGTCCTGGGAACATCAGGAAGACGATCCAAGCGTGTCGCGGGCGGGGTTGTAAATGAACAAAAGATAGTGTCATAAACACTTGCCATCAATGCAATCATTCATGATTAAGGGAATATCGCCCATCCTCCCGCTTTTCTCTTTTTCTCCCCCCCCCTCCCCTCTATAATAATAATAATAATAATAATAATAATAATAATAATAATAATAATAATAATGATAATAAAACCATAGTATAACAGCCTGTCCCCTTTTGGTAGGACAGTATGTTCCCCATAGCCAATAACAATTGCCACATCATTGCATATTTCCAATGCCTTTATAATTCATATAATTTTATTGTTGTTGTTCTCGCTTAGCCTCAATGGATCCATCCATCCATCATGTGCCATGCCGGTAAGCGTGGGCGGTCATGTTCTGCCATCTCATTCGATCACCAGAGTCGTGGATCAGCTCCGTGTTTCTGTCTCGATTGATGTATGAATTAAATAATGTATGAAAGAGGGTGGTAGAAGGGCAGAATGTTAGACGGGTCTGCGCGCCTAATTCTTAACCCTTTGAAAATAAAGTTTGTTCGCTCGTTCATTCGTTCTCTCTCGTCCTCTGTGTGTGTGTGTGTGTGTGTGTGTGTGCGCGCGCGCGTGTGTGTGTATATATATGTCCTGTGTAAGCTATTTGATTCAAGTACAAATTGAACACAACTATCCAAAATCCACTCCATGTTCCCATTCCTATATCCCTGTCCTATCTAGGTATCTACCGATCTAGCATGATAAAGTCTGTGAAAAAAAATAATAAAGCTAGTCCAGTAGCAGATACTGCATGTGGAATGTGAAGTTCTGGGACGTCGCATAGACCACGGCATACAGGGGTGGGGTGTTCGGTTACCTTCTGCGTCGTCCGTCCTTTCCAGACAATTCCCCAACAATTCTGGGAATTATTTGATATTCATTTAAATGATGCCGGATCGACTTCAGAGCAATGTAGATAGGAAAAATAATCGTGAGTCTGCTTGGGATTAAACCCGGACTATCGGGTACTTTTCAGAATGTTAAGGAAATCCATCCATCCATCATGTGCCATGCCGGTAAGCGTGGGCGGTCATGTTCTGCCATCTCACTCGATCAACAGAGTCGTGGATCAGTTCCGTGTTTTTGTCTCGACCATGCCACAAGGCCAAGCCATCCAGATACTTGTTTCTAGGTCTTCCCCTTGGTCTGTTCCCCTCGATCTTACCAGTTGTCACCAAGTTCTCCAAATCATTTCTTCTCATAACATGCCCAAAAAATTGTGACTGTCTACGTCTAATGTCTCTGATCAGTTTACGATCTTCATTTGTTTCTTGAAGGACTTGTTCATTGGTCTTTCTGGCTGTCCATGGTATTCTTTGCATTTTCCTCAGAAACCACATTTCTACAGCCATCAGATATTTTTCAGCCTGGCTGCTCATTGTCCAAGCTTCACATCCATATAAAAGTACAGGTTCTATGTAGCATCTCAACACTCTTTTTCTCGTTTCAATTGACATCTTTTTATTGGTCAGTATGTTTTTCATCTTGCTAAAGGCTACTTTTGCCATGGCGATTCTTGTTCTAATCTCTTCAAGGCATCTCCCATCAGATGTTATTACTGTTCCGAGGTAATTGTACCTATTCACTTGTTGAAGAGTATTCCCATTTACTTGTATATTACACTGTGGTATTTCGTTCTTCTTAGTGACGACCATAATCTGTGTCTTTTTACAATTTAATTCTAACCCTTGTTGTTCACTATGTGTAACAACCGCATCTACTAAATTTTGCAGGTCCTGTTCATTGTCTGCAATCAAGACTGTATCATCTGCATATCTAATGTTATTGATGCATAAGGAAATCACGGAAATTAATTGACCACCTCACCATATTATGCCGGGTCTAGAATATATAGAGGTCCAGTATTAAACACCCCAAAGACAATACAAGTTAGTTAGTTAGTCGCGGTTCCAACTTCACAGCAACGGGTCGTCCCCATTATGCTCCGTTCCTGTGCCAGTGAATATCACATAAAACGCTCCCCACTGCCCAATGTGAAAAGTGGAAAAGACAGGAGTCTCGACAAACAACAGCCCGCACAGATACACTGTGCATAATGCCGCCGCCAGAATGTCAACACAAGTCCCCCACGAAACATCCAGTTTATCTCTGATGGAATCGGCAGTCATTTTCCCATCTGGATGTTTCCTAGATGTTCACCCACACAGTCCACGAAAATACAGTTCATCGTCGATGGCAGTGGCAGTCAACCAGAAGCCCAGCAGCCACGCATTTCTGCATAAGGCAAAAACCGGTCAACTCTGGGACATAGCCAGCTGCCATGCAGTCACGTTCCAAAAAACCTCGGGCAGATTCAAAAGCATTTCACACGAAACTCACAGCTCACAGTGTCGCGCCACGCACTCACTCAGTAGCAGGGCGACGGAACCATAGCCTCCTTAGTCGCCTTTTACGACATGCGTGGTAGGCTACAGTGTTACTATTCTTTGCTTCCCTTATGGGCCCCGGCAACACATTATACAAGTTATGGGGAAATGATATATTGGTTGCATGGTGTTGTGTCAGTATTGTCTGTGACTAAACTGCACACGAGGATTGGTATGGTGAGTTTTCCTATATCACCAGTATTGTTTCCGGTAGGAATTGATGTGTCTTCTGCGAGTTCTGCCTGTTGTTTTTTTTTTTCTTTTCTAGTTTGATGTCTAGGCTTGTTTTATCCGACCACATAGACCTTTATATTTTTTTTTACGTCATAAAATCTGATGAGAGGTGTCTTGAAGAAAAACAGAACAAGAATCGACATGGCAAAGGTTGCCTTTATGCAAGAAGGAAAAAATACTGACCAATAAAAAGATGTAAATTGCAAAGACAAAAAGAGTGTTACATAGAACTTAAGTTCTAAAAAGTGTTACATAAAACCTGTTCTTTTGTAAGGATGTGAAACGTGGACAATGAGCAGTCAAGCTGAATAACAGCTTGGGATTCTCCGTGGCGAAGTGGTCAAGCCGTTTGACTCGGGCTCCGAAGGTTGTGGGTTCGATTCCGGGCCGCGTCCTCCCGTTCACGAGTGAAATTTTTCAGGAGACTCCTGTGGGTCGTCGATAGAGCTACGGAGTTCGTACTTTGTGCGGCGCTTTCCGCGTTGCGGAAAGAGACCGAGCCATATGGGATAAATCCCGGTGCAATGAAGTCGACCCTGTCGACTTTTAAGCGACTTTTTAAGTGAATAACAGCTAATGGCTGTGGAAATGTGGTTTCTGAGGAAAATGCAAAGAATACCATGAACAGACAGAAAAATCAATGAACAAGTCCTTCAAGAAACAAATGAAGATCGTAAACTGATTAGCGTCATTAGACGTAGACAGTCAAAATATTTTGGGCATGTTATGAGAAGAAATGAATTGGAGAACTTGGTGACAACTGGCAAGATCGAAGGGAGGAGACCAAGGGAAAGAGCGAGAAGCAAATACCTGAATGGCTTGGCCATGTGGCATGGTCGAGACAGGAACACGGAGCTGATCCACGACTCTGGTGATCGAATGAGATGGCAGAACATGACCGCCCACGCGTATCGGCATGGCACATGATGGATGGATGGAAACGTGGATAATTAGTAGACAAGCTGAAAAACATCTAATGACAGCTGAAATCTGTTTTGGGGGGAAATGCAAAGAATACCATGAACAGACTGAAAAACCAACGAGGAAGTCCTACAAGAATTAAATGAAACCCGTAAACTGATTAGAGAAATTAGACGTACAGTAAGGTTTTTTGGGCACGTTATGAGAAGAAATAAACTGGAGAACTTTGCAAGATTTAGTGGAAAAGAACAAGGGAAGTAAATATCTGGATGGCTTGGCCACATGGAATGGACGAGACAAAGCACAGAGCTGATCCACAACTGTGGAGATAGTGTAAGGTAGCAAAACGTGACCGCCCTTGCTTATCGGCATAGCACATTATGATAAATCTTTGGCCGGGAGGCGGGGGGGGGGGGGGGTATAGTGTAGTTGGAGGTACCTGTCTGCTGTACACGCCGCTGTAGAACCAATCTTAGACTATATTTGACTATGTTGTCCTTTCCTATGTTGTGTCCTTTCCCGAGTCTAAAGACAGTAACTTGCCCATCCCACATTTACTTCGCGTATCAGTTTTATCAGATTGAGCCGATCCCAAAGACCAACCGGCTGGGATAAAATCTCACAAGCTTACGTTGGATTCAACAAGCCTTACTGATTCTGTGGGATTTTGGGCTAACGACAGCGTTATCATAGTCTTGTGGCACCTTTTGACAGTCACTATGTCTTGAGGCACCTTTTGACATTCTATTCTTATTCTTCTTCTCCTCCCCTCCTACTCTTTTTCGTCCGTTACTTCTTTTTCTTCCTCTCCTTCTTCTTCTTCTACCTCTGCTGCTACTGCTTCTTTTTCTTCTTCTTCTAACTCTTCTTCTCTCCCCCCCCCCCACCTTTCTTCTCTACTTCCGTTGCTACAGCTTTTTCTTCCTCCTCCTCCTCCTCCTCCTCCTCCTCCTTCTTCTTCTTCTTCTTCTTCTTCTTCTTCTTCTTCTTCTTCTTCTTCTTCTTCTTCTTCTTCTTCTTCTTCTTCTTCTTCATACACCAACAGACGCCAGTATGAATATATCTAAAGAAAGCAGCAGTCAACCTCATTTATTGCTATCTCCATTTACGTTATCTTCAAAATGTGGACATCCCTGCTACAAACTACTGATTTATCAATCTCACAATTACATTCACCAGTATCTCCTACCTTTAGTTGATTTTCATTTCACACCATCTCATCAAATATTAATTAATTAATATGTTTACAATGTAAGGTGAAAGTGTCAGGCGCGATGATAAGAATAAGATAAATTATACGATAATTGAGTTACAGGTGAAGCTGTATAATACTAAAGTGAGCTTTATTAATGTATTCTTGTCTAATTTGTTATCGGCGACGGTATGGTTCAACAAATAGAAATCCAGATTTGCTGCACGCCTGACATGATATTGAATGCCAAAATCAACAATAGAAATAAATACATCAACTGACCGCATACAATTTACTCATTGAGTTAACTTTTGTTCAACAATTTACCAGACAAAAGACACGTCTTTAGTTTAAACGACAAGGCTCCTCCTATTCATGTAATCTAACGAAAAATAGCACTTAAGTGTTGACACGATCTAAACAGACAGCGCCCATCTGGGCATGTGCCGTGACCAAGGTCAGTCTTGGCAAGCCTGTCCCCGCCGATCCTTCTCAATCAATAGGTGTCATGATATGGGCAGGATTATGGACTTAAGGTTTTGTACTTGAATAAATGTGCCACGCCCATTTACACAATGCGCGGACACATTACAAACGGCAACAAACACACTACCTGTCTGTCTGTCTGTCTGTATGTCTGTATATGGGAAGGGATGGGACAAGCTCTGTTTACCCATACCTGCGATATGTGTAAAGGGATGGGATAAGCTAACTGTAAACATACCAATATTTTTAGGTAACGACGAGATAAACCCATTTTACCCACGCCTTAAGTGTGTAATGCCTTAAGTGCCTCTTAAGTGCCTTAAAATGCCTTAAGTGAAGACTCCCCTACCAAGCCCTCATATGGTCACCAGTAGGGAAAAGAAAACGGGGAAGACCAAGAGAGACCCTGCGTAGAACCATCATTAGAGAAGGCTCATTCAATGGTCAAGTAAATATCCAAGATCTACAACAGGTAGCAGCGAACCGCCAAGCATGGAGAGACAGGACTTCTGCCCTATGCGCCGCCTTAGGCTCAAGAGGAAAGACTAACTAACTAACCCACGCCTTAGAGCTATAGGAAGGGATGAGATAACCCCATTTTACCCACGCCTTATAATTGTAGGAAGGGACAAGATAAGCACATTTTACGCCATAGATCTATGGGAAGAGATGGGAGAAGCTCATTACACCCATACTTTACATCTAGTAAAGACTGGGTTACGCCTCGTGATCCATCAAAAAAAAATATTTCATGTCCTTTACAAGACGCTGCGATCAACCCAAACCCCTTGATTAAATAGACAATATTTCTTTCAGTAGTTTGCCATAACTTTCTTAACTAGAATTCAATATGTAAGTGCATTTCATCAGTGTAAGGAACTATCCCACTCTTCCGTCAGAGCACCGGAAATTTAAGAGTAACCGCTCTCATCAATTCGATCAACTTGACCAAGAAATTGCGAAGTGCAATTCTCACTTTGTAAGTGCACATTTTTGCCACAATTACTGTAAGTACAGTGGGAATAAGACCGCGCACGGTACTAAGTATAGCGTGATAGCCAATGGCTGGCACGCTTGCCTCCCGACCCGGTGGTCATGGGTTGAAATCCCCTTCGAGTGGGATTTATAAACTGGCTCCCCAGTCGACACGGCCTAAAATGGGCACTAGGAACTGTACTGGGAAATAAAGGCGGCCGGTGTGATATTGACCGCATCACACATCAAGTGCCGACTAGTTTATAAATGAAGGGCTAGTACCATATACGCGTTAGCCTCAAAGTGTGTAGAAGGGCCTTTTACTTGTTGACAGTATATTAGTGGACCTGAAGAGTCAGTCAGATAATCCGGACGCACGGACATAACTATTAATGGCATGCCAAAGGGTAAATGGGGATATTGTGACTACTTTCCTCTTTGGACAACAATCCATTTCAAATTAATATCCGAATTGTGGCTGACTCGGTTACAGGATTATTAATCTGAGCCTGGCGGTGGGCCCTAATATAACTTCTTTTGTGAGGCTGAACTGGATAGGGGTAATGGTGGAATGGAATAAACGGGCATCCGTGGCTGAGAGGTTGCGGTGTTCGCGTCGTGCTCAGAAGGTGCAGGGTTCGATCCCAGCATGCGGATGGAAATTTAAAAAAAAAATAAACAAAAAGAAAACAAGACCGCTGGTGCATAACGATATCATACATCCCATTCATGTCTTGGGTAATGAGCTAGACTTCTATGATGATGGCGAAAAAGAAGAGGTCTGGAGCGCAAGATGTGCACGCTCAAAATCCCTCGGCGAAGAGTAGGCAGTAATTACTGGCCTGTTTATTAGTAAACAAGAAACAAACCCACTCGTGCCGCCTCTGTGACGAAGTGGTTATGAATGCATACCGCGTTCTAAACAACTGCGGGGATTTGGCAGCAGACCGCCTTGCGTTGATTTCCTATACACTGGTATCAGTGCCGGTTGTTCAGAGGGCAATGGCAAACTACTCTGAACATAAACTTGCCCAGGAATCACAAACAGCCAAACAATGCTGGACTTGACTGCTACGCCCTGTAAAGGATATGCAACTAACTTTAGCTAACCCACAGGCAGATAGAGTCTATTACCTTGGTTGGAATCTGTCAAGCTGAAGGAAGTTAATTGCATATCATGTACATGACGTCGCAGTCAACCCCAGCATTTTTGGCTGTTTGTTATTTTTGGCAAGTTTACGTTGAGTAGTTTGCCATTGCTTTCTGAACGACCGTCACTCATACCATGTTATGAATACCAACGCAAGGCGGTCTGCTGCCAAATCGACCGCAGCTTGTTTCGAAGGCGGCATGCGGGATTACCAATTGCGCCCGTAACACTTTCGCCACAAAGCTGGAAACCTTACACAAATGGTGTATTTTTAATGACTGTGCAGTGTTTGAAAATATTGCCGGTCCAAGTTTTGTATTCATCTGTGGAGTTCATGCAACATAACAGGTAAATACATGAAACGGAAATATTTTCAAACACTGCACAGTCGATAAAAATACACTATGTACATCCCGAAATTAGACACATTACATTCCCGTCGAAAGAAGAACGAAGAAGGAAAAAAGGCTCAACTGTTTAGTTACTTTACAACTAAGATTGTTGAGATTGTGTGTCTATCCTAGTGTTTACCTAAAATATGTCTGTCCTTGTGTGTCTATCCTAATGTTTACCTAAAATATGTCTGTCCTTGTGTGTCTATCCTAGTGTTTACCTAAAATATGTATGTCCTTGTGTGTCTATCCTAGTGTTTACCTAAAATATGTCTGTCCTTGTGTGTCTATCCTAGTGTTTACCTAAAATATGTCTGTTCTTGTTACTTTAAATGTTTCTGTCGTTGATGTGACTTTGTTTCTGTTCTAGTTGTTACTTGAAATGTGTTTGACATTTCTGTCACTTTAAATGTCTATTACTCTGGTAGAGTATGTAAGTAAGTCTGAGTGCCCAACACTGGTGGAGTATGTAAGTAAGTCTGAGTGCCCAACACTGGTGGAGTATGTAAGTAAGTCTGAGTGCCCAACACTGGTGGAGTATGTAAGTAAGTCTGAGTGCCCAACATTGGTGGAGTATGTAAGTAAGTCTGAATGCCCAACATTGGTGGAGTATGTAAGTAAGTCTGAGTGCCCAACACTGGTGGAGCATGTAAGTTATTCTGAGTGCTCAACACAGGTGAAGTATGTAAGTTATTCTGCGTGACAACAATGGTGGAGTATGTAAGTAAGTCTGAGTGACAGCACTGGTGGAGTATGTAAATTAGTCTAAGTGCCCAACACTGGTGGAGTATATAAGTTAGTCTAAGTGCCAAACACTGGTGGAGTATGTGAGTTAGTCTGAGTGCCCAGCACTGGTGGAGTTTGAAAGTTAGTCTGAGGTGAACCCAAATACCGAACATCGGAGAACGCTGAACATCGGAAAACGCCGAACATCGGAAACACCGAATATCCAAGAACGCCGAACATCGGAGAACGCCGAACATCGGAGAACGCCGTGGCAAGTGGACAGATTGGCGGGAGAAGCGGCAGAGAAAGACAGAGAAAAATTATACTCGATGATCAGAGACAATATTACGGGGGAATATGATCAACGCAACACCCAGGATGAGATGTGTGAAAGTACATGAACGCCTACGCAACTTTCTAGCGCACACGATGATGATTATAAGCGCCCAATACTGATGGACTGTTTACCCGAGCCTGGACTCCCCACACTTGTGGAGTATTAGGTGAGCCTCGGACTAATCAGACCAGTCGATGCAAGGACATTACTGTGAAGGGTCTGTGAATGACAACCCGCGCCATTACCACATAACTGAAGTTGTTGAGTCGTGAAGTATCCCCTGAAATATCCCCATCAGGACGTCACGCAATGAAAGCAAATAACCACCACATGTTCTAGCCTAATTGTGGTTTGGTAAGCACGGTCGCTAGAGAGTTTGGATGAATAAATGTATAGCCTCTGATTAGCACTCATAGAAGGCAAGCGTAATGCAGTTGATATCAGAGGATACGCTAAAAAAAAGAAAAAAGAAAAATTGAAACCATTCGACACGCAGAATTTAACGCTGTGATGTCTTTGATGCCGGTCTCTCTGGCTGAGGGGCTACAACACTTTCTCTCTGTAATCCCGTTTATCACGCAGAGTCTCGTAGCGGAGCGAGAGCTGAGGCGTTTCGACCCCCGCTCGTGACTTGCGGGATACTGAGCCGGCCGCTCAGAAAGCAATGGCAAACTACTGAGCGTAATCTTGCCAAGAGATCAACAGACAGCTGAAAGATACTGCTGTTGACAGCGATGTCCTGTAAAAGGATATGCGAATTTAAAAAAAAAAAAAAAAAAAAAGATGTCTTTGATGGTCTTGGCGATACCTCCAATCGTTCTACAGAGGGTCGTATTAACGTCGCTAGATAATGCAGCTAGAGAATGAATTCAATCAATCAATCATGTGCCATGCCGGAAAGCGTGGGCGGTCTGTTGTGCAAAACGCCTTTTGAGGTAATATGACGCAATCAAAAGTTGGACTAAAATGTTGACTTTCCGTCTTTAACTTGGGGACGTAAATAACATGTAGTTGTGTGTTGGTTTGTGTTTGCTTGTTCTGTGCTGACGAAGGCTTTAGCCACAAAGTCCATTTGTTTATGGTAATCGTGTTTTAGTAAAGCTTACAATCTACTTATCGTTTTTTGGTGATTTATTCAATGCCTTGACATCAGCACACAGCAAGTTTAACAGCGAGCGCGTTTATCCATTCGGCCTTATTTTGGTTCATGACATCTTTCTTGAGTTTTTGGTGGAAGGTATTTTGATTATCGCCCGCGTGTAACCATGGCCTTGAAGGGAAGCAAAGAATAGTGACACTATAATCTACCATGCGTGTCGTAAGAGGCGATTAAAGAAGGTTGGCTTGGGACTGGCAATCCCCGTTCCGTTGAAAACTTAAGCTGTAAACGCCATCCAACCACGAGCAAAGTCTAAAGAAAAGGCCTAGACAAAACAGCCCAGCCAACTAAGATAAAGGATGTTTTTCTCTTATAAAATTAAGACGCGATACCGGGAAAACCGTTAGGATTCTGGATCGTCGACTTACCTCGCTCACTTTGGAAAATGTTGACATCTGAAGTGTTAGAACTATGTATAAATTGATGACGACGGTACAAGTGGGATGGCAAATTCACTATTATAAGAAACCCCAGTTTGGGGTTATGCGAAACATGATGTAACGGAGCAGGCAATAAGGTTCCAAATACTAATACTGTTCTAAGGATATATAGAGTAAAATACCCCTCACAGCGAAAGAGTCGCCCTAAAACTATCTAAAGGGGCAGAGAAAGCACCAATAGAGTGGACAGCAGTGACATAATTAATTTGTCCCAAAGCAGTTTCCAGCTGTGGATCTGTGATGTGATACTGCCATCACATTATGTAGGTCTGAAAACTGGGAAGATTAGGTGGCTGGCAAATGACCAGCCCAGGCGTCGAAGTGTCCGACCGTTCCCATGACATTACAAGTTATCTATCAACTTCGCTAACGTGCCTTAACTTTAATGTGCTATAGATAATTAAAGAACTGAAAATGTCAACATTGTGCCAACAGTATAAAATGCAATGCGGGTATCACGTAACCACAGTGTAGAAAGTATCTGTGCACAATACAATACATGTAATCCTAACAATATAGTAATCATAGTGGTTGTGACAGTGTTTAGTAGATGTAGAATAAATAGTAAAAAAAATGTTTTGCATATCCTTTACAGGACATCGCTGTCAACATCAGCATCTTTCAGCTGTATGTTGATTTCTTGGCAAGATTACGCTCAGTAGTTTGCCATTGCTTTCTGAGCGGCCGGCTCAGTTATCCCGCAAGTCACCAGCAAGGGTCGAACTGCTTCCAGTTCTCGCCCGCTACGAGACTCTGCGTGATAAACGGGATTACGGAGAAAGTGTTGTAACGCCTCTGTCAGAGAGACCGGCACAGAATAAATAGTAGCAATAGTAAAAACAATAGTGGTAGTCGCAGTAATAATAGTAGTGATAGTGGTAATAGAAGAAGCAGTGTTGGTAGTAGTTGTAATATCTGTATAAATAATACATTTACGGTGTATGTGTAGATTCAGATCACTATCGGATAATGAGTAAAATTAAAATGAAACTTAAAAGATACGTACATATTGTAGACTAGAAAGTGAATACAATATAGGATATCTCAGAAATTAAGAAAATAAGGAACAGTTTTGATCACGCTCTGTAATAAGTAATAGGCTCGGCAACTGTTAGTACATGAATGTTCAGAAAATGGCGGCGGTCGGTTACTGAACTAGCTAGTTTTGCATTATGCAGTAATGTGTGTGAAGCTGCTGCATTACTAGTGACTGCCGCTATCATCGAAGATGAACCGGACTGCTTGCTGTGTTGCCATTCTGGCAGCGGCCTTATGCATGTACTTGCCTGTGCGTGCTGTTTGGTTGTCAGTACTGCTGTCAGTTCCACTCTTCACATGGGACAGTGAGGAGCATTTTGTGTGTGCTAACTAACTAGCTGACTGACTGACTGACTGATTGACTAACTAATTAACAGTTAGTACATGCGGTTAGTACTGCAGATTCAGTCAAAAGCATATTGTGTGAATCATGTGTAGGTAACATTGAAAAAACAAAACAAAAACAAACAAATGGAGGGGACGAAAACATAAAGTATAGCTAACCCCCAAAGCCCTTTGAAAAAAAAATAACAAAGGAAAAATGTAAACAATAACAAGTAGGTCAGCATGGCCGAATGGATAAGAACGCGTGTTTTTAAGCATCCGATGTGCTGATGCCGAGGTAAAGGGTTCAACCCTTACAGTAGACATTTGAACTAAAATGTTGACATATCGTTCTTGACTTGGTAACGTAAATTACAAGTACCCCTGAAGACGGAGTGGGTTCACCTGATGGCGAGGGACAAAAAAAAAAAAAAAGCAAAACCAGAGCTAATAAAGCCGGCGCCCATGAAAAATACACTTAAGCTTTAGACTGATTCGGTGTCGAAGGATAATGTATTGTCACATGTGACCTCCCATTTGGAGAGAAGAACGATATATCGCAATACTAGTGTCATCGTGTTATGTGGTTTGGTTTGTTGCATCTTCCGCAATTGCAGTGTTCAGTAAATGGAAATTTACATTATAATACTTGTTCATTTCATTGTGTACCATGTTTCGTCCAAACCTACTGTTTTTTTGGCACTGAATCAGTTAAAGGAGTCGGGAAACGAATTTGGCGGGTGAAATGCAATAGTTAGATGACGAAACTGCGAGACAGATATAGCAGAAGCGAAAGAATTCATTGGAGAAATTTACAGCACGGCAGTGAAAATAGCAGAACAAACACACAAGGAAATTATCAGAAAAATATAATAGACCAAGTGGTCTGATAAAAAGTGATAACTATCCAATGAAACTTTAAATACCTAGGCTTTTCGGTGTCTTCTGCGGGAGACTTAACAGATTCACTGCCAAACAAAAAGTAGGTTTAGACTAATCAAAAATGGGTGACAGAAACTGGGAAATAGAGGTGTGTCACAGTTATGACTTAAAGTTGTTAATATGGAAACAGACATGTTGTATTAAAACGCAATGACAACATTTCGGCGATATATAAGCCCATGGCAGATACGTGAAGTCGCTTAAGACGATTAATCATCCCATATCACTTAATCACTTAACAGATATGAACATGTCCCAAGTGCCTTGACGTCTCTGTGTTGATGGAATATCCTTACAATGCCTATTTAAAACCTTGTCTTCTACAGGGTGCATTTCTAATGACTGTGGGGTTTGTGAAAATATTCCCGTTCCAAGTTTTGCATTCACCTTTCATGTTGCATGAGTTCACAGAGAGTAAATACAAAACTTGGAAAGGCAATATTTTCAAATACCCCACAGTCATTAAAAATACACCCTATATGTTCGAAAACATACTGCAACACATCGCCATGGCAGTATGAAATAAGCAATCACTCACTATTCAGTGCACAATACACGTGGTAGGGCGGTGGCTAGCGCGACTACCTGCCTGCCTGAAAATGGTCATATATTTCAATTTCGATAGTTTCCATATTTCACTTCCCGTGATATTTCCTGGTACCAATTTTAAGCTGGGTCGGCTTGGACACCGTGGTCAATTTTGAAAAGTCCGCCCGATGCGAATTCAAACCCTTGGCTTCTGGATGGGGAGGCCAGCATCTGACCACTATTCTATAGTACACACAGTTCTCTGTAGTAGATGTTACGTTTATTGAGAGAGAGAGAGAGAGAGAGAGAGAGAGAGAGAGAGAGAGAGAGAGAGAGAGAGAGAGAGGGGGGGGGGGAGAGTGAGAGGACGTTGGGAAGGGTGGGTGGGAGAGGGGGGAGGCATACTTTGACTGCAAGGATATTTTGAAAACTACTCAGGTAGACAATGACGATTTGGGGAGTTAGTAACCATACGGGATTTGTTTTATCCCTGGAAATAAACAGCAAGCAATCTGAATTACCTTAATGCCGACCTTGGTTGCCTCTGGTCAAACAATGAGCATTTCTCAAGATTAAGTCAACCGTGAATGGGATAATACGAAGAGCATGACACAAGCGTATTGTACCAAAGTCCGCCTGATATAACAAGCAGTCAACGCGTGCTTTGGGCGTTGTTTCAATGATATATTGCTAATGACAGTTCACATTAACATGGTTGTTCTGGAAGTCGGCGTGGCCAAATGGAAAAGAGTGTCCTGATGCCGAGGTAGCGGGTTTAACCCTTACACTGGTCAGTTGGACTAAAAGGTTGACCTGGAGACGTACATTACAAGTGCCTCTGAAGTCGGAGTGGGTTCGCCTGATGGCGAGGGACACAGGTAGTAGGGAAAGCTAATCCACACGGAAAACTCCGTGGCGAAGGGTTTACGGACGCAGTTTGTAATACCGCATACCCGCGTTCAAAACACACCTGTGGACGATTTGGCAGTAGACCGCCTTACGTTGTTTTTTTTTTTTAATGAAATGGTATGGGTGCCGGTCGTCAGAAAGCAATGGCAAACTACTGAACGTAAACTTGCCCGGGATCACGAACAGCGAAAAAAAAAATGCTGGGGTTGTCAAGTAAAAGATATGCAAACATTTATAAACAAATCCTTACGCAAAAATCAGTGCACTAAAAGCAGTAGCACGTGGATGGACAACGCTTGAGTTGAGTTCAAAGCGCGCGAACGTTTAAAAAAAAAAGGTGGTTCCCAAAGTGTGCCCTAACGCCTTTCATATGGCGGAAAATGGAACCAGGGGCTGCGAGATTTTGAGGTTCTAGTCAAACAATATTTGTGTGTGTGTGTGTGTGTGTGTGTGTATGTGTGTGTGTGTTTGTGTGTGTTGTTGGGGGAGGAGGGGGGAATAAGGCGATATAGTGAAAAAGACGGTGGGGTGACAAGTTGCAACAGTCTGAGAACCATTGATGCAAGGGAATTCTACCTGCACAAAGTTGGCGAAGTTGCAATAGTAGTTATAGTTATCGTAGCGACGGTAGTAGTAGTAGTAGTAGTAGTAGTAGTAGTAGTGGTGGTGGTGGTGGTGGTGGTGGTGGTGGTGGTGGTGGTGGTAGTAGTGGTGGTGGTGGTGGTGGTGGTGGTAGTAGTAGTAGTAGTAGTAGTAGTAGTAGTAGTAGTAGTAGTAGTAGTAGTAGTAGTAGTAGTAGTAGTTGTAGTAGTAGTAGTAGTAGTAGTAGTAGTAGTAGTAGTAGTAGTAGTAGTAGTAGTAGTAGTAGTAGTAGTAGTAGTAGTAGTAGTAGTAGTAGAAATGTCCCTTCAACGGAGGGGTAAAGGAAAGAGAGCTGGCTACCAAAGCCCGTATTAACGTAGCCTTGAATGTGTGAAGCCCCATTGAGTCACACTCACGCTAAAGTACCTGTCAATGGGTTGCCACACGCGAATAATTAGGGCTAGTGGCAAAACAAATAACTATACCTCTGTGGGATGTAGAAACATGGACAAGCTGTAAATAAAGTAACAGTTTTGTAACAAGCTGAAAGTAAAATAACGCTTTCGCAACGTGTTGTATGCCCGGCTTTTCAGTAAGTTTAGCCATACGAGAAGGTGGCGAGGCAAAGTGTGACACGGGATAAAGTGAACATAAAATGTGATATGATACGACAGATGGCAATTGGTAAATTAATGAAAACGTGAAAAAGAATTGTAAGCTTTACTAAAACACAGTCACAAGTAACAAAATTACTGTTGTGTCTAGAGCCGTGTCAGCACATTAGCAGACAGACAGAAACTAAACTCAATGTTCCCATCAATGCCCATGCAATGCAGAAAACAACTAAACATGACAACTCGAAATAGTTAAGATAACGTAGTAACAAGTAATACCCGAGCATTTTTGGCTGATCGTGATTCCTGAGCAAGTTTACGTTCATTAGTTTGCCATTGCTTTCTGAACTACCGGCACCCATACCATTTCATAAAAACCAACCTTATGCTGTCTGCTGCCAAATTCCCCCACAGCTGTGTTTCGAATGCGGGTATGCAGGATTACGAGCTTCGTCCGTAGTCACATCGCCACGGAGCTGGCAGTGACATGTAATGTATGGAGAATAAAATATGAATGTTTAACTTGATAATAACAAACAAACAAACACACGTGCGAAACAATTATCTTATCTCAGTGATGACAAACCGTAGCGACAAATAACGTAAACAATCTGACCCATGTCTAGACTGTTACCATAGTGAATCCAAGTGCAACGGAAGTCCTTCATGTCTGTGTTGCGATTCTTACAATGAAACATAGACATGATTAACTAATTAAGTGTTGCTGGCTAATTAATCGTCTTAAGTGACTTCTCGTATCTGCCATGGGCGTATATACATTAGTTTTCCTTATGCAATCCCCTTTAATTTGATTTATAATACAACTTTTCCGCTACAATTATTTAAGTCATAACTGTGACAGCCCATTTTCCTCTATCCATTTTTGTTAGGTCCATACCTATTGTTTGTTTGGCACTGAATCTATTAATGCGCACCATCTTCACTTCTTAGCTTACAATATACCACTCGATTTGAGCGGAAGTGGTCAAGCGGGCTACCTCAAGCTCTGAAAGTGTTTGGACTGCATCCTGAGGCAAGTATCATTTTTTCCTCGGACGCTAATCTTCTTCTTCTTCAGCGTTCCGAGCCATTGAGGTTCTTTGCTGCAGATACAATCCATCTCCATTCGTCTCTTTGGTTGACCTTCTCTTGCCAGTCGTTGATTCCAAGTGCTTATAGGTCTGTATATATATTATCTCTCCACCGTCTTCTTGGTCTACCTCGGGGTCTACGATCATTTATTTCCTGAGTGTAAGCGAGTTTTGTTTCCCTATTTTCCGAATTCGAGGCTCATGTATCTGTTTCGTAACAAAATGGTTTTTACAAAGTTGGGGATGTTAACCCCATGCTTCAACCCCCAACCTGGAGGACCAGGGTGTTTCTCTTTGTCTGTTCTCTACCCTTTGACCTGTCCGGCTTGGGAGGCCCTGCTGGTAGCTACGCTACCGCCGACATAGCTCTCAGGGTCATTGAGAAACTCAAGATCCCCCACCACGGCAAAGTGGAAACACCATCGGGGGACGCTAATGGGTATCGTAAATTTATGAAGGAGGTCTGCATGGCAGAATCGATAAGAGCGCTTGCTCCTAAACTTTCGGTGTGCTGATGCTGAGGTAGCAGGTTCGACCCCTATACCGATCAGTTGGACTAAAATGCTGACTTCTCATTCTTGACTTGCGGACGGAAATTACAAGTACCTCAGAAGTCGGAGGGGTGTTCGCCTGATAGCAAGGGACACTGGTAATAGGGAAAGCTCTAATCCGCATGCTAAAACCTGTCCCGTGTACTAGAAGTAGTAGCGAGCGAATACAAAACAAAAACAAAAATCAAAAAACAAAAAATGATCTTGTCGTAGTCGTATTCTAAACTCTCATCTCATCTCATCATGTCCTCTTGTACCTTGCGGTGTCGAGGTGAAGTATAAACAGCGGGAGAGTGCCCGCTTATGGGCATCATGTATCGATATTCCCATGGACTCTGCTATTTCCTTCGTCCAACGTTTACGTGGTCGGCCTCTTCCTCTGTTTCCATCTGGTCTGTCCATCATTGCTTGTTGTGGTATGCTGTTGACTGGTAACCTACTTGCATGGCCAAACCATTTGACTTGCTGTCTTCTAATAAAATCCAGTGCAGCTATAACCCCCACTTTAGTCCTGATTTCTTCATTTCTGATCTTATCTCTTCTTGATACATTGAGTATTCTTCTCAGGAATCTCATTTCTGTTGTTGTGATTTTTCTTTTCTCTTTTTCTGTCATTGTCCAGGTTTGGCATTGGTAACATAGAGTTGGTAGGAAGATTGTGTTGTAAAGTGCTTTCTTAGTAGTTATTGATACATGTTTGTTCTTTAGTATTGGTGCCATTTGTCGAATGAGTTGGTTTGCCTTATTGCATCTATTTTCGATCTCGTCTTCTGATTTGCCATTTGATGATATTATACTTTCTAGGTACTTGAAACTCTTTACTTGTTTCAAGGGATGTTGGTTTAGGTGAATTGTTGTTGTTTGTTCTTCTTTAGTTATAGTCAGTACCTCTGTTTTACATGTGCTAATTTTCATGTTATGTTCCCTACACATTTCGTTTAGACTATTCATGTGGTCTCGTAATTCAGCTTCTGATTTTGCTATTAGTGCTTGGTCGTCCGCAAACAGGAGTTCTCTAATGGTTAGATCTGCAGATGGTTCTTCTTCTGTGTTCTCGTCATGCGGTGTTTTTGCGGTCTCTGTTTGGTTGGTTTCTTTACATATGTTGTCTATATATGTTATAAACAAGAGAGGGAACAGGACACAACCTTGTCGTACTCCAGATCTTATGGTGAAGGGTTCTGAGTGTTCTCCAGTTGCTCTCACTATGCATTCACTGTTGTTGTATAAGCTTCTACATAGGTTAGTTAGATGTGTACTCACTCCATATTGTTTAAGGATTTCCCATAGCTTGTTTCTATCTACTCTATCAAATGCCTTTTCTTGGTCGACAAAGGCTAAGTAGAGTGTTTCAATAAATTCGATTGATTTTTCTATAAGTTGTCTAAGAGAAAAAATGGCGTATGTGCATTCTTTGTATTCTAAACTGGGTAACTGACATGTCCTTTACACGGAGAGCTGCGGGAAAGATAGCTAGCCACAGCTCGTACCAATAAACACAAATACAGCTTTAATGGGCAAGAAGATCGACTTCATTGCACAGGGTTTAATCCCATATGGTTCGACCTCTTTCCACAGGGCGGCCTGCCGAAATCGTCGCACAAAGCACAAACTCCGTAGCTCCAGCGACAACCCCCAGGAGTCTCCGAGAAAATTGCACCCGTGTACTGAACGAAGCAACAGCTGCAGCAGAATATTAACAATATGAAATATAAACAATTAGGTATGTGTAGCTTCTGTGAAAAGAAGGGACATACTAAACACGGACACAGTTTACATACCTTACAACGGACTCCTTAAAGGTGACATTAAATCACAGAGTGAAAATCTCACAAAACAAGAGACAAGAAAAGTATATAACAGTTATAAAATAATGAAATAAAAATAAGTATTATAGGACGCAATAGACTACGTTTCGATTTTATAAATCTTCATCACGGACGGGACAACACAAACAGATCTAAAGAAATAACATAAAATTATAAAATAATATTAAAACACAACTCCTTCGTTGTCAAGAAGGCATAAAAGATGGGTTCAGTTCGCTTTTGAAATTTGTTCATTTTCTACAAAGATTGAGTCCAATTCAGCTGCAAAGTGTCATGTGTTAAATTTCTGGAATCGAAACCACGACCTTCGGAGCGCGATGCAGACGACGTAACAACTTCGCCTAGGAGACTCAGTTCGTATGAACGCAGCCTTAAATGCGTGAAGCCCCACTGAGTCACGCCCATACTGGAGTGTGTGACGGGGATTGTCAAATCCCTTATATATAAGGCTATTAGCGAAACACATGGCCATGTCTCTGTGGGTTGTAGCGAGAATAGGACAAGTTAAAAACAAAATAATATTGTTGTAAATCGTCGATGTTTTTATGTCTGCCTTTTCAGAAAGTTTAGCCATACGAGAAGTGTTACAGCGAATGAAATAATCTAAGATGCGAATTGATAGTTCGGCATAATGTAAACAAGTCAATATTTATTTAGTCCTATGCCCATCTTAATGCATATGACAAATAAAAGTCAATGGCAACAAGGATTTGTTAAAATAATGTAGTAACAAGTAATAATGCAATGTGCGATAAATAATATAGTGTAAATAAAATCTAAATCAGTTTGGTTAACAAAAACAAACAAACAAAACAAACAAGCATGTGGGACATCAGTCTTTTGTCATTGGCTGCACACCGAAATGACCAATAAACAAAACAAGTTTACATTGTGCAATGCCTGGAATCGCACCATACTGAACACACGTGCGTTGAACGAAAGTCATGCCTGTGTCTACGACAGTAAAACCTCGCGTTGAAAGAGTTAGTTGCATAATATTCACAAGACATCACAATCAACCCCAGCACTTTTTGGCTGTTCGTTATTTCCTGGCAAGTTACGATCAATAGTTGACCATTGCTTCTGAAAGACCGACACTAATACCTTTGCACTGGAAACCAACGCAAGGCGTGCTGCCAAATCGCCTGGAGCTCTGTTTTGCATTCGTAACCCGTTCGTCACATAACCTCCTGTACACAAAATAATTTGACAGTGTAAGGACAGCTGGGGATGTCGTAGATAGTTGACCTACTGTATGCATATCATAATTAACTCTTAGCATACCATATACCACTCGATGTGGTGGAGATGAGCTCCCTGGTGAAGCTGCTTAACTGTCTGCCTTGCGCTCTGAAAGTCTTGGGTCCCTTTTTGGTCTGCATCGTTTACACCACGAAAGAAATTTTTGCTCAAAGTAATACATTTATGATATTATAGGGAAACTAACATTTCGTATAAGCAATATAGAGTGAAAACCGCTTAAGACGATCTCGGATGTCGCGAATTTCTGCTGTGAAGAATATAATTATACTGTACGTTGTAAATGCATTACTATATGCTTAAACTCATATTAGAGACATTTCTGATAAGAAGAACTATTTCTTGGGTCCCAGGTGGTTTCGCTTTATCAGGTCTGGACTGTAATATGTCAGTAAAGGAGCACTTGTCCCTAATATGGGATGTGTGGGAAAGAGAGATAGCTACCACAGCCCGTATTAACGTAACCCCATCGAGTCACACCATAGTATGTGACAGGGAGTGCCATACGCCTAATAAATAAGGCTAATGGAGAAACAAATGACTATGCATGGTTGGGTTGCAACGAGAAAAGGACAAGCTAAAAATAAAATAACATTTTTGTAACATTGTCTTATGTTTTTATGTCTGCCTTTACAGAAAGTTTAGCCATACAAGAAATTGGAAGGACAAAGTGCTACAGCCAATGACATAACCTAACATGTGAACTGATAGCTCGACACCAATGAAACAAGTAAATATTGAGTTCACTGCCCATCTCAATGTAAAGAACATATAAAAGTCAATGACATCTAGAAGTAGTTAAAATAATATAGTCACAAGTAATAATGCAGTGCGTGACAAATACTGTAGTGAAATAAAATATGAATTGGATTAGCTTGACAAAAACAAACACAACAAGCGAAACAGACAAAATCAACAAAGTAAATAAACAAACACTCGTGTTTGTTATTGTTGTCAATAGCGACACACCCATATCACAAACATTACCGTGCCCAATGCCTAGGCCGATGACGTTATGAAACCATGCGTATCTTACGAGTCCCGTCAGTGTTTTGATTAAAATGGATTTTAAAGGTGAACGACTGGACTTCATTGTACCGAGTTTATCCCATACGGTTCGGTCTCTTTGCTCAGGATGGCCTGCCGAAAGCGTCACACAAAGCTCAAATTTCGCAGCTCCAGCGACGAGCCCCAGGATTCTCAGAAAACTGCATTCGTGAACGGAATGGGAGTGTCTGGAATCGAACCCTTAACCTTCGGAAAGCAAGGCAGACGGTTAAATCACTTAGCTAAGGAGACCCGTGTGTATTGCTTCTTACATTGACATTAACGATTTTTGTACACATTGTGTTTTTGTCAGTTTATAGATCATCATCCTGGCGTGGGCGATCATGCCTCTCCACAAATTGCTATCTCCGACGGTATGGATCATTTCGTGTGTTGACTCTCTTCCGTGCCATGACACAAGACTGTCACGAATCTTCTCACGCTGTCTTCCTCTCTCTTTCTGCAAATCCTTCTGGTTGTCACAACATATTCCAGTGTTTTTCTTCCCATAATGTGGCACAAAACACACACACACACACACACACACGCACGCACACACAATGAGACCAAATCAGGAGACCTTACACAATCTTGTCTGACTCTTCTTTATACACTGAAATGTTCCAACCAGATTGTTGATTCTTATGGCTTGTTTACTGCCAATATATGCTATTTATTATTCTCATACCTTTGTCGTCAATGTTTAGTTGCTTTGGTAATTTTACAATTTCGCCATATTTCACATGTATTTATAGATGGCTATAAATGTCAATGATACTTGAATTACTATGTAAAAATATGTAAATAGTCCCACAGTAGATATTACTGCTGAGGTTTGAATTGCTAGGCTCTCTCATATTGTTATCTAATACATTGAGTTGGTATGACCAGTTCCCTTCCTCGTCGCATATTCTTTCCAAAGAATTCTTGAAGAATAAAAGAAAAGCGTCTAACACCCATCTTTATGAGACTGGGCCGACCACAGAGCCGTACTGTTCGGGAAAAAATAACCCAGCTTCTGCTGGGGATTCAACCCGGACTGCCGTCTTGATAGGCAGCGCGTGCACCGGAGATTGGAAGTCGTGGTGGCGCAGTGGCTAGCACGCTTGCCTACCAGTCCGGTAGTCGCGTGTACGAATCCCATTCCAGTCGGGGAGTTACACAAAACCGACTGGGTTCCCACGCATGTATAATAGGTACAAGGAACTGTGGGAATTAAAGGCTGCCGGCTGGAGATTATTATAATCACCCATTGAGTGTCAAAAACATGGGGCTAGCATCATATAATCAATACGCCCTATGGCGGGAAAGGGTGATTATGGGCTTACCTTTACTTACCACATACCTATTACGCTTCAAAATGTGAAAAGGGTATTTTGCTTATGTTTGATAAAACGCATAAAGACTTGAAAATATGCCATGTCAGTTTTCCATTACCTCAACCCCGTTCAACCTCAGAAGAGAAGTTATAATAAGGGCCCAAGCCAACCTCACATTAATAATCCTGTGGCCGAATCAGGTTAAGTCTTTTGTCTTTATACTTCTACCATTTACATAATAACAAGCAGCTGAAAGAGTAGCCGTTGAAACATGAAACTGGCTCCAGTCAGTTCATGAATTAAACTTCGGTTGAAATACTTAAAACACATAGTCACTGATATTGTTCCAATATGAAGTATTTGTTGCCCCAGATTTACAACAAAGTGTTTTTGTCTACGCAAAGTTAGTCGGAACCGCCTAAACGAAACCCTGTCTTAGCAAAAATTTTTGGCATGTCCATGGATATCGGAAGGTAACCCAGTACATTACCATATCACGTTCTCCCTACAACCAGGGACCACACCTGGGCGAGGTTCACACCCCAGATGGTTATCTGGTTATCATCTAATTGCCAGATGCGGTCTCTGGACACATTTGAAAAGCCTCCAGTGGGGTTATGTAACCTGCCAACACGCACTGATTAAAAGTTAGCCTCTATGTTTTGACTAGATAGGTTCATTATCTGTAGTCCGATTGTTCGTGTTGTCTATCTGTCTGTCACTGTATATGCTAGTCAGCATGTCTGTCTGTCTGTGTTTCTGTCTGTCAGCAAGTAAGTCAACAAGAACAAAAAGTGGGTTTCGTCAGTTTTACCAGAACAATATCACAAGTGATATAATGGGCGTTGCAACTAGGGTCTTCGTCAGCACGTAAATAACTCACTGACACCGATACAACTTCATTAAAAAGTACATATAACTGTAATGTAATTCGACGTTAATATAAGCCAAGAAATTAAACCTTGGAGAGAATACATACATATCACACTAAGGGCATCGCTGGTGTACTCAATGTGTTTTTAATACTTTTCTCTGTAGCGACAATGTTAGATTGCAATTCGTAATCCCGCATCCTGCGTTTGAAACACAGCGTTGAAAAAAGTCGCTTAAAAGTCGACAGGGTCGACTTCATTGCACCGCGTTTTATCCCATATGGTTCGGTCTCTTTCCGCAGCGCGGAAAGCATCACACAAAGCACGAACTCCGTAGCTATAGCGACGACCCACAGGAGTCTCCGAAAAATTTCACCCGTGAACGGAAGGACGCGGCCCGGAATCGAACCCACAACCTTAGGAGCCCGCGTCAAACGGCTTGACCACTTCGTCACGGAGACTTCAGCCTTGCGTTGGCTCTCATACAAAGGTATGGGTGCCGGTCGTTCAGAAAGCAATGGCAAACTACTGAACGTAAACTGGGCCTGGAATCACAAACAGCCAAAAATTGCTGGGGTTGACTGCTACGTCGTGTAAAGGATATGCAACTAACTTTTTAAAATAACATTTCGAACAATTTTATTTTTTATCCTTTTGTCCGCCCGTGCTTCACGTCGTCCGTACGTATGTACATAGGAGTGGCGGTAGGGTAGTGGCTAGATGCTTGCCTGTTGGGCTGGTGGTCATGTGTTCGAATTCGCATCGAGTGGTCTCGAGGTATGGTGTCCGCCTCGAGTGCTGGAGGTTCCGGGTTCAAGTCCCGGTGAGGGCCGGGATTTTTTCTCATGGACTTCTAGTAACAAAATTTCCTCTGGTTTCTGGGTAGTGTGTATTGTTTGCACACGTAAAATATCCCTTGGCAGTTGGAAATCCAAAAGGAAAAGCCTAACGGCGCTGCCCGGGCTAAATTTCGAGTTAAAAATCCACCCAAATATTTCAGGATCCTTGCCGGTGCTACGGAGTTCGTGCACTGAGCTGAGAGTCTCCTGACTCAAGCTTGGGTTAGGAGTAGAGTGTAGCACTTCTGGGTTACACCCGTGTGCCGTGATGTTGATCCGTCGACTAAACTAAAATTAACCTAAACTAACACCGAGGCTGATTTGTATTAGTAATCTGGGTTCCCAGGCCGACCCAACCCATAAAGGATATCAGGACAGGTCTTGGGAAGTAAAGGCGGGACGTGTGATGTTCACGACATCACATCTGGCGTGCCTAATGTTCTATAGAAATATGCGTCTAGCACCATATACCCAATGGTTGACATGGATCTTTACTTTTACTTGACTGTTTATAAACTTGTAGCATGGTGACGCACAAACACGCACGCGCGCGCACACACACGCACACACACACACACACATCTCGTAGCGAGAACCTGCTGTGGGTACGTTTAGGACCATCACATGTTTAGGCCTGAGTGCACCGGAAAAGGGAAGGGGGTGGGGGGTAAATATGTAGCTAGTCTTTACCTCCTGTTGTGAACAGCAAATGCACGCATCGAACCATTGAACCATTGTCCCGTGGAACTAATGACATTGTCAATGTAACCTCCTAACAATTACATAAACGCGACCGCTAACATGACGACTTATTTGCACTGAATTGTTATCGCCTTTCCTGGAGTTAAAAATGTCTTTATGTTGGGGCCCTGCTCGTTCAACAGGTTGGGGACCTGTAAAGCCTACATGAGCGAAAATTTAAGAACACTCCTATTTCGCTGGCCTGTGTATACACCAGTATACAACATTGTTACGCTGTCACGTATGACATTTCCCTTACTGTTGGTTGGTTGTTTAGTTGGTTGGTTGTTTAGTTGGTTGGTTGATTAGTTGTTTAGTTGGTTGGTTGTTTAGTTGGTTGGTTGATTAGTTGGTTGGTTGATTGTTTGGTTGATTGTTTTGTTGGTTTATTGTTTAGTTGGTTGGTTGTTTAGTTGGTTGGTTGATTAGTTGTTTAGTTGGTTGGTTGTTTAGTTGGTTGGTTGTTTAGTTGTTTAGTTGGTTGGTTGATTAGTTGTTTAGTTGGTTGGTTGTTTAGTTGTTTAGTTGGTTGGTTGATTAGTTGTTTAGTTGGTTGGTTGTTTAGTTGTTTAGTTGGTTGGTTGATTAGTTGTTTAGTTGGTTGGTTGATTAGTTGTTTAGTTGGTTGGTTGTTTAGTTGGTTGGTTGATTAGTTGTTTAGTTGGTTGGTTGATTAGTTGTTTAGTTGGTTGGTTGATTAGTTGTTTAGTTGGTTGGTTGTTTAGTTGGTTGGTTGATTAGTTGGTTGGTTGATTAGTTGTTTAGTTGGTTGGTTGATTAGTTGTTTAGTTGGTTGGTTGTTTAGTTGGTTGGTTGATTAGTTGTTTAGTTGGTTGGTTGTTTAGTTGGTTGGTTGATTAGTTGTTTAGTTGGTTGGTTGATTAGTTGTTTATTTGGTTGGTTGATTAGTTGTTTAGTTGGTTGGTTGTTTAGTTGGTTGGTTGATTAGTTGGTTGGTTGATTGTTTGGTTGATTGTTTTGTTGGTTTATTGTTTAGTTGGTTGGTTGATTGTTTGGTTGATTGTTTTGTTGTTTTATTGTTTAGTTGGTTGGTTGATTAGTTGTTTAGTTGGTTGGTTGATTAGTTGTTTAGTTGGTTGGTTGTTTAGTTGGTTGGTTGATTAGTTGTTTAGTTGGTTGGTTGTTTAGTTGGTTGGTTGATTAGTTGGTTGGTTGATTGTTTGGTTGATTGTTTTGTTGGTTTATTGTTTAGTTGGTTGGTTGATTGTTTGGTTGATTGTTTTGTTGTTTTATTGTTTAGTTGGTTGGTTGATTAGTTGTTTAGTTGGTTGGTTGATTAGTTGTTTAGTTGGTTGGTTGTTTAGTTGGTTGGTTGATTAGTTGTTTAGTTGGTTGGTTGTTTAGTTGGTTGGTTGATTAGTTGTTTAGTTGGTTGGTTGTTTAGTTGGTTGGTTGTTTAGTTGGTTGGTTGATTAGTTGTTTAGTTGGTTGGTTGTTTAGTTGGTTGGTTGATTAGTTGGTTGGTTGATTGTTTGGTTGATTGTTTTGTTGGTTTATTGTTTGGTTGGTTGGTTGTTAAGCTGGTTGGTTGTTTAGTTGGTTGGTTGATTCGTTGGTTGGTTGATTCATTGGTTGGTTGATTAGTTGGTTGGTTGTTTTGTTGTTTGATTGGTTGCTTTGTTAGTTGATTGTTTTGTTGGTTGATTGTTTTGTTGGTTGATTGTTTGGTTAGTTGTTTTGTTGGTTTATTGTTTAGTTGGTTGGTTGTTTAGTTGGTTGGTTGATTAGTTGGTTGTTTGATTAGTTGGTTGATTGTTTTGTTGGTTTATTGTTTAGTTGGTTGGTTGGTTAGTTGGTTGGTTGATTGTTTGGTTGATTGTTTTGTTGGTTTATTGTTTAGTTTGTTGGTTGTTTAGTTGGTTGGTTGATTAGTTGTTTAGTTGGTTGGTTGTTTAGTTGATTAGTTGTTTAGTTGGTTGGTTGTTTAGTTGGTTGGTTGTTTAGTTGGTTGGTTGATTAGTTGTTTAGTTGGTTGGTTGTTTAGTTGGTTGGTTGTTTAGTTGGTTGGTTGATTGTTTGGTTGATTGTTTTGTTGGTTTATTGTTTAGTTGGTTGGTTGTTTAGTTGGTTGGTTGATTAGTTGTTTAGTTGGTTGGTTGTTTAGTTGATTAGTTGTTTAGTTGGTTGGTTGTTTAGTTGGTTGGTTGTTTAGTTGGTTGGTTGATTAGTTGATTAGTTGTTTAGTTGATTAGTTGTTTAGTTGGTTGGTTGTTTAGTTGGTTGGTTGTTTAGTTGGTTGGTTGATTAGTTGATTAGTTGTTTAGTTGATTAGTTGTTTAGTTGATTAGTTGTTTAGTTGGTTGGTTGTTTAGTTGATTAGTTGTTTAGTTGGTTGGTTATTTAGTTGATTAGTTGTTTAGTTGGTTGGTTGTTTAGTTGGTTGGTTGTTTAGTTGGTTGGTTGATTAGTTGTTTAGTTGATTAGTTGTTTAGTTGGTTGGTTGTTTAGTTGGTTGGTTGTTTAGTTGGTTGGTTGATTAGTTGTTTAGTTGGTTGGTTGTTTAGTTGGTTGGTTGATTAGTTGGTTGGTTGATTGTTTGGTTGATTGTTTTGTTGGTTTATTGTTTGGTTGGTTGGTTGTTTAGCTGGTTGGTTGTTTAGTTGGTTGGTTGATTCGTTGGTTGGTTGATTCATTGGTTGGTTGATTAGTTGGTTGGTTGTTTTGTTGTTTGATTGGTTGCTTTGTTGGTTGATTGTTTTGTTGGTTGATTGTTTTGTTGGTTGATTGTTTGGTTAGTTGTTTTGCTGGTTGGTTGATTGCTTGGTTGATCGTTTTGTTGGTTGGTTGACTGTTTGGTTGATTGTTTTGTTGGTTGGTTGATTGTTTGGTTGGTTCATATGTTGGTTGATTGTTTTGCTGGTTGTTTTGTTGGTTGATTGTTTTGTTGTTTATTTATTTAGTTGGTTGGTTGATTAGTTGGTTGGCTGATTAGTTGGATGGTTGTTCTCCGTGGCGAAGTGGTCAAGCCGTTCGACTCAGGCTCCGAAGGTTGTGGATTCGATTCCGGGCCGCGTTCTTCGGTTCACGAGTGAAATTTTTCTCCTGTGGGTCGTCGCTAGAGCTACGGAGTTCGTGATTTGTGCGAGGCTTTCCGCGCACCGGAAAGAGACCGAGCCATGTAGGATAAAACCCGGTGCAATGAAGTCGACCATGTCGACTTTTAAGCGACTTTAAGTGTTGGTTGGTTGATTAGTTGGTTGGTTGATTAATTGGTTGGTTGATTGTTTGGTTGGTTGTTTTTTTTGTTGGTTGGCTATTTAGTTTGTTGGTTGTTTTGTTGGTTGATTAATTGGTTGGTTGTTTTGTTGGTTAGTTGATTAGCTGGTCTGTTATTTAGATGGTTGGTTGATTAGTTAGCTGGGTGATTAGTTGGTTGGTTGTTTTGTTGGTTGGTTGATTAGTTGGTTGGTTTATTAATTGGTTGGTTATTTTATTGGTTAATTGATTAGTTGGTATGTTGATTTGTTGGTTGATTGATTTGTTGGTTGGATGATTAGTTGACTGGTTGATTAATTGGTTGGTTATTTAGTTGGTTGGTTGGTTAGTTGGTTGGTTGATTAGTTTATTTTGTTGTTGTGTTGGATGCTCGATTATTTGGTTGGTTGTTTTGCTGATTGGTTGATTAATTGGTTGTTATTTTTGTTGTGTTGGTTGGTTATTTTGTCGGTTGGTTTGTTTAGTTGGCTGGTTGATTAGTTGGTTGGTTGTTTTGTTGGTTGGTTATTTTGTCGGTTGGTATTTTAGTTGGCTGGTTGATTAGTTGGTTGGTTGTTTTGTTGGTTGGTTGATTGGTTAGTAATGTTTTGTTGGTTGATTGATTAATTGGTTGATTGCTTTGTTAGTTCGGTGATTAGTTTGTTGATTGGTTGATTAGGTTGGTTGTCTTGTTGGTTTGTTGTTCAGTTAATTTCTTGTGAATTATCTGGGAGTCCGATGCACTTTGGGTGTTCGGAGCGCATGAACACTAAAAAGGGTTCGTATCTATAGGCGTGAGGTTGGTGCAGATATTTTTCTCCCCATCAGATACCAAAGCACCATCTCCCCAGGACTGTGTTGCGGAGTTCCCCTTCCCCTCTCTAAGCTCAGAAATCAACAGGGTGTGCAAGAATCATGCCGGGACTTCACTCCAGCGGACAAGTATATTGAAATATAACCAGGCTGAGATTCAGTACAGCACACACAGACTGCCTGGACTATGTCCAGGTTGGTCATGTTTCATCAGATAGTGGTGGGAACGATTAGTAGTATGACTCTTCGCTGGCTGTTGAGCGAGGGGACTGAGCACGTATGGGAATGTCCTGAGTGCAGTGACGTCGGTTCTTAACTCAACTCAACAACTCATCCATGGGCAATATGTATTTCATTGTCAACATAATCCTATGTTATATTATATTATATTATATTATATTATATTATATTATATTATATTATATTATATTATATTATATTATATTATATTATATTATATTATATTATGTCATGTTATGTTAATGTTATGTCGAACAGGGTCACTGCACATTGGGCATCTCCAAGCGTGTTCAGTCCTCCGATGCACCCGCCACCCGGAAGTATTTCTGCTTCACGCTTTTCTCTCTTTATCCCACTCTCTGGGATTACTCCTGCGCCAGTTCTCAGCACGGGTGCACTAACTCCGTATCTTCGGCGAGAATCGAGCATTCAAGCCCTTATGCTGACATGGAACTTCTCTCCAAAAGGTCTGTACGTATAGCAACGACGAACTGAGCACCTTGAAGAAGGTGTTGCTGTCTGAAGGATAGAAATGAAAAGGACGCTGATACACGTTCTAATAACAGTTGTGCCTGTGTAGACTATGCTTAAGTCCAAAGCGAGCAACCAAACAAATGGAGAAATTCCTACTCATTAACAGATTATTGTGGAGGTCAGCAAGGCCGAATGGATATGAGCGCTCTCAAACTTCCGGGATGCTGATGTTGAGGTAGCGGGTTCACACCCTACACCGGTCAGTTGAATTAAAATGTTGACATCTCGTCCATGACTTGGGGACATAGATTACAAGTACTTCAGAAGTCGGAATGGGTTAGACTGATGGCGAGGGACATTTGTAATAGGGAAAGCTATCCTACATGCAGAATTCAGTCCGGTGTAAATTACGCTCGAATTCAAAGCGAGAAAATGAAAAAAAACAACAACATATTTTAGCAATTCCCACACACGAGATTTTCTAAGCAATTCCCACACAGTATACTCCTCTCCCACACATGCCCACACACACTGCATTTTTATGAAGGACCCACACCCCTTACCTTTACCCTCACACCTCAACGCTTCACAAAAGAGTATAACACAGCACACGCCTTGTACCCGCATTCAGGTTTATCTGCCTCCCGCACAATCCGACACCTGGAGCGAAACCCAGTGATCCAAAAACTACATTGTTTCCCCATTCCGATTCTAGGCTATTTGGTCAAGAAGATTGCACCAGGACTTGTCAACGGAGGGCTTCACGCGCCAACTGTCTCCTATCTTAAAAGCTTGTTTTGGTTTCTCACAAGCTTTCAGTTTTCCTCGAATATTTTATATAGCCAGTGCCCACTAGCGGAGCCCGGAGATTGTCAATATTTTTCATTGGAACATTTTGTTTTGACTAGTGCAACCCCAAACCAGTAAACGGCCGTTTTTAGTGTGTCTGTTGAAAGCTTGTTGTGTTTTCTTAGATGACTATCTTTGTTTGGAGATACTTATTGTGTAGTGATTGTAATAAAATGGCAACAGTTTAAAGGTGCGTAATATAAACAGTACAACTTCCGTACCATAGAGGCACTGCCGTCATTATGTAACGTTTAGCAGACAGAAGTTAAATGCAAAATGGCCATTATAATTACAGTCTGTTTCTTATACTATATTACATGCCTCTGGGTGTTGTATCAGCACAAAACCTCTCGCGTTGTCAGTTATTTCCCATTAATAACTTTCTCCACGCCTCGATGTTGAGTCAAGAGCTGACATCACAGCAATCGGGAAATTCTCAAATAAGCTCTGTCCTCATCTTCAACAACCAGGGAAGAGTCCCGTTACTAATGGTACTAGTTACACTCTGGTTATATGTCCATTTGGTTTTTCCTCGGCCCCCCCCCCTGATCACCCCTACTGCACCATGCTCCCCAGGCCGCTACAGTATATACAGGGAGTAATTGTAATGACTGTGGAGTGTTTATAAATATACCCTATATGTTCTTTCACATTATACACATTATCCCAGAGGGTCTGACCACATCTGCCTTATCGCGCATCACGATGTAAGGCTGTGTAACATCTTCCTTCCAGACCTCCATTTCCCTCTTCAAATTTCCTGTTGTCAAGTTTTAAAGTTGAGCCCTTAGAGTATATCCAAAGAACATGGATTGTCCAGTTCTGATACGACAGTCGAGGTACTACAGTGGCTAGAAAATGTCTTGGGAAGTGAAGGCGACCAGTGTGCTAATGACCACAACACCCCTGGAGAGCCGATTAATCTATAAAACTATGGGTGCTAGCACCATATGTCCAATAAGGCGGAAAGAAGGCCCTTTACATCTTATAAAAACCTTGGTAGCACAGTTCCGTGCAAGCATGCCTGCCCGTTCTGCTGTCTTGTTTACGAATCCCCTTCGATGAGGAGATGTTTGCCATTGATCTGGGTATCCAGATCTACCTAGTCTAAAATGGGTACCAGTAAATGTCGTGGGAAGTAAATGCGACCGGCCTGACCACGTCATTCATCTTGTACCAATTGGTCTAAACATGTGGGGCTAACACCATTTCTTTGATGACGTCGTCATTTCTCATGTTACCTGTCCAAGGTAACCGTCCTCAGTATTCTTCTATAGCACCACATCTCAAGAGCCTCCAAAAAGTCGTTCGTTATTCGTGTAATTTACGTCTCCAAGTCAATGGCAGAAGTCAACATTTTAGTCCAACTGACCAATGTAGATGGGGGATGCCTTGAAGAAATTAGAACAAGAATTGCCATTGCGAATGTAGCCTTTTGCAAGATGAAAAACATACTGACCAATAAACAAGATATCAATTGAAACTAGAAAAAGAGTGTTGAAGTGCTACATAGAACCTGTATTTTTGTATGGATGTGAAACGTGGACAATGAGCAGACAAGCTGAAAAACATCTCAAGGCTGTGGAAATGTGGTTTCTGAGGAAAACGCAAAGAATAAAATAGACAGACAGGAAAACCAATGAACAAGTCCTTCACGAAACAAATGAAGATCGTAAACTGATTAGAGAAATTAGACGTAGACAGTCAAAATTTTTTTGGGCATGTTATGAGAAGAAATTAATTGGAGAACTTAGTGACAACTGGCAAGATCGAAGGGAAGAGACCAAGGGGAAGACCGAGAAGTAAATACCTGGATGGCTTGGCCACGTGGCATGGTCGAGACAGGAACATAGCGCTGATCCACGACTCTGGTGATCGAGTGAGATGGCAAAGCATGCAACCCACGCTTATTGGCATGGCACATGATGGATAGATGGACCAATGTAGGGGTTTAACCCGCTGCTTCGCATCATCACACCGGAAGGTTAAGAGCTCACGCTCTTATCCATTCTGCCACGCTGACCCCATGAGGTAGTTATGATTCCCCTTGAAGACTGTCCATTGTAACTCTGAAGCCAAATGCACTAGTGTTCAGGTGGTCTGTGACCCGAAAGAGGCTAGAATCTGACGCAATGAGATTTGTGTATATGCTTTTCTCCCGACGCGGTATCTCAGTACAGACTCCACGGGGCTGTGTTGTAGAGTTCTCCTGTTCCTCTACAAGCTCTGGCAAAGACGGAAAAGGGGAGGGGGGGGGGGGGGGGTAGAGCCAGACTGGTAATAAAAGTTCGCATCTGCAGAGAAGCACACTAGGATGTAAACCAGGTCACGCTTCAGCACAACACACCGGCTGGGGTAAGGTCTACGTTGCTGTTTCTCCATCGTCGGTTTTTAAGTATGGTCAACAAATTCAACCTCAATGTCCAGCGGGTGGGAGGTGGAGTATAGACAGAACAAGCGACGACTCTGTGGTCAACCCAGCCTAGTAAAATGGATTCTAGAGATTTCTCTGGGAAAGTACACAGAATACCAACGTTACACTGACTTTAATACCCCTCATGTGGTACTTTTTACCGGTAGCAAGTTTTGCTGCAAATATTTGCTAGAACTCATGTACATAACAAGCAACAATACATGCAACAATACATGCTCCCGACATCCACATTCTGAGATCGTTCAAACTCCACTTTATCAAGCGAACTGTTTCGTTAAGAGACGATTGAAGTCGAAAACTCCAGTGGTAGAACTTTTAGCTGAAGAAAGCAACTCTGTGAGGAATAATTAACCTTGGTAATTAGCTATGCATACGGAAAGTTTGATTGTGGGGATCTCGTAGGCTGGTCATAAATTAACCAGCGCCCATTGTGAACTAAAGAGTTGCCTGGGTGAACCATTTGAACAGCGGCGCCGGTGTTCGGGCAATTAATGTACTGGATTTGTTTCCTCAGCGTGAATACTAAAGGGAATAAGAATTTTATAGTATGTGGTTTGTATGTATGTTTCTGTGTGTGCGTGTGTGTGTGTGTGTGTGTGTGTGTGTGCGTGCGTGCGTGCGTGCGTGCGTGCGTGCGTGCGCGTGCTCGCGTTTGTTTACGTGTGTGAGAGAGTATGTGTATATGTGCGTACTTATGCGTGTATGTGTCCATGCTTTACTGCAAGCAAAGATGAATTTGCTAAATGGTATGTGTCATTTTATTCAAATACCTGTGACTATGCGTTTTAATTATTTCAGCTAAAATATCTGGCCTATTGGTTAACGTCTTTCTCCGTAATCCCGTATATTCTCGTGAGTAACGTAACCTGCGCGAGAATCGATAGCGGTGCTCGGCGCGTTGGTAACTTACGGGGTATGTGAACCGGTCGCTCAGAAAGCAATGGCAAACTACTGAGCGTAATCTTGCCTAGTACATCAACAGCAGCTGAAAATGCTGATGTTGATTGCAACGTTCTGTAAAGGATATGCAACCAAAAGAAAAAAAAATATTCATTTATTCACTTCTTATGATGTTAGTTAGTTAGTAACTTTACAGCATGCACCTCACAAGATGCAGCGAAATATGCCGGGCAATAAATGCAACATAATGTTTGTGGCTTCGACGTCAACATTTGTTATTACGTTACAATTTGATGTGACTGACACTTGCCTTCCAGTCCGGAGGTTATATGTTCAAATCTTCATTGAGGCGGGAAATTTTAAACAACACCTCCTAGATCGACCCAGGCTGAAATGAGTACCAGCAATTTTCTTGGAAGTAAATACGAACCGCTTGGCATTTACCACATCAACCTTGGAATGCCGATTAAAAAGTTTGTTGCATTTCCTTTACGGACGTAGCAGTCAACCCCAACATTATTTGGCTGTTCATGATTCTTGGGCAAGTTTACGTTCAGTAATTTGCCATTGCGTTTTGAACGACCAACACCCATACCATTTCATGAAAACCAACGCAGCTGTGTTTCTAACACGATATGCGGGATTACGAACTTCGTCCGTAACCTCTTCGTCGGGAGCCGCATGTAATGGCTAGAACCCTTGCCTGCATCCCGGTGGTCGCGTGCTCGAATCCCCAACGAGGCTGATTGTTTAAAACTAACGTAGCCTCTCACATCGAATCAGACTACAGTCATCATCATCATCATCACACCCTGCTGACTGGCGCCGGTGATCATGTAATCTAAATTGGGAACCAAGAAATGACATGAGAAGTAACGGCAGCCGGCGATGTACTGATCACCGTGTGCCGATTGATCATTACAAATATGGGGCTAGAACCATATACCCACTACGTCTTAAGGCTGGAAAGGGTCCTTGCTTGTACTTACTTAATATACCAGGGCGTAGTTTTAATGACTGTGCAGTGTTTGAAAATGTTGCCGTTCTAAGTTTTGTATTTACCTTTTATGTTGCATGAACTTTACAGAGGGTGAATACAAACCTTGGACCGGCAACATTTTCAAACACTGCACAGTCATTAAAAATACACTCTGGGAGTCTCCGTGGTGAAGTGGTCAAGCCGTTTGGCTCGGGCTCCGAAGGTTGTGGGTTCGATTCCGGGCCGCGCCCTTCGGTTCACGAGTTAAATTTTTCAGGAAACTCCTGTGGGTCATCACTAGAGCTACAGAGTTCGTGCTTTGTGCGACTCTTTCCGGAAAGAGACCGAGCCATATGGGATAAAACCCGGTGCAATGAAGTCGACTTTTAAGCGACTTAAAACAAAAACACACCCTATATGAACGCGTTTGCTCTGTCTGTATGCATGTACACGTACGAGCACATTCCTCCGCAGGACTGTCTGTCTGTATCCGCTTGTTAATTTGTCTTCACGAAGGAAAGTATTGTTTGTAAACTGGTGAACGGATAAGTATACATTTACGGTGGGGGTAAATAGGTAAATTACTATTAGAGCCGCGGTAACGTAGTGTCCAGACACTAGCCTGACGGCCTGGTGTTTATAGATTTAGATCCACACCAGGGCGGGTGCCTTAAACTGATCTAGGCTCCCAGGTCGAACCAGCCTAACACGGGTACCAGGAAATGTCGAGGGAAGTAAAGGTGACCGGTGCCATACTGCCCACACCACCCGCCGTGTGCCAGCTGCTATAAACAAATATGAGTTTGGCACCATATACCAAATGGGCGTTAATGCATGTAACAGGCCTTACTTATATTAAACAAATTGACCTGAGCTGCAAGGTTGACCCACTCAACACTGGATACCAGGCCATGTTCTGGCAAGTAAAAGCTACTAGCTTCTGCAGCAATCCAGTGTTAAGTGGTCTATAACAATATGAGGCTGGCACCATATACCCAATGAGAGCTCGGAAGTGTAGGGCCTAACACGCTTGCCTGCTGGCCTGGTGTTATTTGTTCGAATTCTCCTCTGGGCGGGGTTTAAAAAAAAAACAAAACTGACCAGGGCTCTAAAGTTGAGCGAGCCTTAAATGGGTATTAGGCAATGTTCTAGGGAGTTAAGGCGATTAGGTATTAGGCGATGTTCTAGGGAGTGAAGGCGACTAGGTATTAGGCAATGTTCTAGGGAGTTAAGGCGATTAGGTATTAGGCAATGTTCTAGGGAGTGAAGGCGACTAGGTATTAGGCAATGTTCTAGGGAGTGAAGGCGATTAGGTATTAGGCAATGTTCTAGGGAGTTAAGGCGATTAGGTATTAGGCGATGTTCTAGGGAGTGAAGGCGACTAGGTATTAGGCAATGTTCTAGGGAGTTAAGGCGACTAGGTATTAGGCAATGTTCTAGGGAGTGAAGGCGACTAGGTATTAGGCGATGTTCTAGGGAGTGAAGGCGACTAGATATTAGGCAATGTTCTAGGGAGTGAAGGCGACTAGGTATTAGGCAATGTTCTAGGGAGTGAAGGCGACTAGGTATTAGGCAATGTTCTAGGGAGTTAAGGCGACTAGGTATTAGGCAATGTTCTAGGGAGTGAAGGCGACTAGGTATTAGGCAATGTTCTAGGGAGTTAAGGCGACTAGATATTAGGCGATGTTCTAGGGAGTGAAGGCGACTAGGTATTAGGCAATGTTCTAGGGAGTTAAGGCGACTAGATATTAGGCAATGTTCTAGGGGATCAAGGCAGCTAATGAGATACTGAGCACATCACCCATGGTGATACCGCCACCTAACGCTGGATTGGTGCAGTGGCCAATACCACGCCGGTCGCTTTTACTCCCCAGAACATCCCCTTGTATCCATCTTTGAGTGGGTCGACCAGGGAGCCCAGGTAATTTTTTTCAAAATGAGCAAAGCAAAACCTTTTCTACGCCTTAACACCCATTGGGTATATAAACCTATATTTTTATATACCATTTGGTACGTCAGCATGGCCGAATGGATAATACCGCGTGTTCTTAAACATCCTGTGAGCTGGTGCCGAGGTAAGGGGTTCAACCCCTACACCGGACAGTTGCACTAAAATGTTGACCTCTCATTCTTGACTTGGGGACGTAAATTACAAGTACCCCTGAACTCGGATTTGGATAGCCTAATGGTTGGGGGAGGGGGAGGAGGGGGGGGGGAGAAGCACTCTTAATAGGGAAAGCTAATCCACACGCTAAATTCAGTCTAGCACTAATAGAAGCAGTATGTATGGACTACGTTTTAGTTCAAAGCGAGCGAGCGCAATATATATATATATATATATATATATATATATATATATATATATATATATTATATATATATATCGGTGTCGCCTTATATATATATATATATATACCGGTTGGAACACGGCGGGTGATATGGTCAGTATCAGTTGATCACACCGACCACCTTCACTTCCCTCGACATTTCCTAGTACCTAATTTAGACTGGTTCGACCGTGGAGCCTAGATCGATTAAAATATTGGTCTGTACAATTATGGGATTAGCACTTCACACCCAATACGCTTCAAGACGTGGAAAGACTGGATGACTGACTGACTGGCTGTTTCTTCTTCGTCCGGAATGTTGTTTTAGACGTAATTGTGTTGTGCCTGGTTACATGGTCATGTGATGAGAAGAGACGCATTAGAGAACATCGTGACAACTGGAAAGATCGAGGGAAAAAGAGGCAGATCCAGAACACCAAAGACCGAGATCTGTGGAGAGCCATGAACGCCTACGCCAGCCGGCAAGGCACTTGATTATGATTATGTTTACAGCAGAGCTGCGATATTTGAACCTTTTGGCAGATACATCCGACTTCCTTAGGCATTTGTTAGCCGGGTTACCTTCCCTGGGACTGACTGTTTCAATGGCCTGGGGGTTTTGTCGGCACCCTATTTGTCGTGTCTTTTCAAATTCAATGCTTTGCGTTTGAGTGTTTCAGTGCAAACACAGTGACAGCGCTGAAGCTGGATGATACTGGGGCACTCCATCCACTAATCCGCATGCGCAAAGATAAGACAATAATAGCAATTGTAAGACGCAGTGTAACAAGTTATGACCTCAACAATACGATAGTATTAGACATCTCTTAATTACAATGGTAAACGTGTCAAAGGCACGCTCCTAGACTAGATTTTCGACAGTCGCATTTAATTGTCCACTAGATGATTGTATAAGAGATGCTTTTGTAAGGTGTCATGTGTTGACAGTAAAAGAGGTATGCTAACTTCATTTCACGGACCAACAGTCAAGAATGCACGATGATAGGTGATTCGATTATGTAAGGATGATTGGAATGGGGATATTTCAATTATTAAATAGTTGTGTCCGGTTGATTATAGGGGGGGGGGGGGGTATTTCATTTAGTAGAATAATTGGTTAATTGGCTGTGAATCCTATTTGGGGCTGTGAATTTTAACTTTTAATTTCGATGCACTATTAAGAGAAGAACTATTTGACTATTACTGATGTAATGCTAGGAGAATTAATGTAATATTAGTGTTGATGTTGCACTGTTATGGAGATCTATGCCGACCTCTTGGGTATTGATATCGGATATATACCTTTCTCGGATAAAGGCGAAAAACAGAAGATACAGTGTGAAGGAATGCTTGTTAAAAACCCCACGGCAGTTGGAAATAGCAAAGAGTAGGCCATAAAGCCACCACCTTGGAAAAATTGTTAGGAAAGAAAACCTACTCACGGCTAGAGTCCGTGACCTTGGTGAAATCTGTCTAAAGGTAGCAAACCTTACATAAATGCACGCTAAAGTCAGATATACTGTTGTTGTTATCAGATATACTGTTGTTGTTGTCAGATATACTGTTGCTGTTGTTGTCAGATATACTGTTGTTGTTGTCAGATATACTGTTGTTGTTGTCAGATATACTGTTGTTGTTGTTGTCAGATATACTGTTGCTGTTGTTGTCAGATATACTGTTGTTGTTGTTGTCAGATATACTGTTGTTGTTGTCAGATATACTGTTGTTGTTGTCAGATATACTGTTGTTGTTGTCAGATACACTGTTGTTGTTGTCAGATATACTATTGTTGTTGTCAGATATACTGTTGTTGTTGTCAGATATACTGTTGTTGTTGTCAGATATACTGTTGTTGTTGTCAGATATACTGTTGTTGTCAGATATACTGTTGCTGTTGTTGTCAGATATACTGTTGTTGTTGTCAGATATACTGTTGTTGTTGTCAGATATACTGTTGTTGTTGTCAGATACACTGTTGTTGTTGTCAGATATACTGTTGTTGTTGTCAGATATACTGTTGTTGTTGTCAGATATACTGTTGTTGTTGTCAGATATACTGTTGTTGTTGTTGTCAGATATACTGTTGTTGTTGTCAGATACACTGTTGTTGTTGTCAGATATACTGTTGTTGTTGTCAGATATACTGTTGCTGTTGTTGTCAGATATACTGTTGTTGTTGTCAGATATACTGTTGTTGTTGTCAGATATACTGTTGCTGTTGTTGTCAGATATACTGTTGCTGTTGTTGTCAGATATACTGTTGTTGTTGTCAGATATACTGTTGTTGTTGTCAGATACACTGTTGTTGTTGTCAGATATACTGTTGTTGTTGTCAGATATACTGTTGCTGTTGTTGTCAGATATACTGTTGCTGTTGTTGTCAGATATACTGTTGTTGTTGTCAGATATACTGTTGTTGTTGTCAGATATACTGTTGCTGTTGTTGTCAGATATACTGTTGTTGTTGTCAGATATACTGTTGCTGTTGTTGTCAGATATACTGTTGCTGTTGTTGTCAGATATACTGTTGTTGTTGTCAGATATACTGTTGTTGTTGTCAGATATACTGTTGTTGTTGTCAGATACACTGTTGTTGTTGTCAGATATACTGTTGTTGTTGTCAGATATACTGTTGTTGTTGTCAGATATACTGTTGTTGTTGTCAGATATACTGTTGTTGTTGTCAGATATACTGTTGCTGTTGTTGTCAGATATACTGTTGCTGTTGTTGTCAGATATACTGTTGTTGTTGTCAGATATACTGTTGTTGTTGTCAGATATACTGTTGTTGTTGTCAGATATACTGTTGTTGTTGTCAGATATACTGTTGCTGTTGTCAGATATACTGTTGCTGTTGTTGTCAGATATACTGTTGCTGTTGTTGTCAGATATACTGTTGTTGTTGTCAGATATACTGTTGTTGTTGTTGTCAGATATACTGTTGTTGTTGTCAGATATACTGTTGTTGTTGTTGTCAGATATACTGTTATTGTTGTTGTCAGATATACTGTTGTTGTTGTCAGATATACTGTTGTTGTTGTCAGATATACTGTTGTTGTTGTTGTCAGATATACTGTTGTTGTTGTTGTCGTCAGATATACTGTTGTTGTTGTCAGATATACTGTTGTTGTTGTTGTCAGATATACTGTTGTTGTTGTCAGATATACTGTTGTTGTTGTTGTTGTTGTCAGATATACTGTTGTTGTTGTCAGATATACTGTTGCTGTTGTTGTCAGATATACTGTTGTTGTTGTCAGATATACTGTTGCTGTTGTTGTCAGATATACTGTTGTTGTTGTCAGATATACTGTTGTTGTTGTTGTCAGATATACTGTTGTTGTTGTCAGATATACTGTTGTTGTTGTCAGATATACTGTTGTTGTTGTCAGATATACTGTTGTTGTTGTCAGATATACTGTTGTTGTTGTCAGATATACTGTTGTTGTTGTTGTCAGATATACTGTTGATGTTGTTGTCAGATATACTGTTGTTGTTGTCAGACATACTGTTGTTGTTGTCAGATATACTGTTGTTGTTGTCAGATATACTGTTGTTGTTGTTGTTGTCAGATATACTGTTGTTGTTGTTGTCAGATATACTGTTGTTGTTTGTCAGATATACTGTTGTTGTTGTCAGATATACTGTTGTTGTTGTCAGATATACTGTTGTTGTTGTCAGATATACTGTTGTTGTTGTCAGATATACTGTTGTTGTTGTCAGATATACTGTTGCTGTTGTTGTCAGATATACTGTTGCTGTTGTTGTCAGATATACTGTTGTTGTTGTCAGATATACTGTTGTTGTTGTCAGATATACTGTTGCTGTTGTTGTCAGATATACTGTTGCTGTTGTTGTCAGATATACTGTTGTTGTTGTCAGATATACTGTTGCTGTTGTTGTCAGATATACTGTTGCTGTTGTTGTCAGATATACTGTTGTTGTTGTCAGATACACTGTTGTTGTTGTCAGATATACTGTTGTTGTTGTCAGATATACTGTTGTTGTTGTCAGATATACTGTTGTTGTTGTTGTTGTTGTTGTTGTTGTCAGATATATTGTTGTTGTTGTCAGATATACTGTTCTTGTTGTCAGGTATGCTGTTGTTGTTGTCAGATATACTGTTGTTGTTGTCAGATATACTGTTGTTGTTGTCAGATATACTGTTGTTGTTGTCAGATATACTGCTGTTGTTGTTGTTGTCAGATATACTGTTGTTGTTGTTGTCAGATATACTGTTGTTGTTTGTCAGATATACTGTTGTTGTTGTCAGATATACTGTTGTTGTTGTCAGATATACTGTTGTTGTTGTCAGATATACTGTTGTTGTTGTCAGATATACTGTTGTTGTTGTCAGATATACTGTTGCTGTTGTTGTCAGATATACTGTTGCTGTTGTTGTCAGATATACTGTTGTTGTTGTCAGATATACTGTTGTTGTTGTCAGATATACTGTTGCTGTTGTTGTCAGATATACTGTTGCTGTTGTTGTCAGATATACTGTTGTTGTTGTCAGATATACTGTTGCTGTTGTTGTCAGATATACTGTTGTTGTTGTCAGATATACTGCTGTTGTTGTCAGATATACTGTTGTTGTTGTCAGATATACTGTTGTTGTTGTCAGATATACTGTTGTTGTTGTCAGATACACTGTTGTTGTTGTCAGATATACTGTTGTTGATGTCAGATATACTGTTGTTGTTGTCAAATATACTGTTGTTGTTGTCAGATATACTGTTGTTGTTGTCAGATATACTGTTGCTGTTATTGTCAGATATACTGTTGCTGTTGTTGTCAGATATACTGTTGTTGTTGTTGTCAGATATACTGTTGTTGTTGTCAGATATACTGTTGTTGTTGTCAGATATACTGTTGTTGTTGTCAGATACACTGTTGTTGTTGTCAGATATACTGTTGTTGTTGTCAGATATACTGTTGTTGTTGTCAGATATACTGTTGTTGTTGTCAGATATACTGTTGTTGTTGTCAGATATACTGTTGCTGTTGTTGTCAGATATACTGTTGTTGTTGTCAGATATACTGTTGTTGTTGTCAGATATACTGTTGTTGTTGTCAGATACACTGTTGTTGTTGTCAGATATACTGTTGTTGTTGTCAGATATACTGTTGTTGTTGTCAGATATACTGTTGTTGTTGTCAGATATACTGTTGTTGTTGTTGTCAGATATACTGTTGTTGTTGTCAGATATACTGTTGCTGTTGTTGTCAGATATACTGTTGCTGTTGTTGTCAGATATACTGTTGTTGTTGTCAGATATACTGTTGTTGTTGTCAGATATACTGTTGCTGTTGTTGTCAGATATACTGTTGCTGTTGTTGTCAGATATACTGTTGTTGTTGTCAGATATACTGTTGCTGTTGTTGTCAGATATACTGTTGTTGTTGTCAGATATACTGTTGTTGTTGTCAGATATACTGTTGCTGTTGTTGTCAGATATACTGTTGCTGTTGTTGTCAGATATACTGTTGTTGTTGTCAGATATACTGTTGTTGTTGTCAGATACACTGTTGTTGTTGTCAGATATACTGTTGTTGTTGTCAGATATACTGTTGCTGTTGTTGTCAGATATACTGTTGCTGTTGTTGTCAGATATACTGTTGTGGTTGTCAGATATACTGTTGTTGTTGTCAGATATACTGTTGCTGTTGTTGTCAGATATACTGTTGTTGTTGTCAGATATACTGTTGCTGTTGTTGTCAGATATACTGTTGCTGTTATTGTCAGATATACTGTTGTTGTTGTCAGATATACTGTTGTTGTTGTCAGATATACTGTTGTTGTTGTCAGATACACTGTTGTTGTTGTCAGATATACTGTTGTTGTTGTCAGATATACTGTTGTTGTTGTCAGATATACTGTTGTTGTTGTCAGATATACTGTTGTTGTTGTCAGATATACTGTTGCTGTTGTTGTCAGATATACTGTTGCTGTTGTTGTCAGATATACTGTTGTTGTTGTCAGATATACTGTTGTTGTTGTCAGATATACTGTTGTTGTTGTCAGATATACTGTTGTTGTTGTCAGATATACTGTTGCTGTTGTCAGATATACTGTTGCTGTTGTTGTCAGATATACTGTTGCTGTTGTTGTCAGATATACTGTTGTTGTTGTCAGATATACTGTTGTTGTTGTTGTCAGATATACTGTTGTTGTTGTCAGATATACTGTTGTTGTTGTTGTCAGATATACTGTTATTGTTGTTGTCAGATATACTGTTATTGTTGTTGTCAGATATACTGTTGTTGTTGTCAGATATACTGTTGTTGTTGTTGTCAGATATACTGTTGTTGTTGTTGTCGTCAGATATACTGTTGTTGTTGTCAGATATACTGTTGTTGTTGCTGTCAGATATACTGTTGTTGTTGTCAGATATACTGTTGTTGTTGTTGTTGTTGTTGTTGTTGTTGTCAGATATACTGTTGTTGTTGTCAGATATACTGTTGCTGTTGTTGTCAGATATACTGTTGTTGTTGTCAGATATACTGTTGCTGTTGTTGTCAGATATACTGTTGTTGTTGTCAGATATACTGTTGTTGTTGTTGTCAGATATACTGTTGTTGTTGTCAGATATACTGTTGTTGTTGTCAGATATACTGTTGTTGTTGTCAGATATACTGTTGTTGTTGTCAGAAATACTGTTGTTGTTGTCAGATATACTGTTGTTGTTGTTGTCAGATATACTGTTGTTGTTGTTGTCAGATATACTGTTGTTGTTGTCAGACATACTGTTGTTGTTGTCAGATATACTGTTGTTGTTGTCAGATATACTGTTGTTGTTGTTGTTGTCAGATATACTGTTGTTGTTGTTGTCAGATATACTGTTGTTGTTTGTCAGATATACTGTTGTTGTTGTCAGATATACTGTTGTTGTTGTCAGATATACTGTTGTTGTTGTCAGATATACTGTTGTTGTTGTCAGATATACTGTTGTTGTTGTCAGATATACTGTTGCTGTTGTTGTCAGATATACTGTTGCTGTTGTTGTCAGATATACTGTTGTTGTTGTCAGATATACTGTTGTTGTTGTCAGATATACTGTTGCTGTTGTTGTCAGATATACTGTTGCTGTTGTTGTCAGATATACTGTTGTTGTTGTCAGATATACTGTTGCTGTTGTTGTCAGATATACTGTTGCTGTTGTTGTCAGATATACTGTTGTTGTTGTCAGATACACTGTTGTTGTTGTCAGATATACTGTTGTTGTTGTCAGATATACTGTTGTTGTTGTCAGATATACTGTTGTTGTTGTTGTTGTTGTTGTTGTTGTCGTCAGATATATTGTTGTTGTTGTCAGATATACTGTTCTTGTTGTCAGGTATGCTGTTGTTGTTGTCAGATATACTGTTGTTGTTGTTGTTGTTGTTGTTGTTGTCAGATATACTGTTGTTGTTGTCAGATATACTGTTGTTGTTGTCAGATATACTGTTGTTGTTGTCAGATATACTGTTGTTGTTGTCAGATATACTGTTGCTGTTGTTGTCAGATATACTGTTGCTGTTGTTGTCAGATATACTGTTGTTGTTGTCAGATATACTGTTGTTGTTGTCAGATATACTGTTGTTGTTGTTGTCAGATATACTGTTGTTGTTGTCAGATATAGTGTTGTTGTTGTCAGATATACTGTTGTTGTTGTCAGATATACTGTTGTTGTTGTCAGATATACTGTTGTTGTTGTCAGATATACTGTTATTGTTGTTGTCAGATATACTGTTGTTGTTGTCAGATATACTGTTGTTGTTGTCAGATATACTGTTGTTGTTGTTGTCAGATATACTGTTGTTGTTGTTGTCGTCAGATATACTGTTGTTGTTGTCAGATATACTGTTGTTGTTGCTGTCAGATATACTGTTGTTGTTGTCAGATATACTGTTGTTGTTGTTGTTGTTGTTGTTGTTGTCAGATATACTGTTGTTGTTGTCAGATATACTGTTGCTGTTGTTGTCAGATATACTGTTGTTGTTGTCAGATATACTGTTGCTGTTGTTGTCAGATATACTGTTGTTGTTGTCAGATATACTGTTGTTGTTGTTGTCAGATATACTGTTGTTGTTGTCAGATATACTGTTGTTGTTGTCAGATATACTGTTGTTGTTGTCAGAAATACTGTTGTTGTTGTCAGATATACTGTTGTTGTTGTTGTCAGATATACTGTTGTTGTTGTTGTCAGATATACTGTTGTTGTTGTCAGACATACTGTTGTTGTTGTCAGATATACTGTTGTTGTTGTCAGATATACTGTTGTTGTTGTTGTTGTCAGATATACTGTTGTTGTTGTTGTCAGATATACTGTTGTTGTTTGTCAGATATACTGTTGTTGTTGTCAGATATACTGTTGTTGTTGTCAGATATACTGTTGTTGTTGTCAGATATACTGTTGTTGTTGTCAGATATACTGTTGTTGTTGTCAGATATACTGTTGCTGTTGTTGTCAGATATACTGTTGCTGTTGTTGTCAGATATACTGTTGTTGTTGTCAGATATACTGTTGTTGTTGTCAGATATACTGTTGCTGTTGTTGTCAGATATACTGTTGCTGTTGTTGTCAGATATACTGTTGTTGTTGTCAGATATACTGTTGCTGTTGTTGTCAGATATACTGTTGCTGTTGTTGTCAGATATACTGTTGTTGTTGTCAGATACACTGTTGTTGTTGTCAGATATACTGTTGTTGTTGTCAGATATACTGTTGTTGTTGTCAGATATACTGTTGTTGTTGTTGTTGTTGTTGTTGTTGTTGTTGTTGTTGTTGTCAGATATATTGTTGTTGTTGTCAGATATACTGTTCTTGTTGTCAGGTATGCTGTTGTTGTTGTCAGATATACTGTTGTTGTTGTTGTTGTTGTTGTTGTCAGATATACTGTTGTTGTTGTCAGATATACTGTTGTTGTTGTCAGATATACTGTTGTTGTTGTCAGATATACTGTTGTTGTTGTCAGATATACTGTTGCTGTTGTTGTCAGATATACTGTTGCTGTTGTTGTCAGATATACTGTTGTTGTTGTCAGATATACTGTTGTTGTTGTCAGATATACTGTTGTTGTTGTTGTCAGATATACTGTTGTTGTTGTCAGATATAGTGTTGTTGTTGTCAGATATACTGTTGTTGTTGTCAGATATACTGTTGTTGTTGTCAGATATACTGTTGTTGTTGTCAGATATACTGTTGCTGTTGTTGTCAGATATACTGTTGCTGTTGTTGTCAGATATACTGTTGCTGTTGTTTTCAGATATACTGTTGTTGTTGTCAGATATACTGTTGTTGTTGTTGTCAGATATACTGTTGTTGTTGTTGTTGTTGTTGTTGTCAGATATACTGTTGTTGTTGTCAGATATACCGTTGTTGTTGTCAGATATACTGTTGTTGTTGTTGTTGTTGTTGTCAGATATACTGTTGTTGTTGTTGTTGTTGTTGTTGTCAGATATACTGTTGTTGTTGTCAGATATACTGTTGTTGTTGTCAGATATACTGTTGTTGTTGTCAGATATACCGTTGTTGTTGTCAGATATACTGTTGTTGTTGTTGTTGTTGTCAGATATACTGTTGTTGTTGTCAGATATACTGTTGTTGTTGTCAGATATACTGTTGTTGTTGTCAGATACGCCGTTGATGTCGTCAGATACACTGTTGTTGTTGTCAGATACACTGTTGTTGTTGTCAGATATACTGTTGCTGTTGTTGTCAGATATACTGTTGTTGTTGTCAGATATACTGTTGTTGTTGTCAGATACACTGTTATTGTTGTCAGATACACTGTTGTTGTTGTCAGATACGCTGTTGGTGTTGTCAGATATACTGTTGTTGTTGTCAGATACACCGTTGATGTCGTCAGATACACTGTTGGTGTTGTCTGATATGCTGTTGTTGTTGTAAGGTATACGGTTGTTGTTGTCAGATATACCGTTGTTGTTGTCAGATATACTGTTGTTGTTGTTGTTGTTGTCAGATATACTGTTGTTGTTGTCAGATATACTGTTGTTGTTGTCAGATATACTGTTGTTGTTGTCAGATATACTGTTGTTGTTGTCAGATATACTGTTGCTGTTGTTGTCAGATATACTGTTGCTGTTGTTGTCAGATATACTGTTGTTGTTGTCAGATATACTGTTGTTGTTGTCAGATACACTGTTGTTGTTGTCAGATATACTGTTGTTGTTGTCAGATATACTGTTGCTGTTGTTGTCAGATATACTATTGCTGTTGTTGTCAAATATACTGTTGTTGTTGTCAGATACACTGTTGTTGTTGTCAGATATACTGTTGTTGTTGTCAGATATATTGTTTGTTGTCAGATACACTGTTATTGTTGTTGTCAGATACACTGTTGTTGATGTCAGATATACTGTTGTTGTTGTCAGATATACTGTTGTTGTTGTCAGATACACTGACATGTGAGGTGCATAACTAGGCGTGCCTCATTCCGTTGGGAAAATGATAGAAGAAACAGAAGATCCCGATGCCCTGACGTCCAGATTGCGTCACCCTAAACAAGGGTTTGCACCTATCGGGCTAAGACTTTTCTCCGGACCCGTTACTGAAATAAATCTTCACAGGGGATATGTTTTTTTTTTCTCGCTGGCTTTGAATTTAAGCGTAGCCCGTACACCTCTAGACGGTTCCATTACAGGAGAGCACGCTGGGCTGATGTTTGCTTTCCCTATTACCAGTGTCCCTCGCCATTAGACGAACCCACTCCGACTTCAGAGGTAACAGGGACGTGTTTCAGAACCCTTCTTCCAATGTCTAAACTCAGAAACCAGCGGGCTGTGCAAGACCGGGACTGGAAATTCACATTTGTCGAGAGCCATTGTAATCCTTGCAGAGTTGACCAGAGATGCTCTAAAGCCCTGACCGACGTGAAATCTAATCCTACTCTTGCGATCGATGTGGCAATATTATTATTGGGATTTACGATGCCAGAGGCTCCATTGGCTGGATTTATAATTCCAGTGACTCGGTTGTTGGGATTAACGATTACATAGGCTCAGTTGTTTCGATTTACTATTCCATAGGTTCAGTTGTTGGGATGTACTATTCCAGAGGCTCAGTTGTTGGGATGTACTATTCCAGAGGCTCAGTTGTTGGGATTTACTATTCTAGAGGCTCATTTGATGGGGTTTACTATACCAAAAGCTCCGTTTTTAGAATTTGCTATTCTAGAAACTCAATTGTTGGGATCTACTATTTCATAGGCTTAGTTGTTTGAATTTACTATTACAGAGGCGACATTGTTGGGATTTACTTTTCCAGAGGCTCGTTTATTGGGATGAAATAGAGGTGAAAGCAGAAGCAAGAACCACTTACTTCTGCTACGGTGATCTGTGGATGTGGTGAAGGCCCTCTGGGACCATGTGAATAATGCAGATGATGAACAGATATACTATCATAGTCTAGAGAGAATGCAGGAGCAAGGGCTGATCAGAGGATCTGGTCGACTGTCGTCACTCAGAGGTAAAGCAAGACGGACATATAATCAGATTGCAATGGGTACTTCTTCTTCTTCTTCGTTCATCCGGAGTTTTTTTTCGGATGTGATTGCGTTGTGCCTGTTTACAGCAGAGCTGCGTTCTTGCGCCGTTAGGCCGACACATCCGACTTCTGCGGGCATTTGTTGACCGGGTTAACCTTCCCGGGGGTTTCTTAGGACGTTTGACTCTCACTGTTGTGGTGTTATCCTCCATCCCAGCTGGTCCATATAGAACAGCCAAAGATCCTGGTCAGCCCTCAAGGGAAGGCAGGGGCAGACCATGGGCATTCCCCGCCATCCAAGGAGGCTTCCATACTTGCAGAGCCGATACATAGCGCTCTGGTACTGGGCTCACCCAAGGAATCGTCACGTCCTGCACATGGCTGCTTAGCCTCACTTCCGTATATTGGGCCTTCCGTTCACCATAGGCTGTTCTTCCGGAAACCAGAAGTATGCAGTCTGCAGATGACATCCACACAGTGAGCTTTCGATTCAGACTTTCCATGTAATGGATTTGCTAGCCAAGCAATATTCCATTTCGTGCCACTAGGACACTTTTCCACCTTTTATGAAGCCCACACAGTGGGCTTTTGATTCAGACTTTCCACGTAATGGATTTGCTATCCAAGCAATATTCCATTTCGTGCCACTAGGACACTTTTCCACCTTTTATGAAGCCCACACAATGGGCTTTTGATTTGGACTTTCCACGTAATGGATTTGCTATCCAAGCAATATTCCATTTCATGCCTCTGGGTCTTCATGCACCTTTAAATGTCAACCTGTATATAGTTAAAGTAATCTGCGGTCAACTTTAGCTTGTTGATATCTCCATAGAGCTTGTCCTCAAATGAAGCAGGTGTGGGCCAAAATATCTTTCTCTGTTCTGCATACGTTGGGCATTCCTGCAGCAAATGTTTTGCTGTCATTTTTCCAGTTCTACAATTACATTCATCGGTATCTCCTATCTTTAGTTTATTGAACAAGTGGTATTTCAGCCTGTTATGTCCTGTGCGGAGTCTGAAGATTGCTACTTGTTCTCTTCGGTTGAGTTTGTAATATGCATCATCCTTCTGATGGCCTGGATGCTCTGATTCCCATTTGGTTCTATAAGTGCTTTTTATCAACCTCTTTGCCTCATTATAGGTTATGTCTATGTCAGGCTGTGGTAGTCGTCCGCCCTCTTTTGCCAGTCTGTCAGCCTCTTCGTTTCCAGGTATACTGCAATGTGATGGGATCCACTGTATTACAACTTTTTTGGATTTCTGGCATAGACCATGGAGTGCTGCTCTTAGGTCAGTTAGTTCTGTGCTGTTATTGCTCTTCAGTATTGAGACAGCTGACTTTGCATCTGTGAAGATAGCTATTTGCTTCTCTTTATTTTCCTCCATCAGGAGCATTTCTGCTGCAGTTTTCAGAGCCTCTACCTCCGCTTTGAAGTTACTTGAAAATTTTCCAGTTGCCATTGAATGTGTTTTTTTCACTCCATTTTTTAAATTAAGGAGAATTCCTCCTCCTCCATTCTCTATTGAAGTTTTGGCTGATCCATCTGTATATGCATGGGTCCAATTCCTGCTTGGGTAATGTTCTTTTATGTAGTTTAGGGTTATTTCTCTTCTTTCGGTTTCATGCTGAGTGTTCTTTTTCTCAATACCAGGAATGTTTTCTATCATCTCAGGCAGTTGCTGCTGTCTCCAAGCTGGGAACTTGTCTGCATTGTAAATAGGTTTGACTGTTGATATGTTAAGTATGGGATCTGCCCTAATCTTTCGTTTTGCAGTTTCGACAAAGTTGCTACGCTTCAGTCGTCCCTTTCCAAAACCACTAAACCTTTTATACATAGGGTGGTCTGTCAATCTTCTAAATTTTTCTGCTTGTTGCTGGGCTCTGCTATCTCTTCTATCCTGCATTGGTTGTAAACAAGTGATCTTTTCTAGTTCATTAATAGGCGTTGTCTTCAGGCTTCCAGTTATGATTCGCATTCCTTGGTTTTGGACTCTACTTATTTTGTTAAAGTTTGACTTAGCTGCTGTTGCCCAGGCTGCAATGCCATATTCCAGTACTGGCCTCACCCGTCCAGTATATAACTTCTTGAGAACTTTCTCATCTGCTCCCCACGTTGTACCAGCAAGCTTTTTCATGATTGCCATTCTCTGCCTTGCTCTTGTTCGATTTTTCTCAACCTGTGTCTTCCATGTCAGGCGACGATCAAAGGTGACTCCTAGATAGTTTGGATTTTCTTCATGGCGCAATATTTTTCCATTCAATACCAGCTTAGGTTGCTGAGGTTTATTTGAGAGGGAGAACACTGTGCATGTTGTTTTCTCCTCACTTATCTTCACTAGCCATGATTTTGACCAGTCCTCTAGCGCTAATAAGGCTTGCTGTATTCTGCTGTTAGCTGTACTAATATATTCTTCAGATGTCCATATGGCTAGGTCATCTGCAAAGGATGATGTGTGTACTCTAGCTGGAAAATTTTACGTGATGTCGTTTATATATGCTAGGAATAATGTTGGTGAAAGAACTCCTCCTTGGGGGACACCTTGCTCCAACAGCATCATTTTGCTGGTTTGTCCTTGTACTTTTGTCCTGGCAGTTCTGTTCTCAAGGTAGTGGCTGATCCATTTGTACATTTTCCCGCAAACATGCATTTTTTGCAGTTTTACTTTCAGTCCTTCCTTCCATACTTTATCAAATGCTTTTTCTAAATCTATCCAGACTGCTAGTGTGTGCTTTTTCTCTTGGAAGGCATCCTCTATTTCCTGAGCTATATAGGTTATTTGATCTTCAGTAGATCTGTACTTTCTGAATCCTGCTTGGTGAGGTGTTAAGAGTTGGTTTTCTTCCAGATGCCATGTTAGCCTGCCATTGATAATGCGTTCCATTAATTTTCCTACACAGCTAAGAAGACTGATAGGTCGATAGCCATTTGGTTCTTCCAGGTCTTTTCCTTTCTTTGGGACTGGTATTAGTATAGCTTCCTTCCATGCCTGTGGGACTATTCCCCTCTTCCAGCTGTAATTTAGGACTGCTAGTAGTTTCTTTTTTGCCTTAGTGCCTAGTCCTATTAGCATTTCATTTGTGATTCCATCCTTTCCTGGTGATGTCTTCTTTCTTAGGGTATTCATTGCCTGTTCCATTTCTTCCATTGTTAGATTTGCCATCATATATTCTGCTGCTGTCTCTGTATATGTTTGATGTATCTGTTTATCTTTGATTGCTTTCTTCTGTTCGGCTGTAATATCAATGTGGTTTGCACTGGCATAGTGTTCCATTAGTGCATTTGCAGCCTTTTTTCCTGTAAGCAAGGCATTTCCTTGTTTAATTGTTATTTGTTTGTTTCTAGGTCCTTCATTGTTCATGGCTTTCACTAGTTTCCATAGTTTGTTTCCATCCCTGTCAAAATTCAGGTTTTCTGTTTTTTTCCTCCAACAATCTCTTGTTGTTTGATTTATTGTTCTTTTATATTTTGCTGAGATGGCTTTGAGAGAGATGTTCGCTTCAGTTGTTTGTTCTCTCTCTGCGGTCTTCCTAGCATCTTCAACTTTGTCCTCCAAAAATTGTAGTTCTTCAGTCCAGTATGGTTTGTAATTTTTCCTTGCTCCTCTTGGAATAGACTCAGTGGCCGCCTGTATTATTGCTCTGTTTAGACTTTCCACCATTTGCTTCATGTTGCCATATCGTGTATTTACGTTTTCACAATATTTGTCTGTTAGTATGGCAAATCTGTCCCAATCTGCTCGTTTGTAATTCCAACGGGGCAAAGGCTTTTGCTCCTGTGGAACATACTCCATATTTATTACAAGCTTGATTGGTCTGTGGTCACTACCTGCTAATTGGTCCAGCACATGGCGATCGATTTTGTGGAGGATGTCTCCTGTGCAGAAAGCTAAGTCTGGAGTAGAAGTGGTAATCCATCTTCTGGAGTAGAAGCTCGGTGTGTCATCCGCTTTGTTAAGTAGATGGAGATTTGAGTCTATTTCCCAGTCCTCCACTTCATCTCCTCTTTTGTCAGTATCTGGGTATCCCCATCTTTCTGAACGGCTATTAAAGTCTCCGACAACAATGCAATTTGTGTCAGTTATTTCCATGTTTGAGAGTGTAAGATCCTTATCTGCCGGGCTATATAGATTGTAAATTCTTATTTTCACGCCCTTTATCATTATATCAACACCTATAATTTCCGTTTGGTTGTCAGAGATCACAGATACTTCGCTGCAAGGTATTGTATTTCGTGTAAGTATTACAACTCCTCCTTTGTGTCCTTCGCGGTCGAAACGTGTGGCCTGATATCCCTCGACTGAAAATGTGCGATTGGCGTTGAGGTGTGTCTCTTGAATGCATGCCACATCTATTCTATCTTTATGAAGACGCTGTGTTAGGGAGGCTTTCTTGTTATAAACTCCTTCTGCATTCCATTGTAGTATGTTGAGTGTCCGGGGTGTTTGGTCAATAGCTCTTAACCTACTCCTCTGTGCCTTGACTCCACAGCACAGGGGAAGGTGACCACCAGTAGTCATGGGTGGACCCCCTCGAGGCAGGGGGCCCGGCACTATCACCGCCTGATGGGACTTCACGGGATTAGCACCATAACGATTAATTTTCATCTGTGGCATCATGAAATGATAAAGTTACGTTGCACTTCTTTGTCAAGCCTGTGGCTCAGTACATCCGATTTCGACAAGCATTTGTTCAGGATGCTTTCCCTAGCCTTTGACTGTCCCCAGTCTACCTACAAGGCAGCAGGTTTGTGCGTCACTTCGTCTGGTCCCTCTCCCTTGACCTGTCCGACATGGGTGACCCTACCAGTAGCTGTGCTACCGTCGGCATAGCTCTTGGGGTCATTGGAACGCTCAAGCCCCTCTACCTCGTCAAGGTGGACGCACGGCAGAGGGGCAATGGGTACCATTTGTATTGGAATACTTTGCTGGTTGTTGAAGATGAAGACTGAGCGCTTATGGGAATGCCCCGAGTGCAATGATGTCGGTTCTTGGCTCAAGTCAACTCGATCTGCATTTGTATAACTGGTGTAGGTACTTTCCTCTCGACCCGGTACAGAAGTACCACCTCCACGGACTGCGTTGCATATCTTCCTTTCTCCTCTACAAAAGCCAGAAACCAGTATCGGTGTGCAACACCGGTACTTACGCTTCACATCTGCACAAAGACCAGGCGACATTAGCTTGACTGGGAACCTAGTATAGGCATAGACCGCACCACGTTGAGTTGCCCCAAAATCCGTGCCATTGTAGGTTTGGTCTTGTGGTCCCTGAGGCCCATGGTCCATGTTGTGCAATGACTTGGAACAGAAACGGGTCGAGAGGGATGGAACTGATTATCTCACTAATTAAGTTGCCACGTACCCAGTCCATATCGTTTGCTGTTCACACAATTAAAGCTATATATATATAGGGTTAGAATTAAATTGTAAAAAGACACAGATTATGGTCGTCACTAAGAAGAACGAAATACCACAGTGTAATATACAAGTAAATGGGAATATTCTTCAACAAGTGAATAGGTACAATTACCTCGGAACAGTAATAACATCTGATGGGAGATGCCTTGAAGAGATTAGAACAAGAATCGCCATGGCAAAAGTAGCCTTTAGCAAGATGAAAAACATACTGACCAATAAAAAGATGTCAATTGAAACGAGAAAAAGAGTGTTGAGATGCTACATAGAACCTGTACTTTTATATGGATGTGAAGCTTGGACAATGAGCAGCCAGGCTGAAAAACATCTGATGGCTGTAGAAATGTGGTTTCTGAGGAAAATGCAAAGAATACCATGGACAGCCAGAAAGACCAATGAACAAGTCCTTCAAGAAACAAATGAAGATCGTAAACTGATCAGAGACATTAGACGTAGACAGTCACAATTTTTTGGGCATGTTATGAGAAGAAATGATTTGGAGAACTTGGTGACAACTGGTAAGATCGAGGGGAACAGACCAAGGGGAAGACCTAGAAACAAGTATCTGGATGGCTTGGCCTTGTGGCATGGTCGAGACAAAAACACGGAACTGATCCACGACTCTGTTGATCGAGTGAGATGGCAGAACATGACCGCCCACGCTTACCGGCATGGCACATGATGGATGGATATATATATATATAAAGTTAAGGATCTCTTTTCACGTCTGAAAGCGCATTGAGCATATGGTGCTACACCCATATTGTTATAGAGCAATCGGCACGCGATGGGTAACCAGTACCGCACCAGCCGCCTTTACTTCCAAAAACATTTAATATCACCCACGATAGGCTGGGTTGACAAGAGAACCCATGTAATGGGTTGACAAGAGAACCCATGTTAGGCTGGGTTGACAAGAGAACCCGTGTTAGGCTGGGTTGACAAGAGAACCCATGGTAGGCTGGGTTGACAACAGAACCCATGTTAGGCTGGGTTGACAACAGAACCCATGTTAGGTTGGGTTGACAAGAGAACCCATGTAATGGATTGACAAGAGAACCCATGTTAAGCTGGGTTGACAAGAGAACCAATGTAATAGGTTAACAAGAGAACCCATGCAATTTAAAAACAATTCGAATCCACACCGAAAGGATCGAACCCATGCCCGACGGATCGGCAGACCAGCGTCTAGACTTAAGCTGTCTACGTGACGTCAAAATCGATTTCCTGCATTATACGGACACTTCGGTCATCAGGGGTGCATTCACTAAACAACAACAGCACACAGGGGTGGTATTAGTTTGGAAAGAAGTTAGATACTATCAAACAGACAAACACAACAACAGCAGGAAATAATACCGCAAATAAGGTAATACAACTGTGAGGGTTGTAAAGATTGTATAATTACCATTCTGAGATTGCTCTTTATGAACAATAAAAGAAATAATTAGAATACCGCCCATGCGGTAAAAATACCATAATTTGAACACCGCCTGTGCGGCAGACAGGCCATAATTAGAATACCCACTGTGCAGCAGAAATACCATAATTACAACAACGTAGGCTTTGTGGATACAGGGTGTATTTGTAATGACTGTACAGCGTTTGAAAATATTGTCGGTCCAAGTTTTGTATTGACCTATTATGATGCATGAACACTACAGAGGGTGAATACAAAGCTTGAACCGACAATATTTTCAAACACTGCGCAGTCATTAAAAATACACCCTATACAATATAAATTGATAATGCAGCAGGTGAGCGTTGCCATATGGATAAGACCGCTCGTTCTTAAACATTCATGCTGAGTGTTGATGTTGATGTGGCAGGTTCAACCCTATACTGGCCAGTTGGACTTAAATGTTGACTTCTCGCCCTTGACTTGGAGATGTAAATTACAAGTACCTCAGAAATTGGAGTGGGTTACCCTGATGGCGAGGGACACTAGAAATAGGGAAAACTAATTACCACGCAACAATCAGCCCAGTGCACTAGAAGTAGTATTAGTGTATGAACTACGCTTGAGTTCAAAGCGAACGAGCGAAAACAAAAATTGACATTGCGAGTGAATAAAAAAAAGTGTTTTGCATATCCTTTACAGGACATCGCTGTCAACATCAGAATCTTTCAGCTGAGTGCTGACTTCTTGGCAAGATTACGCTCAGTAGTTTGCCATTGCTTTCTGAGCGACCGGTTCCATACTCTCATAAGTCACTGGCGCGACTCGAACCGCTCCCAGTTCTCGTGCGCTCACGTCAACCACGAGAGTATTCAGGGTTACGGAGAAAGCTGCTAACTCCTCGGCCAGAGAGACCGGCATGCGAGTGAATACAAAATTAAAAACGAAGTAGGGGGACTGTTTGTTAAGGCGCATTTGTCATACGGTGCTTGACCCATAATTTTATAGACTACTCGGCAGTCGGTGGGTGATGTGGGCTTACTTTAGACTGGGTCAATATGAGAACCCAGGAAAGTTTTGAAAATTCCGTTCCTTCTCTCTACCTCCTCCCCTCTCTCTCCCTTTCTCTCCCCATCCTCCTCTTCCCCTCTCCCGTCTCTCTCCCCTTGTCTCTCTCGTTCGCTCGATTCAAATTGTTAGTACAACCCCATCTATTCTATAGTGTAATTATTTTAGTCCCTTGACATTTAAACATTAATTACTTTATGAAACAACAATTTGTGCCCAATCAATCAATCAATCAATCAATCAATCAATCAATCAATCAATCAAATGCCGTTTCCTCAGTATACGGTTGGCTATAACTGCTGAGCAACATGCACTGCCATCTGTTGATCACACTTCTCTTGTTGTTATCTTCCTATTCTAAACGTTGATCATATCTTGTCTGTCTGGGACTTTTTCCTTCAGAATGGTTTCTCTAAGAGTTCTTAGATAACCAGACCACCACCACCACCACCACTACTACTACTACTACTACTACTACTACTACTACTACTACTACTACTACTACTACTACTACTACTACTACTACTACTACTACTACTACTACTACTACTACTACTACTACTACTACTACTACTACTACTACTACTACTACTACTACTACTACTACTACTACTACTACTACTACTACTACTACTACTACTACTACTACTACTACTACTACTACTACTACTACTACTACTACTACTACTACTACTACTACTACTACTACTACTACTACTACTACTACTACTACTACTACTACTACTACTACTACTACTACTACTACTACTACTACTACTACTACTACTACTACTACTACTACTACTACTACTACTACTACTACTACTACTACTACTACTACTACTACTACTACTACTACTACTACTACTACTACTACTACTACTACTACTACTACTACTACTACTACTACTACTACTACTACTACTACTACTACTACTACTACTACTACTACTACTACTACTACTACTACTACTACTACTACTACTACTACTACTACTACTACTACTACTACTACTACTACTACTACTACTACTACTACTACTACTACTACTACTACTACTACTACTACTACTACTACTACTACTACTACTACTACTACTACTACTACTACTACTACTACTACTACTACTACTACTACTACTACTACTACTACTACTACTACTACTACTACTACTACTACTACTACTACTACTACTACTACTACTACTACTACTACTACTACTACTACTACTACTACTACTACTACTACTACTACTACTACTACTACTACTACTACTACTACTACTACTACTACTACTACTACTACTACTACTACTACTACTACTACTACTACTACTACTACTACTACTACTACTACTACTACTACTACTACTACTACTACTACTACTACTACTACTACTACTACTACTACTACTACTACTACTACTACTACTACTACTACTACTACTACTACTACTACTACTACTACTACTACTACTACTACTACTACTACTACTACTACTACTACTACTACTACTACTACTACTACTACTACTACTACTACTACTACTACTACTACTACTACTACTACTACTACTACTACTACTACTACTACTACTACTACTACTACTACTACTACTACTACTACTACTACTACTACTACTACTACTACTACTACTACTACTACTACTACTACTACTACTACTACTACTACTACTACTACTACTACTACTACTACTACTACTACTACTACTACTACTACTACTACTACTACTACTACTACTACTACTACTACTACTACTACTACTACTACTACTACTACTACTACTACTACTACTACTACTACTACTACTACTACTACTACTACTACTACTACTACTACTACTACTACTACTACTACTACTACTACTACTACTACTACTACTACTACTACTACTACTACTACTACTACTACTACTACTACTACTACTACTACTACTACTACTACTACTACTACTACTACTACTACTACTACTACTACTACTACTACTACTACTACTACTACTACTACTACTACTACTACAAATACTAAAGATAACAAGAGCAGCTAATAATAATCATAATAATTATAATAATAACAATAATAATCATAATAATAAAGTCAACAAGTATTAAGAAGAATTAAGATTACTACTGCCACTTTTGCTGTTGCTACTGCTGCTGCTACTACTGTTGCTGCTGCTGCTACTACTACTACTACTACTACTACTACTACTACTACTACTACTACTACTACTACTACTACTACTACTACGACTACTACCTCTGCTGCGGCTTTTGCTGACACTACTACTATTATTGCTACTGCTGCTGCTGCTATTACTATTATGACTACTAACGACAACAAGAGGAATAGTAATAATAATAATAATAATAGAAAAAAATATAATTATAATAGTAAAAAAGTAATCTAAAGCATCACCTATTCAAAAGATTTAAAAGTGTCACAAAAGTGCAGTTAGTTGCATGAAAACGGTACCGAATGTCTATCTGAGGCATATGTCCATTTGTTCACCAACTTGACGATATAAGACAAGTTTGTAGAACCTATTGTTAACACCGTCCTCACTTGAGGCCGGTATGGACATTAGAAGATTGTTTAAGTGAAAAGAAAAGAATGCCCACAGGTCACAAAAAGGCGACTACAATCGGACCGCTTTTCTTACAAAGGGGAATAACACACTAACAAACGTTAATTCGGCCACAGGACGGAAACACTCCGATACTTTGGCGTAGTCATAACAGCACTTACACTGTGAAGTAGTTAGCTTTAGGCACGTAGTGGTCCTTGTGGGCATTGGGTTTGAGTCTGTTGACAATGAAATAACCTAATACCCATTGAGGAAACTTGGCCAACCTTGGACTATTTCCAATCAGTCTCCACGTGCTGCGCTGAACCATGACCTGGTTATATTCTACAGGGTGTCCGTAAAGTCTGGACATATGGGCAAAAATACAACTTTTTATTCAAATAACATATTCAATATGATTTCCATCATATGCAATGCAAATGTTGATGCGTTTCACAAAATTTTCGTGAACGCGATGCAATAAATCTACATTGCCTTCAATTTTGGTACATTCACTCCTTATTTGTTGAGACAATATACAATTATCCCATGCGTACAGACTTTACGGACACCCTGTAAGATATCTGTCAAGAAAATCCAGTATCTATCCTGCACACCCCGATGGATTCTGGGACAGGAGAGGGGAAGGGGAGATCAACAACACAGTTCCCGTGGTTACGGTGTCTGACTGCCAGGTCGCGGGAAAGTGCTCTACACCAACCTAACTGAGAGATGCGAGCCATTGTCAGACATGCTAATGCGTCCGAGTTACACCAGAAGAAGACAGCCCACATTCTTTGGGCATGACCAAAGGGGAAAGCTGGCGTTTGTATTCACCATGGAAAAGTTCGAGAGGAGGAGGAGGAGCAGGGAGAGACCAAGAATACAGATGCTGGATAGTCTGGCATCATGGCATCGGGCAACGAGGAACGAGGGACCCTGGAATACTGGGCATATGAAACGGGATTCCTATTTTTATAGACCAATCGGTACTCGGTGGATGTTATGGTCAGTATCTCACCGGCCTTTTTGACTTCCTGAGACATTTCCTGGCACAAATTTTAGGGCAGGTTTATCTTACTACCAGGTCAGTTTAAAAAAAATTTCGAACCCGACAACTTCTTTAATAACTTCTGTGCATTTTCCCACGAGAATGTAAAGAAGATAAAGAGGTAGAAACGGTCGTAGAAAGGGAGACTGTTTATGAAGATCAGAATTCCCCGAATGTTTCTGACGATCAGAATTCCCCGACTGTTTCTGACGATCTGAATTTCTCGATTTTGATTGCTGCGCGGTGAAGTTTAGACTACTATCCACCTTGATTCGATGTCTTATCACGCATGCGTGTCAGAATACGAGAACATACAATTTAGTTACGCATATCCGTCTCGATTATTCGTTCTATCTGATAAATTAGGAGCTTAGTGGCATAGTAAATAACGCAAAGGCTCCCGTGTTAATCCCCAAGTGTCGAACTTGCTTTGTAAAATAGGTATCAGGAATAAAGACGCTGAAGAAGTGGGACAAATTGAAACTTGACATCTCTGCAACACAGGGGAGAACAATCCACTAACACAGTTTAGTCCCTAGGTGCAATTGAAACATTGGGATATATTGTTCTGGTCATCAACTAGATTTACACCGTGAATGTGAAACAGTGTTAGGCGTGTAGTGTTCGTGGGTAGCGTTAAGAATCACCAATTTCAGACACGTGTAACGTCTGCTGGGAGTCTTATAATAGCTACGAAGTGGTTAAACCCTTTGCTTATCCCTCCGAAAGTCGTGGGTTCATTTCTGCACTCCGTCGTTCAGTTCACGAGTTTAGTTTCATGGGAGACTCCCAGGGGTCGTAGCTGGAGCTATTCTGTTCGTACTCTGCGATGCTTTGGGCAGGCGGCTCTGAGAAAAGAGACCTATCCATATGGGATTAAACCTGGTGCAGTGAACAGTAGAATCTATCACGGAGTATTTTAACCTCAACATGGCAACAGAGCCGGCAGAGGAAATAAACATGAGACAAAAGCATGCGAAGTCGGACATGCTGACCTTTGTACACCCCTATGTGCCAGGCAACACCCCCCCCCCCCCCAACCCCCACGAAAGTTGAACGAAGAAGAAGAACATTCTGGGCCCATTTTAGAAATGTAAAAGGCCCTTTTATACGTGTATTGGGCGTATATTGGGTAGATGGTGCTAAACTCCTATTTATATGGACCAATCGTCACTCGGTGGATGATGTGGTCAGTATCACTCATCATCATCATGTGCCACACCGATAAGCCTGTGCGGTCATGTTTTGCCATCTCACTCGATCACCAGAGTAAAGGAATACTGTAAAGGAATAAATTGTCAGTTAATGCAAGAAATAAGCAGTACTTTAGCAACTCTATAGGGGACACGGTGCAAGAAAAATAAGCAGTACTTTAGCAACTGTGAAGGAATAAATTGTCGGTTGATGCAAGGGAAATAAGCAGTACTTTAGCAACTGTATAGGGGACAAGGTGTAAGGAAAATAAACAGTACTTTAGCATCTGTCTAGCAATAAACTGTCGGTTGAGCAAGGGAAATAAGCTGTACTTTAGCAACTGTAAAGGAAACACGGTGCAAGGGACATAAACAGTACTTTGGCAACTATACAGGGAACACGGTGGTTGATGAAAGGGTACTTTAGCAACTGTACAGGGAACACTGTGGTTGATGCAAGGGAGTTTAGTTTAGTCGACGGATCAACATCACGGCACACGGGCGTAACCCATAAGTGATCCATTCTACTCCTAACTCGAGCATGAGTCCGGAGAATATCAGCTCAGTGCACAAACTCTGTAGCACCGGCAAGGATCCTAAAATACTTTGGGTAGATTTTTAACTGGAAATTTTGCCCGGGCAGCGCTGGTAGGCTACTCTTTTTCGATTTCCAACTGCCATGGGATTAATTACGTGCGCAACAATACACAGGGGCGTCCGATCTCACTACCCAGAGACTAGTGGAAATTTTGTTACTAGAAGTCCGCGTGAAAAAATTTCGGCCCTCACCGGGGCTTGAACCCGGGACCTCCAGCACTGGAGGCGGACACCATACCTCGAGACCACTCAGCTCCCTGATGAAGGGGCATAAGCAGCTCTGTGGCAACTGTAAAGGAATAAATTATTGGTTTATGCAAGAGGAAAAGCAGTAATGTACTCGTATTAACAATTATAGAGCATATGTGACAATTTGAAGTTTTATTACTCCAACTATGAGAAAATAAATTTTGGTTCAGCAACAACAGTCCATTACCCCATATGGACAATAATCACTTTTGGTACTTTAGCGACTGTATAGGGGACACGGTGCAAGGAAAATAAACAGTACTTTAGCAACTGTCTAGGAAGAAACTGTCGGTTGATGCAAGGGAAATAAACAGTACTTTAGCAACTGTACACGGGACACGATGGTTGATGCTAGGGAAATAAGCAGTACTGTAGCGATTGTAAAGGAATAAACCTGTTAGGGTAAACCCAGGACTATCATTCTGAGCCGGTGATAGACCCTAACTATAACTTCTCCTTGAAGTTGAATGTGGTAGGGGTAATGGGGAAATCGAGATCGAATTAATAATTTTGGTTTCCGGTGCGTTGATTGCGATGTAGCGGGTTAAACCCCTACACCGTTCAGTTGGACAAATGTACTGACTTTTCGTTCTTGACTTGAGAATGTTAAGAAGTCTGAGTTGGTTCGCCTGATGGGGAGGGACACTGGTAATAGGGAAAGCAAATCCAAGCAAACATCAGTCCGATGCAGTCCTCAGTAGTAGCAAATACTAGTAATGGTGGTAGAACCTGTATGGACCATCCAATGTATGGACTATTTAATGTATTGTCTATCCAATTATGGAGTATTTAATGTATGGACTATTCAATGTATTGTCTATCCAATTATGGAATATTTAATGTATGGACTATTCAATGTATGGACTATTCAATGCATGGGCTATTCAATACAGTTCAATGCGAGAAAATGAAAACGAATCCTATGCCTTCTTCAGCATTGGTTGCCAAACATGACAGTTAAGTTAGTAGCATTCCCTTTACAGGACTTCGCAATCAACCCTAGAATTTCTTGACTGATTGTGATTTGCAAGGCAAGATCACGTTCATTAGTTTGCCATAGCCTTCTAAACGATCGGTGCTCATATCATTGTTAAAAAATCAACATAAGGCAGTCTGCTTTCAAATCTCATGCAGCCGATTTAGAACGCGGTATGCGGGATTGCTAAACGCGTTCGTTGCCCCGTCGTCACAGACGCCGGCATAAGTCAACAATTTTAAATACGGGGTGTATTTTTAATGACTGTGCACTGTTTGAAAATATTGCCGATCCAAGTTTTGTATTTGCCTATTATGCTGCATGAACTTTACAGTCTGTACGCGCGTTTTTTGGTTTAATAAATGATGTCCTTTGTTTACCCTTTTCTCTTCTCTTCAGTATTCCCCACATCCCGTCGCCAGTACTCCCTTTGCACACAATGGATAGGATCTGCAGCATTTAGTGGATGCTTTTTTATATACTGAGCAAATGGGATTAGAATTAAACTGTAAGAAAATACATGTTATGGCAATCTCTAAGAAGAAACAAACACCACAATGTAACATCCATGTAAATGGGAAAATCCTTACATAGGTGAATCAGTACGTCTATCTCGGAGTATACATATCGAAGATGCTTTGTAGAGGATAGAACACAATTTGCAACGGTAAAGGTAACCTTTCGCAAGATGGAAAACATACTGGCAAAAAAAAATAAATAAATAAATAAAAAACTGTCACTTGCATTAAGAAAAAGCACGTTGACACGCTTTCTAGAACTTATATTATTGTATGCATGTGAAACATGGACAATAAGCAGGCAAGTTGCGAAACGTCTAATGGCAATGAAATGTGGTTTCTGAGGATAATGCAAATAATACCATGGACTGACAGAAAAACGATTGGGACAGTCTTTCACGACACAAATGAAAACCGTAAGTTGATTAGTGGGATAGACAAAGAAGTCAAAATGTTTTTGGGTGCGCTATAAGTAGACTGCCGGCTTCCTGGCCTAGAGGTTAGCGACTTTTCTCCGTAATATCGTATACTCTCGTAAGTAACGTGACGACGGTGAGTTTTAGCAGCGGTTCGAATCGCGTCGGTAACCTACGGGGTATATGAGCCAGCCGCTCAGAAAGCAATGGCAAACTACTGAGCGTAATCTTGCCAAGAAATCAACAATCAGCTGAAAGATGCTGATGTTGACAGCGATGTCATGTAAAGGATATGCAAACATTTTTTTTTTTCATAAGTAGACTAAACTGGAAAACTTAGCGATAACTGGCAAAATTAATTAAAAGAGCAAGGGGAAGGCAGAAAAAATAAATACCTGGATGGCTTGGCCACATGGTAACATCGGAACAAATGACACAGACTTGATCAAAGACTGGTGATCGGTTGAGATGGCCAACTATAATCGCCCACGCTTATCGGTAATGCACATTATGATGATAATGCCTATCTTGTTAGGGTGTGTCAAAGCCCCGAATCGCCGCTGTATGATTGCGTCAAGAAGTATTCTTTCATTTGTTATATTTTCCACATGTTGTCCAGTTTTGCTAGTGTTTGTTATTTTTCAGGAACATCACATCCCGAATATCTCTGTGTGTCTTTCCTCCCTGGGCTCCCAACAACATTACACCCCAGCTAAAACTGTCTTTCTCCCCATCCCCCCTGGGGTCTTCCACTCACACCCGCCCCATTATTTCTCAGGGTTGATTGTTTTCCTCGTAGCCAGGTCACTCACCTTACTGTCAATGACCCAGCATATGTCATAAGTTATTATGCCTTTTTAGAAGCACAGTGTAACAAACTATCGTCTGTCAAGACGGCAAAGTGCTAATTCAATAATGGTAAGTAAGTAATAAAAGGACCCTCTAACACGAGTTCTATCCCATTGGGCATATGGTGCTTATCCCATATTTTGGTGACTAATCGGAACTCGATGGTAATGTGGTTAATGTCACGCCGATCATTTTTACTTTCCAGGACATTTTCTGGAATTAATGTTAGACTGATTGGACACGGGAAAACCAGGTCAATAATACATAAATAAATAAATAACTAATACAAATTAAAAAAAACAAACAAACAGAAAAGAACACATTTTAATGGGAATTCGAACTCATGACTACAGGACGGGTAAACTTCTAGCCACAACGACTAGCTACCACGCTACCGAGATTAAGAAATAAAATAATGTCAGATGTAAATTGAATGTGATTAAAATTGTATATGTGTCCTGAAGCAGTTGCCTGCCATGGGTTTGTGATATGATTAGGGCTTAACTTGTTGTTGGTCTCAATACACGGAGGATTAGATGCCACATCTTTCTCTCACTTTGCCGGCGTCGAATCCTCGCCTGACCGTGCTTATGACATCCTCTTTTAAAGTTGCATATCCTTTACATGAAATTTGCAGTCAACACCAGCATTTTTCACTGTTGTTGATGTCTTGGCAAGTTTTACGTTCAGTAGTTTGCCAAACAAACAGCAACAATTCACCTAAACGAACATCCCTTGAAACAAGTAAAGAGTTTCAAGTACCTAGGAAGTATAATATCATCAAATGGCAGATCAGAAGACGAGATCGAAAATAGGTGCAATAAGGCAATTCAACTCATTGGACAAATGGCACCAATACTAAAGAACAAAAATGTATCAATAACTACTAAGAAAACACTTTACAACACAATCTTCCTACCAACTCTGTGCCACCAATGCCAAACCTGGACAATGACAGAAAAAGAGAAAAGAAAAATCACAACAGAAATGAGGTTCCTGAGAAGAATACTCAACGTATCAAGAAGAGATAAGATCAGAAATGAAGATATCAGGACTAAAGTGGGGGTTAAAGCAGCACTAGATTTTATTAGAAAGCAGCAAGTCAAATGGTTTGGCCATGTAAGTAGGCTACCAGTCAACAGCATGTCACAACAAGCAATGATGTACAGACCAGATGGAAACAGAGGAAGAGGCCGACCACGTAAACGTTGGACGGAGGGAATAGCAGAATCCATGGGAATGTCGATATACGAAGCCCATAACCGGGCACTCTCACGAAGTTTATACTTCACTTCGACACCGCAAGGTACAAGAGGAACATGATGAGATGAGATGAGATGAGTTTGCCATTGCTTTCTGAACGAACCATACCAATTTGTAAAAAAATTTGTTTAAAAAAAAAAAGCGCACGCGGTCTGCAGCAAAATCGCCCACAGCTGTGTTTCGAACGAGAGTATACGGGATCACTAACCATGTCCGTAACACCTTCGCCATGGAGGGTTCTATGACATCATCAGCACAGTTCAAATTGATGGGGGAAAAAACAGTGGTCTCCCCTTCACTCGAAACTGGTTGCAGGATTTCATTAGTTATATCTCTTTGACCAGGTACTTAAAAAAAGTCATTTACCTTGCCTTTTCAGAACGTCGCATTTAACGCCAGCATTGTTTAGCTGTTTGTGATTCACTAGGCTAGTTTACTTTCAGTAGTTTGCCATTGATTTCTGAACCACGGACGCTCATACCATTATTTGAAAGCCAGAGCAAGACGGTCCACTAAAAAATCGCCAGCAGCAGTGTATCGAACGCGATATACGGGATTGCAACTTTCTCTGAATGAAGAAGTTACTGAAAGTCAAACTTGACCACACAATTACCCCTTATGGATAACAATTCCATTCAAGCTTGTGAGGATAAAACCTGGGCAGCTGCTATTTGCGGCTGACTCAGTCACAGGATTATTAATATGAGCTAGGGATGGACCCTAATATAACTTCTCCTTGAGGATGAGCGGGGTAGAGGTAATACTAGAATCGAATGGTAGAATCGAACCATGGTGGTTTGACGGAGGCATATCCAAAACTGGCGCACCTTCCAAGGCAAAAGAGGAACATTATTCTCTCTACCTCTCTTCAGATCGGTGGACTGCCGAGAACATACTGCACTTACGTGAAATCAGTGTAGAAGGCACTAACCAATACCCTGACCCAGGAAGCAAACATCAAAGTACTCTTTCTATAAGAGCTGTTCCTACTTTTGATGTCGGAGTGGGTTCGCCCACTGGCGAGGGATACTGGTAATAGGTAAGCTAATCCACACGCATAAATCATTCCAGGGCACTCTCTTCTTCTTCTCTCCTCCTCCTCCTCCCCTTTCTTCTACCTCATTTCAGTTAGTCGGATATTTAATTGAGAACGGAGCAAGACGAAACAATTGGTTGGATTGCTGATTGTTAGGCGTGGCTCAGTCGTGTTAAGAGGTTACCTGGTTCGAATCCCGGCATAGTGTTGAGCATTGTTACAAGAACCTTTTGTTTCTAATGATATTTTTATTTTAAAGCCTCGTTGCCATGGATTGGTTGAATTGTACCTCATGGAATATTGACGAAAAGTCACCTAGAAGGATGTGACGATCGTTGATCGTGACGTACGTGGTGAGCGAGATTTTCACCGGTGCGAACGCACGTGATTGCGAGTGTGACAAGAGCATTGAGAATCATTCGAGTCGTGGCGGTTAGCGTGATCGGACGCACCATGATGTAGAAGATGCTGATGGCCACATAATGCGCCTACCATGTTACTATGTGTGTAGATCTGTTAGATTGTGATTTTTTTTTTCATATCCTTTACAGGACATCGCTGTCAACATCAGCATCTTTCAGCTGTATGTTGATTTCTTGGCAAGATTACGCTCAGTAGTTTGCCATTGCTTTCTGAGCGGCCGGCTCACATACCCCGTAAGTTACCGATGCGATTCGAACCACTGCTGATTCTCACCGTCATTACGTTACCGACGAGAGTATACGAGATTACGGAGAAAAGTCATAACCTCTAAGCCACGAAGCCGGTAGATTGTGATTTAGTGTTGTACATTTCTGTGCGTGACTTGTTATATATAACATCTGATGGGAGATGCCTTGAAGAGATTAGAACAAGAATCGCCATGGCGAAAGTACTAAGTAGTCTTTAGCAAGATGAAAAACATTCTTACCAATAAAAAGATGCCAATTGAAACGAGAAAAAGAGTGTTGAGGGGATACATAGAGCCTGTTCTTTTTGTATGGATGTAAAACTTGGACAATGTGCAGTCAAGCTGAAAAAAAACATCTGATGGCTGCAGAATGTGGTTTCTGAGGAAAATGCAAAGAACGCAGTGAACAGATAGAAAAACCAATGACCAAGTACTACAGGAGACAAATGAAACTCGTCAATTGATTAGAGAAATTAGACGTAGATAGTCAACATTTTTTGGACATGTTATGAGAAGAAATGGATTGGAGAACTTAGTGATAACTGGCAAGATCGAAGGGAACAGACCAAGAGGAAGACAGAGAGAAAAATACCTGGATGGCTTGGCCACATAGCATGGACGAGACATGAACACTGAGCTGATCTACGACTCTGGTGATCGAGTGAAATGGCGAGTCATGACCGCCCACCCTTTCCGGCATGGCACATGATTCATTGATTGATTTCTGTGCGCAAATGATTCAGTATATATTGTACACTAGATTCAGGAATAAATCAAAGAAATTCGCATGGGCGTTGTGTTTTAAACGAGGTATGAAGTTGAGAAGCGACAGAAAGAAAGAGGTTACAAAACCTGCCAGGGGAGGACTGAATTAGTTAGTAGACACTTGTAGTCTGGAACGTTCGAAAGACAAGGCAATTAGCCCAAACGAACTCTCTGGGGACTATCTCTAGAGAGGCAGGTGGTGGTTAGAACGTTATCACCGAACAGGATCCTGGGTAAACAGCCTGTTTTTGAGTGGTACATAAAAGAAAGGCTTATACATAGGGTTGCCAGATATGTGGGCACCAAATGAAGGACGTAATAAGAAAAAAGGAGGACAAAGGAGGACATAATAAGACAAAAAGGAGGACATACTGAATGTTTCATTTAAATCGTTCCAGATTAAACAACAATCAGTACCATTTTAGTACAATAGCTGCCAATACATTTTTTTATCGTAGCAGGTGGCTGGTTTACAGAAATAAAATATTCTTTCAAAGCAATAAACAGCCTCAACAGCCTCTCAACAGTTGGAAACAAACTGAACCATCTAGTTTTAGAATGACAGAGTAGTTGCTGATAGTTAATGTTGACGTAGTCACAAAAATCCTTTAAAGTTTCTGTTCTGACAGTGTATAGAGAAAAGTAACTGAATATCTTAAAGACAATAGATTCAATGCCAATCTGCATTAAATCTGCGCCGCGTTGGATGCAGTTGTGCAGAACATGAGCGGAACATCCAACGTCTACTAATGGCTTGCTCAAGGCTACCTTCAAATGCGAGAACACATGTCTACCTTCTCTTCTGTTATTTTCACCAAAATTCACATTGGCATTGTCACCGGCAAAAGCAACACACGTGGAGTACAAATCATGTTTTTGGAGTGTTCTCAAAATATACTGTGATATAGTTTCTGTGGTTTCATTTTGTGTGTTGTCTAACTCGAGAATCTTTGTTTGGATTCCACCTGCTTTCCAGTCAAAGTACTGAACAACGATCGGAAATATTTTCTGCGAACCGTGATTGCTAGCATCTGTGGAAAGATCGAAACATGAAATACCACTTAAAGATTTATCCAATTCATCAACAGTGTGGGGGTGAGGGGGAGGGGGAGGGGGGGGGGGCAATCACCTGGTTTATTATTGCTTCAGTCTTTGTTTTTGCACAAGCAATATTTTTAGCAATTTCTGAATCTTCAAATAATGTCTGCATCAAACCAGCTGTGCAGGTCATCGAGTTGTAAGACTGATGATGACAAACTGTATGAAATGCCAAAGTTGCTTCAGCCGCATGCGCCTTCAGCAACACATTTGAGAACTTAGGCTGAAAAAAGACGCCAATGTGCTAGATGACGTGAACGCTTTGATTAGGTTTCCATGTCTCTCACTGTCAACATGGCGCTCCAAGTCAGTAGTTCTTTTGTTGGCAATGGACAAGTAACTATCGCAAATCGTACACTTTGCCTCATTCTCGTTGCATCCTTCAACGAAGCATGGAAACTTAGTTTTCATAGTGTTCGAGAATTTGCATTTTCTCTTTGTAGAAGCCATTTTCATAAACATAGACGGCAAAACTTACAAGTTAAAAAAACAAAAAACAATTGTAAGTGGCGTCTCTGCTACCGGAACCGGAAATAACATTAACATTTTTACCATAGAGACTACAGCATTGTTTCAACAGCATGAAATCAATATTAACATCTAGAGAGATTAATAACGCATTAAAAATGAGAATTGTCAAATGCTACGTATATTCAACGCTACTGTATGGCGCGGAAGCCTGGAAATTGAACAAGCAACCCGGGAAGGTTAACCCGGTCAACAAATGCCCGCAGAAGTCGGATGTGTCGGCCTAACGGTGCAAGAACGCAGCTCTACTGTAAACAGGCACAACGCAGTCATGTCCTAAAAAAAAAAATTCGGATGAACGCAGAATAATAAGAAGAAGAAGAACAACAACAAGCAACTAGAAAGTCGCATAAAAACCCATGAGATGTGGATATACAGACGAATAGGTCGTATTTCATAGAAACAAAAACAATCAAATGCAGAGGTCCTAGAAAAACTGGGAATTAAGAGAGAGTTGATGAAAGAAATAAAGAGGAGACAAGTGAAATATTTTGGCCACGTTAAAAGACATGATACTCTTATAAAAACTATACTGGAAGGCAAGGTTGAGGGCAAGCGAGCAAGAGGTAGACAACGATACAAGTGGGAGGATAACATCAAAAGATGGACGAATATCAGCCTGACAGAATGTACAGTCAAGGCGAGAGACAGACAGTGTTGGAGATCCATTGCAGCCAATCTTCATTGCGGCGACGGCCCCTGATTGATTGATTAATGAAGCAATGGGTTTCAATCAAGAATGTAAACACACGGTAGAGTGTAGATACATTGTAAGTTGTAACAACAATACATAAAAAAATAATACCATAACATATTTAAAAATCCGGACATGTTAAAGGTGTTTAGCTTTGCCTGCCGTACGGAGGACATTAGGCTAAAAAGGAGGACATTTCCTCTCTTTGCTGGACGTCTGGCAACCCTGCTTATACAGTCTGGACCTAAACAAAAGGGAACATGTTGATTGCCGACTATGTTATATGCTGACGCAGCCAGCGAAAGACGCACGCGAAGTGGATAAATAAAATGTTGCTGATAATTTCCGACTTATGTTGGGATCCTCGAGGACGGCTTTCTCTATTATAATGTCTACCAAGAAAATGAATGTACCGCGTACACAGATACTAAAGTATTACCCACTGGTGCATTTCGGAAGGTTCCGTCTGACTCAATATCAACTAGCATGTGTAGAAAACTAAGGGAAAATTCTGGTGTATCAAACATATTTTAGTATGGATCTTCCGACTACTGTTTATCCCTGTTTGAACAAACCCTACAGCAGAATGGGCCCTCCTCTGCCTGTTGGATTCCCAGTTTCCTTCGCAAGAAATCTTACCCTTCGACACAAGTCATGTGCAGGCAAGTTCAACACCAGGTCCTAGATATGAACACCATCGGGAAAACACTATTAGAGAAGTAAGAGGAGTCAATGCTTATAGACATGCAGCAGAATGATTCCTCCGACTGTATTGCAACTCCCAGTTTGTGTGCTGTAATTTCCACTTCTGTTCCATGCTTGTGCAGACCAACCTGGACATAGTCCCAGATGATATCAACGAGTGACTCTCAGCATTGTTTGTTCCTACACTGGAATGGAGATATCAAAGGATGGCTCTTTGCTGGTCCCAGGTCGGCCTGTTTGCATTATCACCAAGTGTGGGGTTGCCTATCAACCTGAGACCGGGTGTGTGTAAAAGCCTTGTGGAAAAGAGCTAGATTCTGATGAATAGGCAAAGATGCTGGACAGTCGTCATATTTTTCATTGTGGTCGATGATGTAGGGAAATACCTTCTGCCCAGTCTGAAGAGGAACTCCTGAAAGTCTGAAAGTTTGACTGACCTGGGCCTCAGCTTCATTAGGACACAGAGCCCATTAGCACAAGAGTGTTCTTGATTAGGTCCCTGAATAATAGGCATCAACAACTCATGTATTCTCCTATACACCACTTCAAGATGATTGCTGAAGAGGTCTCTCTCTTCTATGTTGTTAAAAATGCTTATCTGACCGAAGTTCCGTGACGTTTCCAGTTGTTCTTACAACTGCGCCCTTCTCACGTATCCATATGATACCAAGATATAAAACTCTGTGTAAGAGAGTTTTAACAAGACAAATGTCTTGGCTATTTAAGTACACTTGCAAATCTTGTCTTGCGTGTGTATTTCGATACATTTTTACTTCCGTATGTTGTATGTTGCTGAATATGTAGTTATGCTGTTGTTTTATCACACCTGACTACGTGTGTTCCTGTTGGCTTGTTAGTATATTGACTGATATGTTGCTGTTTCTAATAAAGTGACTGTATTTTAATTGTTAGTGTTCAGTTTTGAGTGTGTATAAAGTGTGTGCTCACTGTGTGGTTTAACTCCAAGTGTCACGAGTTGGGATATCCTTTGTCATGAATTACCCAATCTGTGTAATGCATGATCGGGGCATTCCAAACGGTGGCGCTTAGATGTAGTGTATTCAATACTAAACATGTATTCACAATTGAGACAGGTAATACATTTTTACATGAAAGACGCAGACAAATTAAAATAAATACGTTTTGCGTACAATTTGTCCGCTCAGTATATCGCTCTCTCATTTAATTCATCCACTCTGTCATTCATACATCTTTCATACAAAATAGTATTTTGTTAAAATATACAAATAAAGTTAAGGTAAGTCTTACTGCCCTTATAAAAATGGATTAGGCGATATGTTCCCTTTAAGGTAACAAGTACTTTTTGTACGTGTAATCAAAAAATGGTTTATAACCTAAATAGAAAAAATTGTATTGGAAGAATATTTCACCTATTAGTGAAAATACCTGTAATATTATGGTAGAAAATATACAAGTTACAGGTTGACATATTTTATATATATATATATATAATTAAATACAAATGTAATACATATTAACTAATAGTAAATTAATTAACTAACTAACTCCAACGACGATGTGTGTGTTGTCCTCCTGTTGTCCGTGTGTCGTGGTATCAATGTTAACAATTAATATAGCTGTCTCTTGCATGTTGTAATCGACGTAGTTCTATTCCGGCTGTTTGTGACGTTTCTTAGCAATAGCGAGTATGCAGTGTTCTTAATCTTTACACGACGTCTGTCAGTTCACTGGTTGAAATCACTTCACAGATATTATATATCGCTCGGATTGTTTTTCAAGCCTTGGCCATTGGTAATATGGCTTAATACACTATAGGGTTCTCAAAGTTTCATGTTCGTGAGTGTTAACAGTAGATTCTTCACTCGGTTCAAGTTTCATGTTCGTGAGTGTTAACAGTAGATTATTCATTTGGGCGTTGATACTTTTGGATGAAAGTTCTATAGTGGGTGTAGAGGTACACTGTTCTATGGTAGGTGTAGCGGTACACTGTTCTATGGTAGGTGTAGCGGTACACTGTTCTATGCAACAGACTAAAATATCACAGCTTATTATATGGCGAATCATTAATGTGCCTAGTGCTAGTCTGCTGGTGCATTAGTTTGCCGTGACAGTATGTCAGCAATAATATTATCAGTACCTTTGATGTGGCGGATTTCGAAGTCGAAATCTTGAAGAAGAAGACACCATCTTGATAATCGATGGTTCTTTGGCACACCTTGCGATGGCAGGTGGCTATGTCCCAGAGTTGACCAGTTTTTGCCTTATGCAGAAATGCGTGGCTGCTGGGCTTCTGGTTGACTGCCACTGCCGTCGGTGATGAACTGTATGTGGGGACTGGTGTGTTGACATTCTGGCGGCGGCATTATGCACAGTGTATCTGTGCGGGCTGTTGTTTGTCTACTTTTCACATTGGGCAGTGGGAGCGTTTTGTGTGATATTCACTGGCACAGGAACGGAGCATAATGGGGACGACCCGTTGCTGTGAAGTTGGAACTGCGACTAACTAACTAACTAACTAACTAACCTTGCTTAAGTACCAGCAGTGGCGAATTATCGGTTAAAACAACAAAATGCGAACCTAAGAGGAACTTAGATAACCGACGCATACAAAAAAGTAGACTTAATGCCTTCAACTTAACTGTGGAATAATGGATCTCAGCCTTTTTAAGCTTCCGGCTGACGTAGAGTATTGGATGTCTTACGCCTTGATATTCCTGCATCAGGCATCCTCCAATTGCGATAGCACTCGAATCTGTGGTCAGAATAAAAGGTATATCTATGTTTGGTAATCTTAATACGGGTGGGTTAGAAAAAATTGATTTCAATTTGCACATTACATCCTCTAAGCGGATACTCTTACAAAATTTTTCTGGATGATATTTTGTCAACAGATTAGAAAAAAAAAAAACTGATGTGAGTTCTGCCCAGTTTGGTATAAACTTGGCATAATAGTTTATGAGACCTAACAGGCTTCTAACCTGTTTCTTTGTAGTTGGAACTTCTAGGTTGAGAATTTTTGATACGATTCTATCGTCTGTCAATAGTTTGCCTTCGTAAATCCTATGACCTAAGAAGTCTATTTCTTTATAGCCTATTTCAACCTTGGAAGGTTTGATAGTAAGTCCAAAGAGAAGGATTTGATTAAAGACTTGTTGGAGTGTACGTAAGTGAGAAGTCATGTCTGAAGAATGGATACATATATCATCAATATATGATTGCACGTCCTTGATGCCGTGTAATAGCAGTCTAGTTAACCTGACAAATGTGGCGGGAGCGTTCTTGAGACCAAATAGAAGATATCTCCATTCGTACAGCCCAAGTGGTGTAGCGAATGCTGTTATATGCCTTGAAGAGAGAGATAGTGGTACTTGCCAGTAACCTTTAGCTAAATCAAGCTTAGAAAATAAGGATGATTGAGACATATTCAAAATGAGGTCTTCACAGCTGTTCGTTGGCTCAGCATCTGTCGTGGTTATATTATTTAATTTTCTGTAATCTATGCACAAACGAATAGTTTGGTCCTTCTTTTTCACCAGGACAACAGGCGAAGAATACTGGGATACAGATTTCTGTATTATTTTATTTTTTTCTAAGTCCAAAATTTCTTTGTCTAAATTTGCTCTATAATGTAAAGGAATCGAATATGGTCTACATTTGATAGGCGTTAGATCTGTCAACACAATTGAATGTGTTATTTTGTCAGTCTGTCCAGGTTTGTTTGAGAAGATAGTTTTATAGTCGTTAAGAAGAGACAAAATGTCTTGTCGCTGCTGTTGTGTTAAAGTGTCAGAGATTTGTATGTCCTTCATCGTACTGTCGTCGTTCATAATCGGTACTGGAATTTCCGTATTGTCTACGTCCGTCTGATTTATTACTGAAGCTACTGTTTGTAAATTGTCTTCAATGTCATTGTCGTCGTCGTCGAGACTAATAGTTGTCACTGTGTCGTTAAATTGGTCGTACCTGTCATTATCCCATATTGTCGGAACTGTGAATATGTTTTCGTCGTCTTCGTTGTCACAAGAATGAGTCGTTAATGATGATTCGTTTGTCGAGGTGTCATTCAGTCGGGTAATTGTCGTTTCGTTTTCGTTGTCCTTCTTGTCAGTCTGGTTATTAACATTTGTTATCTGCGTCTGCTTGTTCGTGTCACTGTCCTTTCTAGAATAGTACGGTTTTAACATATTTACATGGAATATTTTCAACTTTCCATTCAAAGAAATTTCGTAGTCAACTTCCGAAATCTTTTTTACAACTTTAAATGGTCCCTGCCAAGAGGTTGATAGTAAATCTCTCTTGTCAGGTAGTAATAGTAAAATGTCTTGATTTGGTTGTAATACAATCGTTTTCGCCCCTTTGTTGGCGTACTGCCTGTACCTAAAACCTTTCTCCTGTAGTGATGTTCTGGCCAGTATACAGGATCTAATGATTTTGTCTCTGGTGTCAGTGACCAAATCATAGGTGGAAACTGGTAATTGGGTGTTTACTGGTTGTGATATTATATCTTTGTAAATAGTGAGAGGTCCTCTTGGGTTCGCTCCGTATATCAATTCAAATGGAGAGAACCCCGTACTTGATTGTGGGACTTCTCTGTATGCGAACAGCACCGTTGGGAGAAGTATATCCCAATCGGCTGGATTATCAGCTGTCACTTTGGATAACATATGTTTTAGGTCCCCATTTAATTTTTCGCAAATTCCATTTGCGGCCGGTCGATAGGGACTTGTAAAACATTGTTTTATGCCTAGTAACTTAGTTACCGATTGGGTGGCATTAGATATGAATTGCGTTCCTCTATCCGATATTATCTTCTCTGGAAAGCCAAAACGGGAGAATATCTGTAATAATACGTCCGTCACATCCTTAGAGGAGATAGATTTTAATGGAATCATTTCTGCCCACCTCGAACACAAATCAACGAGTGTAAAAATGTATCTATTTCCTTTATTTGAGATGTGGTTCAAAGGACCTACTAAATCAACCGCCACGATTTGAAATGGTCTCGAGGCAGTTGTGGTTGATTGAATTTCTGCCGTAGGGTTTTTCCCTTTTTTGATTAGTTTCTGACAGATATCACATGATTTACAATGGGTTTTTATGTCTTGGCAAAATTTAGGCCAATAAAATTGGCTTAGCCCCTCTGCCGTGCGTCCACCTTGACGAGGTAGAGGGGCTTGAGCGTTCCAATGACCCCAAGAGCTATGCCGACGGTAGCACAGCTACTGGTAGGGTCACACAGGTCAAGGGAGAGGGACCAGACGAAGTGACGCACAAACCTGCTGCCTTGTAGGTAGACTGGGGACAGTCAAAGGCTAGGGAAAGCATCCCGAAAAATGCTTGTCAAAATCGGATGTACTGAGCCACAGGCTTGACAAAGAAGTGCAACGTAACTTTATCATTTCATGATGCCACAGATGAAAATTAATCGTTATGGTGCTAATCCCGTGAAGTCCCATCAGGCGGTGATAGTGCCGGGCCCCCTGCCTCGAGGGGATCCACCCATGACTACTGGTGGTCACTTTCCCCTGTGCTGTGGAGTCAAGGCACAGAGGAGTAGGTTAAGAGCTATTGACCAAACACCCCGGACTCTCAACATACTACAATGGAATGCCGAAGGAGTTTATAACAAGAAAGCCTCCCTAACACAGCGTCTTCATAAAGATAGAATAAATGTGGCATGCATTCAAGAGACACACCTCAACGCCAATCGCACATTTTCAGTCGAGGGATATCAGGCCACACGTTTCGATCGCAAAGGACACAAAGGAGGAGTTGTAATACTTACACGAAATACAATACCTTGCAGCGAAGTATATGTGATCTCTGACAACCAAACGGAAATTATAGGTGTTGATATAATGATAAAGGACATGAAAATAAGAATTTACAATCTGTATAGTCCGGCAGATAAGGATCTTACACTCTCAAACATGGAAATAACTGACACAAATTGCATTGTTGTCGGAGACTTTAATAGCCGCTCAGAAAGATGGGGATACCCAGATACTGACAAAAGAGGAGATGAAGTGGAGGACTGGGAAATAGACTCAAATCTCCATCTACTCAACAAAGCGGATGACACACCGAGCTTCTACTCCAGAAGATGGATTACCACTTCTACTCCAGACTTAGCTTTCTGCACAGGAGACATCCTCCACAAAATCGATCGCCATGTGCTTGACCAATTAGCAGGTAGTGACCACAGACCAATCAAGCTTGTAATAAATATGGAGTATGTTCCACAGGAGCAAAAGCCTTTGCCTCGCTGGAATTACAAACGAGCAGATTGGGACAGATTTTCCATACTAACAGACAAATATTGTGAAAACATAAATACACGATATGGCAACATGAAGCAAATGGTGGAAAGTCTAAACAGAGCAATAATACAGGCGGCCACTGAGTCTATTCCAAGAGGAGCGAGGAAAAATTACAAACCATACTGGACTGAGGAACTACAAATTTTGGAGGACAAAGTTGAAGATGCTAGGAAGACCGCAGAGAGAGAACAAACAACTGAAGCGAACATCTCTCTCAAAGCCATCTCAGCAAAATATAAAAGAACAGTAAATCAAACAACAAGAGATCGTTGGAGGAAAAAAAACAGAAAACTTGAATTTCGACAGGGATGGAAACAAACTATGGAAACTAGTGAAAGCCATGAACAATGAAGGACCTAGAAACAAACAAATAACAATTAAACAAGGAAATGCCTTGCTTACAGGAAAAAAGGCTGCAAATGCACTAATGGAACACTATGCCAGTGCAAACCACATTGATATTACAGCCGAACAGAAGAAAGCAATCAAAGATAAACAGATACATCGTAGATATACAGAGACAGCAGCAGAATATATGATGGCAAATCTAACAATGGAAGAAATGGAACAGGCAATGAATACCCTAAAAAAGAAGACATCACCAGGAAAGGATGGAATCACAAATGAAATGCTAATAGGACTAGGCACTAAGGCAAAAAAGAAACTACTAGCAGTCCTAAATTACAGCTGGAAGAGGGGAATAGTCCCACAGGCATGGAAGGAAGCTATACTAATACCAGTCCCAAAGAAAGGAAAAGACCTGGAAGAACCAAATGGCTATCGACCTATCAGTCTTCTTAGCTGTGTAGGAAAATTAATGGAACGCATTATCAATGGCAGGCTAACATGGCATCGGGAAGAAAACCAACCCTTAACACCACGCCAAGCAGGATTCAGAAAGTACAGATCCACTGAAGATCAAATAACCTATATAGCTCAGGAAATAGAGGAAATGCATGTTTGTGGGAAAATGTACAAATGGATCAGCCACTACCTTGAGAACAGAACTGCCAGGACAAAAGTACAAGGACAAACCAGCAAAATGATGCTGTTGGAGCAAGGTGTCCCCCAAGGAGGAGTTCTTTCACCAACATTATTCCTAGCATATATAAACGACATCACGGAAAATTTTCCAGCCAGAGTACACACATCATCCTTTGCAGATGACCTAGCCATATGGACATCTGAAGAATATATTAGTACAGCTAACAGCAGAATACAGCAAGCCCTATTAGCGCTAGAGGACTGGTCAAAATCATGGCTGGTGAAGATAAGTGAGGAGAAAACAACATGCACAGTATTCTCCCTCTCAACTAAAACTCAGCAACCTAAGCTGATATTGAATGGAAAAATAATGCGCCATGAAGAAAATCCAAACTATCTAGGAGTCACCTTTGATCGTCGCCTGACATGGAAGACACAGGTTGAGAAAAATCGAACAAGAACAAGGCAAAGAATAGCAATCATGAAAAAGCTTGCTGGTACAACGTGGGGAGCAGATGAGAAAGTTCTCAAGAAGTTATATACTGGACGGGTGAGGCCAGTACTGGAATATGACATTGCAGCTTGGGCAACAGCAGCTAAGTCAAACTTTAACAAAATAAGCAGAGTCCAAAATCAAGGAATGCGAATCATAACTGTAAGCCTGAAGACAACGCCTATTAATGAACTAGAAAAGATCACTTGTTTACAACCAATGCAGGATAGAAGAGATAGCAGAGCCCAGCAACAAGCTGAAAAATTTAGAAGATTGACAGACCACCCTATGTATAAAAGGTTTAGTGGTTTTGGAAAGGGAAGACTGAAGCGTAGCAACTTTGTAGAAACTGTAAAACGAAAGATTAGGGCAGATCCCATACTTAACATATCAACAGTCAAACCCATTTACAATGCAGACAAGTTAACAGCTTGGAGACAGCAGCTACTGCCTGAGATGATAGAAAACATTCCTGGTATTGAGAAAAAGAACACTCAGCATGAAACCGAAAGAAGAGAAATAACCCTAAACTACATAAAAGAACATTACCCAAGCAGCAATTGGACCCATGCATATACAGATGGATCAGCCAAAAATTCAGTAGAGAATGGAGGAGGAGGAATTCTCCTAAATTTAAAAAATGGAGTGAAAAAAACACATTCAGTGGCAACTGGAAAGTTTTCAAGTAACTTCAAAGCGGAGGTAGAGGCTCTGAAAACTGCAGCAGAAATGCTCTTGATGGAGGAAAATAAAGAGACGCAAATAGCTATCTTTACAGATGCAAAGTCAGCTTTCTCAATACTGAAGAGCAATCACAGCACAGAAATAGCTGACCTAAGAGCAGCACTCCATGGTCTATGCCAGAAATCCAAAAAAGTTGTAATACAGTGGATACCATCACATTGCAGTATACCTGGAAATGAAGAGGCTGACAGACTGGCAAAAGAGGGCGGACGACTACCACAGCCTGACATAGACATAACCTATAACGAGGCAAAGAGGTTGATAAAAAGCACTTATAGAACCAAATGGGAATCAGAGCATTAAGGTCACCAGAAGGATGATGCATATTACAAACTCGACCGAAGAGAACAAGTAGCAATCTTCAGACTCCGCACAGAGCATAACAGGCTAAAATACCACTTGTTCAATAAACTAAAGATAGGAGATACCGATGAATGCAATTGTGGAACTGGTAAAATGACAGCTAAACATTTGCTGCAGGAGTGCCCAATATATGCAGAACAGAGAAAGATATTTTGCCCCACACCTGCTTCATTTGAGGACAAGCTCTATGGAGATATCAACAAGCTCAAGTTGACTGCAGCTTACTTTAACTACATTCAGGTTGACATTTAAAGGTGCATGAAGAAGTATTTAGACTGCCGCACTTCATACCACAGGTATGTCGGTTACAAAAGCGCCCCAGAGGCATGAAATGGAATATTGCTTGGATAGCAAATCCATTACGTGGAAAGTCCGAACCAAAAGCTCACTGTGTGGGCTTCATAAAAGGTGGAAAAAGTGTCCCAGTGGCACGAAATGGAATATTGCTTGGATAGCAAATCCATTATGTGGAAAGTCCGAATCGAAAGCACACTGTGTGGGCTTCATAAAAGGTGGAAAAAGTGTCCTAGTGGCACGAAATGGAATATTGCTTGGATAGCAAATCCATTATGTGGAAAGTCCGAATCGAAAGCTCACTGTGTGGATGTCATCTGCAGACTGCATACTTCTGGTTTCCGGAAGAACAGCCTATGGTGAATGGAAGGCCCAATATACGGAAGTGAGGCTAAGCAGCCATGTGCAGGACGTGACGATTCCTTGGGTGAGCCCAGTACCAGAGCGCTGTGTGTTGGCTCTGCAAGTATGGAAGCCTCCTTGGATGGCGGGGAATGCCCATGGTCTGCCCCTGCCTTCCCTTGAGGGCTGACCAGGATGTCTTTGGCTGTTCTATATGGGCCAGCTGGGATGGGGGATAACACCACAACAGTGAGAGCCAAACGTCCTAAGAAACCCCCGGGAAGGTTAACCCGGTCAACAAATGCCCGCAGAAGTCGGATGTGTCGGCCTAACGGCGCAAGAACGCAGCTCTGCTGTGGACAGGCACAACGCAATCACGTCCGAAAAAAAACTCCGGATGAACGAAGAAGAAGAAGAAATCACTAGTTGTTCAGCAAAACACCAAAGGAATGTTGCCGCTTTCAATGATTTAAGTTGTTTTTGGACCAATCAAAGACATATTCCTTGTGTGGGGGTAAATATAAGACGGTTGGAAAAATTTCATAACGATGCAACAGACAGTTTTCAAAATAATTGATCGTGAATGAAGGCAAACAAATGTGGACATATTATAGTATTAAATGACTTGCCGGATGGCATGGGTGACTATGTCTCTTCACAACCCTCACTCTCTACTGTTATGTATGATATGGCTCTTAACGCTGGCAGCCAGATCAAATATTCCAACGCTGATTTGTAAGGCAAATCTTTCAAAGCTATTCTAAAGACCACAATATCGACGCAAATGCCTTGGTGTCTATAAATGCTTCTGAATGCATCTGCATCTTTTTCTCTTCCCTTTCTATTGCTCTGTCTTCTCGTGCAATATTTTCTGCATGTGTCTTTTGTGCCCATTCTGAAAGTTTCTCCTCAATATATCCTAACCTAATACCTAATTCGATACACTGTTCTAATGTTGACATCTTGTATTTTAGTTATTGTTCACTTTCTTGAAATTAAATCCCTTTGAAATTAGTTTGGGTGTACAAAAATTGGTTATCCCCCTTAATGTTTACATTCAAATTTACACGAGCAGGTTTACTTGGTTATGAGATTAGCATATACATAAAAATCAATACAAAGAAAAAATGTTACATCAATGAAACATGGATGAGTATCGCTTAGGGAAATAATGAGCATGAAATGAAACTCATCTTAATTTTCCTGATCTCTCGACTGTAGTCTTGTTGTGCTTTCCTGTTTTCTCGCCACTGCTGGAGTACATACACAGGTTACATACACACAATATTTCGCGGAACAATCTGATATTGGAATAAAAAAAAAATTAGTAACGGTCAATGTAATTGTCACAGTCATGTCAATGTCAAATTTTTTTAACATCAGCATAATTTCAAATATCAAATATTTTTGTAGAGGGACTATAATAGCTTATTCACAGATAATATGATGATAGCTGCAAAGTTTTTGACTTTGTCATGTATGATATATATATTTTTTTTTACTTGGCAAAACCAAGAGCTGTCTGCACAGTAAAGCTTCTGATTGCCAAAACCGGCTTGCCCCCAAATAGCCTGTCACCGTCCTAGATCTCTAGGGAATTGAAACTCGGGCTCATACAGGCAACAACTCCGTTTATATGCAATATAACATCATTTATTATCAATATGTTACAGTGAGCTGGCGAAGAGAGTTTTCGCAAGCCAGCAATCTGTAAGTTGCGTATCACAGGAGTTTACAATAAACATGATTATCACAACAACTCTATCAGCTATCTAACATATGCATAAGACCCCTAAATACACTTGGGTCGAAACTATCAAGTCCCCCTTAAGGTAAGCCCTGTTGCTTCCTCGATGTCCAGTCCGTGTCTGCCTTTCCACACGTGTCGCAATCCGACACGGGTGGTAACTCTCTCTGAGTTTCTCGTGGATCCCGCAATCGGCGGGCCCCATCGGTGTCCACGGGGCTGTGGACACACTGACCGGTCCTTCGAGAAGGCTCTGGATTATTCGAGCCCTCGAGTGACTCGGTTCCTTCCCTTTAGCTGGAGTTCTATCCCTTCGCTAGTCTCTCTTACTTCTATGTTGGTACCGCCCCTATGTGAGGCTGTGACAGATGTGTTCTAAAGCCAAATTGGCAATGGATATTAGATGGGTGGGACACAACTGAGTGCAGTCATTCGGTCCCTGGATAATGGGGATATAATCTGCTCTGCCTTGGAGAGGAATACATATCGGCATAACAAGAGGAAAAGAGAGAATAGGACTGTTTAATTAGTCTAGTTCTTGTGTTTTGAATTTTGAGTGTGTTTTGATTTTGAGTGTATTGATGATGGGGATACATGTTTGCATATCCTTTACAGGACATCGCTGTCAACATCAGCATCTTTCAGCTGATTGTTGATTTTTAGGTAAGATTACGCTCAGTAGTTTGCTATTGCTTTCTGAGCGGCCGGCTCACATACCCAGTAAGTTACCGACGCGATTCGAACCGCTGCTGATTCTCATCATCGTCACGTTACTTACGAGAGTATTCGAGATTACGGAGAAAAGTTGCTAACCTCTAGGTCAGGAAGCCGGCGGGGATACATGAGGTTATCAAAATGCTTATGATGTCACATGTCATCTAATGCATATCCATAGAAACTCAATACTGTGAATACACATATATGTATACTCTGGATCTTGATTTAATTCTTGATGAACAAGTTTGTCCCAATGTTGATGTTTACGTCAATTGCTTATTGATGTTTGTTCAACAGTGGTTGTTTTATATGTTGTAAACAATCAATGTTCTCTGACACTATATCAAATTCAAAAGGTGATCAAGAGGGAGGGGACACCTACATATAGATACCATTGTCAAACGGAGTGAATTGTTTCCCCCTTGTATCTGTGGTAAATTTCCCTGATCACCTTGCTTTGTAGAAGTGAGTGAGATTGTTATTTCATCCCTTCTGGGATCCCCTAGACAAACTTATAGTATGTTCCGATTTGAATGCCTTCATTCACGATCAATTATTTTGAAAACTGTCTGTTGCATCGTTATGAAATTTTCCCAGCCGTCTTATATTTACTCCCACCCAAGGAATATGTCTTTGATAGGTCCAAAAACAACTTAAATCATTGAAAGCGGCGACATTCCTTTGATGTTTTGCTGAACAACTAGTGATTTCTCGCTAAAAAAAGTTATGTTTACGGTAATGGGGGCCTGCAAATTCAGATGACACACAAAGGCGTATCCGGATTCGCATGGGAGTGGGTGCAATGAAAGAAGTAGCTTACAATCGACAGGGTCAGCTGCATTGCACCGGGTTTTTATCCCATATGGCTCAGTTTCTTTCCGCAGCGCGGAAAGCGTCGCACAAAGCACGAACGCCGTAGCTCCAGCGACGACCCTCGGAAGTCTCCGAAAAAAATGCACTCTTGAAATGAAGGACGCGGCCCGGAATCGAACATACAACCTTTGGAGCCCGAGTCAGACGGCTTGACCACTTCACCACGGAGAATCCCGAGAGGGGTGCAATGTGTAATATTAGTAAAGACAGAGAATTTACAGAGGCAAGGGGTAAATAATTTGTAAATTAACAGGAAAGTAGAAGGGCTATATTTCTAACCTTATTTTTCATTTACTTCTTGTTTCTTCAGCTGATGCTGATGCTGTAATGTTTAGGGCCTGCAATTCGTCTGAATAGTTGGAGCAAAATATCCCAGTAAGTGTTACGTAGATTAAGGTCTGCGATCTGCTCAGACCTTAATCTGTGTCGGGCGATTCCAGTAGGTTGATGATTGCTCACGGTTGCATAAAATTCAATCCATCCTTTCTCCAATAGTCCTCTTCCTCTTTCAACACACGGTCCTCACATTTTTTCCAGTAACTTTTATCAATATTTAATAGCGTGGACAGACAGACAGACAGACAGACAGACAGACAGAAAGGTAGGTAGGTAGGCAGAAAGGTAGGTAGGTAGGTAGACAGAAAGGTAGGTGGGTGGGTGGGTCGGGTGGCCGGCCGGCCGGCAGGCAGGAGATAGCTAGCTAGACAGACAGACAGACAGACAGACAGACAGACAGACAGACAGACAGGCAGGCAGACAAGCAGGCAGACAGGCAGACAGACAGACAGACAGACAGACAGACAGACAGACAGATAGATAGATCCCCGCCAGAAGCCGGGCCTTGTCAGCTAGTTTATTTATATAATCACGTTTCATGAAAGAGCCCCCATTTGGAGACACCTCTGAATCTTTGCGCTGTTTGTTTCAAAACGGAAGTCACGTGAAAATTTAAAAAAATGCGGGGACGTGTCTTGGTGAAGCTGTATTACTGTTAAAATGATGGACGTAATCTCTAAGTCATAATTTATATACCGCATATAAACAAACCTGCTGTAAAGTCTCCAGAACAAAATTTTTTTTGTTGGGTGGACATAATGATAAGGTTATTTACTAAATCTCATCATTTTCCCTCAGTTGGTTACTGAGATATTGAATTTTATATTGAGGCAACCCCCCCCCCCCCCCCAAAAAAAAAAAAACAAACAAACAAAAAACACACACTATAGCAAATATTCCCATATTTTAAATTCTACATCCCATACCGACCAGATTACATAATCAACCAGGAACAAAGAGAACTTTCCTGATTAGGAATACCACATCCCATAGCAGCAAAGATCTTCTTGTTTCTGTTATTTTGATTCGGCCGGGGAAGTTGAATGTGTTAACATCGACAGACGAAGTTGTATTATTCTGACTACATTTACGAAAGCATGGACTGTGTATGAATCATTATATCAGCTAACGAGGCTATCTGAGTTAGCAAGTAAATCAACAACCAACTGACAGCAACTTCAGTCAATTTCAAACAGTTTGTGAAAACGATGTGATATTGTAAACCTAGATTAACAGGAAGCTAGTTCGATGTGTAGTTAGCGTGTTCGAACCAGAGCCCAGCGTAAGTTGTATACGTTTTATATTTGATTATTGACATTCTAGTGTTGACAGCGGTAAGATGATAACTATCGCTCTGACGACAGAGGCCACACGACAGCTAGGGACTACGGCACATATTGCCTTGCATGTACACATACATAATGCAGAATCTCACGAAAAGTGGAGGTCAGACATTGGTGGTGCTTGGAATTTGATCACGGGGTGTCGCCATTAAAGTTTAATGTGCACTGCAACGCAAGTGCTGTGGAATAATTTTGTCTCCGCTGTTATCAATCAGAATTGTCTATTGTTTTTGTTTTCACAAAACGAGCCAGTATACTCAATTCTACTCAAGCAACAGTATGGCAACAAGGTGCGAGAGAAGTGCTTGTGTTACCTCCAGCCTAGGCCACACCTGTGCTATCTTCACATTCTACCTCCAGCCTAGGCCATACCTGTGCTATCTTCACATTCTACCTCCAGCCTAGGCCACACCTGAATTGTGCTGTCTTCTCATTCTACCTCCAGCCACACCTGTTCTATCTTCACATTCTACCTCCAGCCTAGGCCATACCTGTGCTATCTTCACATTCTACCTCCAGCCTAGGCCACACCTGAATTGTGCTGTCTTCACATTCTATCTCCAGCCACACCTGTTCTATCTTCACATTCTACCTCCAGCCTAGGCCACATCTGTGCTATCTTCACATTCTACCTCCAGCCTAGGCCACACCTGTGCTATATTCACATTCTACTTCCAGCCCGTGCCATAAATGTGCTATCTTCACATTCTACCTTCAGCCACACCTGTGCTATCTTCACATTCTACCTCCAGCCTAGGCCATACCTGTGCTATCTTCACATTCTACCTCCAGCCTAGGTCACACCTGAATTGTGCTGTCTTCACATTCTACCTCCAGCCACACCTGTTCTATCTTCACATTCTACCTCCAGCCTAGGCCATACCTGTGCTATCTTCACATTCTACCTCCAGCCTAGGCCACACGTGAATTGTGCTGTCTTCACATTCTACCTCCAGCCACACCTGTTCTATCTTCACATTCTACCTCCAGCCTAGGCCACATCTGTGCTATCTTCACATTCTACCTCCAGCCTAGGCCACACCTGAATTGTGCTGTCTTCACATTCTACCTCCAGCCACACCTGTTCTATCTTCACATTCTACCTCCAGCCTAGGCCATACCTGTGCTATCTTCACATTCTACCTCCAGCCTAGGCCACACCTGAATTGTGCTGTCTTCACATTCTACCTCCAGCCACACCTGTTCTATCTTCACATTCTACCTCCAGACTAGGCCACATCTGTGCTATCTTCGCATTCTACCTCCAGCCTAGGCCACACCTGTGCTATATTCACATTCTACTTCCAGCCTATGCCATAAATGTGCTATCTTCACATTCTACCTCCAGCCACACCTGTACTATCTTCACATTCTACCTACAGCCTAGGCCACACCTGTGCTATCTTCACATTCTGCCCCCAGCAACACCTGTGCTATCTTCACATTCTGCCTCCAGCCTAAGCCACACCTGTGCTTTCTTCAAATTCTACCTCCAGACTAGGCCACGCCTGTGCTATCTTTACATTCTACCTCCAGCCTAGGCTACACCTGTGCTATCTTCACATTCTACCTCCAGCCTAGGCCACACCTGTGCTATCTTCACATTCTACCTCCAGCCACACCTGTGCTATCTTCACATTCTACCTCCAGCCTAGGCCACACCTGTGCTATCTTCACATTCTACCTCCAGCCACACCTGTACTATCTTCACATTCTACCCCCAGCCATACCTGTGCTATCTTCACATTCTGCCACCAGCCTAAGCCACACCTGTGCTATCTTCACATTCTACCTCCAGCCTAGGCCACACCTGTGCTATCTTCACATTCTACCTCCAGCCAAACCAGTGCTATCTTCACATTCTACCTCCAGCCTAGGTCACACCTGTGCTATCTTCCCATTCTTCTTCTTCTTACTCTTCTGCGTTCATCCGGATATTTTTTTTCCGGATGTAACTGCGTTGTGCCTGTTTACAGCAGAGCTGCGTTCTCGCGCCGTTAGGCCGACACATCCGACTTCTGCGGGCATTTGTTGACCGGGTTAACCTTCCCGGGGGTTTCTTAGGACGTTTGAATCTCATTGTTGTGGTGTTATCCCCCATCCTAGCTGGCCATATAGAACAGCCAAAGACACACTGGTCAACCCTCAAGGGAAGGCAGGGGCAGACCATGGGCATTCCCCGCCATCCAAGAAGGTTTCCATACTTGCAGAGCCATCACACAGCGCTCTGGTACTGGGCTCACCCAAGGAATCGTCACGTCCTGCACATGGCTGCTTAGCCTCACTTCCGTATATTGGGCCTTCCGTTCACCATAGGCTGTTCCTCCGGAAACCAGAAGAATGCAGTCTGCAGATGACATCCACACAGTGAGCTTTCGATTAAGACTTTCCACATAATGGATTTGCTATCCAAGCAATATTCCATTTCGTGCCACTAGGACAATTTTCCCACCTTTTACGAAGCCCACACAGTGAGCTTTTGATTCGGACTTTCCACGTAATGGATTTGCTATCCAAGCAATATTCCATTTCATGCCTCTGGGACGCTTTTGTAACCGACATACCTGTAGTATGAAGTGTGGCAGTCTAAATACATCTTCATGCATTTTTAGATGTCAAACTGAATGTAGTTAAAGTAAGCTGTAGTCAACTTGAGCTTGTTGATATCTCCATAGAGCTTGTCCTGAAATGAAGCAAGCGTGGGCCAAAATATCTTTCTCTGTTCTGCATATATTGGGCACTCCTGCAGCAAATCTTTAGCTGTCATTTTACCAGTTCCACAATTACATTCATCGGTATTTCCTATCTTTAGTTTATTGAACAAGTGGTGTTTCAGCCTGTTATGCTCTGTGCGGAGTCTGAAGATTGCTACTTGTTCTCTTCGGTTGAGTTTGTAATATGCATCATCCTTCTGGTGGCCTGGATGCTCTGATTCCCATTTGGTTCTATAAGTGCTTTTTATAAACCTCTTTACCTCATTATAGGTTATGTCTATGTCAGGCTGTGGTAGTCGTCCGCCCTCTTTTGCTAGTCTGTCAGCTTCTTCATTTCCAGTTATACTGCAATGTGATGGGATCCACTGTATTACAACTTTTTTTGGATTTCTGGCATAGACCATGGAGTGCTGCTCTTAGGTCAGCTAGTTCTGTGCTGTTTTTGCTCTTCAGCATTGAGACAGCTGACTTTGCATCTGTGAAGATAGCTATTTGCTTCTTTTTATTTTCCTCCATCAAGAGCATTTCTGCTGCAGTTTTCAAAGCCTCCACCTCCGCTTTGAAGTTACTTGAAAATTTTCCAGTTGCCACTGACTGTTTTTATCACTCCATTTTGTAAATTAAGGAGAATTCCTCCTCCTCCATTTTTAATTGAATCTTTGGCTGATCCATCTGTATATGCATGGGTCCAATTGCTGCTTGGGTAATGTTCTTTTATGTAGTTGAGGGTTATTTTTCTTCTTTCGGTTTCATTCTGAGTGTTCTTTATCTCAATACCAGGAATGTTTTCTATCATCTCAGGCAGTTGCTGCTGTCTCCAAGCTGGGAAGTTGTGTGCATTGTAAATGGGCTTGACTGTTGATATGTTAAGTATGGGATCTGCCCTAATCTTTCGTTTTGCAGTTTCTACAAAGTTGCTACGCTTCAGTCTTCCTTTTCCAAAACCATTAAACCTGTTATACATAGGGTGGTCTGTCAATCTTCTAAATTTTTCTGCTTGTTGCTGGGCTCTGCTATCTCTTCTGTCCTGCATTGATTGTAAACAAGTGATCTTTTCTAGTTCATTAATAGGCGTTGTCTTCAGGCTTCCAGTTATGATTCGCATTCCTTGATTTTGGACTCTACTTATTTTGTTAAAGTTTGACTTAGCTGCTGTTGCCCAAGCTGCAATGCCATATTCCAGTACTGGCCTCACCCGTCCAGTATATAACTTCTTGAGAACTTTCTCATCTGCTCCCCACGTTGTACCAGCAAGCTTTTTCATGATTGCCATTCTTTGCCTTGCTCTTGTTCGATTTTTCTCAACCTGTGTCTTCCATGTCAGGCGACGATCAAAGTTGACTCCTAGATAGTTTGGATTTTCTTCATGGCGCAATATTTTTCCATTCAATACCAGCTTAGGTTGCTGAGTTTTATTTGAGAGGGAGAACACTGTGCATGTTGTTTTCTCCTCACTTATCTTCACCAGCCATGATTTTGAACAGTCCTCTAGCGCTAATAAGGCTTGCTGTATTCTGCTGTTAGCTGTACTAATATATTCTTCAGATGTCCATATGGCTAGGTCATCTGCAAAGGAGGATGTGTGTACTTGGGCTGGAAAATTTTCCGTGATGTCATTTATATATGCTAGGAATAATGTTGGTGAAAGAACTCCTCCTTGGCGGACACCTTGCTCCAACAGCATCATTTTGCTGGTTTGTCCTTGTACTTTTGTCCTAGAAGTTCTGTTCTCAAGGTAGTGGCTGATCCATTTATACATTTTCCCACAAACATGCATTTTTTGCAGTTTTACTTTCAGTCCTTCCTTCCATACTATATCAAATACTTTTTCTAAATCTATCCAGACCGCTTGTATGTGCTTTTTCTCTTGGAAGGCATCCTCTATTTCCTGAGCTATATAGGTTATTTGATCTTCAGTGGATCTGTACTTTCTGAATCCTGCTTGGTGTGGTGTTAAGAGTTTGTTTTCTTCCAGCTGCCATGTTAGCCTGCCATTGATAATGCGTTCCATTAATTTTCCTACACAGTATCAATCACTCCTCGCTGTCCCATTCTTGCCAGACCATGGTGATCCATTTGCTCCTCCGAGGTGTACACGTGCTCCCACAAGGCCGCAACCACGTCTGCCTTGTCATGCATCAATACTCCACCAAGTTTTGCAGAGCCAGCCAATCTGTCCGCCTGTTCATTCCCAAGCACACCGACATGCCCCGGAGAAAAGATCCAGGCGATGCTTGCCACCCGTGACCTCCGAAGCGAAGCAAGCCACTCTGCCCGAAGCTTGCCTGTCCTCATCTTCCTCAGCACGTCAGTTACAATCACGATGTGTGTGTGTATCGTATTCTCCATCCAGCGGGAAGCTGCACTGACCGCCTCCATTCTTAAGCTAGATGTTGTTGTATCATATGCCAGGCTCTCCTGCACCAAACGTCGACCATTAGCTGTTGCTAAGAACCCCCAGGCATTTCTCCTACCTCTCAACACCGACCCATCTGTGTAGATAATCACATCACCCGAGCGAGCATTATCCTGAATTAGTTGCTGGATATCTGCTGGCCACTCCCTGCACTCCCGGCTCAATGTGATTATAACTCTGCACAAGTCTGAGTGCTCATGTAAATAATGTAAAATAACACAAAGAAATGTAGATTTACAGAACACAATTTCGAAAAAATACAGGAGAAGACTGTAGTCACCGGAGGGTCTTCTTCGTGATTATATGTTGTGTTTTGTGTATGTATTTGTTTGCTGATGAAGGCTAGTCTCCGCAACATCCAGTATTTTTCGTAATTCTTTTCTGTAAAGCTGTATTACTTTGTGTTATTTTTTTTTATGGTTTAGCTAAACAAACGGAATGAACTTAAAGACTGACAATAACGTCATCTAAACACTAACAAAAACAAACTGTTAAGCACACATGAACTGGTATAAGGATAGTCATAGAGGGCAGCAGCTGCCTCTTGCAATGGATTAGAGCAGTGGTTCTCGACCGGTGGGGAATCCCCCCCCCCCAGGGGGAAATTTTAGGGTTTCCAGGGGGGGGGGGGGAATTAAGATTATTTCTAGATTGCGTTAATACAAGAACCGATTACTTGATATTGTTTTTCCTTTCTTACTTTACGTTTCTGTACGTATCACCCTTCTGAAATTCATTTTATAACGTAAGTAGCTCCGCAAATCACGTTTTATGTAGATGTCTAGACTTATTTTAGTATGTGCTATTAAATTTAGCTTCAATTATTACATAAACTGTGTAGGCGCAGGGGGGAATTTTTAGGGAGGAAATACGAAAAGGGGGGGGGGGGGAACGACGTTCTAAAAATATGGTGAGGGGGGAATGACATCCTAAATATATGGTGAAGGGGGAAATGGGCCAAAAAAGGTTGAGAACCACTGGATTAGAGTCTGTTGTAAATGAGGTACATGCAACCTAGGATGGAAACATGACCGACCTGGGCCCAGTCCCGGCCAGTCTATATGTGCTGTGATGAATGGTGACCTGTTTTCATCACAACAAGACTCTCCGCAGCGGTTAACAGATTCAGTGCCAAACAAAAAGTAGGTTTGGACAAGACAAAAATGAATGCGGAGAATGGGGAGTAGGGGTGTCTCACAGTTCTGACGTTACAAGGTGTTAATATGGTAGCAGGCATGTTGATTTATATATCGAATTAAAGAAGACTGCAAAGGAAAACTACTGTATTTGTATTTTAATTATAGTTGGATTTATAAGCCCATGGCAGTTACGGGAAGTTGGGAATAAGACGATTTATCATCCAATGGCAATTAATCAGTTAAGTCTAATTGCCGGTCATGCCCATCCCGCAAGCTTCCGAGCTAGGAAAGAGAGTCCTTCAACAGTCCTCGCGGAGATAGTACTTCAGTATTGGGTCGGGAGAAAAGTCTCTTCTGCAACAAATTTACTTCGAATTTTGGGGCTCGGGCGAAACACCAATGCATCTTCATCTATTCAGTCTCCCGTCGGATGACCAATGCATACCGCTAGAAAACAGGAATTGTGGAGAGTCCTGATCGTCCATGTCAGTTTCAAACGCACGTGATCATACAGATCTTATCTGGTATGCCATCCAGCTGTGCTGAGGATCATGTCCCTGCACAACGACTGACAGTCTACAGCAAAAATCCCACGTTAAAACTGAAACAAAGCCAGCGACCATCTCAAGTGTTGCCGTTTCACGACCACTGTCTGGTGCGTGCGTGACCCGGTGTGTCAGATTTACTTCCCCCCTGAGTGTTCTTCCTCGTATCCCATTGGCAGACTACAGTCAAACGGGCCCAGCGTCACGAACTTGACCCCTGGCACTGTTTGTACATTGTCGCGCAGGTATGTCCGTGTAACTAACCGTATAACGTCCAGCTCGTTGCAACTACACGGGGCCTGGTACAGCTCGGTGTTCTAGGTGTTTCTCTGCTGGACGGGAATGTTTCTTTTCGATGGAGCAAGGCTTGGAATGTGTTGACACATGCTTGACTCAGTATTGAAATTTGAACCGACCTCGCAGCGCCGAAGTCTGTGAACCTTTTACAGCAGTCGTTGTGTGTTGGCCAGCGGGTTTAGGACAGCGTGTAGAGTAGAGGAGCTTCGGGCCAAGAAAACTGAATAGTATAGTATAGTAGTAACTAGTATTAAGCCACCGTTTGTTAACTAGAGCAGTTTCGGACTATTTCCTCAGTTGTTACTTTGAAAATTTATAGTTTCACTAGTATTTAGTATAGCTTCTTGATCTTGACGGTAAATAATAAATTATTATATTATCAAATGGTCGCGAAGTTTTGGTTAGTTAGTGTTTAGAATACTTAATACTTTACTTTATTGTCAATCAGTTTGTTTAGCTAAATCAGTACACGTACAGCCAGAGTTATCTGTAGATATGGGATGTTAAATTAATTAGTAATCGGAATCCTCTGTAAGGCAAAGAATTCAATATGCTGTATGCTACGTAGCGAATGCCATGGCAAGCGGACTTTATTCTTTACATTTAAACAGATTTATTTCGACTCCAGCGTTACTTATTTCAATATTTGTGTTATGTTTAATACTACAGTTGTTTTAGATAATGAAAAGCCGTGTCCTGATTGTTTCCTAGTACTACTACTAGTAGTAGTAGTAGTAGTAGTAGTAGTAGTAGTAGTAGTAGTAGTAGTAGTAGTAGTTTAGTAGTAATAGTAGTAGTAGCATTAGTTTAACAGTAATTGTAGTTAAGTAGTAGTGATTTAGTAGTGATAGTTGTAGTTGTAGTAGTAGCAGCAGCAGTAGTAAATATAACAGTAGTAGTATCAGTATACATATTTCTTGGAACAAGACCTCATCTAGCCTACTGGTCGCAGTGCATTGCAGGTGAGTAGAATGAACTAGAATGTACGTCTTTGATTCTGGTTACAATGTATGAAACAAATTGCAGTTACTAAGATCAGTGTCAGAGAGAGAGAGAGAGAGAGAGAGAGAGAGAGAGAGAGAGAGAGAGAGAGAGAACAAAATGCAATGAAAAATTACTAGTAAGTGCATTAGCTTCCCAACGAACCTAAATACACACAAAAGCGGCCACTGGGGAGTTGTTTTAGTATAATATGACCAAATGTAGAAAATCCTAGAACACATACCAATGACCTGAGTGACTGAGGTTCCTAGTGAAAGCTAACTCATCTAATACAGGCTACTTGGGACATAAATAGTTACAATGGGAGTTCCAGTAATACACGCAGCAAACTCATTTCTACTGACATTAATGCATAAATTGTAGATATAAATACAAAGACAGTAGATATTAATACATGGATTGTAGATATTAATGCAAAGAATGTAGAGATTAACACATATATTGTAGATATTAATGCAGACTACACAATAACACATAGAATGTAGATATTAATGCAGACTGTAGACATTAACACATGGATTGTAGATATTAATGCAGACTGTAGACATTAACACATGGGTTGTAGATATTAATGCAGACTGTAGACATTAATACATGAACACCAATGAACAAGTTCTTCAAGAAACAAAGAAAAATCGTAAATTGATCAGAGACATTAGACGTAGACAGTCACAATTTTTTGGGCATGTTATGAGAAGACATGATTTGGAGAACTTGGTGACAACTGGTAAGATCGAAGGGAACAGACCAAGAGGAAGACCTAGAAGCAAGTACCTGGATGGCTTGGCCTTGTGGCATGGTCGAGATAGAAATACGGAGCTGATCCAGGACTCTGGTGATCGAGTGAGATGGCAGAACATGACCGCCCACGCTTACTGGCATGGCACATGATGGATGGATGGATGGATTGTAGATATTAATGCAACAATTATAAACATTAATGCATATGTTGTAGATTTAAGTACAAAAATTGTCTACAGTAAACATACATTGTTTAGATATCAGATTTAATGCCAAACAAAAAGTGGGTTTAGACCAAACAATAAAAGATGGCAGAATATGCAAAGTATGGCTGTGTCACTGTTATGACTTAAAAGTTGTTAATAAGTTAGCAGACATGTTGTATTATATATCGAATTAGAGGGGTTGCATAGGGGTAACTTTTTTTTTAAAAATTCGCATATCCTTTTACAGGACATCGCTGTCAACAGCAGCATCTTTCAGCTGTCTGTTGATTTCTTGGCAAGATTACGCTTAGTAGTTTGCCATTGCTTTCTGAGCGGCCGGCTCAGTTATCCTGCAAGTCACCAGCGGGGGACGAACCGCTCCCAGTTCTCGCCCACTATGAGACTCTGCGTGATAAACGGGATTACGGAGAAAGTGGTGTAACCCCTCGGCCAGAGAGACCGGCTAGGGGTAACTACTGTATATAAAAGACATGGCAGATACATGAAATCACTCAAAACAATTAATCATCCCATGACACATAATTAGCTAATGCAAAGACTAAATATTTACACAAACATTGTAGATACTTATGGATGTAAGTTGAACCCATAAAAATCTTTTTTTTTTCTAACTGCAAGGGTATATTAAAAACTAAAACAATACATGTTTGCGGAAAAACTGCACATTGACAGCCATTTTAATGTGACCTATTCTTAATGTTCTTAAGCATATGAAAGCTGGCAAGGCCCCCGGTGCAGATAACATCACAACAGAAATGATTAATGCTTTAGAAGAATTTGGACTAGAGCAAGTCACCAGACTGCTGAACACATTATATGATACTGGAGATATACCTCCTGAATTATGTAATTCTGTATTTATTGCAATCCCCAAGAAATCAGGAACCTTGGAATGTGATCAACCTAGAACAATTAGTATAATGAGTCACATCACAAAGATTTTTCTAAGAATTATCATGCAAAGAGTGAGGAAGAAGATACAGTCTTAAATAGGGGAAGAACAATGTGGGTTTGTAGAAGGAAAGGGGTACAGTAAATGCTATGTATATGCTGCGAACAGTTATTGAACGTGCTATAGAAGTAAACAAATACACCTTTGCTTTATTGACTATACAAAGGCTTTTGATAGAGTTAGACATGTCAACATGGTGGATATGCTTGCAGATCTACAAATTGATGGGAAAGACATTAGACTTATACAAAACATATATTGGAAACAACAAGCTGCAATAAGGATTGATAATGAAGTGGGACAGTATCAGCCAATTAAGAGAGGTGTTAGGCAGGGATGTGTGATGTCTCCAGATCTTTTTTCCCTATACAGTGAAAATATTTTCAGAAATGTAGAGGATGTAAATGGAATCAGCATTGGAGGACGAAACATCAATAACATTAGATATGCAGATGATACAGTATTAATTGCAGACAATGCGCAGGACCTGCAACAATTAGTAGATGCGGTTGTTGTACACAGTGAGCAACTGGGGTTAGAATTAAATTGCCCCGGGAAGGTTAACCCGGTCAACAAATGCCCGCAGAAGTTGGATGTGTCGGCCTAACGGCGCAAGAACGCAGCTCTGCTGTAAACAGGCACAACGCAATCACATCCGAAAAAAAAACTCCGGATGAACGAAGAAGAAGAAGAAGAATTAAATTGTAAAAAGACTCAGGTTATGGTCTTCACTAGGAAGAAAGAAGTGCCACAATGTAATATACAAGTAAATGGAAATATTCTTCAACAAGTGAATCGGTACAATTATCTTGGAACAGTCATAACATCTGATGGGAGATGCCTTGAAGAGATTAGAACAAGAATCGCCATGGCGAAAGTAGCCTTTAGTAAGATGAAAAACATTCTGACCAATAAAAAGATGTCAATTGAAACGAGAAAAAGAGTGTTGAGGGGATACATAGAGCCTGTTCTATTGTATGGATGGGAAACTTGGACAATGAAAAGTCAAGCTGAAAAACATATGATGGCTGCAGAAATGTGGTTTCTGAGGAAAATGCAAAGAATACCATGGACAGACAGAAAAACCAATGACCAAGTACTACAGGAGACAGGTGAACATCGTAGACTGATTAGAGAAATTAGACGTAGACAGTCACAATTTTTTGGACATGTTATGAGAAGAAATGGATTGGAGAACTTGGTGACAACTGGCAAGATCGAAGGGAACAGACCAAGAGGAAGACCGTGAGGAAAATACCTGGATGGCTTGGCCACATGGCATGGACGAGACAGGAACACTGAGCTGATCCACGACACTGGTGATCGAGTGGAATGGCGAGTTATGACTGCCCACGCTTTCCGGCATGGCACATGATTGATTGATTGTTGAAAGGAGCAGACGTCGGGGGTCTCCGTTGCCAAGCAACTTAGCCGTCTGTCTCATGTTCAGAAGGTCGTGGGTTAGTTTTCGGACTTTGTCATTCAGTTTGCCAGTGGACTTTTTGTTTCCGGAGACCCTTTCCTCTGCGGCGAAGGGTTTACGGTTGGTGGGGGTGGATGGGTGGTGGTGGTGTTGACTTCAAAGCTGACTACTTTTCGCTGATTTTCAAATAATTATAATATATGAGTGCCGGTCGAAAAGAAAGCAATGGAAAACTACATACAAATACTTGCCAAGCAAGTATATGACAACCTCCACCCCCTCACCCCCCCCCCCACAAATCTGGAGTAGACTGCGATGTCCTGTAACGGATGTGCACATGACTTATTCTTCGAGCCTCATTTAGGACCACATGAGTTGCAGCATTGTAATGAGAGCTCTTTAATTTGGCGTAGTTGTTGCATCCTTCAAAGATGTCCAACAATGTTTGGAACGCTTCATTTTAATTTTATAATGTGCTTAAGGAATAGCGTGCTTACCAAGGCAGTGGCCCAGATCTAATCTACCACAGCAACAACAGGATTATTCCTCGCGACCAGTACAGCCCTGCCGTTGACTCCGCCTCATGAATTGAGTACAGGACAATTTTCCGAATTGTCCTTGGAATTGTCAGAGGACAGTCCTGAGGGAGTAGCCGCCCATCCTATATCATTATGTCGTGGTCCAGAATATGTAGACGCTTAATCACCTATACCGGTGTTCGAAACACAGCTGGGGGGATTTGGCAGCAGACAGCCTGGCTTTGTTATTATAAAATGATATGAGTGCCGGTCGTTTAGAAAACAATAGCAAACTATTGAACGTAAACTTGCCAATAAATCACAAGTAGCCAAAAATATTGGGTTTGGCTGCGACGTCCTGTAAAAGATAAGCAACTAACTTTTTAAACTAACCTACACCAACACACGCACAGATACACTGCTTTCTAAATCTGCATATGAATTCAGGACGTTTTGTCTTCCTAATGAAATGTTCGTTAGAAAGCAACACCATCAGCTACCAGCATTGCCGCTACATCAAACAAGATCTGATGCGATAATCTAGACGACGCACGAGAAGAAAATTAATTGACGACATCACAAACATTGTACAAACACAAGGATTGACACTATCTAGTGCCACCCATCTGGCGCTGGAACGTCAACTATTCCACCTCACGTCAAGTGATGGCAAAAGTGGAAGGTGATTATAAGGATAAATGAAACTAGAACATTATATACAACTCTAAGAAAGATACAAACAACATTTACTGGTCCTGTGATGAAAAGAGCAGTATTAAAAAAAATTTTTTTTTGCGCTCGCTTGCTTTGAACTCAAGCATAGCCCATAAACACTACTTCTAGTAGTGCTGGACTGAATTTTGTGTGTGGAGTAGCTTTCCCTATTAACAGTGTCCCTCGCCATCAGGCGAACCCACTCTTGACTTCAGACGTACTTGTAATTTACGTCCCCAAATCAAGGACGAGGGGTCAACATTTTAGTCCAACTGTCCGGTGTATGGGTTGAACCCCTTACCTCAGCATCAGCACACCGGATGTTTAAGAACGTGTTTTCTTGTCCATTCGGCCATGCTGACCTCCAGAGAAGTATTTGAGAATATCGCGGAAACTGGAAAGATCAGTGGGAAAAGAGGCAGAGGTAGACCAAGAGAAATGATGCTGGATGGACTGAGACGATGGCGTGGAGGAATATCATCAGCATAGTTAACCCAGAGCACCAGATACCGAGATCTGCGTAAAAAATCAACGCTGGCTGGCAAGGCACATGATGATCCCCCCCCCCCCCCCCACACACACCCCTTCCCGACATAATTTCTCTCGGCGTGTTCTCGTCACTTGTCTATCACACTAGAAAGCCAATATAACCAACCTAGGAAAATCGTGACAACGATCAGGAAGGTAGGACTGAACCCTAGACAAAAAAATAAGTTAAATAAGCAAGATCCTTTCATCCAGACAGATTGATTGTCGTCTGCCTCGCTTTGTGTCAGGTTAGATAGATCCCGCATCAATTGTTGCAATGACGGATGGCTGAAACGCTTTATATTCTAGCTGACAAGGCGATTAACTCTTTCAAAGTTAGACAGTTGTTAGTTCAACGTTTTCTATCTCCAAGTTGCCGCACTTTGAAGTAATAATCTACTGGTTCAAAGTTAAGTTAGTTGCATATCTTTTACAGGACGTCACAGTCAACCCCAGCATTTTTATTGTTTGTGATCTCTTGGCAAGTTTACGTTCATAAGTCTGCCATTGCTTTCTGAACCATCGGCACCTATACCATTTCGTAAAAAACCAACGCAAGACTGTCTGCTGCCAAATCACCCGCAGCTGTGTTTCGAACGCGGTATGCCGGATTTCGAACTGCATCTGTAATCTCTTCGCCACGGAGCTGGTATTGGTTTAAAGAGGGTTTAATAATAATGATGATGATGATGATGATAATACTTTACAAGAAACAATTATTCGAGGGGGCTTCAAATGAAAACCTTAAAGGTTTTTTTGTGTCTTTTGACGTGAATATATTCTGAAAAAGTAAACAGCAAATGTATCATTTTTCGATGTAGTCACCACTGCGTTCAATGCAAGTCTTCCAGCTCCGATATAGTGCTTGGATTCCTGTAGAAAAAAAATTCTCTTGGTCGGGTGTGTATGAAACTTGCTACTCCTCTCATACACTTGCTGGGCTGACAGGCATGCATCACCATACTGGGCCTTCATTCTCTGATGGATTTCTATAGGTTTCATCCGTTCACTAATTCTTCTTCTTCTTCTTCTTCTTCTTCTTCTTCTTCTTCTTCTTCTTCTTCTTCTTCTTCTTCTTCTTCTTCTTCTGCTGCTGCTGCTGCTGCTGCTGCTGCTGCTGCAGCTCCTCCCCCTCCTTCTCATCGTCTCCTCCTCTTTCAGCGATTAGCGATTAACATTGCTTTCCCGAAGCAGTTTCCTGCAGTAGTCTGTGATGTGATAGCGCCATCCCATTTTGTAGGCCTGGGAGCAATGAGGAACAGGTGACCAATCTTTCCCTCACTTTGACAAGCGATGAGCCTAGGCGTTGAACTCACGCCCGACTGTGCTCATGACGTTACCAGCTCAGTCAGCTGACAACTTCGCTAGCGCGCCCGCTGATCAACGACTGCCATGCGTCTACCCCGGCGTGAGTTACAAACAGAAGGTTTCGCTTAAAGCCCTCATTGAGGTTCCATCCTTTGTGTGACTAGTTAGGAAAAATATACTGGTCCACTGTGTGAACTCTGAACCCCGGTCTAAATGTAACTAATGTATATCCTTTACTTGATGTTGTCAAACTCACCATTAATTGGTGTTTGTGATTTACAAGGCAGTTTTGCGTGTAGTAGTTTGCCATTGCTTCCCGAACGGCCTAAATCTCATGCCATTGAAATCAACGCAAAGTGACCCGCCTCCAAATCTACCGCGGCTGATTTCGAATCATTGACTGTGTGTCGGGGAATTGTGACATTGTACAACTAAAAGGGAGCTAGAAGTAATGGTAAGTTCATGATGAGAACTCGCCTGGTGCGGTAATCATGATTAAGAAGAAGTCGAAGAAGAATATGCAGAATGTTAAAACTGGGACACTCCTAAGTCGTAGTGCAAAGCCAAACATTTTATACTATACGTCTTCCTTATACCGATATTTATTTTGAAACACTTAAAGTAAACAACAACTAGATTTAGGTTTGTCTTTATAGGTTTGCACCCCTACCTCTCCTGGGCCAATTAACAACGAATACGGATTGACTATGGTGCTTCGCAGCGGGAGTAATAAACCGTTTGTTTTCCCTTAAAAAAAAGGGAGCACACCTTAATCCCGTAAGTTAATCCTTTGCTATTTCGCCATTATTATTCATCGCTCAAAACTATCGAGCGGAAATGACCCGGCAGTTGTAAGAATGTCATAGGCGCTGCGACCTACAAGGAGTAGACACGAAGTCGGTGTTTAATGGGTTGGTTTAAAATTAGAGGGTCGACTTCATTTCGCAGGGTTTTATTCCTTGTGGCTTGGTCTCTTTCCGGGGTCGGCCTGCCGAAAGTGTCTCACAGATTACCAACTCCATAGCTCCAGTGACGCCTCTCAGAAGTCTCCGAGAAAATTGCACCCGTGAACCGAATGATGTAGTCTCGGAATCGAACCCACAGTCTCCGAAGCGCAAAGCAGATGGCGTAACCACTTCGCCAAGGAGACTTCCTCGGTGCTTAAGGAACACGAATGCAAATTAATTCAAAATAGGGAAATATGTTACGGGGATCAAAACCCAAACAGACCTGGCACTGATAGGGCATGCCGTTAGTTTATAATAGTCACTCGATAGGGCAGTTACGTTGATTAGTTATGCGGTCGTGGCTTGCCATCGCATGCGATCATCAGTCTCGGATCAGGCCTGTGTTATCTCTGAAATTGTGTGAGTTGTCATGAGATTACAACAGTGGTTTTCAGCGTATTTATTTTCGGTTCAACTAAATAGGCCTTGGTCTAAAGAGACGGACAGAACCGACAGAGAATCTCGGAATTACCCCTACCCTGTTCAGCCTCAGAAGAGAAGTTATAGTAGCATCCACCCGTGGCTCAGATTACTAATCCTGTGACTGGATAAGCCACAAATAGGATATTAATTTGAAGGTGATTGTTGTCCAAAGAGAATAATTAATCATCGGTTGCTCACTCGCTGGCTCGTTAAATAAAAAGAAGTTCCGGCCCCGTTCAACCGTCGATATCTCGTTTGGTTATATTTGGGGTCCTTATGGTGTCTCTATTTCTTCTTGCGAAGATGGGGTGTGCATATATCACTTCCTGGATAATCATCGGAGCTGTACAGCTGCATTTATACAGAACCCACCGGCGATTAGTATACGCTCCAGCACTTGTCAGTGTGCTCCCACTCATGCGTACATCACCGTGCCAAGAGATGGATGACTCCTGAACGAGAAGTCATGAGGGCGGCTGTCTGGTGGACAGCTGGGGCGAGGCCAGGAGACAACTGAAAGATGCTGCTGTTGACAGCGATGTCCTGTAAAAGGATATGCGAATAAAAAAAAAAAAAATTACCACTGCTTTCTGAACGAGAAGTCACCAGTTATGCCGGACTGACCGGAAGTTTGGAACGAACCTACTATACCGCCGTCAGAAGAGACAATTTCAGCACGTTAAACCTCTCAGCCACGCTGACCTCTTTTCCGATTATATTTTAAGTAAACTTAAGAATGAATAGTTGTGGCATGAATGGGTGTGAAGAACAGAACTTGCTCTATGGTGGAAAGTAAACGGTCTATGCGGTAGAGCCACTTTGGCAGATAAATGGCAATGGCCGCCTCACCACCGATGGACCGAACTTAAAATTACCAGTAAATCACAAACTGCTAGTAGGGGCTAGGTGTGGTTGCAACTCCTGCAAAGGGCATGTAGTTTTATAAGAATCTCGAATAAGGGGTTGACTGCTGCTGAGCTGATCATCATCATTGTCGTCGTCGTCGTCATCATCATCATCATCATCATCATCATCATCATCATCATCATCATCATCATCATCATCATCATCATCATCCACTTTTGCCATGAAGCGTCGCGGGGAAGGATAATTGGCGCTCCAGCGCCCGAGGGGTGGCACTGGATTGTGATTGTACCATTGTCTTTGATGTCGTCAAACCATTTTCTTCTCGGTTGCCCTCTTGCTACTGGATACTGGAGTCAAATAAACACAACCGGGGAAGGTTAACCTTGTCAACAAATGCCCGCAGAAGTCGGATGTGTCTGCCTAACGGCGCAAGAACGGAGCTCTGCTGTAAACAGGGACATCGCAATCACATCCCAAAAAAAAATCTCTCCGGATGAACGCAGAAGAAGAAATAAACACAAAGTATGACTAGGAAGTCCCACGAAAGAAAAAGCACACCCAGATACAGACGAATGTTTCGACTGAAAGTCTTTAATCAGCAAACAAGAAAAACACAACAAAAAACAGTCAACTTAGCTAAAAATCTGAAGAAAATCCCAGTGACACACAAGTTTAGTCGAGCATCCTAGTCATATTTTGTGTTCATTCGTCGGCATCCAGGTACACCAAGTCATATTTTCTTTTCATTCGTCCACAATCAGACACACCTAGTCATATTTTCTGCCCATTCGTCCACAACCCGACATATCCAGTCATATTTTGTGTTCATTCGTCCACAGCCAGATACATTTAGTAATATTTTGTGTTCATTCGTCCACAATCAGACATATCAGTCATATTTTGTGTTCATTCGTCCACAATTAGACACATCTAGTCATATTTTGTGTTCATATATACAATTAGACACATCTAGTCATATTTTGTGTTCATTCGTCCACAATTAGACACATCTAGTCATATTTTGTGTTTATTCCTCCACAACCTGACGCATCTAGTCATATTTTGTGTTTATTCCTCCACAACCTGACGCATCTAGTCATATTTTGTGTTCATTTCAATTTTACCCAGTACAACTGCAATCAGACACAATGATTATTCTAGCACTTCATTCGTAATTCCACATACGGCGTTCGAAACACAGCTACGGGTGATTTGGAAGACCAGCTTGTTTTGGTTTCTTCATACAAAGGTATGAGTGCTGGTCGTTTAGAAAGCATTGGCAAACTACTGAGAGTAAACTTGCTAAGAAATCACAAACAGCCCACAAATGCTAGAGTATACTGCGACGTCCTATAAAGGAATACGCAACTAAATAGATGCCTTTCGGTGTGTGATAATGGGTAAAATATTTACACTCCAGATGCAATTATATCTAAATACCTTCTACACTCTATTGGGCGGACAGTTCGTTTGGTCTTCTCTTTAATCTTCTGTGTATTTCTCTTCGGACATTGAATACACACATACTCCGCCCCTGGCTCACTGGACCGGGCAATAACTTATTGTCCTATTATTCACACCAACAAGCACTGATTACCCACCTCCATCACCACGGCCTTCGCTATTGTTGGTTATGACAATAAACATGCCATGCCTGTGAATGTTGTCCCATTTCCCCCCGACTGTCTCATAACACAGGCCCAGCACGTTGGTCTGCTGCAACTTAAGTTTGTGGTGGACTTTCCACCTATAACACCGGATATCAGTCGACTCAACCCAGCAGTCATCTCGAGGTCTTTAGTACGTCGGTCGCTAAGTTTGCCAAAAGGTTTCCCAGAGCAAAGAGAGAGGATCCACGACCTTGTCACTCCTGTTGTGACTGGTAATTTGTAGTGCTAATCTCCCCTTGTCTCATCCTGTCATTTGTTTGGTCAGCAACTGTGATGACGACAGTTTTCAAGGTTTCCGTGATTTCTCCTCCTGTGAGGGAAACATTCTGAGTATTTCTAAAGGAACGATTATGAAAACATTAGTTCGGAACGACAAGTGCTTGGAAGTATTGCTGCATGTAAAGACTTGTGTTAAACTTGTGTCAAACGCGCAAAGGTTTTCGTGATTCTGGTTGGCTTGCTGTAGCGTAAGTAGATAGATAATACATTTACCGTTTATTGATTTATAAAATCTTACTATTCTTATAACGCAACACATAGCAAATGACTAAACATCTTTAGTTTTTGGACAGCCAGTTGATGTACTTGTTCTTTTATTAGTAAGTTCCTGAATTCTTTTGTGCACTAACACTCAGTTTCTCCTTTCAATTGATATCTTTTTATTGGTCAGTATGTTTTTCATCTTGCAAAAACCATGCTACCATCGGAGGAATTAAGGAGTTTCCGGCTTGGGTCAAGATGGCGGGACGTGTTTTCTTCTAGCTTGACTAAATACGGTTGATCGGCGGCTTGACAATCTGCCATCATAAAACTCCCAACTGTTACAGAATCAGATTTCTGGCTCCAAATGTTTGACGCTTCGCACAAACATGGAGAGCCACGACTTCTGCCCACGAGAGGAAAATACATACATACATGTCCCTAAGCCTAGGATAGATAAAACAAACTTATTAGTGTACTCCGCAGCTGAGCTGTGGAACAATCTTCAACAACAAATCAAAGACACCACTAATGCTTATACATACAGTCTCAGCCTATTTGAACATTATCTCAGTTATATACATATGCCCCCCCCCCCAAAAAAAAAAAAAAATAAAAAAATAAATCTCAAATGACTAGTAAATAAATATTTCTCTTAACCGTGGTACGATACATCTGCCGCAGCTAATTGTAATTGCCATGTCAAAAATTAGTTTTAATGAGTCATATATTATTGATTATTGCACATTTCACATGCATTTATAATGCACGAACTGCTTTTCTTTTGTTGTCTAAAATTAGCTTAATGTTTAATTTAGTTTAGTTTAGTGACGGATCAACATCATGGCACACAGGTGTAACCCATAAGTGCTCCGTTCTACTCCTAACTCAAGCCTGAGTCCGGAGAAGCTCAGCTCAGTGCACGAACTCCGTAGCACCGGCGAGGATCCTGAAAATACTTTGGGTAGATTTTTAACTCGAAATTTTGCCCGGGCAGCGCCATTAGGCTACTCTTTTTCGATTTCCAACTGCCAAGGGATTTTTTACAAGCGCAACAATACACACGGGCGTCCGATCTCACTACCCAGAGACCAGGGGAAAATTTGTTACTAGAATTCCACGTGAAAAAATGCCTGTCCTTACCGGGGCTTGAACCCGGGACCTCCAGCACTCGAGGCGGACACCATACCTCGAGACCACTCAGCCCCTCTTAACTTAATGTATGAGAGCAGAGACTTAAGGGCAGAATGTCAGATGGGTCTGTGTGCCCAATTCTTAACCTGTTGAAAATTAAGTTCGTTCGTTAATTCGTTCCTTCTTCTTCTTCTTCTTCTTCTTCTTCTTCTTCTTCTTCTTCTTCTTCTTCTTCTTCTTCTTCTTCTTCTTCTTCGACATCCAAATAGAGTATTGACCCACAACTACGCATGCCTAGTCTTTGCAGGGCCAGTCGCGCGCGCGCGCGCGTGTGTGTGTGTGTGTGTGATTGGTTGGGTGATTAAAAAAAAATATTTTACTGTGTGAGGAAGCCAGTCTCGGGCCAAATCTGTGTAGTCGCCTACTACGACACGCACTGCAGGTTTCCATTGTTACTATTCTATGATGCCGCTCTGGGGGGCTGGGCGATCCTTACCACAGGCGCTAAATATCCACGTTATATGTATTAAATGCCGCTTCATAAATAAAAGAGCATCGGCTAGTCTTATCAGATAAGGGCAAAATAAAACTACCGCCGTACGCGATGTAAAGTAAAGGACCCTTTATACGTCTTGGTGCGTATTGGACATAAATCAATCGGCACTGGATGGGGGTGTCGCCAGCGTCACACCAGTGGCCTTTGCACCCCAGGAAATACCCAGGTAACCATTTTAGGGTGGGTTGATTTGATACCACCGGCCAATGCAACCAAAATAAAACAAAAATCTGTTTCAGTGAGGATTCGAGCACATGACCATAGAGCCGGCTAGCCGCTGCGCTCCTAATGCACCTTTTCTCTCGATGAGTAGTGGGCCTGCAGTCGGTAGGCGTCCAGTGGTTTTGCATGTATCACCTTGTACCGGGAGGGCGCGCTTTTGCGATGCTACTCTTGGCTTGCGTGTGCGTGAACGTCTGTCCTGTCAGTGGCCAGATGCATTGCGAACTGCTGAGGCTCGGCCGTAAATCGGCAGATTTGTTCGCAACTTAGACGAGCAATATCTTATGTGGTAGAATCTCGCTAATCACGCGTGTGTGTGGTCTGTTCTGGCGGTCAGTCCGTCTCGGCGATGTATTTCTGGTTGATCCTATCAGTAGTCATACGCTCATTGCTTGTCGCTACGCTTGTCTTAAAACTGAAAATTAAAGGAATTGACGGAAGGGCCGTTTGCACGAGGCTCTCGAGAGCCAATATATACAGGGATAACTGGCCGTGGCAGCCTAACGTCCACTGCATCTGTGTCCGTCTCCAGTCGTCATGCCATGCTCGCCACTGGAACCAGATGGACGCAGACGAGAGAGCGAGGTCGATGGAGTTGCACGACCACTACCTCGCTATAATCCAAACTGAAGCGCAAGTCATTCGTTCTTCATCAAATCAAAAGATGCAATGAATGAATGGTCTTCGTCATTCGTGATGGACGAACATCCAATGCACCTTTTACGCGTTAACAATTCTCCAGTAATTGGAAATAGAAAATAGTAGTCCGAGAGGATCGCAACGGAGCATTCTTCGTTCGTTCACTTTGTATAGCGTGTTTGAGTGGCACCCTGATTGCTGGCTGTGCCGCCATCTTTAGAACATTTGTTGTTTAGTTTAGTTTAGTCGAGTCGACGGATCATCATCACGGCACACGGGCCAAGCATTTTGTAACATATGTTGTTGTTAGGATAGACTGTGGTCTTACTCTAGTTTAGATATGTATTATGTACACACATGTCTGCGCATGTACGCACCCACTCATCCATCCACCCATCCATCCACCCATCCTTCCACCCACCCACCCACCCATCCATCCATCCATCCATCCATCCATCCATTTAGAGCAGCCTGGATTTATGGCACCAGAGATGTCGCCTCTTCTCCCGTTAAATTAACACAGTTCCGCCTCGTGAAGGCCAGGAGCTGGACTGTTGCTGTCAGAGGTAATGAATGCACACGCCATGTAGGGTATTCGCAAGATTGGGTGCTAACCTCAATTCTCCGCCCCCGGCTAGAACAGCAATTTGGAGCCGCTACGGAAACTGCCTGAACAAGCCCTTGGACATGGAAACTGTCGCGTCCTTACGAGTTAAAACTAAACCACCACACTGAAAAGGGATGGAGAAGTTAAGTAATTGCATATCCTTTGCAGGACGTCGCAGTCAACACCGGCATGTTTTGTTGTGATCTCTTGCAGAGTTTACGTTCAGTAGCTTGCCATTGCTTTCTGAACGACCGGCACTCATACCAATTCATAAAAACCAACGCAAGACAGTTTGCTTCCAAATCGTCTGCAGGTGTGTTTCGAACGCGGGCAAGCGGAATTACGAACTGCGTCCGTAACTCCATAGCCACGGAGCCGGCGGATGGAGAAAGGCAGAGGCAATGGGTAAAAGATATTCGTACAGAAAGCGCGACCATATTATAAATGCATTCATGAGGGTTGTCGAAAGACATGATCACTCATGCCAATCGGCAAAGCATTTATAGACACCAAGGCATTTGCGTCGATATTGTGGTCTTTAGAATAGCTTTGAAAGATTTGCCTTACAAATCAGCGTTGGAATATTTGATCTGGCTGCCAGCGTTAAGAGCCATATCATACATAACAGTAGAGAGTGAGGGTTGTGAAGAGACATAGTCACCTATGCCATCCGGCAAGTCATTTAATACTATAGTATGTCCACATTTGTTTGCCTTTCACGATCAATTATTTTGAAAACTGTCTGTTGCATCGTTATGAAATTTTTCCAGCCGTCTTATATTTACCCCCCACCCAAGGAATATGTCTTTGATTGGTCCAAAAACAACTTAAATCATTGAAAGCGGCAACATTTCTTTGATGTTTTGGGGGAAATGTAGTGAATTAACGCTAACAAACTAGTCTTACAGTAAACCACGTTATTTCTGGTAAAGACACAAGTACAAGGCGTAGCCAGGTTCGTATGGGAGTGGGTGCATTAAAAGAGTACCTTAAAGTAGCATTGCACCGGGTTTTTATCCCATATGGCTCAGTCTCTTTCCGCAGGGCGGAAATCGTGGCACAAAGCACGAACTCCGTATCTCCAGCGACGACCCTCTGGAGTCTCCGAAAAAATGCACTCGTGAAATGAAGGAATCGAACATACAAACCTCGGAGCCCGAGTCAGACGGCTTGATCACTTCACCACGGAGATTCCCGAGAGGGGTGCAATGTGTAATATTAGTAAAGACAGAGAATGTACAGAGGTATGGGGTAAATAATGTGTAAATTGACAGGAAAGGAGAAGGAATATATTTCTTACCTTATTTTTCATTTCCTTCTTGTTTCTTCAGCTGCTGGTTAATAATTGTACACAAGTATTCATGTTACTAGGATGCATTTAGCTTTTCATATTGAGCTCGTGAAAGCTTCCAAATAGCTGTGCGTTATTGTGCGTATGGAGTGACCAGAAATGATACCGCAATTTAGTCATCATGTTTCCATTTTTAAGGATCTGTTCAGCTGTCTGTGTAGTTTGTTCACACGTACACATGGGTGACAGACCCGCTGTGAGTCTTCGTGACAGACAGACAGACAGACAGACATATATTATTATATAGTATTCTCGAGCCAATCTCTAAATACATTACCATTAATCTTATTATTATAATCCCTATTGTCTGTATGCTTTGATACGAACACGAGCCCAGCATTCCGTTGCAAGCCATTATGCGTATTACCAGCATGGGCCATGACCAAAAGCTGTCCTATACTACTGGGCACATATCGCTTTATCTGTCCATCCACTGGTTGCCATTCCTTATCACTTGTGTGGTGCGCATTGATCCACATTTCATCCAAACACACTATGCCATAATTTTCTTTGCGCATTTCCCTTATTTCACGTAGGTATCTGCTTCTCATGGCTCCTAAATGCGGTTGCTCGCAAAGATTATTTCTACCGCCCTTGTACTTTCAAATAGTGAAGATAATGTCCTTATAATTTTCCACAAAGTTGTTTTGGATAGCTCTATGTTATTGTTCTTTCTGAACCAAACCCTAAGTTTTCTTACAGTCACTGTTTCTTTGGCATCCAGCATTTTTATAATGCTGGATAATCCTGGATATAAATCTAGATAATATAGATATAAATCTGGATATAGATCTGTGGGTCGTCGCTAGAGCTGCGGAGTTCGTGCTTTGTGCGATGCTTTCCGTGCTGCAGAAAGAGACCGAACCATATGGGATAGAACCCGGTGCAATGAAGTCGACCCTGTCGTATATCAAGCGACTTTTTAAAGCATTTTTATAATAGCTCGCCTTATGACATCTTTGTCAAAACTGTCTACAATAATCTTTCTACCTACCGTTTGGTTATTGCGTGGTGGTTTAATTCCAGATTCTTGCACCCTTTGACAAAATGCCCGTTTACTCGAGCCCAATGCATGCATTGTTCTTTTTTCGGAATTCGTAATAGCATAAAACAGTTTCTTGCGATCAGCTTCTTGACAAAAATATGTGTACAACTTCATAGCGATTCTTTGAAGTGTACAATTTCGCATTAAAGCCCATTGAAAAATATTCACAAATTTCAATGTTAGCGATAAGTGATAAGATTTAAAAACAAACAAACATATTAATCAGGTTTCATGAAATAACCCACATTTTGAGACACCTCTGAACAGTCTTAGTTTGAACAAGGCGGGGGGTTGGCAAAAGGCCAATCCTGTGAAAACACGTACAATATTCAAAATTGAGTCCTGATTGTCTGGCTACGCTGTAATACATTTAAAATTATGAATTTCATGTCAGACCCGAAAATTATAAATCTCATATAAACAAACTTTAAAATCTGCTGTAAAATCTCCAGAACAAAATTTTTTTTGTTGGGTGGACATAATGATAAGGTTATATACTAAATTTCATAATTTTCCCTCAGTTGGTTACTGAGATATTGATGTTTATATTGCGGCAAACAAATGTGGACATAGTATAGCAAGGCATTCTCAGCGATGTTGCTGTTTCTAGGCTAGCCGTGAAACACTTGGCTGTCAGCGCTGAGAGCAATGTTTTGACATGTCTGTTTGTCACCTCCAGGCCGAGGTTGATGGGAGACAAAATAAACAGTTGGCCGTTACTCTGTGCTAGGAGGGTTGGCTGTCTTCATGGCGCCTAAAAACTTTGAATTGATGTGGCAAATAGTTTAGGAGACCAGTATTATTATAAAACAAGCAATAGCTGTTACTTTTGTTGTCGCAAGAAAAATAAAACAAAACAGCGTCTGTCTCACTTGTGTAAATAACAATGAAGTGAGGCGAAAAATACGAATAAAGATAAAAATGGAAACTGAAAATGGCCAGTCGTACAATAAAATAACAGTAAGAAATGCCATACTGTTATCTTATAGCTTTTGTTATTGTCATATATTTTTATTTTGGTAAAGTCCACCGAACACTAAACCGGAAAGTGATTGCCGGACCGATGCAAATGAGGCTCTAAGGGATACTTCTTGTTTGCGGTGAATTAAAATTGAAGTACCAAGCTGGCTTTCTCTATATTCGGGTTTTCCAGTTACATTTTCTTTGCATCCATGCTTAAGTTAAACATATTATTTATTCGAACATGAGATAACATGTTCGGTATTGATCTTGTAATGTTTTTTTTTTTTGGCGCTCGCTCGCTTTGAACTCAAGCGTAGTCCATACACAGTACTTCTAGTAGCACCCGACTGAGTTTTGCATGTGAATTAGCTTCCCCTATTACTAGTGTCCCTCGTCATCAGGCGAACCCAATCCTACGCTTCAGAGGTATCTTGCAATATAAATAAATGCAGACACTGCAATATTTCGATATTTCTCAGTCTGATGGACATCTGTTATTATATCAACATATTGTGTTGTGTTTTTATGTGTGTATATTGTAAGATCAATAACATACCTGTTATTGTACTTCGAATTGAATGTTTTCACTGAGAGAGAGAGAGAGAGAGAGAGAGAGAGAGAGAGAGAGAGAGAGAGAGAGAGAGAGGCTAGTGTTACATAGAACCTGTTCTAACCTACGGCAGTGAGTCTTGAAACGTGAACTAACAAATTAGGAAAATTAAGAAGAGCTTAGAGGCAACGGGGATGTGGTATGTGAGACGAATGTTGTGAATTTTGTGTACAGGCAGAGTAACTAACAACGATTGTTTGGACAAGGAAACTGAAAGTAGAATATTAAATACATATATAATGATACAAGCAATGTTCTTGGAAGAAACCACATCTCCACGGCTTCCAGGGAGTTTTTCACAGGTGAACTAATTGTTCAGAATTCGCAGCCGTATGTTAAAACTGGTTCTATGTAACATACAAGAACTCTTTTTTCTAATCTTCAAGAACAATGACTTACTGTACAAAACGTTCCTCATTATGGAGATAATAAATGCATATGGAGATAATGAACGCCTATGGAGATACACGAACGCCGATGGCGATACATGAACGCATATGAAGATACTTGAACGCCTCAGTCATTTGGCAGGGAACATCATATAGCGACCTTTTCCCACCCCTTACTTCGCTGGAATCTGGCTAGTTCTCCCTTTAAGCTCTACATCAGTGGTTCTCAACCTTTTTGGGCCCGTGCCCCTCTTCACCATATTTTCAGAACGTCATTCCCCCCTTTCTTATTTCCTACCTAAAAATCCCCCGCCCCTACACATTATACGTAATAATGGAAGCTAAATTTAATAGCACATACTAAATCAAGTCTAGACATCCACATAAAGCATGATTTGTGGGTCTACTTACTTTATACATTGCATTTTAGAATGGTGTGACGTACAGAATAGTACATTATGAAGGGAAAAACAATATCAAGTAATCGGTTCTTGTATTAACGCGATTTTGAAATCCCCCCCCCCCCACCCCGGAAACCCTAAAATTCCCCCCTGGGGGGGGGGGGATTCGCCACCGGTTGAGAACCACTGTTCTACATTAATGATCATATCATATATTTTAGTCCGTCTGTTCTAAGCAGGAAACGTTCAACAAATGTTTGCAGTTTGTTCGTTATTATTTTGGTCGTTCTTCATTGGGGATATTGTACCAACCTCATATGTTTTGACCAACGAGCACTCGTGGTTTATATGGTCTGTGCCACCTTGACTGTTCTATCTCCTAATCTTTTGATGTCCATCTTTTTCGACTGAGTAGACCCCTGTTTGAGGGGAGGATTTGAACGCATGACTGAATGACCAGACTGTATGCTGAGCATTACACTACAGCGACCCTCCATATTTTATGTATGCAACATCTAATGTATTGACTTCATCTGTCTGTTTCTTCTCCAGAATTTTACCTAAAGTAACAACTGGGGATTTTATAAGGAACTGATGCAGAACAGTTTGTGAGGCAGAACAACTTGGGAACTAGTCAGCTTTTCATATCTAGAATTACCGCCTGCAAGCTGATCTCCCGCCGTGAAGGGAACTTGAAACTGAGTTTGGCAAAAACTTTGTGTTACCGAAGGAGCTGCTAGTTGTGCAAAGTCACCTGAGTTTGCATTGGCTGAATATACTTGCCTTGGACCAACTTGTGTTTTCGTAATTCTCTGATGATATTATGGCTATAATCAGCTCATTTTTGTGTTGGACCAATACAAGAACTGGAAGTGCAGTCTGTGGATATTACACGATGGTGAGTTTTGTAGTGTTGTGTGTTGGGGGGGGGGGGGGATATGGCTATTACAGGATGGTGAGTTTGGTACTGTTGTGTGTGTGATTCTTATACGATGACATGTGTTATAATGTTGTGTGTGATTATTATAGATGGTGAGTTTTGCACTGTTGTGTGTTTGTGTATGTATGTGTATGTGTGTGTGTGTGTGTATGTATGTGGGTGTGTGGGTGGGGGTGGGGTAATACACGATGGTGAGTTTTGTAGTGTTGTATTTGTGGCTATTAGATGATGGAATGTTTTGTGGTATTGTGTCTGTGGCTGTTACACAATGTTGAGTTCTTTCTTAGCTGTTGTGTTTGTGACTGTTACACGATAGTAAGTTTTTTACCTTTGTGTTTGTGGCTATGACACGATAGTTTGTTATGTGCTGTTGTATTTGTGGCCATTGCATGTTAGTATGTTTTGTGCCGTTATGTTTGTGTCTGTTACACAGTGGTGAGTTTTGTGCTGTTGATGCGCTGTGTGTGTGTGTGTGTGTGCGTGTGGGTTGGGGGAGGGGAGGTCAGGGAAGGCCATACATTTAATATTTTACTGTGTCATTGGATGACAGTAATTGAATGAGAGTCGTTGAAACAGTTGGTGATATGTTGGTGATATTAGTGAGAAGAAGAGAGATGACCGGAGAGAATATAGACACATTTCAGCGAGTAGAAGAAGTAGAAGAAGAAGAAGAGGAAGAGGGAGAAGAAGACGAAGAAGCAGCAGATGAAGAAGAGGAGGAGTAGAAAAAAGAAGAAGAGAAGAAGGAGGAGGAGAAGGAAGAATAAGAAGAAGAAGAAGATGATGATGATGATGATGATGATGATGATGATGATGATGATGATGATGACGAAGAA